>OU892277.1:30597091-31211632 GCA_917834065.1 Ceutorhynchus assimilis | reverse complement strand
ATATCCATTTACTAGAAAAACCTTCATCTAGAAGAGTTATCGGAATATTGCAAAAATTTATAATACCTATGTATGTTCTCATGCATGACAATTCTTTCGATGTCAATTTGGCATAATTAGCTGCTGAACTATCTGTGATAGACGTTACTGGAGCCAAATCAAAATTCTTTTGATGTGTTGAAATTAGCAATCCAACTGGATATTGCACCGAATGTTGTTGTGGCCCTCAGATCCTCAGAATTTTATTATCATTGCCCATAACTCTTGCAAGTGTTAAGAAAAGTTTCTCTAAATTAAAATTACTAAAAACGTATTCAAGAACATCTCGGCCAAAAAAAGGTAAGCAGTGAGCATGTTAGCAATGATTGCTTTTGAACATGAAATCGATGCTAAATTAAAAATGAATCATCTACTTGAAGATTTTGCTGCATTCAACGCTCGAACATATCTTAAATAATATCGCAATAATTTTATTGAAAATGTACCTACTTACCCTAATGACACAAAAGGTACGATGGACCTTTTTTTTTAAGTCGGTTTAACGTCGAAACATCCGAGGACTAAAATAGAACGTTGTATAAACGTTTGCACAAAATCATTATAAAAAACGACGAAAAAAGACGTTCGAAATATATTCACAAAACGTCCATAAGCATAAAGTTCTGCAAGAAAAGTTTTGGAAACTACTGTTTCTGCACGTGGTAATGTCCATGTCCGAGTGTTTTTAAAAAGGTAAAGAAAGGATGTTCTTTAGACGTTTGACTAAGTTGTTTTCAAAACCTCTGTTAGGAACAATTAAAGAACAGCAGAATGTTTTCTATGCGAGTTCGTAAAAGTATGTTTTCATGAAAAGTCAGGAGAGACGTTTTATAAAGGTTTCTGTTGGTCGTTTTCGGGAACACCGTTGGAAACAAGTATCCCACGTCCACACGTCCGGAAATTAGTTCGAATAAGACGTTTTTAAAAGGTTGTTTGTAACTTTGACATTTGCACTACCTATAAAATAAGTGTATTGGATGGTGTTGGATACTTTGAAAAAAGTCCAGTGAATGTTCATATAGAGATCTTTGAAAAACGTCCTTTTTCGTTTTTAAGCACTCGTATTAAAGCATTTTTGAAACGCTCATTTTCGACGTCTATATGACGTTTGAAGTGACATTTGCACCAAATAAAAATGCACCTTTGGATATTCTCAGTTACTTTTACTGACCTTTTTAAAACGTTCTGACGTCCGACAGGATAATTTTTTGAAACGTTTCTGTGCTATTAGGGTATATCTACATAATGTATCTGTTGATTGTTGCCAAGAGCTTGGATTGGCTGACTCTTATTTTGTTTGTTATGTTTCTTGTTTTCTTATGTTAGGTTTTTTTTTTTCAGTTACCTAAGTTACATAATATAGTATGTGCTTTTATTGCTATGATGCTATGGCTTATTGTTTCGTGTAATTATTTTTTGTTTCTACAATTCAAGATCTCTCACATTTTCCCTAAGCAGGCCATGATGGGGCGGCAAATTTACTCATTGCCCAGGGCGGCAAAATACCTAGAGCCGGCCCTGCGCCCCTCTGGACAAGGCATAAGGGTGACGATAAACTAATCTACAGTCCCCTAAGCAGCGTTGACGTGTGGCTCCCTATAAGGACCCCAGTGTTCGAAGGGTCATGTATCTTATAGGATTAGCGTACACGTAAGGTTATATTTGGGAAAATATATATCTATATTTTTATATAACCTGAGCGAGTTTCTCTCCATCAACCCCCAAAGCTACAAACCCCCCATGTCACCCCCGTAAAGCGGGTAGTTGTGACATATTTGGTGGAGGCGCCGTCTCGAAACCGACGCGCAAGAACCAACGCCGTAAGTCGCCTTTGAAGAAAGCCAACGCCCAAACACGTCACGACGTGGTACGTCGGCAAACGATATCGTGACGAAAGCACACAAGCAAAATTCACGACACCGTGGCGAAGGTGAAGAAAAGACAGAAGAATAAATTGTGACCGTCGCCATCGTGGCAAGAATAGATGTCAGATAAGTGAGCATACAACTTGAGGCCAAATAACGCAGCAGCTGCAACACCAACAGAATCATTCAGATCACCTCATAGGAGCACAGAATCAGAAGACGCGCTCTTTCTGCCGAGAAGATCACTGCAAAGATCACCACCAGAGTCGCCCAGTATCAGTTTAGAGCAGATTAACAGCGAGATAGAAAACCAAGCAAATAATCAAACAGGCTACAAAGAAGACAGTGTTTTTGGTAGCCCAGCAGACCTTACCCTTCAAGAAGCACCAAAACCCAGGCAACTATCAAAAGAGGAGGTAGAACAACCGGATATAATGGCGAACACCACAATAACTGAAGCTATGACAGCGGAGAAACAGGCAGAGTTGCCTCAGTTTATCAGCCCTCAAACCTTCCAGCCATGTAAAACCAGCGCGATCGAGTTCCTAAGAACATATGACAGATCAGCGATAGCAAATGGGTGGGACGAAAAGCTGAAAATTGTTTATTTTGAAACATATTTAAACGGAGCCGCAAACCTGTGGCTTCAGGAATATAAGCGCGACCACCAAAACAACAGCTGGCAAGACATTGTCAAAGATTTTTCAGAGGAATTTGAAGATACAGATTACCAAAGGGCACTCAAGAAAAAAGTCGAAAACAGGAAACAAGGTCAAGATGAGTCAGTCAAGGAATACTTTTACGATTTACAAGTATTATAGCACAATTACACACATACATTTGATATACAAGAATTTGTAAGGATTTTTAGCGAAGGGTTGACGGAGGCAAATCATTACAATTACTACTGGTTAACAAACCCGCCGAACAAGCCACCAACATCACTTATACAATTGAAAGAAATAGCAGACACGATAGACAAAGCTCCGAAAAAAGGGGCAACGCAAGATACCCAAATTACCAGCTGTACGGAAAGAAACACAATCACAGACACAGAACTAAAGATATGTCATTATTGTGGAAAAAGAGGACATGTAATGGCCACCTGCAGGATCCGAATGCAAGGAGAACACATAAGCACAAGAGTACCAATATCTAGCCAAACGTATTATAATTGTGGCAAAACAGGACATTCCGCAGCTGTATGTAGGAGCCAAAAGATGAGAAATCATAACTCCAACTCAAAAATTGCCACCGTTTGTTACAACTGTGGGAAAACAGGACATACTGCAACAGTATGCAGAAGTCAGCCTCAAAGGTACAAATCGTATACGCCACGGAACAGCAAAAACAATCCTGGTTGCTTTGTTTGCGGAAAACAGGGTCACTATGCAAACACCTGTACAACCCGACGACAAAACCCAAACGAGAAGGGATGGCAAAATTAAAAGCCCCTGCCATCCTTACCCTAAGGAAGAACAATAACATAGGTATCTTGCACATCACAATTAGATTAAATAATAAGTACAGGTCAGCAATCGTGGATACAGGAGCACAAGATAGCGTTCTACAAAGAAGTCTAATCAAAGAGGAACTAACAAGAAATGATGACACGGTTCTAGTCACTGCAGGAGGACACCAGATAAAAGTTTTGGGAGACATCGAAGTTCCGATAGAAATACCAGGGAGTCAAAAATGGAAGGGCAGACTAAACGCCAAAGTGATTTCATCATTAACTCAACCAAAATCTTAGGCATGGAATTTTTGACAAAAAATAACGCGATCATAGATCTCCCACGGAAAAAACTGATTCTAAATGGTCAGCACGAAATACCCCTAAGACAAATGAATAACGGAAAAATCAACATGTCAGGTCTGGTCACAACAAAACAGCCGAATAAAACGAGAGAGCTTAAACTAGATACTTCAAGAGATGAACAAGAGTTTAACAAGTTTGTAAGAGAGCACATCCACATAAAAGATGACCAGGTTAACGGTCTCCTGAAAGAAGAATATGGAAACAGAATAGACGTCAGCATCAGGGATATTTTATAATTAGGCTATTATTGTGAAGAAGGGATATTTTTAGGATAAGGATATTATTGTATTATGGTATTTGTATATATTTTGTTGTAAATGTCTCTTCTAAGCATTGGGGTCCAATGCTTCATGGAGGGGGGCTTATGTCAACTAGCTGCTTAGGAAAGGAGAACCCGGTATTTACCTTATTAATTTAATTGCCGATTCGATCGAATGTTTATTGCAATTCAGCAATAAATTGATATAAATTGCGTTGCAAGCCGCAGCAAAGGCAGACTTAAACCAGTGCAAGTACCTCTCGTTGGAAAAGCCCCTCTGGAATTAAGTCTCCCCAGTGCAAGTACCTCTCTCTGGGAAAGCCCCTCTGGGTATCTTCAGCCTTATCGTTGTCCAGTGCAATTACCTCTCGTTGGGAACGCCCCTCTGGACGAGGCGTTAGCGTACATGTAAGGTTATATTTGGGAAAATATATATCTATATTGCTACGAAATCGTCAAAGCTAGAAAAACGGCGTCCGCCAGGCTGTCAAGAATCGATGGCGGAAATACTAGAATCTAGCGAATTATTCTACTTTAATCTGGAAAATTAGATTATCGTGTGTATTCTAGATTTCACAGGAATAGATTTAGGGATATATAAGAAGTCCGGCATTGGTTTGTAAGTTAGTTTCAGTTCGACTGTGATACGATTTAAATAGTGATTGTAAAGAGTTTAATTGTTGAGTTAGTAAAGTAATTAGTGTCAGAGTGTTTTGTTAAGTGGAATAAATTATTGCTGTGTTAATTGGACTTTGATTTTTGGAATAAACGAGACGAACGACGAACACAAGATTTCTGTCCGGCGATCCAAAGTCGCGACACTGGTGCCAGAAGTGGGATTTAAAGGACTGCAGAGTGAAATCCAATAACGGAAGTGCGGGGACACAAGTGTAGCATAAAAACTGAACACTAAGTGAACACTGGGACAGTTAGTGCAGTGCAATCACAAAAAGAGACTTAACCGATCGTGTGAATTACCCCGGAAGTGACTCTATACCCGATTTAGACTGTGATAGTGAATCTTCGAGTGAGTTCTAGAAAATTCTATTTGGAAACTAAGGGAGATATCGAATTTGTGACTTCGCCGACGTATTCAGAACATCAATCGTCATTCAGAAGAGAATTTTCGAGGAGTTTCGGGAAAATTCTAGAACATTCTATTTGGAAACCAAGGGAGATATCGAAATTGTGACTTCACGGACGTATTTGCTGTATCAATCGACATCTAGAAAAGAAAGTTCAAGGAAATTCCAGAAAATTCTATTCGCGAATAAAGCAAGTTATCCAATTTGTGACTTCACCGGCGTGTTGGAACTTCGAGCACAGTCCAGAAAAGATATTTGCAGAAAGTTCGGGGGAAATTCTAGAACATTCTGTATATGCCTATCACAAGACAACAAGCCAAAATGGACGAACAAAAAGTTGAAGAACTCCTGCGCAAAATGTTGGAAATTCAAGAGACCAAACGACAACAAGAAAAACAAGACAAAGAAGCTAGACGACAACAAGAAGAGGCTAGAAGACAACAAGAAAAACAAGACGAAGAAGCCAGACGACTACAAGAAAAACAAGACGAAGAAGCCAGACGACAACAAGAAAAACAAGACCAAGAAGCTAGAAGACAACAAGAAAAACAGGACGAAGAAGCCAGACGACTACAAGAAAAACAAGACGAAGAAGCCAGACGACAACAAGAAAAACAAGACGAAGAACTCAGGCGACAAAAAGAAAAACAAGAAGAAGAAGCTAGACGACAACAAGAAGAAGCTAGACGACAACAAGAAGAAGCTAGGCGACAACAAGAACGGCAAGAAGACCTTGCAAAACTGCAGAAGATATTCCAAACCATACAAGGAACTGTCGCTAACTTTGACCAGAAGATTGAAAAAGTTAAAGACGATGTGCAAGAAGTTAAACACGACGTCCAGGAAGTAAAAACTGAAGTCAAAATCGATGTTCAAGAAGTTAAAGACGATGTAAGAGAAGTTAAACACGACGTTCAGGGAGTAAAAGCTGAGGTCAAAGCCGATGTTCAGCAATTAAGACAAGAAGTTGAGGACCAAGTTCAAGCACTCGAGGATAAGATGCGTAGATTAGAAATACAGTCCATCAATCCAGCTAGTGTTGGAGCATTCTCCAGTATGAAGATAAAACCACCAACTTTCGACGGTTCTACATCCTGGACCATGTATATCCGACAATTTGAAGCTGCTGCAAATACCAACGGATGGAACGACCAAGAAAAAGCTACAGCACTAATTGTGGCGCTACGAGGACCTGCTTTAGACCTTCTTCAGTCCATTCCTTTAGTCTACCAACAGAACTACCATCATCTAAGTCAGACGTTAGAATTACGCTTCGGAGACCATTACAGACAAGAAGAATTCAGAACTCAAGTCAAATCAAGAGTTCAAAAACCCGGCGAGAGTCAACAAGAATTCGAATCGGAAGTTAAAAGGCTAGTGAGTTTCGCGTTTCCTGCAGCTGGGGAAGACATGCAGGAATGGATGGCAGTATCTGCGTTTATTGATGGTCTCAGAGATTCGAAGATCCAGGAAAACCTAAGAATGTCCAAGTTCAGACAAAGTAGCGAAGCCCTTGTCCGAGCATTAGAACTGGAAGCAATCTTTGGTGCGTCACGACCCAGAATGCGAGCAGTGTCCATTGAAGACCCAAAAGATAAACAGTTATCAAAAGAGGATGGTAGCTTCGAAACTAAAATCAGTAATTTCATGGAGAGAATGGAAAAACTGTTACTAGAAGATAGAAATATGGGAAACGATTCCAGACAAACACCAACTCCGAGAAACCGAATAGAGTGCTACCGGTGCCATAAACTTGGGCATATTCAACGAGATTGTAGAGTGAGGCTGTCCTCTCCATCAAGGGATCGTTTCCAACGCTTTTCGAGATCAAGAGACGCCAGCCCTAATAACAGACAGGGAAACGATAACTAACCAGTATGGAGGGGCGAATGCTGGTTAGTAATGACGAAGCCCCCAGGGTTGTTTACATCAAATCATTTGGCAGTCATTATAGAGGATTAAAATTCGAAGGACAAATTAATGGAGAATTGAAAACCATTACTTTTGATATGGGTGCTGAAGTTTCCATAATTAGAAGAACATTATTCAAGTCTCGGGCAATCCAACCGCTCACTAGAAACCTGTCATTACGAACAGTCACCGGCGAATCTGCACCAGTTCAAGGAGAAGCTATGGTTGAGCTCACTTTTGGATCTACCACCTTCAGGCACAGAACGTTAGTCGCCGATATAGAAGATGATTTTATTTTGGGAATGGATTTGATCGGCCAACATGGTTTCTCTTTTGATCCTTCCATGAACATCCTTAAATTTGGTAATGAAGAAATTGTCCTAACAACACAAGAAGAATCCGATGCCGTTAAGATCTTGGCCACAACCCCAATAAGGATTCCTGGAAGTACTGAGAAGATCATTTGCGGAAGATTAGAAACAAACCCTGGGTGCTGCGTTGGGCTAACACGTAATTTCATTGGAGATAAACCAGAAAGATTTCTTGTTGGAAAGACTCTAGTCAGAACAAATGGAGACACATTATGATAAGAATTGCCAATGTTTCTTCCGAAACAGTAAGAATAAAAGAAGGAGACATTATTGGAGCTCTCGAACCAGTGAAGCAAATATCGAACTGTGACCTACCATATAAGCGACATTTTGTGAAATCCAAATTAGATACAGACACCTTGATGCAGACTTTGGCGAAATCATGGAAACATCCCGATCCAGATAGACTTCAAGAAGCCACAGATTTCATTTTGAAAGAAGCAGATGTATTTGTGATGGACAATCAAACCGGACGAGCCAGCTTAATTCAACACAAAATTGATACTGGATTGGCACACCCAATTAGACAACCACCACGACGTATGCCAGTAGCTAAGCAAAAGAAAGTGGAAAACCAAATTGATAAAATGCTTCAAGAGGGAGTCATTGAAGAGTCAAATAGTCCATGGTCCGCGCCAGTAGTATTGGTTACGAAGAAATATGGGAGTCTTAGGTTTTGTGTGGACTACCGAAAGCTTAATGACGTCACCAAGAAGGACAGCTTCCCTCTCCCAAGAATAGACGATACACTAACAACTCTATCGGGCTCTAAATGGTTTTCCACCTTGGATCTCAAAAGTGGATACTGGCAAGTGGCAATACATGACGATGACAAAGAGAAAACTGCCTTCAGTACCGGAAGCGGGCTATACCAGTTTAATGTAATGCCTTTCGGATTGTGTAATGCTCCAGCTACGTTTGAGCGACTGATGCATCTTGTTTTGCGAGGCCTTACATGGAGAACTTGCCTGGTATATTTGGATGATGTCATGATTATGGGAAATTCGTTCCAAGATCATCTCAATAACCTAAAAGAAGTTTTTGACCGCTTCCGGAATGCCAACTTGAAACTCAATCCAAATAAGTGTTTCCTATTTCAAAAGAAAGTGGAATTCTTAGGTCACGTGGTATCTGAAGAGGGCATACAAGTTATGGAAGGAAAAATAGATGCTGTCAGGGACTGGCCAAAACCACGCGACAAACATGAACTAAGGAGTTTTCTAGGATTATGTTCTTATTATCGAAGATTTGTGGAAGGATTCGCCAATATAGCTGCTCTACTTCATCGATTAACAGAAGAAAAATCAACATTCAATTGGACCCAAGAATGCGATTCCGCGTTTAGAAAATTGAAAGGAGCATTATGTACGAGCCCAGTGTTGTCCTATCCTGATCACAAAGGCATGTTGATTTTGGACACAGATGCAAGTAACACCAATGTTGGAGCTGTCCTTTCACAAATCCAGAATTCACAGGAACATGTCGTGGAGTACTACAGCAGAACATTATCAAAGGCGGAACGAAATTATTGTGTCACCAGAAGAGAGTTGCTTGCCATAGTAAAAGCAGTCGACCACTTTCATAAGTATCTCTACGGACGCAAGTTTCTAATTCGAACAGATCATGCAGCTCTAAAATGGCTTTTAGAAATGAAAACTCCTGAAGGACAGCTTGCTAGATGGATTGAGAAATTGCAGCAATACGATTTCCAAATTAAACATCGACCTGGAAACCTGCATACAAATGCTGACGCTCTGTCTAGACGGCCATGTAAAGAAGATTGCAAACATTGTCAAAGAATCGATATACATGTTTTTACTGGGTTCACTACCATGAAGACGTTAAAAGCTGGTGCCGAAAATGCGACATCTGTGCTACCAGTAAAGGCCCTAAACTAAGATCTCGGGGGCCCATGAAACAGTACAACGTCGGTCTTCCATTTGAGAGAATGCTACATCTATCGCTGTAGCAGGACCGTTCCCAGAGTCAGAGCGTGGTAACAAATACATTTTAGTTATCATGGATTACTTCAGTAAATGGCCAGAAGTTTTTGCTATTCCCAATCAAGAAGTCATCACTGTTGCCCAGATGCTAGTGGACGAAGTTTTTAGTCGTCATGGTGTGCCACTAGAGTTACATTCAGACCAAGGACGAAACTTCGAATCTGCCGTCTTTAAGAAAATTTGTGAGATCATGGGAATCCGTAAGACCAGGACAACACCTTTACATCCACAGTCTGATGGCATGGTAGAACGATTTAATAAAACCATAGAGGAGCATCTAACAAAAGTCGTCGCAAGGAACCAGCGTGATTGGGACAAACACTTGCCTCTGTTTTTAATGGCTTATAGAGCAGCTGTTCACGAGTCAACAGGTGAAAGTCCAGCCAGAATCGTCTTTGGAAGAGAACTCAGGTTACCTTGCGATTTGATGTTTGGGATACCTGAAGAAGAACGGAGAGAAATCCGAGATTATGCCGACGTAGTAAGGGCACGACTTCTGGGTATCCATGATTTTGCTCGGGAGCATATTCAGCTAGCCAGTGACCGGATGAAGACCAGATACGACATGAAAGGCAATTCAGCCGGATTTCAAGAAGGTGATTTAGTGTGGCTGTATAATCCAGCTAGAAAGAAAGGAGTACCGCCGAAGTTGTCTTCAGCGTGGGAGGGACCCTACAAAATAATCAAGAGGATCAATGATTTGGTTTATCGAGTCCAGCGCAACACCAGGAGTAAGATGAAAGTTGTACATCTGGACAGATTGGCGAAATATCATGGGCGTGAAGTTGATCGGGACGATCAACCTTAAGAGGAGGGCAGTGCTACGAAATCGTTGAAGCTAGAAAAACGGCGTCCGCCAGGCTGTCAAGAATCGATGGCGGAAATACTAGATTCTAGCGAATTATTCTACTTTAATCTGGAAAATGAGATTATCGTGTGTATTCTAGATTTCACAGGAATAGATTTAGGGATATATAAGAAGGCCGGCATTGGTTTGTTAGTTAGTTTCAGTTCGACTGTGATACGATTTAAATAGTGATTGTAAAGAGTTTAATTGTTGAGTTAGTAAAGTAATTAGTGTCAGAGTGTTTTGTTAAGTGGAATAAATTATTGCTGTGTTAATTGGACTTTGATTTTTGGAATAAACGAAACGAACGACGAACCCAAGATTTCTGTCCGACGATCCAAAGTCGCGACAATATTTTTATATAACCTGAGCGAGTTTCTCTCCATCAACCCCCAAAGCTACAAACCCCCCATGTCACCCCCGTAAAGCGTATAGTTGTGACAATATTCAATAAAGTAACACACTTTAGTCCAGTGCTAACCATTGTATGGTATTTCGATAATATATTTTTTATCTGTAAAACACCAGTTTAGAAAATATTATTCAGTTTTCGGCAATATGACTAGCAAAAACTTTCGAGCGCAGTTCAGCCACAACTAATTAATAATCATTGCAAAATTAAATTATCGGGACGTTATTTTCCGCTCAAATAATTTTGAAAATTGATAAATTTATTGTCAGTTATAAATAATAGAACAAGTGAATTAGAATGGTTTTGGGAACACATCAAATCTGATTTACCATAATGGAGGTTGAAATAACATGCTCTTTAAATTAATAGGGTATTTCATTGCCTATCAATTTAATGTACGCTATTAGTTATAATTTGTCTACTGAATTAAATTTCGATGGGATATTCTATAATAATTATTTGGTTAAAAACGCTTCCCTATCAGCAAAATATTATTATCCAATATCCAATCTTGTTGCTGTCGCGCAGGAAATTGTTGAGACCAAGTCAATTGGATGTTATTTATTTGGACTTCACCAAGGCTTTCGATCAGTTGAATCACAGTTTACTTTTGAATAAATTACATCTTTTTGGTTTGTCGGATTCCTTGGTGGAGCTGTTCGAGTCATATCTAAGGAAATGCCCAATTGCGAGTGTGGACAAATCGACGACCTGAACCACCTTCTTTTTGAATGCCCTATTAACCAAACCCCAAACTTTGACCTATACAAAAAACTCCTAGAAGAAAATATATCAGCCCCCCTCTCAGCAGCCACAGTATTGGGAAAGCTCAATCCAAATAGGATAAAATCAATGATACAGTTCCGCAGGCTTGAGATTAACCTATGACCCTTATCGCACAATACATACTCCTGAAAACCCACACAAAAACTACAGCACAGAACAAACACAAATCAAAGCACAACAGCACCAACCCTAGATTTTCCCTTACAGACCCCCATGTGCTGTCTTCTCCTGTGTTGTGTAAGTCTTGACTAACTACCCCACCACTGAAGAAAGAAAACCGAAGATGCAAGTTCCACAGCACTAGTTCATCCTAAACAGCTCTGAAATAATATTAAAAAAAAAAAAAGAAATCAGTCATAAACCTCAATATAAAATAATCAATATCCGAGCCGAGATAATGGTTACGAATCATACTAACTCTCGGATATGCACAAATGAGCTGGCAAATTGCCCCTAGGGGAGCAGAAGCAAAAATCAAGAAGAAGAAGAAGAAAAACTACATTTTATCGCGGGTCGACTCCTTCAGAGCCCTTGGCGTAATTTTTGATTCACTTTATAGACACCATTATTTCCGAGGCTTCAAAGACTTATGACTTTGTGGAGAGGAGTGCAAGGGATTTTACTGATAGTGTGGCTTTGAATTCTTTATAGGTATTTGACATACATACGTTCAGGGTTAGAATATGCTGCATATGCTGCTGTCGTGTGATCCCCTGGCTATAATGTATGTGAAGACAACTTGGAAAAAGTTCAAAGAAGGTTTTTGAAGTAGGTACTTATCGTTTAGCAGTGATGGTTTCTACCCACAACAGAGTCATACCCATCCTGATTTGCTAGCGAGATTCAATTTTTCATCCTTGCAAGTTCGTTGAAATTACTTTGCAATAATCACCCTGTTTAACCTTCGTAACAACAAAATAGACTGTGCTGATTTATTACATAAAATAAACTTTTTGGTCCCTCGTTTATGCAGTCGCCATCATGCTTCATCCACCTTTCAACTCCTAGAACCCACGTACTCCGGTTTTCTCCTATTATATGAATATGTATAGTATTGCAAATAAGGATAGCAACATTGACTTGTTCAGCTTGAATGGAGCTTCCATATGTCGCATTGTTGACCACTGTCGCATTGTTGACCACAAAGCTTCATCATGCATAGTTTCTTGCGGTATTTTTCTTCTTTTATTATTGTTGTGGCACAGATTATCTTAGCGATTTGTACTTTTTGTATGCTTTTTTTATATTTAAGTAGTTTGTTATTATTTTCATTATTATAAAGTGTCTCCCATAATGTTCGCGACGTATGGGAAAATTTAGATATGAAAACGCGAATAGTGGGGTTAGATGGCAAAATATCGGGAAAAGTTATTTGGAAAAAGTGATTAGAACGATGTTTTAGGGCTGTCTGCGAAAAGCGAAAGCAAGAAAAAATAGGAAATTACTTGTTTTTCGTCATGGATATGCTCATGAATTTGCCGCCACGCTAGTGCGATCATGTGACCGATGTCAAAATGTACCTGTAGGTTATCGGACATGCAGCATCGATCGCACATAAGAAAAAAATTCATATCCTACAAATTAAAAAGAATCCCATACGTAGCGAACATTCTGGGGGGTATTAAAAAAATATCTGTTTTTTATTGTATTGTGAGTTTTATTGTATTATGTCGATGTATTGTATTCTGCCTTGCAGGTGGGTTTTAAACCTGTAAGGCAGGTATTGTGAATAAATAATTAAAATAAATAGAGTATTTTTGTTGGCAAATTTATGCATTTTATTATTTAAAAAAAAAAAGCAAATTAGCGTACGCCTTGCATCAGTTGGAATCATGATGAATGTCACTGCTATGGCAAAAAAAATTCGCAAAAACGGAATTCATTGGCGAATATTTTCAGGTATCGTACGGAATGGAAAGCGGCCACCTGAATTTTTATAAAAATGTTATCTTAGAGAATAATATTGACTACTTCGTTGACCAGTCAGAAACAACTACTCCGAGGGCAAATACCCCTACCAGCGTTGAACTACACTGATTGGCCTGAGCTTTCGTTGGCAATAGAAATTGTTAGAAAGATTTTTACAGGTAATGACCAACGTGAATACAGGGAAACTTCGGTCCCTGTTTGGGAATCGGCCCACTGAGCAGTGGACTCAGGCTTCCCGTGCCAATCCTTGACGCGTTTCGTCCTTGTTAGGACTCATCAGAAGGACATAGGCTGAAGCTCCCTGTCCAAGCAAAATTGAACTTCGTTGACCAGTCAGAAACAACTACTCCGAGGGCAAATACCCCTACCGGCGTTGAACTACACTGATTGGCCTGAGCTTTCGTTGGCAATAGAAATTGTTAGAAAGATTTTTACAGGTAATGACCAACGTGAATACAGGGACACTTCGGTCCCTGTTTGGGAATCGGCCCACTGAGCAGTGGACTCAGGCTTCCCGTGCCAATCCTTGACGCGTTTCGTCCTTGTTAGGACTCATCAGAAGGACATAGGCTGAAGCTCCCTGTCCAAGCAAAATTGAACTTCGTTGACCAGTCAGAAACAACTACTCCGAGGGCAAATACCCCTACCGGCGTTGAACTACACTGATTGGCCTGAGCTTTCGTTGGCAATAGAAATTGTTAGAAAGATTTTTACAGGTAATGACCAACGTGAATACAGGGACACTTCGGTCCCTGTTTGGGAATCGGCCCACTGAGCAGTGGACTCAGGCTTCCCGTGCCAATCCTTGACGCGTTTCGTCCTTGTTAGGACTCATCAGAAGGACATAGGCTGAAGCTCCCTGTCCAAGCAAAATTGAACTTCGTTGACCAGTCAGAAACAACTACTCCGAGGGCAAATACCCCTACCGGCGTTGAACTACACTGATTGGCCTGAGCTTTCGTTGGCAATAGAAATTGTTAGAAAGATTTTTACAGGTAATGACCAACGTGAATACAGGGACACTTCGGTCCCTGTTTGGGAATCGGCCCACTGAGCAGTGGACTCAGGCTTCCCGTGCCAATCCTTGACGCGTTTCGTCCTTGTTAGGACTCATCAGAAGGACATAGGCTGAAGCTCCCTGTCCAAGCAAAATTGAACTTCGTTCACCAGTCAGAAACAACTACTCCGAGGGCAAATACCCCTACCGGCGTTGAACTACACTGATTGGCCTGAGCTTTCGTTGGCAATAGAAATTGTTAGAAAGATTTTTACAGGTAATGACCAACGTGAATACAGGGACACTTCGGTCCCTGTTTGGGAATCGGCCCACTGAGCAGTGGACTCAGGCTTCCCGTGCCAATCCTTGACGCGTTTCGTCCTTGTTAGGACTCATCAGAAGGACATAGGCTGAAGCTCCCTGTCCAAGCAAAATTGAACTTCGTTGACCAGTCAGAAACAACTACTCCGAGGGCAAATACCCCTACCGGCGTTGAACTACACTGATTGGCCTGAGCTTTCGTTGGCAATAGAAATTGTTAGAAAGATTTTTACAGGTAATGACCAACGTGAATACAGGGACACTTCGGTCCCTGTTTGGGAATCGGCCCACTGAGCAGTGGACTCAGGCTTCCCGTGCCAATCCTTGACGCGTTTCGTCCTTGTTAGGACTCATCAGAAGGACATAGGCTGAAGCTCCCTGTCCAAGCAAAATTGAACTTCGTTGACCAGTCAGAAACAACTACTCCGAGGGCAAATACCCCTACCGGCGTTGAACTACACTGATTGGCCTGAGCTTTCGTTGGCAATAGAAATTGTTAGAAAGATTTTTACAGGTAATGACCAACGTGAATACAGGGACACTTCGGTCCCTGTTTGGGAATCGGCCCAATGAGCAGTGGACTCAGGCTTCCCGTGCCAATCCTTGACGCGTTTCGTCCTTGTTAGGACTCATCAGAAGGACATAGGCTGAAGCTCCCTGTCCAAGCAAAATTGAACTTCGTTGACCAGTCAGAAACAACTACTCCGGGGAGCTTCAGCCTATGTCCTTCTGATGAGTCCTAACAAGGACGAAACGCGTCAAGGATTGGCACGGGAAGCCTGAGTCCACTGCTCAGTGGGCCGATTCCTAAACAGGGACCGAAGTGTCCCTGTATTCACGTTGGTCATTACCTGTAAAAATCTTTCTAACAATTTCTATTGCCAACGAAAGCTCAGGCCAATCAGTGTAGTTCAACGCCGGTAGGGGTATTTGCCCTCGGAGTAGTTGTTTCTGACTGGTCAACGAAGTTCAATTTTGCTTGGACAGGGAGCTTCAGCCTATGTCCTTCTGATGAGTCCTAACAAGGACGAAACGCGTCAAGGATTGGCACGGGAAGCCTGAGTCCACTGCTCAGTGGGCCGATTCCCAAACAGGGACCGAAGTGTCCCTGTATTCACGTTGGTCATTACCTGTAAAAATCTTTCTAACAATATTGACTACGTTTATTTTACGCGTTCTATCCAGATACTAAGTGGATTGGATTAATTATGGGGATTAATAATCCTGAAATAAGCACCTAGGATTAGAGAATTTATCCGAATCCGAATACTTGATCCGATCTTCCAAATTTGTAGGATTGGACTCACAATGTTTTATCTCAAATGTGAAATGAACACCTCAAATATCGGATTTTAGCAGTTTGTTGCAACTTCAAGAAAAAATGACCTAAATCTAATAAAAAATTTAAAGCTGATTGGCTTTAATGTAGGTAGGCACAAATGGCATAAATCAATTTGCTCTCGCGCTTTTAAACAAGGCGTAAGAAAGGATTTAGCACTAATCCTATTCCATTTAATAGTTGTGGAATAAACGAATATGGATTAATAATTCTTAATCCACTTAGTATCCGGATTCAACGCGTGAAATAAACCTAGTCATTGTTGCAGAGATATTTTCTAATCTCAAAAGGTGACATACAAACTAAGCCCCAACGAAAGTTAATTCGTTTGCAGTTTGCAGGGAAGGTAGGTATTATGGATGATACGGCTTGCGCTGGAAAACTGTGAATTTTTTAAAGTTTTTTTTCTCCGGAGTTGTCAAGTCTCTAAATTTCTTAGAAAGTTTTATCTAAACATAATACAGTTATAAAAACCCCTCGTAGTTTCAAGAAATTTTATTATTCACTTGATAACGCTATCCTAATGTCTTTGATTCTAAATCCTCTGTCCCTGGAACACAATCTTGCAAGAGCAAGTAAAGACCTTAGGTACAACAAATAATATAGGCGAAGCAGAGGGCCCAAAACAAAAATATGGAAATCGTGAGGTATGCACAGGCAAAAGACCACCAGAAAATATTTGAGAAAATCAACCTAAAAAGCGAAGCTTTAAGAGCAAAGAATAGAGAATATCATGACAGAGAATGAAGATCACTCACTCTACGAGGAAAACACACTGGAACAAAATCCAAGGGTCCCAATTCGGCTACAACTCCTGAAGAAATTTCCAACCTAAGGCATATTAGCCGCCGTGGAAATAATAAGAGTTGAAACAACCTTAGCGGACGAATACGAATGAAAAATGAAAAACGAACATATTAATTTATCGATATAGAAATTGGAAAATAGCTCAATATTCCAAAAATATTAAACACTAATTAGGAAACACATATAAGTAGCTATAATCATACTTCTTCAAGAAATTTGAATAATATTGTTCTCTTTCGCTACAACCCCGCAAATAGCGGCAGGTGAACGTAAAGAATATTTATTCAAGGGATACTAAATTATAAAAAAACAGAATTTATTCCACAGAATGGCTTCTTGCAATAAGAAGGGAAGTTCTATATCTAAACCACAAACCAATAGGATCCGATTATTGGCAGCACCTTTGTCAATTTATCCAAGGCTGTAGACCAGAGGATATCAAAATTTTCTCTACCGACTTTACCTTAACTAAAACTGGAACAACTGCTGTTCCAATATCCCCTTAAAATAATACCACAACCACCAGCAGTGTTGGTGCACCTTTCTCATTCCTCAAAATTCGTCTCTTAAAGGAGAAATAAATTAGATTAAATGATAAATTTCGAATTATCGAATGTCACCAAGATACGTGACCGTTTCTCTTATTCTGGTTTGTATTTTTTGTAATAACTAAAGTATTTATGACTTACGAAAAACTAAAGTTAATGACAAATGGCACCTTTGAAACCGCTGAGATTTGAGCTTAGGTAAACTACGAATTTTTCTGTTTCGTTTTTCATTTTTTTTTTTTTTGAAAAGCCATGAAATCTGAAATGTCTGTGGTGCATTACAGATATTCATGAAAATACTTTTATTTACGTTTAAACTGCAAGCTTAAGTACCGCTGATGTTAAAGTAGACACTCAATTTTTTATGGCTCTTAAGATTTATGGTCCAAATATAGAACATAAAGATTTTTACAGAACTATCAATGTTTGTTTCAATTCATCGTTCAGAAACTTGTAAGCAGAATAGGTGATCTATATTTCAAAAAGCATCATAAAGTTAATATATTGGTCTTTGGGATATTCAAAATCTGGATTCACATGCGTAAATATTTTATAAAAAGGGTAAGAACGATAGTGGCTGAAGAGTAAACGAGGTATTAAAATTTACAATGAAAAATTAGGTACCTACTCTGTATTTGTGCAATTCAAATATTATTATATATTTTATAATTTTTTTTTAGACCGTATATTTATTGGGGTTTTCCAGATAAGTGAGAATATATTTCCAGACTTAATTGAAGACAAAAACATAACAATCACGCAGAATAGCACTATTACAACACTTAAATTAGGCTGTACGTTTCATAAGTTCTCATTTTTAATTTATAACTGATCAAGTAAGGCCTGTAGACTGAGTCTGAAGCTACCAAAGAAATGCTATCGATATTGTCAAATTACTTTACCAAATTCAATAGGTGTGTTGTATGCTCCATTCATACATATAGGAAACTCATTGCATTTTATTACTATGGGACGGGTGGGTTGTACGTACTATGCTCTTCTTATCTCTTTAAAATTAGGAACCCACATTTTTCACATGAAAAAAATCCAAATTCACTTCAATGTTAGTTCTTAAAAATTATTATTTTATTATTACTCCGTTGCGTTTGCTCGGCGTTCGCATAGACTGACCGATCACTTCGTACTTCACTCGGGACGGGTGGCAGTTCCACGGCGTCATCATGCGTCACCTACACAGACGCATCGCGCAATAATAGTCCGCTCTTCTGACCCAGTAGATGTCCTCGTCTCATTCAGCATTCGACATCGGCAATATAGTCACAGTATCGGCACTACAGTATCCAAACTACTAGGGTAGTACGCACCCAGAGCTTTATAATCCCTGACAATATACAGTGTGTATCAGCCAAATGGAATAATTTCGATAATATATAAATGCGGGCCTTTTCGAAAAAACGCTCGAACACGTCGATTTTGTTTTTTTGCGCCTATTTTTTCATACAGGGTGTTCGAAAAACGGCTGTACCGTTATCAACTTTATTTTTTTAAATGGACCCCTTAATTACGACTATATTATGACATTTCTCGATTCTGCGGAATTCTAGACATATTTCCTGGTACCTACAATAACCTATAGGTACTTATCTTCAACTGTTTCGGAAATATTGATAGTTGAAAATTGACTTTTTTGCATCTTTGACAGACTGTAAAACCTAAACGGTCGATTTTAACGCAAAACGGATCATAATTTCTTGTCTCAGTTTTTCATGAACTATCATCAACTTTTAATTTAAACTATAAATAAAAATTCTGGTTAAATTTAATCTCTGGTTAAATTCAAAGTTTGTACCAAATGATACGTAGCTTCGGTAGCTTATGAAAAGCTACAGACGTGAATGTAAAATCGGTTTTGCTTTAAAATTAACTGTTTAGGTTTCATAGACTGTAAAAGTTGCAGAAAGTCAATTTTCAACTGTCAATATCTCCGAAACAGTTGATAGCTATATAATATTGTACACGAAATATGTCTAGAATTTTCCGCAGAATCCATAAATATTAAAATATACAGTGTGTCCACTTAAGTTTGCAGTGTATGGGAAACTTTTTTATTATCAATTTTACGGAAAAAAGTTATTCTTTATAAAAGTTTCTGCTTCTTGAACAAATACTAAATAAATTGAAATAATAATAACCTATTAAAACTTGAAATAGTATGTACAGGGTGGTCAGAAAATAGAAAATATACAGGGTTTTTTGGTAAAAATAGAAAAAAAATGGCACGTCACTATTTTTTTAAACATTTGATATTTTTTGCAAATTAAGCAAGTCTTATTAGTCAAAAGATACCTTTCGTTATCACAAACAAACCTCCAAATTTGAAAAAAAAAAAGTGGAAAAGGGATTTTTGAGCTAAAAAAACGATTTTTTCTAAAACTTCGACACCCTGTATCTCAGAAACTACGCATTTCCGGACACATGTTTATGGGAACTTTTTTTCTTAAATTATTGTAAGGAATCACATCCTGAAGTTAGCTACCGTACTTAGGAAACACCCTGTATACTTTTCTATTTTTTGGCCACCCTGTACATGCCATTTCAAGTTTTAACAGTTTAATATTATTTTTCCAAGAATCAGAAACTTTTATAAAGAATAACGTTTTCCCGTAAAATTGATAATAAAAAAGTTTCCCATAGGCTGCGCACTTGAGTGGACACACTGTATAAGGGGAAGCATTCAAAAAAATAAAGTTGATGACCGTACAGCTATTCTTAGAACACCTTTTAAAAAGAAATTGGCGTCAAAAAATCTTGAGCAAAAAACAAAATCGACGTGTCCGAGCGTTTTTTCGAAAAGTTCCCAAATTATTTATTATCGGGGATAATACCACGAGAGCTTCAAAATTACCGATAATTTTTCACGATTGCGTGTTTTCTTTAATTTCACGAGTCCGTAGGACGAGTGAAATTTGCAGAGAAAACACGCATGAGTGAAAAATTATCTGGTTCATTTTGAAGCTCAAGTGGTATTTAGAGGATTATTTCACGTATGAGAATGCAAAAAATATGGAAATAAATATGTATTAAACGATTTAAACATCTTAACAATCAATACAAATAAATGTTGCTATCAGGAACCGTTTGTTTGTATTAAAAATTAGCATGACAACCATGGGAGAATTATCGCTGTAATTCTCTCTAGTTAAACAAATGGAAAAGAGAATTTTCGCTGTTATTCTGAAAATTGTCACTTGTCTTATGGGATTTTTAACACATGAGTAGAATAATCGAATTTATTCCATTTGGCTGATACACACTTTATATGACGGTAACGAGGCGCATTAAAAATAGTATGCAGCAAAAAACCAGACTTTGCGACAGTTTTGCATGAAAGCAAATACAATCTAAATAATACATGAAAACGCATTAATAATATCTTGAGCTCACAAGACTAACAATTATACAATTTACAGAAACAGTTTTTTTCTAAATTTTTCTGGATCAAACCTCTGCGACCTGAAGGGTTTCAGGCGTTCGCTTGCTACCACGCCTTCGAATCTGCGCTTATCCTTAGTTAAAGACACCAACTTAATAATGATAATTTTTCAGCACCTCTGTTATTTTTACTGCCATTAGACGTATTTTAGCGACCACTGAACATCATACTACACCATACTACACATAGAACGATTAATGACGTCATGGTTACCCAAATCACAGGTGGAGTAAGTATATTTGACAAAGAGTCTAAAAGAGGATGCCATGATCGTTGTTTATTTGGGTTAGTTGAATTTTACGTTTTCGAGTTTCAATATTATTTCTCTAGTGAAGATTTTCCATAGATGTAGAATTGTTGATTCTTATGGGGCCCCATGCCAAAAAAAAAAAAAAAAAAAAAAAAAAAAAAAAAAAAAAAAAAAAAAAAAAAAAAAAAAAAATTGCACATTTGTGCACAAGTGAAGATTTTTTTTTTTTGTAAAAAGACCTCTTAAATAAACTCACAGATAACCATCGAAAAATGGGGAAGAACAATTATGTATTTTGTAACGGAAAGCACTGTGTCGGTAATCGTAGTCAGCTATTTGGCCCATATACTCAATGCACTGGCATTCTACAACAAGTAACTATCCCTCGTAGGATGGTTACATGTTTACTAGCCGAGTTTCATGCTGTGACGTCATAGTATGTCAGCCATGATCGCTAAAATGTAGTATCCCAAGTAAATACAACATATTACTGGGTTAAAACTCGCGCTAAAATACGCCTATTTACTCAAGATAGTCACTCAAATATTTATTTACAAATTCTCGAAGTTCCGTGAACCAATACTTGTTCTTGATAGCATCTATAGTTCTCTCCACACCTGGACGTTAATTTTCATCATGAAACATCACGACACAATTCTGTATTATATTTTGATAAACGACGCGACATACCTCATTATCATTCTTGATAACGTTACAACTTTCGGCTTCACAATTTTGGATCTGAGTCTTTAATAGCGTCTGATGCCTAAAAAGCCACGTCCGTTTTTATAATGTTGACTGTAACGAGATTAAGGCTGAACGCTTTGACGTGGACCATTTTTCTGCCGCGTCGATGTTCAATGGAGAAGTCGTATTTCTGCTTCACCCAAGTCAGTTGAACAGCATGACAGTCGCTTACTATGCAGAAGTAACGACCATAAAGACATGTACGGTACTTCTCAACAGTATCTAGTAATGCTAACTTTTCAACGTTTTGTAGTTGTGGTGTTTTGTCTCGCACGTGTTGTATTTATATTGTATTTATTTGAAATAAACCAATTTATTATTATTATTATTATTGTTTGTTTGCCTACACATGTATGCGACTCTTTTCCAGCTTACATCAGGTTGCTTTCTAAGTACAGCTCCAGCCAAACCAACTTGGCTACAATGACAGTGTATCTGAATTTCACATTTATCGTTAAAAATTGCCAATACAGGACCGGAAACTAATTCGTTTTTGAGTAGCGCGATTGCTTTTTGTTGTTTGTCTTTTCAACGCCAAGAAGTCCTTTTCTTCAATAGACCAGTCAAAGTTTTAGTCGCAAATTCTTTAATGTATTTCCAGAAGAATAACGCCAGACCAACGAATTGATGCAGGTGGTGATCATTGCTGGGAACTGGAAAGTATCCTACGGCCTCAAGCTTTGTCGGCGATTTTTTCAATATACCGTTGCAAATTTCTGTACCGAAATACCCAATGTAACTTTTTAGAAACTCAGATTTCTTAAAATTTCACTGTTTCTGACATAATCAGAATATCGTCCAGAAAAACCTACGGAAATTAATGAATATTGATCCTAACGGCCCTAATACCACGCTTATTGTGCACTAAAAGACCGAAGGTGCATTGGACATACCGAAATGGACTCTGCAATGGTTCTCAGCTGTTATATACGCTGTATATTTACGACCAGCTTTGTCTACTTCCAGCTGATAGTAGCCCGAATTGAGATCGAGTGAACTAGACAGTTTATTGTTGGCTAACCTTTTTATTTGGTCCTCAACCAGGGGTAGCGGATACTTGCCTCTTACAGTGATAGAATCTCAAAATACCACAGTGTAACTCTAAGCTTAAGTTTTGGTTTTAGAAAATCAAACCTGTTCAAAGCCATACAAAAACATTTAGTAAGTTCTGTAATAAATGGAACTTGTATTCAATTTTACACTTACACTAATGGTATTCCGCTAAGTAAAATAATTACGCTTCTGGGTCCCAGAAGCCCAGAATCTGGGCTGACTTAAAAATGTCAGTGTTATTGTTTTTTTTTTGGGATTCTTAACTGTAGAAGGGTCGGAAACGATCACAGAACGGAAGTACCTACACTGAGCCTAAAAAATCGTTGGCACTATTGTCAAAAGATCAACGGCAAATTCGCATGCGTCATACCAATTTGCCAATACTACCAACCTCAAAACATTCGCTAAATTCAAACTTTATACCAATTTATTATTACGTGTTTTTTTTTTTTTTTAATTTCTTGTATTTCTGTGTCTACACTGGATTTTTAGCCTCATCGATGACCTGTAACCCTTTCTATGTTAACTTCATTTCAATATTACAGTGCAAACAATACTCGAAACAAAACGGCCCTGTAGAATAAACAAAACTAATCGTTTAGGAGAACAGCGCAATACATCTATCCTAAATTACCTTTCCACTTCCAGCCCCAGACAAAAAGCTGACATATCATTTAATCACGTAAGAGTTTAATTAAAGTACGTATCCAAACATTGCCTGCCATATATCATTCAGGCTAGGCAGCGAGAACTGTACGTAGTAAGTACTCGAAAATAGTTTTCAACTTTTAGTAGGTACCTTCTCACTTACATATTATAGAATAAGTATCTCGTTATCCCAATCCCTATGAAAAATAATTTCATCGAAATATATTAAAACATATATAACTGTTTGCTAAACTTCACAAATTTGGAATATAATTCAAATTTTTTTAAATCAATTTTTAGGTTGAATCGCGATCGTAAATACAAAAAAGATGAAATCTCCAGAAAAATAAATTATATAGGTAGATGATAATTAAACTGCCCAATTGCATACTAATTTTGTTTTTGTTTTTTCCAATTTGATTTCTTATGTTATTTTTAGAAAACTGCAGACTGCCTTTCTATTGGCCTCCGTTTTCTCTTGAGTGCTCCTCTCAGACTTGAGGCCATAGAAAATCCAGTGCTATATCATATTATATCACAGAGGTTTCCAAGATATTTCCAAAAAAAAAAAAAAAAACATAACAGCAGCAATTTTCGAAAAGGCTAGACATTCTCGTCTGAAAGTTTTGGACAGGATAGGATATGATTTAAGTGTTTGTTAAATCTTAATTGGGAATCGAAAATTACTCTATTTCTAAAGAATTGAGCCTGCAACAAACATGACCATAGTGAAATTTGTAGTAAATTTATTGTAGTTAACTCTGGTGGAATAAATATGTTTATAATCTCAAAGGTTTCAAAGGTATAAGCAAAAAAATAAAAAAGTAACCTTTCACCCCTCCCCTAACGCCAGCTCGTCCCCCACTCTCGGGGACTTCTAGTACCTATGTTTATCAGGACACCCCAATAAATAACTATACCAAATTTAAAAACTAAACGAATTATTTCGGTTGTGCGGGACTTGCTTGAAGAAGTTTATTGTTTATTGTCAAAAATATTGCAATGATAATATAACGGATGAAGAGCATATCAATCGATATTTTATAAAAAGAAGATCCATCGAAAAACGATCAGCATACAGTGTAAGAGGAATTGTACGTTGAACGATAGTATAATTGAAAATGAAGAGAAAGTTAAGGAAAATTATGGAGGATTGAAAATTTTGGTCCTGGGCGGGATTCGAACCCGCGTCCTCAGCATTGCCGGCAAAAAAAACTATAGGGTCATGGTGGCTTAGTTGGTTAGAGCATAGGTAGCACCGACAACGCTGAGGACGGTGTTCGAATCCCGCCCAGGACCAACATTTTTAATCCTCCAATTTTCCTTACCTTTCTCTTCATTTTCAATTTCCACGCTTTTCGGTTCTTTTAACCGACAAAAACTTCATTCCTTTCAACATTGCCTATGCGGGCATCGCATACACCAAGTTTCAACACACATGGACGAAACCTACATAGTAATAAGGAGCTTATTCGAGCTAGGACCGATGCCATAAATGTGTGGGTCTATTGGAGGATTGAGAATTTTGGCAATGAGCAGAATTTTTAATCCCCCAATTTTCCTTAACTCTCTCTTCATTTCCAATTTCCACGCTTTTTAGTTGTTGTAACCAACAAAAACTTTATTTCTTTCGATAGTATAATTATTCATTCCCTTCCGAAATTGAACAATGTCTCTTATTAAATGCACAAATACCAAATGGTTTACGTTGCAATTTTTGGCAGTGGGCCTACCAGCTTCTCCAAATAATAATGCATCAAGTCCAGCTATAATTATTGATTGAGCACCTTTAGAGAATAGATAATACTTCCCATGCCTCGGGACTATTTCGACAGATGCAAATACTGCAGAAATTCAACACTGAAATAAGTGCACCAGCATTTGGAGGTATCTTAAAAAGGGTATTCGACAACCACTGTCTGAATGCCCAAAATGACCCAATAAACAATTTTCGTTACTTATGGTAACGTCTAATTATATAGAGGGTATATAAGAGGAATGAATAGTGCTTTAAGTATATAAGGGTTTCATAATATCCCCCAACCTCTAGGTATATAACTAGGTGACATAAATATTCCAATTACCAAGTTATAAAACCTAGAGTAACTATTGCTTATAGGTATATAATAAAGTTTTATACATTTTGCGGTTACCTTATTATATAACTTTACGTTCCCGAGTTATAAAATGGTGATAATTTTTGCCTTTATAAAAATAGAGTAATAGACGAGTCTTTGATAAATTTTTATTGCTTCTGGATATGTAAGGATCCTTTATATAATTCACAGGGGGTATAATAATAAACAAATTGGGTGAGTGAAATAAATACCAGCGACCAGCAGCATTACCAAACATCACATTGAGCCAAACATAAACAGTAAACCTGTGCAGTAAACTGAAAAAAGTGAGGTTATTGTTGTCATTTTATGCTGGTGCCCCACTCGGGTATTTTGCGTAATGTTCAACCCTTATTTACGAATTATAATTGGTAAGAACTCAGAAATGTGGATAAAGCTGTCATGTACCACTTTTAGACCAATTATGTCGGGTGACGCGATTGGGCGAAATACGTCATCGGAAACTGGAGAACCTGCATGCACGACGTGTAATGATGGTTGCTAACTTTAAGTTATAGTACCTGGAGTAATTTTTGTTACCATTATAAACTTTAAAGTTTTATAGGAACCTTTTATAAAATCAAAAGAAGCTATATAGGGTACCATAATTTATATAAGTTCCTTTAGGTAATATAAAGGTAATTCATTTTTCAAATTAAACTAGTCTTCTTTCTGCCATATTTGATTTGCAAAAAAAATGGACGCTGTATCACGGGTCGACGTGAAATTCAACAATTTAGGGCAATTAGCTAACAATTTGTGATAAATATGCATAAGAACCTCATATAATTGAATAAGCAACTTTTTTCTCAAGAACTTGTCACTTAAATATTAATAATTTTTCAAAATTTTATTTTTATATTTATGGCAATACAATCAAATATGGTTCTTTCAAAAGGCGCTCGCATTTTTTGGAGGTACAACATGTACATTTATCAGTAAAAATCGCTCGGCAATGAAAATTCGGACCAGGAACAATGGTTAAACAACACTATTTTTATGTGAATATGAAACAAGTACTTATCTAGCAGAAGCCATTTGTGCAAGATGGGACTTCTAGTCCTTATGCATTTATTTATCCCTTCATGAGACAAAGGCGCTGGAGGGATCATCATCAAACAAACATAGACATACCAAAAATAATTAAATAGAGAAAGACAGAAAGAAACTTGTTACTCCAGGTGTCAACATCATTTAATTTATATTTTTATAAAGGGTTTTATAAGGTTTCTGGAAATATTTAAATAAATACTTCTATAAATTCTACAGTTATATTACGTTAGTAACACAGGTGTCGGTAACCTTTATAAACTCCGCCATTTAAGTGTTTTAAGGTTTTTATAAGGGTGATGTAAATGTTTCCCACATATTATTATCGAACTATAGGTTATTTAAAGGGGGTGTTGTAAAATATACGATTACCAATAAATAACTAAAAATGTTTATTGGGGAGCTTCCGGTCTAAAATGCAATCGTCACTCTACGGATAAATCACCCACAGGTGAAACTTTAGGTGCTTAAAAATGTACCACCAGCGTTACATAAGAAAAATACTTACAATTAACTGGTAGGATCGCCAAATGCAAAACGCTATCTACGAGGAAACCAAGTCCACCAGTATTACTGCAGAGCTCATCCAAGATCAGCTGCGCTTTGCTTGTTATGTCGTCCGCCTCTCAGACTGAGGTTTTCTTATGCAAATTATGTATTTCGAACTGGAAAATGGCCAACGCAACCTGGGAGGACAATTGAAACAATACAGAGATGTCCTCAGGACAATTTTTATAAAAGCCTGTCAGAACGGTTTGACTGACTGGGAAGCTACGGCCCTGAAGAACAACAAAGTATTCCTTAAGGTTCGCAGTATGTTGAATTGTTGAACGATAAAGGCGGACGCATGACGAGGACAAATTGAACGTGGAGAGAACGCCTGATAAGAGTTGGTATGCACAACAACGAGAGGCTACCGCTGACTGGGTATGCAATCAATGTGAAAAAAAAGTTGTGCGTCCAGAAAAAGCCTATCTGAATATCAAAGAATTGATGGATAATGGTGCTGTCGAGAGACATAGAACTCCGAGTGAATACCTATGATGTGAGAATCAAAGAAATGTTTTAAATCTTTTTCTATCTTTCTCGAACATCTCCTATCCGGCATCGACTTATCGCTAGGCGAGTCGTTAGGCCAGTCAAGTTTTTTTTTATAAAAATAAGTTTACAATACACTAGATATAAACAAATCTGAAATAATGAAAAGAAAATAAATATGTTCAATATTTTGGAGTATTCCAAATCACAAAATTATTGAAAAATTGAAGTTTAATCCATATACTCGTTTCAGTAGCAGCGTCGAAAACGGTGGAATGGAACAATTCGAGAAGTAGATTTTCCGTAAAACAAATAAAACAGGTTGTATAAAAATCCAGCGAAATCGATGAGACAAGGGCTAGAAGATTAAAGTCAACAGATTGAGTCTTTTGGGGAATTGCAGGAGAGCGAAACGGAATGAAATAACGATGCGTCGCAATGAATGCCTCACTATTTCACCGCCGTTCGACCAAGATTTATTTTTCCCAGGCAGAGATTTTACACTAAGCGGGAAAAAATTACATCAGGGAATTAAGCTCTTCTGAATATTTCCGATAGGATAGCGGTGCAGGCCTGATATAGAAGCAGCCATTGTCGAGAAGTATTCGTGTGTTTAAAATACGACCGCTATGCTGCTTTTGTAATGTACGCAGCTATCATTTATCTATCTAGCTTTTTATCTTTTTTTTCTAGAACTACTCTCAACGGAGAATACATATTATGATTTCGAAGGTTCGTTTTATTTGTGCTTAAAAGCAAATATTAGGAAACCGTTTTTTTTTTTCTTAATAAATTGCGATTCGGGTTTTTTAATCAGGAGAGATTACCGAAGCAAAAAATTGATTTCTAACAAATTGCAAAAAATAAAATATGTAAAGATAATAAATATACCTAGTAAGACTGATATCTGCTGTCTCTTATCTTGTCAGGTGTATGTCTAGGCATGCTGAAGGGTTAATTGGCTCACCAGAAAATAGCTACCCTCTAAAATTGTTAATATTGGCCGATAATGACAATCAAAGAGTAATTTTCGCATAATTTGAGCTCGGTGAAGTCGAATTTGGAAATACTTTGACCATCCGTGGAATAATTCTGGATCCTGTAAGGGCGTTTTTTTGGTCCGAAATATGGATAATATTGAAAATTCATAATGTAACGATATTGGAGTGGATAATTTTTTGAAAATATATGGCATTGAATCGAAATAATTCATCAGAAATACATTTTAGAAAAAAACTGGAGATTGCAGAGGGTGGGAAGGTATTATTTTTTTTAAAACATTTTATTGGAAAAATTACAAATTTAAATTTTTTAATGATATTGCTCCGGATCTTGATACACATTTTCTTCTGTCTTTCAATAAAGAGTTTGACTCCAACAGAAAAATAGCTAAATAAGATAATTTTTTTAACAGAAGATAAAAAAATTGTAGTAATGTAATTTACACCTGGTTTGTGCAAGATTATTTGCCCACCTTGCAAGAAGGGGTGCAAGGAAGGTGGTCACTGCGACACTTGCATTTTTGAGTCCCGCAGTTCGTACTGCAGCAGCACCTGTCCAGAATTCTCCACTCTGCCCCAATAGCGGGTTTGTCGGTCCAGATAGCTTGCCACTTGCCGCCCCGCTTTGCCCAACCCCAAGACTCCGGCGATATTAGTTTGCTGCCCTCGGCCGCCCTTCCCCAGACATGTCCACCTTGGTAAGCGGTGCGATCTACCTGCTTTATTAAGTGCCCCTAGAAGGAGCTATGGCTTGGACCGAACTATTCAAAATGCCGAATATATACTGCGGGGCGTCGTTTGTCGTCGTGTTATTTTCAAGTCCTTTAACGCCTTTTGTTAATAAGTTAACAAGATGCTCATAATATGTTCGATTTGCTCAGCGAATAAATATTAGGGGTGGGTTGATAGTTTAATAAGTACAGTGGCAAGGGCGCCACCGAATTTAATTTGAAAAAATTTATAAATTACATCAATTCTTGGGGTGGGAAAATTCAGAAACACACCTAAAAAAAAAAAGAAAACAGCAAACGGTAATTGGTAATTCTAAAAAGGAAATAAATAAGGCATATAACTCAACCAAATCTTGACCTAGGTAAACCAATAAAACAATTAGGTACGTTTCAAATCAAATTAGGGTGTATTTCACAGTGAGGTCAAAAATCAAGTATTGAATAATTTCAAAATATAAAATCAATTGCTGGTAAAACACTTTAAATAAAATCAATAAAAAGAGGTTAACTTTCAATCAGATTCGTCAACCTCAAAAAAAAAATATAATTTTAAAATTTACCTCAATATAGTTGCCATATAAATTCATCAACCGTCGCTGGCCATATCATTATCATTAAATGAATATATAATAGATTTAGGTTGCCAGAAAACTAATTTAAAACAAAAAAAAAACTAATGATTGAAAATATTATATAGATAAATATGGTCGGCTACTACCAGACAATAAAATCAGTAAAATCAAATTTAAACTATACGAAATCAAAGGTTAAACGTTGAAGGGATAAAGGAGATATAACTGAAATCCTCAAGTTTATAAGTAATATAACCCAGATGAAAAATTGATCAATTTTTCGCGCTATAAGTACTTACCCCATCATCTCAAATTCAGAACATATTGTCCGACCTTGACCTCAGTTCAAATTATGATCAATAAAAGATACGTTTTTTTTTTTTTTTTTTAATTGCGGTACTAAAAGTGAAGTGAAGAAAAATTTATAATAAATACGGTAAATCAAAAATTAATTATTCCACCATCACCTGTGTGTCGAGAATTTTTATGAATGAAATTGAAATTTTAAATATTTAAATGTCATATCAGGAAGAAACAAAATCAATTAATTTTGTTAATTGATCATAAAATAGATTTAATAAAAAAGGTAATAAAAGTTTTAATTGAAACTCTATACAAGCCTCAATTCCAACAAAAATGTAGGTAACGGTAGTCGGTAGCCATCCATTTTTTGGTCACTGGACGAGGGAAGTTACCCATGGAAGTTGCAGATTCTAGCCTGGAATCAAAGTAGATAGAGGCTGGAAATTCAGTTTTCTCCGTCAAATGTGGAAGTACAGGTATCGACACGTGAGGGACTCAAGAGGTCTATGCCCAGAGATGAGGCTTGTTGAGAATGGATCCCTTGAGAAAAACAGCTCCTCGCTAAAAACGGCTCCCCGGTAAAAACAGCTCCCCGGTAAAACCCTAAGTAATAGAGACATTATATAAACAACCATTTCTTTAAAAATAAAATTAAAAAGGACTTACCACGAGGGGGTTTGAAATTCAAACTCAAATAAAACGATAATCACGAGACTTTTTATTAAATTTTTTCGGTAATCAATGGATTATTGCATTACGCAACTTCATTTCCCCAAAATAATGCCTGACGGCCGATAAGGTACTTTTTTCACGAGAACGGTAATCGCTATTATATTTCACTTAGGAAGATGACTGCCCCGTAGGCCACAGTCGACCTCTCAGGGCAACGCCAAGATTAGAAATGAGACTACCTAACGTACAAACTGAAGAAGCTGGTTCCAAATTTGTACGTCAAATTTAAACGAAAATCGTGCCCTCTAGTTTTGATAATTTGCTATTATCATTTTCCACAGAAATCTTCTTTTTTTTTCAATGCCAGTTCGCCAGACTGTCGACATTAGAGGTAATTAACTGTATATTATAATTGAAAGAAAAAAGGAACAAATACTAACTGTAGCATTTCACATGCTAGGTACAGTCCATATATCCGGATGAAGAACTTTTCCACGGTTCGGTAGACTTATTGGGTGGCTCAGCTTGAAGAAGGCCTCCGTCTCTTCCTCTATGGTCCAGGCTGAGAATGGAATACGCTTTACATGAGAACAAAAATAGCTTACTGTGTCACAACCAGTCAAACAGTGAAATAAGCGGAGCCTTGCGTGAGCCGCCACGTATCGACAAGCTTTTCCGGTACCAAATAACACCCACAGTTCCTTCAGTCCCCACGCCTGGAAACGAGCGCCGCCTGGAACTCTCAGAAAAATGAAATTGCCACAAAAACTCTTTGCGATCCTATTAAAAAGTGCAACTTAGTAATATTTGGTAAACAGAAGAAAAAAACTGGAACTGCTTTTTGAAGGCACTGTGTGTGTGCGCCCGCAGTCCCAACTAACAAACATGTTTTGAGTTTCAGAAGGCTAGTGCCGCGCACCCTGCTTGCAAAGTGTGCAAAAGTTCTTGCACACGTTCATCTGTTAAAAAATTCCATCTAATTTATAGCCTATTTTTCTGTTGCATCAAAACTCTTCATGTAGAAATAAAATAAAATGTCTATTGAGATTCGGAGCGATATCATTAGAATCTAAATTTGTAATTGCTCTGTAATAATTTTTTTTCTTAAATAATACCACCGGCCCCTCCAGTCACCAGTTTTGTTAAAAATGTATTTCTGATTACTGATTTCGATTCACTGCCAATCATTTCCAGAAAAAATTTACTCTAATATCCCTACATTAATAATTTTCAAGATTTTCCATATTTTGGACCAGAAAAATGCCCTTATGGTAGATACTAAATACTCAAAATTATACTTCGGATGATCAAAGTTACTCCAAATTCGAACTCAGCGACCTTTATTTATGCGATAATTACTTTCTGTAGTAAGTACCTAGTAAACATGCTTTATTGTCCAAGAGTACAAACATCTTATTGACAAAGCTAACTTAAATTTAACAGCTAAACCTAGAAGCCGGCAAGTCAACAATGTCTAACAAAACTAAAGTAATCATTAACAAAAATATTCAAGCATACTCATTTAATATAAGACTAGGAATCTTAAAGCTAAACAACATTTTTTGACATAGGTTTCAGATTGTCATTATCGGTCAATATTAGCAATTTTAGGAGTTGAAGAGGTAGTTCACTAAGACCGAATCAAGAATAATTACTACGGGCCAAGTTATTATGAGGCGTCTTAGCTACCACTTGCCAAACGAATTGTTTTCAACATTAAATGCAGTAGGTATACAGGGTGTATCAGGTTTGAGTACAAATATTGTAAAATGTGATAATATGTCCCATTTCAAGCTAAAACTGTCCTATTAACCAAGGGTGAATTCTTAGTATTTTCGGAGTCATCGCAAATTTAAAAAAACGTTTAAGCGTTTTTTTCTATGACCATTAAAAAGTAAACAACTTTACGACATATTTTACCTTGGTCGAAAACGTAATTTCCTTCACCAGTGATAGAATATCCCATAACATTTACAAATCCAATTATAATTCAATTCTGTAAAGCACAATGAAAAAAACATGTTCATCACGGCGTCTTGATTTACGTTTTCGATCGCCATCTATCAAACCCCTGTGAAAAAGCTTTTACTTTTAATAGCAAAACATGGCCATAGAAAAATTATAATGTTTTACCCATCAAAATCGGCTTCGCCTCATTCGGTGAACTGTTTTCTCGTTGCAAAAAATGCTGTTTTCGTCACTCGTTAAACAATATACTATTTTTGCAACTAGTTTATTTTTGTAATAAATGTCTGTATGTTTGAAGTGGATTTATAATATTACCTTGCATTTTTTGGGAGTTACACCTCAATTGAAATTTTTGATCAAGATCAAGAAACTTCTGGTAAAAATTTCAATTGAGGTGTAAGTCCCAAAAAATGCAAGGTAATATTAGTTTATTTTCGCCTATTTTCGTTTTGGTTCAATTTTCGTTTCTAGATAATTTAAATAATATTTTTTATTACAATTCCTGCCCAAATATTGTGCCAGACAACACAGAAACAAGCTCTCTTCGAAATCATAATCACGGCACTAATGTTCATGAAAACAATAGAAATCGTCAGCAAAATCTTCAATGAAAAGAATATATGCCATTTAGTGCTGAAGAGGATTTCCCTGATCAGAGAAGAAGAGTTTAAAACAAAACCCCCGATGGAATTTGCGATTACTCTTTCGCATCTGCCAAACAAAAAGATAAATTAGAAGTTTATTACGTCAATAATCATGTTTCTGTTGAGAGCTTGCAATCTCGATTTGCCAGTCACCAACAGCTTTATACGGACATCCAATATCTCCATCCGTCCGAGTTTTATAGAGTTAGAAACCTTCCCACTACGGCACTCGAGTAGGTATCTGACCGTTAAACTGAACACTGTCTTAAATGGAGAAGAGATCAATAGAGGTGATTTGAGGACCGAACTCGAGGATTTCGTATCAAAATGGAACGGTTCATCCACATGCCTGGACCAAGAATACGAGGTAGATATTCCTGATACAAACACCGACCGAGATAGCCGTGACTGCAACGTCCATGCCAGTGCAACAGTTTGCAAGTCTTACAAAAACTGTAAGTAACATAAATCAAAAGAATCTGGGAGCGTTTATGACGATGTCTATTGAAAAAGATTTACACATGTCGTTAGACAATGACGAGATTATCAATGGTTCATATGAATATAACAGAAGCAAATGCCTTGGCTTAAGTTTTTTGTGATAAATATATTCAGCTTTAATGCAGCAAAAAGAGACGGAGGTAAACAAAAAGCATTTGCTATACTTTATTCATATGACTGTATATTGTAGCTAAGACTAGCGAAAACCTCAATTACATCCTGATTTTTTTAACAAACAAATACAATCCACAGAAAATTAGGTATTAGGAATTCTTGAGTTAGACACGATTTATTTTATGAAATGTATCTTTTTTATGACTATTTTGTTGTTGCCTTCTACTTTCTGTTCTAAATAAAAGTGTGTTCATTCATTCTTGTCGATAACCTAATTAGCCTAACTTTCATTTTTTTCTTGATGATGGCGCCCCATGTAGGAAATCGCCCGCCGTAATTTCAGAACCCAGTTTGTCCCTGGGCGTACCGCTAGCTCTAGATATAATGATAAAATATTGTTTGTGTATATTATTCAAAAACCGCATACCCATTTCAACTGTTTCTTCTGATTCTGCCAATTATATTTCAAAAATCGGGGAAAACTCGAGATCGAATATAGACGCTAATTATAAAACGTGCGTGCAAAAATCACAATGCATAATAAATCTAGGCATGTTTTGTGTTTCAAAAATAGCTAGCTTTATGTCATCAAATTCTGTTAATTAAACATACTCGTGTTCAAAAATATAGTCAGACCTTTTGTTCATTTACTGCTGCAGGTTTAACCGTTGTGTTAGGAAATCTAAGCATTTATGATAAAAAAAAAATTAAAATTGAAAAAGAACAACAAATTGTCCCTTTTCTTTCTACATTGAACATGTTTTGGATGTGCCTAGATGTGTGAAATTTTAAAATTTTATCTTATTGTAACGTCACTAGGAAAAAAATATTTGTCTACAGTACACCGGCTTGGGCATATTCGTACCAAGTAGCGGGATATTAAAGATTTGCTTTTTAGAACTCCTTTGAAAGCAAAAAAACCCGATTTGGCTCGGCTTTTTCGATATATCCAGGTCAGATAAATAAATCTTGGGTACTTTCATTTTGTGGAAAACACACGGCCAATAATTCGATAGATTTATTCTGCAATTTATCAATTGTGAAAACGTAGGAAATTCATATCTTTTCGTTTTCGGTATTCGAGTTCGAGCCAACGAATGCTTGAAGGCAGTTTTTTCCAGTGGAATAGTTTTAAAATTATTTTTTTGAGTTATGTGCTGAAAAAAAAAACGGAGCCCTAAAATACGTTGTTTAGAAAAAAAAAAATCAGCCTAAAAGTTAATGCAAATCAACAATTTTGAACAAATCTTAGCAAAACCTTTGCCCCAAATGTTATTATTCAACTGATTTATTATATTTACTAAATAAAGAAAACGATCTTCTGTCAGGCAGACATTACGCATTCATTTGATTTGAATTTAGCGAAGAAGGGAATTTAATCGGGAAAAAATATGTCGGGGCTAATTTAGGGGAGCTAACGATCGTTTAATAAGTGCGAAGGTATTTAGGAGTTGTAAATTTCGGCTAATCTACTATTCCAAGACAATTTACTTTTAGTATCTTCCGTAAATTATTCGGCTGCGGAAGGGAAGAAAGAAGCTGTTAGGCTTATTAGATGTTCCTCGTTGTCGATTTCGGTTTATTAGCAGGGGGAAATTTATCTGTTGAGAGTCAAGCATTTACTTAATATTCTCAAAAGCTCATGTAAAGAATGAAGTCAGGTTGATCCTTTATTTCGCTCGAATATACTTTTACATAAAAGTTATACCTACATGCATATCTGATATCATATATTATAGAGTAACTGATTATATTGTCACAACCCCTATAAGTTTCGTCCTGGGATGTCACAATAGGAGCGTGACCTGGAGGCGTAGGTGGGGTTCAGGTAGAGAGACACTCGCTTGGTATTGGAACAATAAGATATGTATTGAATATATAGAAATATATTAACCTAGAAATAATACCATGACGTCTCTTCTACGGAGGAGAGTACTACTTAGGCCAGTCTGTATTATGTACACTCTGTACACTTGGCGTGACTGAATACTGAAGCTGAATTTGGGACAGGTCCAGAAGGGCGTTTCCCAATAAAGTTAGTTTGCACTGGACCTAGTCTGCTGTGTTCAATACTCCCAGAAGGGCGTTTTCCATTAAAGGTAGTTTGCACTGGGAGGAGACTTAGCTAGAGGGGATTTTCCCAATTGAGGTACTTTGCACTAGGCTTAGTCTGCCGGTAGTAAGATTTCGGCGCGATATTAATACCAAATTAATGCTGACTCGTCGACACACTTTAGTAAAATTGATGTACAGAGTGGTATTTACTTAAGTAGTTGACATATGCCCCCCCCCCCCACCTCTGAAAAGCATTGGCCTTCAATGCTTGTAGAAGAGACACCAAAAAAATATATATATACAGGGTGTTTCAGAAATGGTGTTACAAACTTCAAGGGCAGTAGTCAGTGTTAACTTAGTAATCCGTATGCAACTTTGTGAAGCAATATAGTGCTATGCATAAAAATTTTCGGAAAAATATGTAGATTAAGAATATCGTTGGGGCGTGACCTGTAGGGGTGGCAGAAGGGAGAAAAATACCCCTCAACCACCCCTTCGTAAAAAAAAAAATATTTTAGCTAAAACAAGATAGTAGAATATATTGTTGAAAAGAAAAACATATTATGATTTTATGTGTTCCATCTAAATTCAAAAAATAATAAATAACAGCCTATTTTGGTATTTATATATACAGGGTGTTCAAGATAAGGATGCTTATCATGAGGATCTCATAAACGGTATCAGATACGGCAATGGTTTAATGGGAAAAAAGTTGCGCAATTTAATGCTCAATAAAATGGTACTTTGACATATGGAAAATTCTAAACATTTTCCGAGATATCCGAAAAAACCGAAATTTTGCAAAATCTATTTTATTTTTTCCTGAGCTTGTTTGAGGAGATATTTCAAAATAAACGTCACTTCATTGTTATTACTTCTCCTACTCTACAAGATGATATTATCAATTTTGAAATTTGACGTTTCGTCTTTGGACCACCATCATCAATTTAATTTTTTTGAACGCGGACCCTTATTTTCCATTTTAGATTTTATAAATTTCTGATACCCCAAAACCAATGATGTATTGCACTTATTCACATTTATATTATTGGCACTTTCTTCCATAAGAACTTAATTTGTTAGAGAGATAATTTTTGTAGGAAATTACTAAAAAGTAAAAAAAAAAGAAAATATTTTTTTTGAATAAATGCGATACGTCATGGGTTTTGGGATATCAGAAGCTATTAAAATCTGAAATAAAAAATCCAGGGTCGTATTTAAAACAATAAAGTTGATGATGGTAGCCCAAAGACAAAACGTCAAATCTCAAAATTGATAATGTCATCTTGTAGAGTGGTAAAAGTGGTAACATGCAGAGCTGGGCAGGGCTTGAGTGCTTTGTGCTTGTGAAGGTGCTTACTGCTTGAAGCACTTTGAGGACTTGAAAGCCCTGTGCTTCAAGCCCTTTTATAGATTTGTAATTGGGGCTTGCAAAGTCAATTACTTTAGAAAAGTGCTTGGTAATTTTTAATTGAAAAAAGTAATCCAAGCCCTTTCAATGAGCTTCAATTACTTTTAGAGGGCTTGAAGCACTTTTGGGAGCTTGAAGCCCTTTGAAAGGGCTTGAAGCACTTTAAGAGGGCTTGAAGCACTCTTGAGAGCTTGAAGAACTTTGAAAAGACTTGAAGCACTTTAAAAGGGCTTGAAGCACTTTGAAAGGAATTTGAATTGACCATCATTCAACCTATCCCCCACTTAAAAATTTTCGATTGTGTTTTGTCGCTGAATTATTTGAACTTGAACCGTCTTATGTCTTTTTTCTCTTGATAATGGAGGTTCTGGGTTTGAGCTTAGAATTGAATTAAAAAAAAAAATGAATGAACTTATTATTCAAATTAATAATTAATTTATATTGGTACCCTATTTAACTTTATCACTGGATTTTTTTCACTTCCTCATTGAACATTTTGAAAACCTTAAAATTGAATTATCATGACCCCAACTACCCCAAAACTATATCTCAAAAAAAAAACATAGTACTGCTACTCTGTGAAATGTAAAGTTCATCTCTACTATACCAATTCAACTGATTTGATGATGAGTGTACGCGGTAGCTTATGCCACTTTGAGAATTTTATTACAAATTCAAAGTGCTTTAGGCACATTTAAAGAGCTTCAAGCACATTTAAAGAGCTTCAAGCACATTTAAAGAGCTTCAAGCACATTTAAAGAACTTCGAGCACATTTAAAGGGCTTCAAAGCACTTTTTAAGGCTCCCCAAGCACTTTTGATGTGCCTCGAGCACTTTTCAAATTACTTCGAGGGCTTTGTGCTTGTGGCGCACTTCTGAAAATTAAAAGGAATTTGTGCTTGAAATTGAAAGTACTTTGATAAAAGGCTTAGGGCTTCGTGCTTCAAGCCCTTTTACTGAGGGTTTTGCCCAGTTCTGGTAACATGAAATGAAATAAAGTGACATTTATTTTGAAATATCTCCTCAAATAAGCTCAGGAAAAAATAAAGTCAATTTACCAAAATGTCGGTTTTTTCCGGATATCTCGGAAAATGTTTGGAATTTTTCGAATGCCAAAGTACCATTTTATTAAGCGTTAAATTCCGCAACTTTTATCTCAGTCAACCATTGTCGTATCTACTACCGTTTACGAGATCCCCATGGGAGACATCCTTACTGAAAAAAGTAAAAAAAATAAAATTATTCGTCATCAAATTTGCTATATCGAGCATAGTCACAATCAGTGCCATAGGTTGTTTTTCCATCTGCTTTAGTATTTGAACAACATTCTGGATCAGCTTCACATTTACACATTTCTGTGCAAAATATATTTTGTGCTAAACATTTGTATCTTTGAGAACAATTATTTTTTTTATCAGATTAATTATTCCTTCAGGTGAGCAGGGAAGACTACACCTAATTGGTTCTAATTCCAATCAGTGCCAAATTTCCAAACGTAATTTGTGAGAGGTGGTAAATTGGGGTGTGGAAGCTCCCGATTCCATTCAATGCATTGAGTGGCATCTATCTTAGTGTCATTTTCAAGGCTGCTCGAGTGGGCGGCATATTTTCGGTCGAAACTTGCCTCTTGCCTCTGCGAGAACAATCACCATGTCAATTCTGCTAGACTTTTCACACTTTTCTTGGACGGTGAATATGTTGAACAAATAAATAACTCAATCTGCTCCATATTAGTCACTTAACGTTTCACTTTTGCCCAAAGATTCCAGCGCCTGAAGCATGGATGGGGTTGCTTCCAAAAACTTCTTCCAAAAACTAATTTTACCTTTTCGTTTCAAACTTCCTATGATATCGGCACCCGAGAAACTTAGTTGAAGCTTCCAATTGCATTATACTTTTTCTCCATTCGTTCAAAAGAATCTTTTTTTTAAAATTCTTTTGTAACATTCAAGGTGCCATTTCACTTTCATGTCTTTTATTTTATCCGATGTAAACTGGTCTGCTGTTAAAGCAAGTATCGGGAAATCTTGCTCCTGTTTCGGATCCCATTTGTTGATTTTCACCAGAGATTCAGCAATGGTGTCATAAGCAATCTGCGCTGGAGCTTTCACGAATTTTTTAGAGTACACAAGCAACACTTATCACTACTAAGGTTTTTTAACACTTAGTTTCTTAATAGCTTCAATTTTTAACTATTTTGACGTACTCTGAAACACAAAAAATTATGTGCAGCGCTGTACACTTAGTAGAACTGAAACTTCTATCGCTTTGTATTGAGTGTATACGTGTATTGTGCTTTAGATAAAGCTCGAACGAAATTGGCCTGAACGTAACGCGTCTTCCAAATCCCTCTCCATTCTCGTCCAAATATCAGACCACCGCCTAAGAAGTGTCACTTCAAAAATAACACTTTTGCCTAAACAAAAATGGTAAATAATACGGATACTCGGAGGTGTGTTTCACACGTTAGGGCGGCCATAATTTCATAATATCATCACATTACAATATTTACATGTTGCTTGAGTATTGTTGTAATAGTTAATTCACTGATGCCTATGAAGCTGTGTTATGAAATCATCCCCCGATCAGGGGATGGTTTCGTAATATTTTTAAAGATCTCATCGATGTTACCTGAAACAAAAGTGGTGAATACTATGAAATCCAATTATAAATAAGGAAATATGTTTTTGCATAATATACGCAGTATTACCCTACTGCATAAGGGTGGTTCTCACCCTTCTGCCGCCATTGCGAGATACGCCCCATTGAAATTTGTTATCTACACATTTTCCTGAAAATTTTAAGGTATCCCATGATATTGCTTCACTAAGTTGCACACGGGATATGGATATGATATTTGTACAATTCAAAACTGACTATAAGGAAAGATAAAAATTCATAGGAATTAACACATCACCCATTCATTGAGTGACAAGGACATAAATTCCATCTGAGGTTTTTTTTTTTTTGTTTTGTTTTCATAAATCAACAAACTCCGATAAATTTTTAATCAATTCCTAAGCATTTTTATTTTTTCTTATGGAGTTCAGAGACGTGCCGAGGTATGGTATTGTAATTTTTCCGCGGAAACGAAGCGAGATAATTGAATAATTTAAGAGACCAAAATGTTGTATTTTTAGTGTGTCTATCTGAATAATCGATTAAAATCGTACAAAAACTACAGAGTGATATTTTTTTCTGCACAAAAACAGCCGACTTGGTCGCTGGGTACGCCCCTGAGAATTCTGGATCAAATCTAATTGGACCAGTAGATGTCTAATAGTGGTGAAATAAACCGTGAAAATTTCATTGAAATCGGCTAAAGCTCTTTTAGGCTATTAATAAAAAACTATTTTTTTTTTGAAAAACGTATCACCCTGTATCTTGGAAACAAAGCGTTTCCGGACCTATATCCATAGGAACTTTTTTAATTATTTTCATGAATACTATCTACCCTTGAAGTTTGTAACGCCATTTCTGAAACACCCTGTATATAAAATATGATAGGAATAAGATTTCAAAACGATAAAATACGATAAATTACAATACAATACAATACAATAAAATACAATACAATAAAATACATTACAATACAATAACATACCATATAATACAAAAAGCGAAAGGAATAGGGGCGTCTAACCAGATGCGTCTTCTCGGTAAAGACACTAAGTAGTCCAGGTATCATAACTTTTGTGCTTCCTTGGGGTCAGGTTTTGGTTGGCCAAGTCTGTGAAAGTGTCTGGTTCCTTGCTTCCAATGGTAAGTATTCGTACATCTTTGGTCAGAGATGCCCCTGGTCAATTCGAAGCAAACCCTGATCCAGGTTGTAGTGGCGTCATTGGTTTCTTGGCCTCGTTTGTCCTCTGGTCGGTTAATGCGATTTTGTGCGTATGAAACAAAAGTATGTGTGTTGTAATAATTTTGAAATTGCTGATTTCGTTTTTTGTTAGTAATTAGCCTGGTTAAATTTTGGTACTTCAATTTTGTTCATTTCTTTCTGACACCTTCGACGGTGAGTGATTGTCCAAACAGTAAGATGATTTGTGTAATATGCAAAATGATAAAGTGATTAACATACTGCTTCATCCCTTCTTTTTCAGGCCGGTCCAGTGTGAGATTCTACGGGATGATTTGTCGGAAGAAATTAACGGCTATATCCCCGTAAGTTTTGCATCTTTATTATTTGTTTCATATACCTATTTATTTGCTGGTGTATCTTCCTAGAACTATGAAATCGTCTACGTGAGGGTCAGGGGTTCCTGGCCTCCCCTGATGGTGCCTCTAAATCAGCGGGTCATTTTGCTGGGTCCAAGTTGTGGCCGGATAATGATGAGCGGGTGTTGTCCGGACTCGGCGGCCGCTGTTGTTTATCTATTATTAAAATTGTTTTAAGTGAAGAATAAATGTACTTATTTTCTTTCTTTTCCCTATTCCTGCTCGCTTGACAAATGCGCCTTGTCCTGTCCAAATATGTCACAACGCCTATACGTTTCGTCCTAGGACGTCACAACAGGAGCGTGACCTGGTTTTATAAACAATTCGTCGTCAGCGTAACCGTGTCTGCTTCTAATTATCTGGGTCACTAAAATTTGTTAATTATTATATGTATTTGTACATATGTATGTTTTTTTTTTTTTGTCCTGGGCTTTTTTATCCATTATGGTGTCATCAAGATTTATTATGTAAGACTGAGTTATTTCTTTTTGTACGGCTGTTTCTGGGTCCTGGTATCTGGGTATCGAAACGGCGCCTCCACCACATATGTCACAACCTCTATACGTTCCGTCCTGGGACGCCACAACAGGAGCGTGACCTGGGGGCGCAGGTGGGGTTCAGGTAGAGAGAAACTCGCTTGGTATTGGTACAATAAGATATGCATTGAATATATAGAAATATATTACCCTAGAAATAATACCATAACGTCTCTTCTATGGAGGAACGTACTACTTAGGCCACTCTGTATTATGTACACTCTGTAAACTTGGCGTGACTAAAGACTGAAGCTGAATTTGAGACAGGTCCAGAAGGGCATTTCTCAATAAAGGTACTTTGCACTGGAGCTAGTCTGCTGTGTTCAATACTCCCAGGAGAGCGTTTCCCATTAAAGGTAGTTTGCACTGGGAGGTGACTCAGGTAGAGGGGCTTTTCCCAATTGAAGTACTTTGCACTAGCCTTAGTATACCGGTAATGGATTTCGGCGCGGTATTTATACCAAATTAATGCTGGCTTGTCGACACACTTCAGTAAAATTGATGTTCAGAGTGGTATCAAGTAGTTGACAATATAATGAAATATGTCGCCTTGTATTTTATCTGAAATCAAATCGTACTACTCTGGGTTCGTTTTCTGGTTGTCTAGGCTACGTTTTAATAAAAGGCTCGGACAATTCTCAATTTAAAATAAGTAGCTTTAATAGACACAAATATATAATTCAACAGCTGATTTGATAAAAAAATAACTGGTACAATAGGGTACTTGCATGAAAAATTAAATTGATTATTGTTTATTGCAAACTCTAGGAAATCGAAAAAAAATCGATACGTATTTTTTTATTTTGTCCAAATATGATTATTCCGAAAGTTATAAAAAAATTAAGTTTTATATATACAACACGTGTTGACTTATTTTTTATTGACTAACGATATCAACAATAAAAAAACTGATGCAAGGGGCCTATAGTGTCACACTGCGGGTATAACAGCTTAATAGGTAAATAGATAATACATCGCCTTTATACATTTTTATTTTCTCTGGTTGGGTAAGTAACTGTGTTTCAGTTACGGATAATTTTTTCGAATCATAAAATCGATTAAAACAAAAAATAACAAGCAAGAATACTTAAGACAAAAAGGTATTTCTACACTTTATATTTTATTCATCGTCATCACAGATGATCACTGGATACCAAGTATGATTATCCTCTATTCTACTCTTATTGTCATCGATTGTACGTTTTCTGATGGTTATGTAAACCAATTCTGGAGCCGCACACTCTTCCACAGTCTTGGCACGTCCAGCCTCTGGCAGCATTGCCTCTTCCTCTGTCCTCTCTCCTTCCTGCGGTCCCACTTTTCGGTCTCGTGTCTGCGTCGCTGTTTTTCAAAAGTCTGGGACTACTCGATGCCATGAGTGCCTATCCTTTCCCGTCGCCTCCCAGCTGCTGTTATCGATGGCACTCTACCATATTCTCACTAAGAACATCCTTGTAGCGTTTTTGTTCATTTCGTTTTCTCTTTGTCAGTTGACTGTAGAAAATCTGTCGTGGGAGATGTGTTTCGGGCATGCGGACGAGGTGACTTGACGAGCGAAGTTGGTGCTTAATGATGAGGGCTTCCATGCTAGTTGATTTGGCCTCCTCTAAAACACCAATGTTCGTTTGTCGGTCTTGCCATTTAATCCTTCTTCTTCTTAGGCATCGCTGATGGTATTTTTCTAGACTTTTTATGTGTCTTCTGTAGGTGGTCCATGTTTCGCAGCCATATGTAAGTGTTTATAACACAACTGCATTGTAGATGCGAAGGTTGGTCTCAGCGCTGATGTCGTGATGGTTGAAGACTCTCTCTAGAAGTCAAACGAACGCCCCGCTAGCACACTTCAAGTGAAGTTGGATTTCAGCCTCAATGGTTGCATGTGTCCATCATACTTTTATTCTTGATGTAAATCTGAAACTAAAATAAGTGTCGTATCCAACAAAGTCATGATGAAAAGTGCCGAAGATACAGACAAAAAAATTATGTAGAAATTGTGTAAAAAGCTTCCTTGTGTGACATATCTTAAGTTATATTTTTATAACACTTGTTTAAATGCCCCATAAACCGTTTTATCTCGGTAAACCGTTTTGATCTAAAACATTTTAAAAACGTATTTTGACCAATTTGAAAACGGTTTAAATACTGCGTTACCATCCCAAACCGTTTTGAGGGAGTGCCAGCACTGCTTGTTATGACATTTAAAAACTGTTCTGGGGAATGCCCCCCAGGGATATAGAAGTATAAATACAGGACAAAACGTTTTAAGTTCGTAAACATTTTAGCGGTTAAAACAGTTTAACGGAAGCATAAATTTGGTAAATTTGTCCCAATACGTTGGATCCCTATGGTACTTTTTTTCTCAAATTAGAATCGAAAACATACTTTGTGGTGCAATCTCATTTTCTATCAAAAATTCACTATTTTAAAAATATAACTAAGTACAGGGTGTCCAAATTTGGAAGGTTTTGATAGGAAACGTCAATTTCTGAGCAAGATACAAAAAAATGAACCCCCCGCTCAAATTTCATAAAATCTTGATTGGTGCAAACCGCATTTTGATATCTTCAATCGTTTAGCCGCTAGAGGGCATTTCTCGATTTTGAGCAATACTGTGAAACCTTCATAACTTTTTTGTTTATGAAAATAATTGATTTCCGTAGAAACCTTCTAGAAGCACTTTTTCAAGCATAATTCAGTGACGTTCTCAGTTTTTTTTCTATTGGGCCCCGATTTCGAGATATTGACCAAAGTCAGATTTTTTTCAATAGGATAACCTCTATATTAATAGCTCATTTGAAAGCTCAGCTTTTGCTGATTTCAATGATACCAATTTCGATTGGTTTATCTCTAACAGTTTTCGAGAAAAAAAATATTTTGGTTTTTTTCGTAAGAAACAATGTGTTAGAAAGAGACCTTTTTCATTTTCCTTACAGCTATAAAGTCCTTTTCTAACACATGGGTTCTTATGAAAAAAATCGAAATTATTTTCTATCTCGAAAACTGTTAGAGAGAAACCTATCGAAATTTGTATCATTGAAATCAGAAAAAGCAGAGCTTTCCATGAGCTACTAGTATATACGGTGTCCTATTGAAAAAAATCGGACTTTGGTCAATATCTTGAAATCGGGACCAAATAGAGAAAAACCGAGAACGTCACGGAGTTCTGCTTAAAAAAGTGCTTTCAAAAAGTTTTTACCGAAATCAATTATTTTCATAAACAAAAAATGAAGGTTTCACAGTACTGCGGCTAAACGGTTGAAGATATCAAAATGCGGTTTGCACCAACCAAGATTTCATGAAATTTGAGCCTTGGAGTGGTGGGTTCATTTTTTTGTATCTCGCTCAGAAATTGATGTTTCCTATTAAAACCATCCAAATTTGGACACCCTGTACATATTATATCGGAGAAAACGGGACGTCTATGTGATTCAACTGCTTCAACTTTTGAATAAAACGCTTCAAAAAATAGAGAGATTTTAAGCCACTTATTTGATCAACGTTATACGTTTTCGGTTATTTTGCTCATGCACAGTAGTGAAAAAATAACCGGTCCGCTTAATAAGCGGTAAAGTACTGCGCTTTAGGTATAAATAGACGGAACGTTATTATCCGATAACGTTTGAACATCAGTGGCAAGTGTGTTTGCATATTTGGTTTAATTGAAGAGAAGGATATCAAAAATTATTTACAACGTATCAAAACATTTCATGAAGGATTTTATGCAGGTTATCCCACATAAAAGTAACTACATAGGGATTTCGGAAACAGTAGGAGATACAATTTTGGTTAAATGGCAAAAAAAGTTGCGCTATTCCAAGCCAAATCAGATGCTGCATCGAAATTGGATATTTCCAAAATATCGAGCAAAAACTGAAAATTGTGTTTTCCGAAAAAATTTAAATATTGTCACCATTTTGTGAACAAATTAATAAAAATTCGTTAGTTTTGTATTAGCGACTACGGGCAATCGAATAATGGTAAAAAAAAATAAGGCCTTCGAGTTTTTTTCAATCCATAGCCAACTTCGTTATTTCTTATGGCCGCTGTATTGTTTTTTTACGTCATTAATTAAATGGAGCATAAAAAAGGCTTTTCAACCATGTATCCCATCTTTGGATGACGGAAAATGTAAATTTATTGAAAAAACAGTTCCTCACTTAGTCGGTTGTGAAACAAATGCCGTAATTGTGTTTGTTATCATAGCTTTATAACTGTAGATATTTCCAATTTCGATACAGCATCTGAACGGGCTCGGGATAGCACAACTTTTTTCCCAGTTGACCAAAATTTTATCTTTCACCGTTTCCGAAATCCCCATGTAATAACTTTTACCTGGGGCACCCTGTATACCTAATTTATTTTGATGCCTAATTATATTTTGGCTTTTGAAATCTACTATAAACATCTAGAAAAGTCCCAGCTTGGCAATGCAGATTTGTTGTGGTATTTCCAACCTCAATTTCCAGAAAATTTGAGGTTAGTTACACAAAATGCTAAACACAAATTTTCATTGCATATTTTAACGTTAAGCGTGTAACGTCTTTCACAAGTTTTGACTTCAAAAACTAAAAAAGCTAAAAATGTACGTGGCTCAAAATCTCTCTAATAATGAATCAACGATTTGCCACCTGTTAACCCGCCCGTAAAAATCACCCTCTTAGCAGGTACCTGACTAATCTCCTTTTCTGTTATCATTCTTCGTTCCGGCTAACTGACTGTGTTCGGTTAGGCTTCCTGGCACAAAACTTCATAAGATATCTCAGATGGATCAGATGCAACCACCAGGCAGGTTGATTTGTTTTGATTTTGGATTGTGTATTTTTGTAAAGTTTTTCGAGTTTTTCCTTTGTTGCTGATTTCAGCGTATTCGAACTCACCGTTGATATCATGCATATTATTCATTTCAAGTGAAGTAGGTATGTTAGTGTTGAATTTATAATGCACTACTTAGTTAAATAATGATTTTTTTTTTAATTTGACAGTTTTGACCCAACGGAAGGCGGTATAGGGCGCGAAATTCACCCCACACAAAATAGCCGTTTTAGCACGTAAAATTTCCAAACCTTTCACAACCAGATTTCGGGACGAACATGCGCATTTGACGGTTCACCTAATTAGCTTCAAGTGCGCTTCAAACTATCAGAATTTTAATGCTAGAACAAACCTAACATAATTCTAATCAATAACTGAAAATCTTCAGAACTCAATTCTAGTGGTCTTTATTTATGGTACTATAAACGTTTGGGTCGATGTTTTATTTAAATAGCACCGACATATCATTTATACCATATAGAACTATGGTAGAAACTTAACGAGCAAACATGTTCCGATAACGTTTCATGTAGAGAAAATAGTTCAAAATAGATGGGAAAATCACTTTTGTTCAAATAACATCTTTAGGTTTTAAGATAATTCAAAACTTCTTCCAAATTAGTCGCAGAGAATAGAGGCACCAAAGAAGCTACTGCAGACGACATCCGCATTACCTTTTTCAGACAATCTGATTCTGGAAACGACCGGACAACAAAGCCAAGAAACATTCGACTACCAGGGATGATACAAGCAAAGACAATCATGAGACGACCGGTCAAACAGTGCTGGATTGTCATATACTAACACAGACACTGTTTGCTCAAACACGCCAGAGACTATTTGTACATGATCTGGGTAATATAATTAATTAATGTGTGATACCTAATAGACCAATGGGGGATTAGCGATACTAAGATTTCATATAAAGACTGGTTACGATACATTAATATCAATACACTTTTTAATTTCACTGTATGTCAGACTATCTCCCTCGAAACAAAATATGTCGGAGAAGCTGCGACAGAAATCTGTGATGGTTGGTCTCCAGCCTTCAGATGTTGAGGTGGAAGATCTTTTTTCGTAACCAATTTCCTACCAAGAGTGACAATATAAGTATACCCAATTATTTTACTTCACCCTATATGTAAGCATCTATATTTCCTCGATCAAAATCGTTAGCAGTTATAGATACTACAAATGGCTATGGTGTTACAAATTGTTGAAACATAAAAAAACTCGATTACTCTGACATCTTTTACTAAGGAGAACCAAAGTAACAATATTTCAGTAATTTTTATACTCGGAGCTCCAATGGGTCACAAAGTCGCGCCGCCACACCACTGTTCCCTGAATGATGCGCTAATTGTAATTGTGATAGTCTGTCTAGCCATTAATTAACTATTTTATAGCGTGGCTGAGTAGACTAACGCGTCATTAGATTGCGGCTCGTTCCGGCGTGTTTATTACGATTTTATTGGTCAAGTGCCTAAGGGTAATAAAGAACCCATTTATAGCAGCAAAGCAGGAAATACTGCGATGAACTTTACGTATGCCTAATGCCTAATGATATCAAAGCATAATGCACGATTATTGTCCCGAATAATTCGAACCCAATACCTGATAACGGCCCAAGTAAGTAGCGCTAAAATATTTATGCAATTATGCATGCTGTTCGCTCAATTAATTATGAGGTAGAGAAAGTTTAATTTCCTGCCATCTGGTGGTAACGAAGTTTGAGATGTTCGTATTTAATTTATAATGTGATCCAATGATCATTAGGATAAAATATTGACCAGCGATTGATTTCGATATTCGATTTTGTAACAATTAAGCTTTCAGTCTTGTAATTTTTTGAAATTTATTCCACATACAAAATATTTTACATAATAGGTTGAAGCTTCTGAAGTGATCCTTGAGAAGAATTAATAGTTTACACGAGTCGGCAAATTCCTGACAAAACGTTGACGTAAGCAGCACCGGAATCTCGAAGCTTAATGCTACAAATCTTTCCTTAAAGAATAGCCTAGTTGCCTTTCCGGCTCTGCTTAGAGCTTCAGCGATTCATATATTAACCAAGGATATATTAGTTGATAGTTTGCTGTCTTGTTACAAGTAAAATTTACTTGATGCTCCTATCCTTTTTGATTTACGTTATCTCTCCATATTTGATAAAAATTTGAAATATAGTATATTACAATCCGCGACGGGAAATAATTAGCTATTACTGTCGAGAGATTTTATAGTTTATCGAGACGCGTAGCGTCGAGATAAACTATATCTCGAGACAGTAATTGAATTTCCTGTCAAGGATAGTATACTATTTTATTTTTATCCATAATTTTTTGCCAATTTAAATAAGAAATTAAATTGAATATAAAGTAGCTTCATGCCATTTGTTTAAAATTTTGTGTCATTATCATCAATTTTGGAAAGAAACTTGACAATACCTGCTACATAAATACAGGGTGTCCCACGGTGGATGGCGTATTAGACGTTTATGGAGAACTAAAAAGCGGATCATTTTGAAAATTTGGCAACCGGGATAAACGACCATGATCCAAATATGCAATCACATACAGGGTGTTCCATCTAAAATAGCGAAGTTGCCACTGGTTTAGAGTGGAAGCGGCAACACCGCATTAACAAAAATATTTTTAAAGTGTAGATTATGGTCGTTTATCCCGGTTGCCAAATTTTCAAAATGATCGGCTTTTTAGTTTTCCATAAACGTCTAATACGCCATCCACCGTGGGACACCCTGTATAGTAGCAATAACAGGCAAGAATAAGAACAAAATCAGATAAAAAATAAGAAATTAAATCTCTAGATTTTCCCCCAAATAGACAAAATTCTCCTTTTAAGTTAAGGTAGCCATCATAGATACTACAAGATAAACCTGAGGGTGAAATCAATCAAATCCAGAATATGTCAAAATTCTTGAAATGTTTTAATTAAAAATTTTGAATGCATTTTTGAGCTGTCTGGATTTTTATTTTAGAAAATTACACCCTTTTTCAACACTCTTCTCTTCGAGAAGATAATAATTGACGGAGTCAAACAGAAAATGGCTATACAGACCTCTGCCTGGATTCAATAAAGAGTTGATAGGTATGAACACACAAATTTGGTTTTCACCGACTCTATTTAGAGCAAATGGTCCAATAATTCCACACTAACAATTGATTCTGAAAACCAGACAGCAGTACCTATCTATTATAGACTGTGAGATAGGGGTTATTTAGTGGAGTCATTTTTTTTTGTCTGGCATTTTGAGGGCTGAATGTGGCTACTAAGCTGATGAGAATATGGGTGATTTCAATGCCTGCCTCCCGTTCGAAAATTTGCAGACGAGAAAAATTGATTTACATGAAGAATTTTTTTTTAATGATCTCAAATTTTTTGGCTTCTAAATAAAAGATGGACATTGATTAATAATTCACCCATAAAATATACCAGATGCTTTCCAATAGCTGAAAAAGTGGGGATGAGTGTCAACTTACAAGAGAAAAGAAAAGAACCTTCCGGGTTTACTTTTTGTCTGGCAATCGAGAGAATGAAAGGTTTTGTTGTGAAAATAACGCTGAAAAATCGCCAGACGGTAATCACAGTTCGAAATCGAGTTTTCCGGCAAAACATTCTGTGGACATTTCGAACAGGAGGCAGGCATTAAAACCACTTATATTCTCATCAGCTAACTAGTCACATTCATCCCTCAAAATGCCAGACAAAAAAAATGACTCCACTAAACAGGCCCTATCTCAGGGTCTATTAGCCCAAAAATCTGAATTGAGTCACCTCAAAAATGTGGAACCACCAATCACACAAAATGGAGGCCCACAATTAGATTTTAAAAAAATATAATATTTCTGTTTCAAAAATAGATAAGATAAGATTTATCAGGTAAAAACTCAACAATAATATGGTAGTATGCACTGATGACAAAATATATTGAAAAATTATAAGGTAGAATCTAAAAATGTGAAGGAAAAATTATAAAAAATAAAAATGACTCGCCAATCAGAAAACTAAACTCAAAAGACCATATTCACTTTACAATGAAAAACCACGTGGAACAAAAGAGAATAGATAAAAATCCACTAGAATTATTTTAATTGTTTACAAATTATAGGAATTTAAATTAAGGTTATGTTCAAAACAAAAAACCGCTAATTAATTAGGTCATTAGGCCAAAAATAATTATTTCAGAATCAGAAGTTAGAGAAAGACAGCAATATATCTATTCGCTAAGAGTGAGATAAATATAATTTCTTCAATTAAAAATACCAATGACTGTCAATGAGAAATAATAAAAATAGCTAAGAGGAACTATCACAATTTAAAAAAATAAAAAAATCATCCGGTACCCGATGGCAGTACTGGTAAATTGATAATAGATATTTGCATTTTATGCTCATGATGAATAGATGGCAGTACTGATATTATCTTGAACCAATTAAATTTTCTTTTGATACTTTCATATTACTTAAATTAGGAATTATTATTTTGCTGATTTTGAAATGGCAAAAATACAACTTTATAATGAAAATAAGAAGAGATGGAACATGTTACGTAAATGATAAATTTATCGTAACAAATGGAATGAGGACGGGAAGTGAGGACGGAAAATGGACCAGGGGGCGGATTCTATAAGCTCAAAGCGAAACAATGACGTTCGTTATGGGACGCTTTGTTCGGTTTGCTATTCTATAACATCTTTCGGGAAGAATCGGGGACTCCGATCACGAAGCCGATTGCAAAGCGAAAGCGATGAATTTTGGCTTGCGTTTGTTTCGCTTTCCACTGGAAAATTTCCAATTTCCATAGAGATTGGTCGATCATCGTCACGCTAGAAAATTACGGGTTATATTATTGGTTTTTATCTTGACGAGGTTTTCATTATATTGATTTTTCATTGTTTGCACAATTTAATTTCACTCTATCAAATTTCATTCATCAATTTATTTATAATTTTGACTGTGCAACATGGAGAAAAGGTCAAAAAACATCCGTTTCAACCTCCTATCTGTTAAACCAAATGGGCCACTTCTAGCTCAAATATCTAAGGTATTATAATATACAGTTTTTTTATTCATTGTTCGGAGGAACCTACTGTCTTCTCGCGTTAACCTGAGTTGATTTCTTTGCTCGAGCTCTGTATATACCTACAACAAATTGTACCGGCAACATTTTCATCACACAATAATATGAAAAATGCAAGATAAATATTATAGAAAGAAAAATAGGAATGATTAATTATGTCATTGAAGTTTTAAAATAATCAAAATCCAAATTTGGGGTATGTTCCATAATATGTTCCTTTTGATTTTCTCTTCTTTTTTTACAGTTTTTGCTTTGGGCTCAGATATCTACAATGTTGCCATAATTATTTATGCATACGTCGTTCAAACTCGAATTCAGTCGTGTGACACTAGGAAAACGAAGCGGAAGCGAAGCGAACACCTTATAGAATATCAACAAAAATCGACTTCGCTATGGTTTAGCTTAGCTTTAGCTTGGTTTCGCGATATAAACGAAAATTACAGAATTTCCTAGCTGGGAAATGAAAAGACAGTAAATTGACATTTCCAAATTTTCAAAAAGTCTGTACTGTCAACATTACATATACGATCAAAACGTTAGTGACAACAAGATTTTTCATGCTTTCTAGTGAAGAAATCAATAAAATATGTAATAAATTTATGAAAAAAAAAAAAAAAAAAAAAAAAAAAAAAATTGTGAATGTTTCAATAAAGTAATCTATTGAGTAGTTTGTAATTAGTAAAGATTATAAAATATTTGTATTTCATTAAGTAGTTTGTAACTAGTAAATATTATAAAATATTGGTATTAAACACGTTAACTGCCACCTGTACAGCCGGATGCCAACTGACATGTACCTGAAGCCCCGCACGAAATATACGGCGTATTACGAAATTGTCTACCCTTTTTTTTTTTTAACATCGGCATTATCCGATTGCCACACCAATGGTGCACATGTTTACTTGTACGCCGAACAACACTAAAATACGAGGAATTGCACGTAATCTGAACCACCGGCGTACAATTTATCTAAAAACACAGCTCTCCTGTTGTACGCCAGCGCTTCAGGTGACCCAATAATAATATAGCCAATTGGCCGCCGGCTGTACAGGGTGTCAACTTCACAATTCTTAAAAATGCCAAGTGGCAGTTAACGTGTTAAACTGAACTAAAGTTGTGAGTTAAGTGTAAAAAAATATATATATATGTATATAAAATTAGTGTGATATATCATAATGAATAATATGCTGGTATAACTATACAAAAATGCCTAGCGCGACGTTTGTCTTTAGGATTGTGAGGTTTCTGGGAGCATGCTTTTGTTATGATAAGTTGTACTAAAACCAGAAAAAAAAAGTATGTATCTTAGAAATGAATTGAATTGAAATTGAAATCTAGATGCTCTCACGAAATCCTTCACTAATATTGTCTGCCTCCATAGCCCCAGACAAAGTTTCCCCAGATGACCCATTACAATTTTTAAAGCAAAGGTGCTCATGTGGTTCGTCACCTTTCTTCTCTGCCTCTGCGCAAACACAGCAGTATTTATTTCTGACACCAAGAAATAATATTTTGCCAGTGTGATTTGCAATAATTATTACAGCCTAAGAGAAAATATGGAATAAATATAGTTTGTTGAACCAAAATAAAGATTAGTTTTTGATACAGATAGTATTATTATTATATAAAATATGGAAAAAACAAAGTGATAATGAAATAACTCCATAAAACATTACGAAATACGACCCCCGAAGCTGCATTATAATAATGACCATACGATCTGTGGCTCCATCCGCCATCTAGATACACAGTGTTCTACGAAACTCCGTCCACATCTAGGGCATGGTTGGCCACAGCATTGTCATACTCTTCCTTGCCAGCCTCTTCCATGCTTTCTCGAAGGGGTTTTTTCCAATCGTTGACAAGTTTGAGCTCCAATTTGTGGTACACTCGATATGACAGTGGTGGTATGTCCACCGTAGCTAGAAATTCGTCCATGGTTTTAAATGTAGTGCCTCCACTGAATGTGGCCCAAACACAGGCATAATTTAATTGAACCCGGATTTCTCCAGTACCTTTTATATTGCACAAATTTTATAGGAATATTATTTCAGTTTAGCTAATATTCACCTTTCTGTGTATGACATTTTGTTTGAAAGTTGCACATATTACAACAAAAAATAATGGTGCTGACAAGTCCATTGCGAATTTCTCTGTGCACTTTCAAAAGTCTAAGGGTACATCTTTGACTGTGTTTTAATTGAAGCTCCATGCAAATCTCTGTTACATACTCCTCCAAATCAACAATTCTGTTCCCTTGGATAACTGCCGAGTCTGGTCTTGGCGTTCTTCCAATTTCTATAATGTGTTCAGTGACTCTGCAAACATGTAAAAAAATAAAAAGATGTAACTGTTTATGAATATTTTATCTTACTCATTATATTCGTCTTGGCTTATAAATGAGAACTCATGCAGCTTTTCATCAGGCGAAATAGACATTTCTGGGTCTTACTCAAATTGTAGAGGGTTAGTGTCAGAAGTAGATTGATTATTTTCTAATCTAAAAAATATTTAGTATTAGTTTGCAGGCTTACATGTCAAGGGAATCAATGCTGCCAGTTGAAATTATTTCCTCCATGATAGGGATGTCATGCTCATTTTCGTAGCACACTGATTCTCTAGAGCAGTGCTTCCCAACCTTTGTTTAGCCACGACCCTTTTACAGATTTGCTCATAAGGTCGCGACCCCCATTAATAATTAAAAAACATTTATTCGAGAAATAATTAGAGAAATATATTAATATTTCGTAACTAAATACAAAAAGTCAATTTTTATTTTGTTAATGTGATGACTGAGCTTGCATTAATAACAAGTTTCGAAATTCTTGGTTGAGTTTTTGTTAAAGCCAATCTTATGTCATCTTAAACGCCCAATCTATTTTTGGCTTTTGTTCTGATCTACAAAAGAGTTGAAAAATCACTTTCACGAAAGTAGGTAGAGACAAATGGTATAAGTATCCAAAAAGATAACTCAAGCAGGGCGACATAAGGATATGAACTATGCATGGCACATCAAAATCCAGTTCCTGGAATAGAGCAGGTGCTGTGGAATCATTCCTCAGCTCTTAAAATGTATCTTGCACTTCATCAGAGAACGTCGACAACATCTAACGAGGCTCGGAACGGTTTCCTTACTACTGCAGCTTTTTGTTCAGATAACTCGAAAAAATAACGCCCATTTCATTCTCAAGGGTCTTGAGGGTGATAATCAATTTTCTCTTTTGGATTCTCCACAATTTCTGTTCCTGATGCTTCAGCCATTATGCATGTATAGCTACCTATGTTCAAAAACATGCGACTCACAACACAACACTCAAAACCTGTGCTTATTGGCCTGGCTTATTGGCACTGCGACCCTTCCAAAAACCCTATGCGACCCCCTTAGGGGTCGCGACCCACCGGTTGGGAACCGCTGCTCTAGAGGAAGTTTGAAACCTGCTTGTAATATATGTATTTTTTTTTTCATGGATAAATTTTGACACTTACATAATAACGCAGTTGTTCTCTTGGTCTTGAAATACTGGTAATATCATATAAGACAAGAGTTTGATTGTGTTTTCCTGATCTTGGCTCCTACAAAATTTTTAAAAAATCAGTTTTTTTGTAATATAGTTATGTATGTTTTTTCTATGATCAGCTTGCCTGATGGCTCTTGCACCTACAAAAGCTGCTTATTCGGGCAACTAAAAAAGCAATATAATTTAATTGTAGAAAAACAGTCACAAACTGGATACGTTCTGAAATCTAAGTTGTAATTTACTTCTTTAAACACACCGAACAAAAATAACTATTTTGTTTTTATATTTTTTTAACCTATTCAGGATGGTAAATGTAATTTAAATTAGGTGCCTACTGTGTGGCGTTTATATTCTTTTGTTGATTATATATATTTTATATTCTATGTAGGATAAGTCATAAGTTTTAATAATAATTTCTCTTCGTTATCAGAGAGTTGAGTAGAGTTGCTCAAAGCTGATCCTCATACTTTTTGTAGGGACCAAATTCAATGTTCAATACAATAATTATTATTGTAACAACTTACAATTCTGTCCAAATAAAATGCAATTCTATTTTGAAAACTATTATATGAATCTGTTTGTTTTCTTTCGAATAAATGTTTAGTCCAGAAATCACGGATTGCCTAAATAAAATATTTTCACTAAAAAAAAAATCCGTAGCACAAACTAAAGGTAATTACCTTTTTGCGTTTGAGAATTAATTAAAAGTTTTGGGTTTTAAAGAACCATAATATCACAAGTTTCTTCATTAAAAACACTTTATTTGCCGCAGTAAATGGCGGCTGAAGTGCTGCAAACAGGGATGAGTTTTCAAGAAAAATTATGCTTATTTATAACAACCGCAACAAAATAACAAGTGAATAGGCTAGTTAACAAAATTAATAGGAATCTAAACGGATGCAAATACTCTTTTTTTTTAACACGTTAAGCCGGTCCCACACGATGTGGCGAATGCCTTCCAACGTTGGACACATCGCCATTTGACACACCGTGTGGGCGTGCACTTGCGAATTGCATGTGTCCAACTCCAACGTTGGCCACATGACATGGTCGGGCTCATTACGGTAAAATTTACCCGCGTTTTTCTGTTGAACAATTTTTAAGCGAAATACGACTACGACAATGAACATCAATTGCCAACGTTGGCACCTCTGAGGTTGGCACCAACATGCGTCCAATGTTAGAACTGAAAATTCCCCCCATCGTGTGGGAGACACACTTGTCAATTGTAGTGTGTCAAAACATTGGCTCCAACATTGGATCCAACGTTGGAGCCAACGTTGGACGCATCGTGTAGGACCGGCTTTAACTGACATATGCATTAAATATGATTCGCACGGCCTTGAGCTCACAGGGCCGTGCGATTCATATATGATTCCAATGCGTTTTTTTCTTGTAGGTCGAGTGCATAGCAGGTAATGCACGCGACCGTGGCCAGGAGCATATGGGATCTTAAACAGTGTCGCCTGAGGAGCAAATATCTGTAGATAGCCTACAAATTTTTTTCCGGTTTAGAGATACAGCCATGCGTTTAAAGTTCAGGTCAGAATAATTTAAAAAAAAAAAACAATTAATGGAACAAGTAATTATTATTTGATTGATTCTTTTTAGTTCCTGTGGTTAAAATAAATAATTATTTATAATATAAAAATAAATAAAATATGTATGTAGGTACTTTGGTCACAGGGTACTATAATTCACGTGGCCTAGAAGCTACCATTTTGCTTCTGAGGCTGCGCGAATTAATTATGATTCACGGGGGTAACTTCAACCCCTTACTAAACAACCTGAAAATAATAGTATATTATTCAACGAGCGGGTAATGACGGCTATTACTCACGAAGGATGAAGTTTGCACTATGAGCCGCAGGCGAGTAGTGTAATCATCCGAGTGAGTAATAGTCCATTACCCACTGTTAGAATACTATACTTTTTCTATGATTAATAGATAATAGGCACGAGTTATGAGGTTTTTTATTTAATTTTCGTAACAAAATTATTTGACAATTCTGACAGCTGGAGGACAAAGTGAGGTTAGGTTAGCACAAGTCTTGTCCAAATCAGCTGTCAAAATGACCGATTGGAAAGTTGAAGTATATTGTCAACTTGTCGAATTTTCTGATTGGCTCTTAAATAGTGGAGTAATGAGACCAGGATATTTTCATTGGTTGAAAACGATTAAGTAATGAAAAAAAAACTCACTGTATGAGTAATCATTCACATGGATTAATAGAAAATGGATGTATATTACGCATATTATTCAATACTCATAGAAAAAAAAATATATTGGTGACCCCTCGAAACGTTTTTTTTTTTTACTCTAATGCGGCAGTCGCAGTTAACGTGTAAACAATGTAGGTAATGCATAAGCAACAGTAAAGGTCGAGTCGATTTGATTTACCAGCTCTGAAAACTTATTTGCATCATAAAACAATGCAGTGAGGCGGGACGTTACAACTTTTCTTATTCGATTCTGTATATTGAAATCTACATGAACTCAAAAATCGGATTGAATTGGGAATTTACGAGGGCATTTATCACATCCTAAGACATTTTATTTAATAGTCAATTAAGACTATTGAAAACCCACAGACAAATCAGTCAAATCTTACAATACGTGATTGTTAACATGAAATAGGACTTAGCGTTCTTTTGCTTTTTTAATTTAATTTAAATGAACCCTAACACTATCAAGTAAAAAATCAATAATTGCCAACTGCCACAAGCTGATTAATGGGTCGAAAAAAAAATTGACTTACATTAAAAACGTCTAACAAAAATACATAATAAATGAGCTGGTATCTATTCAAATTAAACTCACTGGCCAATAATTAGACTTTCGGAATTCAACTATGGGGCACCGCCAGACACTCAACATTGTCATCCTTCTGAGCATCAAACACAAGTTGCTCCATGCATTTGACGATGAACCCTATTACCGGTATTACGTTGCAAATAGAATTATCAGGCATGACATCCCTCCGGAATCCGTCAAAGAAATCATTCACTGAATTGATGCAAAATACAGAGAAAGAGTTTCAGTATGCAATAACACAATTTGGCCAACCGGTAAAAAGTGACCCGCAAATAATAATAAAGTGATTTTCTTGAAACTTTTGCTTATTCCTAAAGCCTGATTATTACCTAATTTGGCTAGATATTTCTAAACATATCCCAAAATAGCATAGGGCAGTCTAATATAAGTTTTTCGTAATTATGTACGATTTCATGTCTTCTATCTCGTTGCCTTAGTGCAGACGCAACAAGATCTCTAGTTATTTGAAACTTGAGTATATAATTCAAATCATTCCCACATTAGTTTTTAAGGTTAAGATGCCTATATTCGGATCTTATTAGCTGATTCGTTTTCGAACGACTGCAATTTTGTCACAGTGCGACACTGTTGCGAACGCGATTCAATAAATTCTTCGGTATATTTTTGGAATGAGTACTTTTATGAAGCGCAGTAAACCAATTATAGCCATTATTAGTACTTAGATCAACAGCTTGGAACATATTTGCTGACAGCAATGTCAATAATTTGAGACCACTGTCATTTTTGATCCTCTCTTCCGATCGGCAAGGTTCTTCTGTTATTTCCTTTTGGTATAGAACCTGGTAGTGACCAGACCACCTTGGGTGTTGCCCAAGTATTTTTGGAGTTTTGTACTGAGGAAAACCACCTACTTAAAATATTATTTCTTCAAATCTTAACTCTAAAAAAACGTTTACTGAATAAAAGTAAATGTTGCAACCTTGTATGCGCCGTGAAGCGTACTGAAAGGGTAGGTACCGAACGGGAGATAGAGAATACGCAACTAGACTAGAGAACAAGCTGGGCTGGTCCCTTAGACGCGTGTCTGTAATTATTCATTATTCAATTTTTATTTTTATTTTGCATTAAACTGATTGTTCAATCCAATTTGGTATTAGTGTGTGTGTCAAGGAGCGATAACAGGTCAGTTGAAAAATTGTTATTTTGTTTTTGAGAGTTCAATTATTTATAAAAGTATCACTTTTTTCATTTTTATGTTTTTTTGTTTGTTTATAACATTTTTTATAACATGTGCATTGTTCATGTATTTAACAAAAATCGATTCCTGCTGTAAACAACACAGATAAAGAAGTAAATTGAAACCTAAGAAATTATGTGCTGTCTTTTTGTGCTGAGATTTTGATTTTGTGTAATCAGAACGTGCATTAGGGCCTTGTTTTACTATTTACTAACATTTTCCTACCCTGACGAGCGAATATCCTACCAAACAAAGGAAGGGGATATTGGCCAGTGTGAATAAAAATAAAGCTTTTGCTTTTAGTACTAAGTATTAGCTTTAGCTTTTACTAGGTAGTTTTGGCTTTTGCTACTAGCATTTGCCTAAAATGGTGTGAATAACCTTATGCTTTTACTTATTAGCTAAAGCTGCATATTTTAAGCATTCACTTACGTTACAAATATTTGCGATAACAGACGAATGGAGTATTTGTATCTTTCCTTCAGTGACTTTTCCTATTAAAATACTTATCACCATGTAGTGATGGCTTTATCATGGTAAAATCAGTACAATCTGTTGCACTAATAGGCAATAGCATAGGAAAATGAGATGCCCATTCAGGAGCTACTGTATCCATCGAGTTTTCTTTCTGTTGGAAATATAATCCAAGTATCTCCCTTTTTGTCGATTTTTGGTAAGACATGATATCGTTTTACATGTTGTTGTTCTTATGTACACATTTTTCTTCTCCAAACCCTATATTTGCTTGAAAGTATTTGCATTTTTTTTGTCTTGGAATGCCACCTCTAGTCTCTGCTTTTTTTTTCCCAAGGAGTATTCAGCTAAGTATACACTTAACACTAACTTAATTTATACATACATGTGATCGGTATTTTTCAGGCGGGACGACTTTCCTTTCTTACCGGGTAGGTTGGTAATGTTTCACACACCTAATATTCATAAATGCAGCCATTCTGCCGAAGTTTTAAACCCATTTACACATTTTCAAGCCAGATTTGTAACGCTTGAGAAAATGTAAGCTTTTGCTTAATACATTAAGCGTTTGCTTGCGTTTATTCACACCATTTTTAGAAAATGCTAAGCACTTCAGCTTTTGCTTCAATCCTTTTTAGTAAAAGCTAATACTGATTCTTATTCACTGAAAACCTAGCTTTTGCTTCGAAAACATAGGAAAAAGCTTATACTGATTTTTCATTCACACTGCCCGTTGGCTCAAAATAACAACTATAGCTGAGTAGCATCCCGTATGGGACCTCAGTACCCTCCGGCAGACCGGCTAACTAACCAAAAACTCTTCAGTATTAATTATAGGTAGTGTTGATTGAGCGTTGTTTGTGTACCTAGTTTCAACTTCTATTGAATAATGACTCACAATTATTATTGAAATTACACAGTATGTTTCAATTTTTGAGAAATGTTAGATCGAGGGATTCTCTACCGTGCTCTTTCCTCTCGTTAGTTCCAGGATGAGAACGGTACGATTTACTTTAATAATAAAGTAGACGTTTCACAATTTTTTCGTTTCTTGTACATATCACAACTTCCCTTAAATTTCCCAAATATTTCATATGTCAGGCGCATGTCCAGTAAGTAAAATTGAGTAAGTTTCCTCAACGTAGGTCCTAGTTGTTTTTCATTTCGTTTTTTCAGAAGATTTGTTGTTTAAAAGGTAATAATAATTCACACCGGTCAATCTTACTGAATGAACCCGGGTATGTTATACTACAGTACCATTTGGCTAAAACTTATCCATAGGTCGATTTTGTCGTTGTTAAGTTTGGATATTTTCATCAATTCATGTAACCTCCAACACATGCAATAGTGTTTTATGTAGGTATAAGTTCATCTATGGCGTCATCAGCTGAGAGGTATAATCTGTTTAGCAGGTCTAGAGTTCCCTCTTTGCCACGCTTTTCTGTACACAAAAAAAAAAAAGAAAAATATTTCAGGAAAACGAAAATTGTGAGTTCAGGTGTCAAAGTGCGTTGCCCTAGCTCTATTCAAGAGAATCATGGGTTATTTTTGGGTGCCACTGACCGTTGGACAGAATGGCCAGATTCCCGAGGTTCTTATTTGAATCCGAGAGACCTTACAACTTCGAATTCTCTACCTCCTTCTCTTCTTGCTGCATTAAAGCTTAATATGTTTATCTCAAAAAACTTAAGTTAAAGCATTTGCTTCTGTTCTATTCGTATGAGCCATAGAGTCGACAACACCACCTGCAGGTAGATACACAACATGCTCAAGTACCGGCGAGTTAATAAGTCAACATATATAAAGACACCCTTGAAGCTGACGTTACTCGAGGATGCCCTCAAGGCGGCGTTCTATCGCCACTTGTATGGAACCTAGTGGTGGATAAGTTGCTCGTGCGTCTCAACTCACAGGGGTTTTACGCCGAAGGGTATGCAGACGATGTAGCAATACTCGTTCACGGGAAACATCCCACTGTCATAGCAGAAGTTATGCAAACAGCACTGATCCTATTCAGGATACGCACGACGCACGGTTTTTGGAGCAAATAGACTCGGGTTCGATTCTCGTTGATGGCAATACATTTTTTTTCTCAGGTTTTTTCTCTTTAGGGTTTTTTTTTTAAGATTGTTAAGAGAACGGGCTAGTTTGGGTTAGTTTTGATTAGCTCTGTTTCGTTAAAAATACCAACATACAAAGGCTAGCCCCTATTACGAATTACACAGCGGATGGAGCTGGCGCTGGCGTATATGGAGAAAAAACAAGATCAGAACAAAGCATTCTTCTAGGGCTTACCGCCACAATTTGCCAGGCAGAAATTCATGCAATTCAAGCATGCGCACATGCGATTAGTCTGAGGCTCGGTTTTAATAACCAGAACATAAACATTCTCTCAAGCAGTCAGCTCCCCTAAAAGCTCTGATCTCACATCGATTTACTTGGAAAATGACGATGGACTGCCTACACGACCTGAAAGCTCTGTCCTCAAGAAATAACATGATGAAGCTCCTGTGGGTTCCTGGGCATTCGGGGATAGAAAGCAATGAAAAGGCTGACGAACTGGCAAGAGCGGGCGCAGCTGCACCCTACACAAGTCCAGAACCCGCATTTGGGATATCGAAGCAGGTTATGAAGACGGCACTTGATAGGTGATCGAACCATCAACACCTCGACTATTGGCGGTCCACACCTTGAGCAAGACACTCGAAGGAGGCAATTGGAAACCTCTAAAAGATGCTTACAGCTAGAATACTATCACTAGCGCGTACTCTGATAAGACGGGTGGTAGGACTACTAACAGGACACTGCCATCTTAAAGCGCACATGCAGAAAATGAGAGTATACAATGACCTAACCACATACGACATGTAGACTGTGTGTATGGTGGAAAGGACGAAACCGCCTCACACATAATACACGACTATGAAGCACTGACTCGCAGAAGACACAATTTATTTCGAGGAATACAACGCGGTGAGAGACGCCCGCCTGAGGAACTTGCAAGCAAGCTGCTAGATCTCATCAAAGGGACGGAATTTGCTTAAGCAACACAGGGGATAGCACAATAAGCCTCAAGGCTGCAGTGCAAATCAGGACACGAGCACGCCTGACCTCGCCTTAAACCAATCAACCAATCTTAACTTACACACTCAGCCATCGGCATAGGTGTACCCTTATATCTCTGTGATCACTTTGGCGTCCCAAATAGGTAAAAATATATGTATTTTACTACTCAGAGTATAAATAGAATATCAAAAAATAAAAAAGACAAAATCAAACTTATCACTATAGCTATTACGATACCAGTACCAGTTCAAGCGTTTGGGTGTTTTCATGTTCCTGGTGTTTCGCTTCATTGATTCAAGTCAGTCTTCAGTACACTTTCTAAGACAAGACTGCAACCTCGAGATGAGTTTAGTTGAGTCTCATACGGCCGTATTCACCAACGACCGATAACTGCTTATCAGTCTGATAAACTGCTTGTCAGACTGTTAACGTAACATTCGGTACTCACCAACCTTGAGTAGTAGATATCAGTCCGATGGAGTTGTCGGGCGAAATTTGGGCTGTTAAAGAAGTTATCCATCTTATTGTTATGTTTCGAAAAAAATCGAACGTATCCATAAATTGGAAAGAATGGATGGTCTGTTAAATTTTAATTTGGGGTACTTATAAGGATTTATTCTTTGGCAAAATGAACAGAATGGATGAAATTGACCTGAATTTTTTTGGAACTTCATCGGATTATCCATCAGATGAAGATCTTCCCAGGCTCAGAAATGTGAGGGAAAGAATGATTTATTCACTGAATTGGATGATTTGGAGTTTCATAGAAGATTCAGAATAAACAAAAATAGCTTTCAAAGACTGGAAATAAACCTACTGAACACTGGACCAAGTCTTGGAGCCATTGCGGACGAAAGAAATAAACCAATCTAAAAAAAATCAGATTTTAATTGCAACGGGGTCTTTTCAACTTTGTATTGGAGTGACTATTTCAATGTTTCACAACCAAGGTTGCCAGGTCTCATGATTTTTCATGAGATCTCATGATTTGGACACATTTTTCATGATTCCATGATTTTCAACCAAAATCTCATGATTTTTGGCGCAATACACATACTCCGGTAATTCTATTATTTTCATTTAAAATTCAAACTTTGTGTTTGATATTTAAACATTATCACATTCAAGCGCTTGCGTAGAATGAATATTTTCTATAATTTATAGGTTTGTTCGCACAGAAATTACAAATTAGCCAGAGCGAATTTCATTGGCTGGAAACAGTTAGAAAACTTGTTCCAACCAATGAAATTCACTCTGACTGGTTCGTGATTTCTGTGCGAACATACCTAATATAAATAAATCAGAAGCCAGAAACAGGTTAAACTGTATTAACTTTATAACGGTTATTATTAAAAAAAATGACAGAATAACTAAAAGTTAACTTCTGGAATGACGTTACGCCTGATATAGGAAGTAGGTTCCTACCTATCTATTAGGTAATTTTTGTGTTTTGAGGTTTTTATTTTATTCTTTCTGTTATATTTTATGTTTTGTGTGATATTTTTCAGATAAAAGTGATTTTTTTATCCAATAAAAATGCATATTATTAAAATAGACGCATTTTTTTTTCGATTCCCGATAAAATTAGTCATCTCATGATTTTCACTGAGAATCTCATGATTTTTGCTGGATTTTCTCATGAATAATTTTTTTTTCGACCTGGCAACCCTGTTCAAAACAATCACAACCAATCGCATTGGTTTTCTTATCCCCGATTAAATATTTCTCAACCGAAGAAATTAGAATTTCCTTTTCGCGACAATAAAAGTTAGCTGCTCCGTTTCTTTTTTCATTTGGTATTCGTATACGATAATTATTTATTATTAGACAAATTATTAGGATTAGGAAGTTGTTCACTTGTTTCACAGCCCAAGAAAAGTTATCATTAATAAATAAATACAATACAGGCAAATTTTAAAGTTGTTAAATAAAATGAAGAGAAAAACTGTTCACAGAATAGGTATATGGATTTTTATTTTTATCGGCCTGATTGTTGTCAAAAGGACCATTTTTATTGGTGAATAGCACTTGCTGTTATCCGACCGATAAATGTTAACAGACTGACAGCTATCAGATCGCTAAATTGATTTTGGTGAATACGAGCGTAAGGATTATGTTGTTATGAACAAACGGTCCAATAACAAAGATAGGTTTGAATTAAACCCGCGACAAAAAAACCCTACGAGAAAGTCTGTTATAAAATAATGCAAATAATTTATTGTAGGTATATTCATTTATTTTTAGGTGCATTTATGAAGTGAATCAAAGCAAAAATAATAAGAAATGTGTGCTCATTACTGATAATTACTGTCGCAATATTTTTTTATTAAAGTATTAGAACATTTTCTGCAAACTATCGACAGAATACAATCTTTAGAAATAAATCAAGTTAGGTGAAATTATCAAAGCTTATCACGAAAACTGTGACTTTACATGTGAGAAAAAATTAGGTTATTGCTCACATGTTCAAGGGTCTATTATGCCCAAAATCTCTCAGGACGATGGAACAAGGTGTTCAAAAGTGTTTTTAAATCAGGCTTAAGATATAGGGCAAGCTTTTTCCTAAAGTTTAAAATGGAAACACTTAGTATGACGCTCAGAAAATCCAAAGATGGAAAATCACCTTTATGGTGCAAACAAATCCGATATCATCGGTGAAACTGCGATACTTGAAGCAAGAAAACTCAAAAATAAAGCAAAACTATGTATCACAACACCAAAATCTGAAAATATCAGGTGAAATCCCCCAAAGGGCCGTAACAGATTTACGAAAAATCGACCTTTTATCTCGACACCATTCGAAAAAGTCACAAGCAAAAGTAGAATAATTCCAACCTATATTACCTACCTACTTATCAAAAAATTCCAAATTCCAGGATTTACAGTGATTCAATAAACATTAACTTGCAGTGGCGACAATGGAGGTCCCACCGCCATATTCTTCCTTACTTTTTGCTAATTTTAAATATGCATATACAGGCTGTTTGGTAGGTTGATGCATATATTTTGGGAGGTGATAGAGTAAGTCATTCAGAACCTATTTAGTCAAACTTACCTTAGTATTAAGTGTTTCGGTTTTTATTTTAGGTACCTACTTGTTACAAAAATAGCTATTAGACTACAGATTTCCAAAAATGAGTATTCAGGAAAAAAAACTGGACTAGCCTTTTTTTTTCTGCTTTTTACAAACAAAATGTTCACTTTTAGACTGAAATAAGTGAACAGTATGCTGATGTATGGCTAATTTTTGTGATAATTTGTGATGTTATTTCTGAATATTGCATTCGACAAAGGATTTGGAGTTGTTTAGGTTAAAATTAAATCGGACATATTTTGCAAGCCATAAGACTTGGTACTAAGGTAAGTTTGACTAAATAGGTTCCAAATGACTTATGGACGTTTCCAGCAACTATTTTAGGGGAAACTTAACGATAAGTATTTCCTAAAATGACATTTTTACATGGAGAAGTGTCAGTTTAAGGAATACTTATCATTAAGACTCCCCTAAAAGAGTTGGTGGAAACGGCCATAATTTTATCACTTCCCAAAATATATGCATCGACCTACCAAACACCCTGATAATATCTCAATGGACATCTATCATACAAAATTGAAAACAACATATTCGATGACTATTATTAGGTTCATCAAATACCTACGTTGTTTTGAATTTTTTATGATGGATCTTTATTTAAATCCTTTGTATTCATATTTTAAATCAGCAAGAAGTTAGGAAGAATATAGCGACGTTTTCAATATAAATATATAGGATTTTAAACACCCAATCAAAAATATGACAACAAATGTCGCCACTGATATGGTTTAATAGAGTCACTGTAGGTACCAAAAATAGAATAGCAGCGACGCCTATTTGAGAAAATTGCAACACTCCACAAAAATAAATAAGAATAATCGAGAAGACAAATTGATGAATACACGATGGAGGAAATAAATAATTATTAAAGGGGGTGTGACGTGACCCAAAAATGAAAGTTTTATTGCAGCAGATTCTATGAATAAATATTTAAACCACATTTTGCTACTATGAACCGTTTCCGAGTTAGGACGTATAAGAATTTTTTAAAACGTCAGCGATCTCACTAAAGCGAATTGCAACCACTCAAAGTAGGTATATGGCAGCGATTTCTGCGATTATCTGGTGTGACGTCATAAGTTCCCGCATAATTTATCTTCATGAGGGATTTTCTCGACTACTATTTTAAATATAGGACTGCGGTTTTCACGAAAGATCTCAGATTTAAGTAGCTTAAAATGTTTTTTTGGGTCACACCCCCTTTAAAGACAATTAAAGTAAACATTATTCATTTATAAAAAAAAATAATTAGATAATTAATAATTAGGTGCAACCACTTAGCGCCATCTCTGTTCGTTGAATGCAACTTGCGTGGTATGATGCTACCTGAGTCAAAGAACTGTAAGTTGATTTTTGCTATTTTATTTAGATTCCAACTCACGGAGGCGTGTTCCGTATGCATCAAAACATTCTGCCACCCAATTTAGCCATAGCCCGGAAAACTGACCAATCAAATTCGATGTGGCTATTTTGAGTGGCATAATGTTACTACATGCGCTGCATCAGGGGTCAGAATGTCGGGACGATGATGAAGCTATTTAAAGGGTCAGAATGTTATTGCATGGGCTAGACAGGGTCATAATGTTACAGGCGATAGAGCATTCGTATTAAATTTAACAAACAATATTTGATGTTAAAAAATCTATAACTGTTTTTGTACACGTTATTCAATTCAGAAATTTAGATTATATGGATTTTTTTTCATGAATATATTGATTAAATTATTAATTTTTTGATTGAAACGGAGGAATTGAGAAATATATCCATTTTGGATATGAGGGGTTAATTAATTTAGATTTAGCAAAATCTGAATACCTAATAATTAAAAATTTAAGTTCTAAATTTGTGTGGTTTTTATTATATCTTGGCCGGAAATGCGTCTGTTTCGTTTGAGCTGGAACACCCTGTACATAGGTATGTATGTATTTAAAATTTCATAAATCTTAAATGCGAATTATGATGAAATAAACATTTTTCTATGTCATAATAATTCGCATTTTTAACTCCCTGTAAGTGTAAAGTATGTACAGGGTGTCCCAAGAGTAATTGTAAATATTTTATCGACAGTCGATAATAGCTTTGTTTGTTTATTTGCACCAAAGTAACACCAAGCTGCACTAGGTATAGAATGAAAAGCACTCACATTAGAATAAACAAACGTTGTGAGTAGTTTTATCGCATCCATCTCCATCACGAATAAATATAGAAATGTCTTCGCATAATTTTCAATAGAGCAATGAGCAGGAAATAAACAAAAACATGCGGCACTTACGGACATCTGCAACAGGCCGCTCCGACATTCTGAACCCTGATCTAGCCCATGTACTAACATTATGCCGCTCAAAATAGCCACATCGAATTTGATGGGTCAGATTTCCGAGATATGGCTAGATTGGGCAGCAGAATGTTTTGATGCGTACCGTATGATGCCGTGGTAAACCAACTAATATAAAAGAAAGAACAATATTCCCTGACAACAACTTTCAATAGAAATGAAAATAATAAATAATTAATGGATATAATTTACAGAAAATATACGAAAAGCATTGTTGGCACGTCACAGCTTATATGCTTGAGCTGAAGTCTCACATGAACAATTTTATGGGGGTCTAGGACATAAGTAGGTACTCTAAGACGTAGTCCAACATAGGTAGGTACTTAAGTTATACGCAAGTAACCTCTGGGGAACACTCAGGTTCACCATTGTTTTATCCCGGTTTTACCCAAGAAAACCGGAAGGCTCCTCAAATTTACTACGGTCAGATTAATCCCATAACCATTGTAGTGCAAGTGCTGTGTCTAAATATGAGAATCACTTTGACTATTTGGCTGCTGCTAGTGAAACACCTTGGTAACTATAAGATCATCAACGGCATTATTATGTAAGTTGCACCGTTACACTTTATTACTATACCGACACTGATTGGGATGCATCTACAGAAAAAGGTTTAGAATTCTCTTCCTGTGTGCCAATTTATTTAATTTTCACATAATGTGCAGTGTAGATTGTTGCTGATAAGTTAATTAGGAGTCTAGCGATATAATTTGAATTGGTTTTGATCAACAATTAATCAAGATTTTATTTACATTTTTTTTAATTTCACCTTCATTTATTATTAAAAAAAACACACAACTTGGAACATAATGTTATAAGTTCAACAGTGGTTAAATAAGTACAAATTTTGTGGTATTCGTTTTCTTATCAAGATTTCAATTTTCCGTGTCTTAATACTTGTTCATTGAAATCAAATTAATAAAGAAGTCTAAACATTTCAGGATACCTGAATTATTGTTTTATTTCAAAGCTATTCAAATTGCATAATTCCTCAGTCTCAGTCAATTTATCGGCGCTCGAATAGAGCTGTGCTACAAAATTATACGTCACAATACCATCATTGTTCCATATTATATCGCAGCACAATACGTCGATATGTATTTATATTTACTTTATAGATAGAAATTTGAGTCCTGTATTAATTTTTATCTGTATCAGACAAATTTTTTCAGACACTTGCTCTTTTCAGACCAAAAAAAAAAGGATAAGACCCAGACCACGGATATTTTAGCTGAGATAAACGTCTTGCAAACTCCCAAAATGTTTCCTAACAAAATCCATTGTTCGATAACAAAACAGCATTGCTGCTGCATATAATCTGATTGATAAACCCAGCAGGTTTTTGGGTTACCAAATCAAAAGTAATCCTTTTTTGCAATAATAATGCAATAGGCCAATATGGACGGCGTATCAATTCGGTTCGCATCCCGGCTTCGATTGATCGGCAAATTAATAACTTTCGATAATATTCAAAAAACATTTCCATCAATACAAGTAAAAAAAATAGGTAAATCGACTTCCGCATACTTACCAAATATGATGCGGAATTTTATAGACGAAACAATTATCGTTAATACTGTAGGTATAATAATATCATATATAATAATATAATAATATATCTATGGTGAGTGGGCTAAAGAGTACAAGTCAAAATTAGACAAATCAAGAAAAATGCTTTCGAAATATTAGACTTTAAAATAATCGGATTTTTTGTGGCTGTTTCGGACGAATCGAATTTTTAACTTTACAAAGGTTTTTTTTTATTAGAGATAATCTATTTTTTAATTTTTTTTTTGTTCTGTTTTTTTTTTATTACAAAAAAAAATGGACTTATACTCTTTTGACCAGACCTATAGATGACATATATTATTATGAAATAAGATAATATGACTTATAATATTTTGACCTGACCTAAGAAATGACTTATACTAGTTTTGCTCAACCCAAAATTTGATATTTGCAAAAACTGGAAAAGAAGGCCAACTCTTTTTCACAAAACACTTTTTTTTTGCTGTTAACATAACCTCTTTGCTCACCAAATGGTACTAAGAGTATAAGTCGACCGACAAAATCAGGATAGGAATAGTATAAGTCTACTTGTACTATTTAAATTTTATTATAGTGTATATTCTAAATAGTACAATTCAACTTATACTGATATGCCCAACAGAATAAAATTCCTTTTAAGTTAAACTATGTGGATTGAAATTAAAATTAAAGTATTTCAAATAAATTGACTCATACTGTTTGGACCAGTCGATGTAGGAACCGAAAATATATACCAAAATGACTTAAACTCATTTTCGAAAATTTTGACTTGTACTCTTTAGCTCACCCACCATAGATATAATAATATCATTCTTGCAAATGCAAGAGGTGAATTTGACAACATGATTGTGTAAGTTATCGTTAATAATTATAGAAAGCAGCCTGTTTATTCATATCAACGTATCTGGTATTCAAGAGTGTTAAAGTGCAAAACTGCAAAGTTTCACCATGAATAATCAGTTTGTTATACCGGTCTGGCAAGTGAACATCTTACAGGCCAATTTTAATGCAAAAGAATGAAATGTCTAGAAAAAGTCCAAGGTTAAATAGAGAACGAAAACGATTTCCCCTATTTCACCTCCTGCATTCTCACCGCTACATGCTGGAGGTGGAACAGGGGAAATCGTTGTCTTTCTCTATTTAACCATAGACTTTTTCTAGACATTTCATTCTATTGCATTAAAATTGCCATGTAAGATCTTCACTTGCCAGACTTGTATATTTTAACTGTAGGTACCTGTAGTACCTACACTACCTACCTACTCTGAGTATATATTATCAACATTAGGCCTTCAAAACAGTGAACAAACAAAAAATCCAAATAGGTATCTAATGAAAAATTTAATAATCGACAATAGCGGACAAGCTTCTTTTCTGGTCGCTCATTTTCTGTCTACCCTTCGGTAGGTACCTACGCTTTTTGTGGCGCGTCTGCGTTCGCCCCTACTTGACAGCGCATACATGGTTGCAAAATTTATCATTTGCTTTTCTATAGTAAACGTTTAAAAAAAAATAAGATTTGAAGAAATAATATTTCAAATAGGTGGTTTTCCTCACTCTCGATGGAAAGAAACGCCATTCAGATAAAAAATAAGTTCGCAGATTGATTTTTTAAAGTCTATTGGATGCGGTAAATGTTAGTAGGCCTACATAAAAATTGACTCAGTATTAAATTTGTTTTCTTTACTGCATCGGTTATTTCTATCAAAGCAAATAGCATTGGGTATAAGTAGTCAATGAGTAGTTTTTACCGCAACCACTGTAAATCTATCATCATTAGCGTTCCGTTTTCAAAAAGCTATGCTGTTATACACAACATATTTTATATTATAGCAGGTCAAAGCAAAATAAATGCTCCGGTCATGGCTTCGAGAAAAAAGGAAAATAAAAGCTATTGTGTCCTGGTTTTTAATATTATAAAGAGCCAGTTTACCCTTTGCTTTATTTTCTTTTACATTTTATCTACACACCTTTCCATACAATTTGCGGCATTCATTTTTATTACCCGCGGTAGCTTTTATTGAGGCAAGAAAAAAGCACTCGACATTAATTTAAGTGCATACCTATAAATAATTGAATTAACATTTAATTTATAAAAGAAAACAGTTTTAGGTAAAAAATATGAAGCATTACATTTTTGCACTTAAACATTTTAATTTATGAGGTATTAAACTCATTTATGTATAGGTACTTATTATTATTCAAAATTACTAACATACCTAGCATAATTCTGCAGCTCATCAAAAACAACTTAGGGCCATATTCTCCGTAGTTCATAAAGCCTAGCTTAGTGGAAATGATTGACTTTTTGTGTGACAAAGCCGAGCTTTTCTACTAAGCCAGGTTTTATGAACTTCGGAGAATATGGCCCTAATTGACTCTTAGAATAGAGAATAGTCGAACAAGTTTTAGAAATGACAAATACTACTTTTCTTGACGCTTAATGGCTGTCGTAAGTTGGTATTTCTGACGTTACGCTAGCACGAGTGCCTATTTTCTTCAGATGAGCTTCTATTTCCGACTCTGAATGCAGATTACAGATTGACGCGATTTTGATCACAGGTTGTATTTATGCCCGGACAGTTATGCAGCGGGAGAGGAGCGGTCTGGTGGTCATATGCGATGTTTTTGGAGTGGTTCTTGTGTTTGGGATGGAGTTCCATGTTTAGTTGAGCTTTAGTGTCTCTTCCTTTCTGCTAGAATCCGGATGTTAATGGATTTCTATTTGGTGTCATCACCAAGCTTAACCTTTCCAAATTATGTGGTGATTTCCTTCACTAAGCGCGTACTTGCAACTGCGGATTTTATCAGTTTGTTTCAGTTTTCAATGTTTCTTTTTTCGGGTTTCCATAAGTTTTTTTTGTCGTCCGTATGTATACCTTTCCACGTGTGCATGGAATACGGTAGACTCCAGCGGCTGACAATGGGTTCCTCTTATCTTTGGCTTATCTGAGGGATCTGGATCTGTATAGTTGCAAAGGAGGGTGAGTTACCTCACTGACACTAGGCCTGGCCTTAGGGCCCTTTGTGTCACCTCCATTTGTTAAGGCGCATTCTCCTCCCCGGGGGTCTCCCGCAGACATCGCACCTATTGGATAAATTGCAGGAGAGTTCCAGGTGAGGTGCGCCTCAACCTGGCCATATCACGCCAGATGTCCCACAGTATGGCTTGCGTTGTTGACAAAAGGTTGGGCAGTGACAAAGCACATGCTCAACCGTTTCGTCTGCACCGTCGCACCATCTACACATTGGTGTCTCAACCTCAACAACACCCAAGGTGTAAAGGTGTTTGTTCAGTCTACAGTGTCCTGAGTGAATTCCTATCAGTAGGCGGAGGTTTTCCCTCGACAACTGTACACTATACTCTGCTCTTTTTCTGCTAGGGAGGTGGATCATTGATCTGCCCTGCTTACAAGTGTCTAAACTACGCCACATTTTGGCGTGCTTTGAACAAGTTATTTGTTTAACCTCAGCAATGACGGTGTTAGTTGACAGAGGGATCATGGGTTGAGGTCCCATGGGGGCCTTCCCTGAAGCTGCTCTGGCCAGACTACCAGCCTATTCTTTGCCTGCGTTGTTATCGTGCCCTTTGACCCAGCAGAGTTCAACGGTGTTCTTTTGTGCGAGTTCTTCAAGAGCCTCTATACACTGCATAAACAGCTTTAAGTTTGCTCTAGCGCTGTCAAGAGCCGACAGCCCGGATTTACTATCCGTTAGAAATCGCACTCGTTCGCCGTCGATTTCTTGATCGATGACTATCTTGGCTCCCTGGATGAACGCCATCAATTCCGCCTGAGAGACGGTGGTGTGGTCACCAAGGAAGGTACTCATACGGAGGTTCAGTTCAGGTGAGAAAACACCCGCTCCTGTTCCTCTACTGGTTTTCGATCCGTCCGTGTATATTGAGACCGTTGGGGTAGCCTGCGCCTCACCCAACTTATAGACACTGTAGGATCTTTTTGTTATCTGTGTGGGCATCGTGCGATCCACCGCCGCACCCCAGCAGGGGAGCATTTCTGCACCCTTCCGCTAGTATGCGGTAGTGTCCCCCCACCCAGCTTCCGTGCTGCCACAAGCCCAAGGGGTTTAATCTGCAGGCGGTTAAAAGGGTCATCTCCTCTACATACAGGTGCAGAGGTGGCAGATCCAAGACTGCTTCCATTGCCCTCGTCGGGGTTGTTCTCATAGCGCCCGTGATCCAGATACACACAAGTCGTTGCGTTTTATCGAGTAGGGCTCTAGTTTTTACTTGTCTGGTTCTGGGCCACCAGACAAGAGCTGCATAACAAACCATTGGTCCTATAATAACGGTGTATATCCACAGGGCGATTTTGGGTGTGAGGCCTCATGTCTGCCCATCGTCCTGCGGCACTGCCACATGGCCATATTCGCTCTTTCAGTTTTTACCTTGGTTAAGAGCCGTTTGCATGAGATCGCATAGAACGCTCTCAACCTTGCCTGTAAGCAGAATGCACAAGTCATCTGCGTAACCTATAGTAGGGAATCCCGCATCATTTAGGCTATGTAGGAGGCTGTCTACCACAAGGTCCCAGAGAAGCGGTGATAACACACCACCTTGTGGGCAGCCGGCAGCCTCTCTTAACCAGAGCATTGATAGTGGTGTCCCCTGTATCAACTTTCACGACCCGCCAGCTTAGCATCCTCTCTATCCATCTGGTGATGGTAGGTGGAGCCCCATGTCTAGCTAGGCCTTGTTTGATATTATCGAAGGTCGTTCTGTCGAACGCTCCTTCGATATCAATAAATGCTGCCAGGGTAGACACTCTCTCCAATCCAGAGACAGTTCAATCCTGCACACGACTGCGGGGAGAGCAGTCTCCATGGATTTCCCTGGTATATATGCATGTTGGTTTCGGTGATGGGGGTTGCATGCAAGGGGTCCTTCCCTTAAGTTTCGTTCGCACAGTCTCTCAAGAGCCTTTAATAAAAAGGATGTGAGACTGATTGGGCGGTATGAATTGGCCTTAGCATAATCAGTCTTGCCTGGCTTGGGTATAAAGATTACTTTTACTTCTCTCCATTTCTCATATATGCCAGAGCAAAACACGCTCTGAAAATAAGCACTAGTTGGTCTCTAAGATAATATACAGACCCCACTGTAGAAGCGCCGGATATATCCCGTCCAGCCCTGGTGCTTTATATGGAGAGAAGCTATTGATTGCTTCCTGGACTTTTGACTTACTAACCACTTCCTGGGCCACCAGCGAATCAACCTCCGTAGGAGTGACAGTCTTATGGTTATTCCAGGTGTGGTTTTCTAAGATCTCACAGTCGGGAAACATGTGCTTTGCGAGAACTTCGGTCGTTTCAGCTAAAGTGGTGGTATATGTAGCATCCTCTTTTTTCAGCAGACCTAGCGGTTGAGATTCTTTGGAGAGCACCTTCTTCAGCCGGGCTGCAGCTGTAGTGTTTTGTATATCACTGCAGAAATGTCTGCAAGTTTCTCTCTGCGATCTGCGAATTTCCCCTTTATACTGCGATCGGTGTGCTTTATACGCATCCCAGTCAGACGCCTGTATTTTTCGCTCTATTGAAAAGCCTTTTGCTTTCTCTCTTGAGTCGCTAAAGTCTTAAACTCCACCAAGGAGTTGTTCTACTTGAGCGTATTGTTTTCAGCGGACATGCCACTCCATAGGCTGTGACTATTCCCTCAGTTAGATTGAGTACACCTCTTTCTATATCTGAGCCTGTTTGATATTGTGTGAGAGGCAGATTTTCGTCCAGTTCCACCTCCAGCTGCTTCCTGAAAAGGTGTCTGTCGGTGTAACATGTAACTCTAGTTTGAAGGTTATCAGTCTATGGTCCACCAGATTTGCCAAAGCTATTGTAAGCTCCGGCAACGGTGTGTCTATCGGGAGGTACCTGGAAGCGATGACAATATCCATGGGTCTGTAGTATAACATACCCGGGTTCGTTCAGTAAGATTGAACGATGAGAATTTTTATTACCTTTTAAACAACAAATCTTCTGAAAAACGAAATGAAAAACCAAATAGGACCTACGTTGTGGAAACTTACTCAATTTTACTTACTGGACATGCGCCCGACATAGCAAATATTTGGGAAATTTGAGGGAAGCTGTGATATGTAAAAGAAACGAAAAATTTGTGAAACGTCTACTTTATTATTAAAGTAAAACGTACCGTTCTCATCCTGAAACTAACGAGGGGAAAGAGCACGTCAAAAAAACCCTGGATCTAACATTCCTCAATAATCGAAACATACTATGTCATTTGAATAATAATTGTGAGTCATTAATTCAATAAAAGTTGAAACTAGGTACCGCCCCTGTTCTTGTGCTAAAATTTTAATTACACACACTACATTCAATCAGCACTACCTATATTCAATACTGAAGAGTTTTTGGTTAGTTAGCCCATCTGTGGCAGGTACCTGGTTACGGTAACTCACAGCTATAGTTGTTTTTGAGCCAATATCTCTAGATTGATTATTTCAATTTGCTAGGATATTCTCTCATCAGGGTAGGAAAATGTTAGTAAATTCAACAAGGCCCTAATACACGCTCTGAATACACAAAATCGAAATCTCAGCACAAAAAGACAGCACATAATGTCTTAGGTTTTAATTTACTTCTCTATCTGTGTTGTTTACAGCATGAAACGATTTTTGTTAAATACATGAACAATGCACATGTTATAAACAAACAAAAAACATAAAAATGGAAAAAATGATACTTGAATAAATAATTGAACTCTCAAAACAAAATAACAATTATTCAACTAACCTGTGATCTGTCCTTGACACACACACACTAATAATAAATTGGATTGAACAATCAATTTCATGCAAAATAAAAATGAAAATTGAATAATGAATAATTACAGACACGCGTCAAAGGGACCAGCCCAGCTTGTTCTCTCGTCTCTCTAATGCCTAATCGCCTCTTCTCTACCTACCGTTCGGTTCGGTACCGTCGAAGCGTACTTCACGGCGCATACAAGGTTGCAACATTTATTTTTATTCAGTAAACGTTTTTTTTTTTTTCAAAAGTTAAGATTTCAAAAAATAATATTTTAAATAGGTGGTTTTCCTCAGGTCCATCTTTAATGTCGCAAGTTGTCATAACCACTGCCAAATCGGGGGCAGACAGCTGCGGTTGGAAGGTGGCCTTTATGTTCCTAGGTACATAAACACATGCCCTAGGTTTCGTTGTGGTCGTATCTGAAAAGATAGTGCCGTACATATTGCTTAATCCCGAGATCCTAGATTTTACAATCCAGGGCTCTTGAATTAATGCTTTGTTGTAGCAATCTTGTAGGCGTCGACTGAGTAGTGCAGTCGCCGCCCTACTATGCTGCAAGTTGATTTGACAGAGGGTGATTCCCGATTGAGACGCGATAACCCTTGTCAGAAACTATCTAGCCACCCAGCCTTCTCCTCGGAGTCGCCCCCCTCCGTTACAGGAGGTTCAGCAAGGTCCATGGGAGAAGGTGTGTTCTCCTGGAGCCTCTTACTGCTTTTTAGTAAGAGAGTGGAAAATGTGTAGTGCAGTTTCCCGCCTCTCTCACTAATCAACCTTTGGTCGGCCTCCGGTACGCCGAACACATAAAGGCAACCCTGTGGGTCAGCCTTGGTTTCGGTGAGGAAGACCGGTCATTTTTTGATGTCGATGCCGACAGTTTGGACCGCCAGTCGTGCCACGACAAGTCCCTCTTCTTCCGGCTTTCCCGGGATCCAAAGGCTTGCCTTGGCCAGCCCGGGGAGGCTGCCTGCACTTCCAATTGAGCCCTCTCCCATAAGACGGGGATCTGCTTTACGGCCCCTTTGAACCATTCAAGGGACTCCCCATCGCATATGATCCTAAGGATCTCCCCGGAGTGAGAAATACCCTCGAAAGCGAGGCCTCTTTGTAGGTTCTCCTGGACCGCCTTGTCCAAGAGACCCTCAAGGTTTGACTGGACAGCACCAGCCTGTTCAGCAGTCAGTTTCCCAAGCGGGTCCTGTCTGTCTATTATAGCTACTCTTAGGTGGTTCTTAGTCGCCTGGGGGGTGGCTGACGTGTGTAGGGGCTGCTCTTGGGACAGCCGCTCCCTTGACAAATTCCGGCTGCCTTTTCAGGGTTGCCGTTGGAGAGGATTCGGAAGTGTCGGAGCGGTTCCTCTTCACGCCGCCCCTGCGTTCATTTCCGCCCATCACACCAGGTTTCCACCTGGAGGTCGGCGGTCTTCATACTGCCACCTGGCTGGGAGATGGCTACAGGGGCCTTACTCCCGTCAGTGGCACTTTTTGGGAAGGTAAGTTCTCACGTTCCCTGTTCTGCCTCTGCAGCAGGGGCGCGCGCCTTCCTCCGTCTTAATCTGAGGGAATGTTGTAACTTTCTTATTGTTGGTTTGATTATCGTCCTAACATTTTCTTTTTTCAAGACTTTCACGATCCTGTATAGGCGCAGATATACGCTGGTTTCACATTTGAATTTTGACGTGATCAAGGGTTAGGTCTCATAGCTTTATCAATTTCAGAATCACTGTATTCATTATATTGAAAGGGTGGCTTGAGGTGATTTAGTTATTCTTCCAGATATTGTGGCTCACAAATTCTCCGAGCACGTTGTGCTGATGTTGTTATAATTTCACGCTTTTGACTCAGTTGATGGTTGACTAGTGCATCCTATCAGTGTGTGCGGACGATATACTGAGGGGTTGAGTTTTCTGCCAGATTTCTTTATTACACCGTCAAGGAAGGCTGTTTGTTGGTCACGTTCTGGTTTCATCATACATTTTATATGCGGGCACTGAGCGTTTGAATGCTCCAAGAACTGATCAAGTCTCTCCCTTCCATAATTCCAAATAACGAATGTGTCAGCCACGTATCGGAACCATACCACCGGTCCGATTTCGAAGAACCCGAAAATCCACATATAAAAGTTAGCTAATCGGGCTACCCATCAGTTTGTTTATTCCACAAAAAGTAGCTGCCTGTTAGGCAAGCCCGAAAGAACTTGGTATCATCTGAAATGATTTTGGATATCAAATGGTTGGGATAGTCAAGATGTTTATTTGCGGCTCAGAGATGGAATGGAATTAGGAAATTTTGTAGGATTAAGGACTTTTGTAATAAGTATTAAAACTTTTTTTTTACCTTTTGCTGTAAATGAACATTAAAATAAAAAAATTGAAAAAAAATCTAGCAACTTCATCAGCGGGACTTTTGTGAATTGGGACACGACGTCAAAACTAACCATGGATCTTCCCGAGTCCAGTACTTGGTGACTTTTCCTATATAAGGCAGCGATGTAAGATGATTCGCTGGACTAAATCTAGGTGATTCGGGTACACCTAGTATCAGTCTTAGCGGCACATGATACAGCCCACCAGAGCTTCGATTTTGATGATATTTTTCTGAGCCGCGTCTGATAATATATGGAGGGACCAATTTGTTGGTGTTCCGCCGTAGCATCCGGTTAAGCGATGGATCACTAAGTTTCGTATCAATAAGTAACCGTATTCTGTCATGCATGAGTGGAAATTAATACATAGGAATGACGGAAAGATCCATTGGAACCAGAGTAAAGGAACATCGAAACTGCAGACTGGGACAAACTGACAATTCGGCAAAACAGGCGCTATGTGAAGGAAGTCACGATATGATTTTTGGAGATGTTGAGCTTCTTGCACCAGCTTTAGGATACCATAGTCACCTCGTATGAAAAATTCCATAAACATACGGTTAACTTCAACAGAAAAGCAGAGACACCGAAGTTTAACTAACCTTGGAAATCCCAGCCATCGAAACACAAGAACGACTTCATTCTCTCCTTCTCCACAACCGCCCAGGTATGAATACATCATGCGATTGGTCTGCGTAGCGCATCTAAAATCTAAAGAGGTAAGTAAAATGCCAGGAAGTAACTCCAACTCACGGAAATATTATGTCCGAAGAACATCACTTTATTGATAAAGAACGGCCGCAAGAGCCTCAATCATTTAACAAATAAAGCAAATTTATGGAATGGTACAAACCCCTTTCTTTCTATAATATAAGTAGGTACTTGAACTTTGGCAAATCCTCTATATTTTGAAAATGTGACAAGATCCTGTGTGAGTAATGAAAAATTTTTCAAATTGACATTCCAAACTTTTGCACATTCCAAGGAAACACCCTGAAGATATAAAAAAACACATCCTCTCCGTCAGTTTGTGCAGCTTCTAATATACGCTTTTTACCCTCCTTGAAATGTAAAAGCCACTCGGCTTGTGAGCAGCACATCTATTGAAAGAGAAGGAATATCAGCCATTCGGCCTGTGTAAAAGTAATAATTTTAAAAGCCGTAATAAAGACAAAATCCGTCCGCTGCCGCCTTTAAAACTCGCAGGGACGTTAGCTCATACTTATTCGCAGTGAATTTTCTCTCAATATTTGATATCTTCCATGGGCCGTCAGCGGCAGCTGTGCAGTCACACTTCATAAGGCCGATCTGTTGCCTGAGCCGCGTCGTGCCTTGCATCTTGCTAATATCTTTAACGGAATGCTGCCGCCGCGCCGCGTTGCTCTGCGCTTCCAAACACCATCCGGCCCACAGTGGGACACGATGCCTCATATTTAACAGACAAAATAAATAAAATGAACGAACCGTCGACGTTTTGATTTGATAATTTTTCGTTATCAGTGACCTAAAATGTTTAAGGAAAAAATATATATATACAAACAACTTAATGCATAAAGCAGGAAACGTATTTTTGCGGCTCCGCTTCAACTCTCCAACCTATGGCTCAAGAATAAACTAGGCTCAAATTCAAGCTTGAGTTGTTCAAAGGAAGTTCATCTTCTATCCATGACCGGGTTTACTACCTATTATTCTGTACGGTTAGATAGGCTGCCGAACTTTTAATTTGTCACAGTGACTTAAAACATCCAAAGTGCATTTCTACATCCATTCCAAGCCAAAAAATTACTAAAAATGACAACAAAAAGTAGCCAGACTGATGAGACCTGAAAGTTCAAAAAGCGTCTATAGATGGAAAGAGGCAGAACAAAGACTTCAGGGTTTTTTCGAATAGCCGATGCACCAGACTTATGACCTAGGCAATTTGGTGACCGATGGAACGAACGCCATAAGGACTAGTGCTGCATTCATTATATATATGGAGCTACGCTGATACTTAAGTCTAGTCTATCAGCGTACTGCTGATAACCTTTACGCAGATCCTTCAAATTATCAACTAAAGGTCTAAATGCAGATGGAATCTCTAAAAAACTTTACGAAACCTTTCTAACCATTTGTTGGAGGACTATGAACCTACATACGGCATGCTCTTTATTAACATATTTTGAGCAAGGTTCAGTTAGAATCGACCCTAAACAATCGGGTCTCAATGTTCTTATGAAATTTTATTCAGTTATCGATGTCAATTTAAAGAACATATGTATCATAAACACATCTAGTAGAGGATCAATACGGAAATGAGTATGGTTTTCCTTCTTCTAGTGGGGAACTAGTTGACACGGCGAACTTCGTACCACCTGAAATTGATTTGATGTGACTCTTCATAAACGATTATCAATCTTAATCAACCTTCCAACTCCAATTCATTGAGATCGATAATATTAACTGCATCGTGTACGGTTTGACTTTTGTTCGGTTAATAAATGAAACTTGTTTGTAAATTGCAAACAAATTGTAATTTAAATGAATTCCATGTCTTTTATTCACATGAAAGATGAAAATTAATTCACACAACCACAGGGAATGAATAACAGATATGCATGACGCAGCTGTCAACCTATGGGTCCGCCATTGAAAGAACGGAGCTGTCAAAGTTTATGCCTGTCAAAAAATTACAAAAAAAAATCGATTTTTTCTGCATGGGGGAAATTTTTTTATTTGTAGGGTATGGAATTCTCTCTCATGTGCGATCGATCCTGCATGTCCGATAACCTTAAAAAATAGTCCAAGTGTATTGAAATATTTGATAGGAAATCTTAATAGCGGTTCTTTCCAATTGTTGTATCAACAGTAAATTATTGGAAATGTCACAAATTGTCAAGATACAAGGTATTGCTAGAGAAAAGTTTCATGTGCTAGTCGAATATTTTAAATTAATTCTCTAGGAATGATTTCAATGAAGAATTCAAGTTTGTTTTACCAATACAAATTGAATATTGAGGTACTTGTTGGACGAGTTCAATAATAAGAAGTGTATGATATAATTTGATAAGAGATCCATGGCGAAAAATAAGTAATTTCCTATTTTTTGTTGCTTTTGCTCCAAATTTCGCAGGCAGCCCTAAAACATCGTTCTTATCACTTTTTTCACATAACTTTTTCCGATATTTTGCTATCTAACCATACTTTTCGCGTTTCCCAATCTAAATTTTCGAATTTGCCGCCACAACAGTGATCACGTGACCAATGTTAAAATGTACTTTTAGGTTATCGAACATGCAGTATCGATCGCACATACGGAAAAATTCCATCCCCTACAAATAAAAAAAATTCTCATGTGTAGCGAACATTATGGGGGACACTGTATATAGAAGATTATAGGTCTGTTTCCACAGAAATCACAAACCAGTCAGAGCGAATTTCATTGGTTGAAAATAGTCAGGAAACTGGTTGTTGGCGATTTGGACCAATCAAAATCGCTCTGACTAGTTTGTGATTTCTGTGGAAACAGACCTTAAATATCACATATTTTGTCCAATGATTAGTCTGCGAAAAAATAATACTAATATTTGAACAATTTGCAAATAATTACTTCTGCAATAAATAACGATGAGTTTTTCTTTGTTTCGGCGAAATTTGAAGCGAAGCAATATTTCTGTGGTAAGTATATATGTAAAATTGTTCATAATTGTGATGATTTATGAACAATTTATTTTTTACTAAGACTTTCTTGAGGCATTTGAATTATTTTTTTCGATATATCTCGCGACCATGCGAAGGGTTTCCTCACTACAGGAAATTTCACATTTTCAGGGTTTTCATCAATTTTATTTCTATTTCCAGGGAACTACAATAAGTTTTTCCTTTTCTGGTTTTTGAAGGTCAACCTTCTGATATTTTTGTTCATGTCTTGTCAACAGAAACACTCGTAAATCAGATATATCAATGTTTTCGGTGATTGTAACGGAAAATGGTCCAAAGTTATTGTATCGCACTAGCTTGTAAAAGTACAAAAAAATCCACTTCTGAGAAGACATTTATTAAGCTACCTATTGGAAAAAAAAACATCAAAAAAATCTGGTTAACATCCATGAGACGCCGGCCGGCCTGAAGATATTTCATTGAAAAGCCAGGCGAATTTCTCCATATAAATTATAAGGTAATTATAATAAGTACTCTTGGAAAAAAAAATTGTAGAAGGCTATCTTTTATACTTTAGAAGATATTTAAGAGTTTTTACCTGAAAATTAGGACGTAAGCAACGAGCCTATTCTGTGGTCGGCTAAAACCAGGCTAAAAAGGCATGATGTTCAAATTCGCCTTTATTGATAGATATTGAGTCCACTGCATGAAGGACCATATTGGAATTATATATCACTTTCTGAAATAGCAAAGAAAGTCCTCTCGATCACTTCTCTTATAAGATAAAACATAAATCCCGGTGGACAGCTCGTTTTTTAAGAGCGGAAAACGTTTAGAAACATATTTTATCAATAACGATTCTGAACGAAGAATATATTCATTGAAGACAATTATTGTTGTAATACAGAAGAAAAAGAATATAGGATATTTTGCGCTAACTACTTTTTGTTTTTAGATCTTTGGCACTAAAAAAAAAGAGACAAGTTTTGGGAGTTTGGGTTAGTTTGGGTTAGTGGTGTTGTTTTTTTTCCCGGTTGAAAAAAGCATTTGCTTAAAAAATAAGCTTCTAATAAAAATAGTGTTTTCGGATGACCTTAGCAGACGCAAATGGATCTTGAACCCATAGATATTTAGAACAGTCCAGGCAATAGAGAATGGAAAAAATAATAGGATTTAGTTTTATAAGCTTACCTTATGTTTTTTTTGGTCGCTGATTCCGAATTTTTCACTTCCCACCAACATTTCCCATCGGAAATATCGGAAATTTTGAAAAAATGGCGCCAAAACCAAAAAACAATTCGGAGTTATAATAACCGTTGGTAAGCAAAAACTTCCTCAAACTACGTCTGAATGTCCTTAATTGCCCCAGGCAGATGATTGTATACCCTTCTGCTCTCATAAGCAAGGGAAAGCATTGTGAGTGTACTCGACGGAATAGGAAGTGAAATATTGTGTCTTCTACGAGTTGCCTAATTATGATTGGTGGCATCATAATCATTTCGATATTTGTGGACCAAAACAGAGGTATCTGAGATGAACAGACACGCTAGAGTCAAGACTCTCTCTAAAACAAATAATGGCTTGCACGGTTTCCTCAAACTGGCTTCGCACGCGTAGGTACCTCAGAGCCTTTTTCTGCAAGATGAGAACAGCATTCATCTGCGATTTAGTCGTGAGACCCCAAAAATGCAAGCGAAACTGCAAATGTGACTCCACCAAAATAAACCGTCCGCGGAACAGACTCACCCACCTGGCGCTCAGCCAGACTTATGGCAAAACACTTATATGATAGTTTATGAAAAATATTCGAAGATTCACGTCAATAAGCAGACCCAACTTGCAGAAAATGATTGAGGAGTAGGGCATGTGCCAGGATAGTAAGGATACACAAAAAGTTTTTAAGGCTGCAGTGCTGAGCATATGCTTGAAAGAATGGAAAAAATCAATCAATCAATCAAGCAGATCCAAGAAACGGTACTCATTTTTACTATGAAGAGAACATATGCATGTAAGAACTGAAAAAATCAATCAATCAATCAAGCAGACCCAAGAAACGGTACTCATTTTTACTATGAAGAGGACAATCATCCTCGAGATAGAGGTTCCCCACATCGCACCTGAATCCTAGGATACTAGTCTTGCTAGCATTAAAAACCAGCCTGTTAGATACACACCACTCCATCACGACAGCGAACTCAGATTTCACCAAAGACCCAAGAATTTCAGGATCGGGATCATGCCAGAAAATAGTTGTCGGCATAATGAAAAATTTTACCCTGAATCCTTAAGTAATTTGGGTCATTCATACAGGGTGTTCTGGGATAACTAGAAGTAAATAGGGATTTTGGAAACCATTGAAGATATATACAGAGTGGACCAAATAGGGAAAAAGTGCGCAACCAAATGCCTACAAATAATCTATCATCAACTACTTTGGACCTCTTGCATAGACCAGATTTCATGAAACGCACTTTTTTCTTTTTTGGCCTGTACTTATATCTGTTGCTATTTCGAATTCAAAGAAGTTGATGAGATGACAGATTATTTGTAGGAACTTGATTGCGCACTTCTCCATTTGGTCCACACTGTATCTTCAATGGTTTCGAAAATCCCCAGGTACCTACCCACACAACAGTGAAAGAACATTCATATTCTCAGAATATTCCCTCAAAGTGCTTTTTGGAATGTTCTTTTAGGAATGTTTAATGAATATTCTAAGATTGTTTCGATTGAAATATTCATTTTCGGGCGTTCTATTTATGTACTAGGAATGTTGCTTCTATGCATCTACCTGAAAGATTATGCTAAGAACCTACTTTATATAACATTATTTGAATATTTTCATACGAACATTATTATAATGTGCCCTAAAAAATGTTCTTCCGGCTAATATCTCTATCAACTATTAAGAATATACCTACCAAGTTGTGCTGAGAAATTTGTGTAGGTAGGTCATCATGATAAGAATATTTTCATATTGTTCACCTAATTATCTAAAGTACCTACCTACCTACTCAAAAATCTTAATTGAACAATTAAACAATAATGCTCTATCTAGAACCTACTAAAAATATTATAGGTTTATCCTTTTTCTTTTGCTTTGTAGGACTTCCAAGAGAGAGAGCGACACGCTATAAAAGATCTATATCTTGCCTAGCGTTTGAATCACCTTGGAACCTGTTTCTCTCAGTTCGCGTGCTTACCGCGACGAGAGCATAATAAGCTCGAAACCCGAGCTTTGGTTAAACACTTGTGTTTTCCAGAGAAGTTTTCCAACATCTCTTTCACTGCGTTTAACATAAAAGGACTGAAAGGAGCATTATTTGGAAGCGAAAATTAAGATCCCAAGTATATACCTAGAATCAAACAAGAATGTTATGTCTAGGATGCATATTGACAATGATACATGTAGATATATTCTAAGAATATTTCAAACATATTGGTATAATATTCTTTTGAGAACATAACTATAATTTCATAGAAACATTCTTTGGATGTGAGAATATACATTTCAAGCATATTTTAAGAATCAAACAGGTATATTCTTTTCAGGATGTACTGAGAATCTCATAGGTATATTCTAGGAATATCCTAATGGACTTCCCAGGAAGTTCTTGGGTATTGCAAACAGTATTTCTACAATCTTTTCTCACAACATTCTCAGGACATTCGCAATGGTTTTGGCGAACATTCTAGGCACATTCCTCCTAAAAAAAGAACATTTCCATTACATTCTAAGGATGCAATTTTGTTATGTGGGTACTTCAAGTTATTCTGGAAACCCAGTATATTAAACCAGGGTTGGCAATGTTCGTTGCGCGTCCGCTTCGCTGCATCAGAGAGCAACTTTGACGACGCACTAGCACCTTAAAGGCTGACGCTCACTGGAGCGCAGCGTACGGAAGCGCGGCGTAGAGGACTTTTTATAATACATTGTTTTAAACGGGAGTATGCCGATCGGTGCTCTTCCGATAAGTGAGCGTACTCCCGTTTAAAACAATGTATTATAAAAAGTCTTCTACGCGCGCTTCCGTGCGCTGCGCTCCAGTGAGCGTCAGCCATGCGTTTGATCATTGGAAAAAACAATAATTATTGTTTATGGTATTTGCATTTGAAAGAAAAAAAATAGATATTTTCAAAAAAAACGAGCCATTTTTACAAAATAATGAGAATTCTGTGAGATTTTTTTGGTGGGAAGTGAAAAATTCGGAATTAGCTATACAAAATACATAAAGTTACATGAAAGCCTATAAAACTAAATCCTACTATTTTTTCCAGGTGACCCCTTTATTAAGTCTCTATTGCCTAGCCCACATAACAAAATATCATCCTTAGAATGTAATGGGAATGTTCTTTTTTTAGGAGGAATGTGCCTAGAATGTTCGCCAAAACCATTCCGAATGTCCTGAGAATGTTCTGAGAAAAGATTGTAGAAATACTGTTTGCAATACCCAAGAACTTCCTGGGAAATCCATTAGGATATTCCTAGAATATACCTATGAGATTCTCAGTACATCCTGAAAAGAATATTCCTGTTTGATTCTAAAAATATGCTTGAAATGTATATTCTCACATTCAAAGAATGTTTCTATGACATTATAGTTATGTTCTCAAAAAAATAATATACCAATATGCTTGAAATATTCTTAGAATATATCTACATATATCATCCTCAATATGCATCCTAGACATAACATTCATGTTTGATTCTAGGGATATACTTGTAATGTTAATTTTCGCTTTCAAATAATGCTCCTTTCAGTCCTTTTATATTAAAGGCAGTGAAAGAGTTGTTGAAAAACTTCTCTGGAAAACGCAAGTGTTTAACCGAAGCTCCGGTTTCGAGCTTGTTATGCTCTCATCGCGGTAAGCACGCCAACTGAGAGAAACAGGTTCCAAGGAGATTCAAACGCTAGGCAACATGTAAATCTTTAATAGCGCGTGGCTCCCTCTCTTGGAAGTCCTACAAAGCAAAAGAAAGAGAATATATCTATAATATTCTTGGTAGATTCTAGATAGAGCAATATTGTTTAATTGTTCAATTAAGATTTTTGAGTAGGTACTTTAGATAATAAGGTGAACAATATGAAAATATTCTTATCATGGTTACCTACCTACATAAACTTCTCAGCACAACTTGGTAGGTATATTCTTAATACTTGATAGAGATATTAGCCGAAAGAACATTTTTTTAGGGTACATTATAATAATGTTCGTATGACAATATTCAAATAATGTTATATAAAGTAGGTTCTTAGCACAATCTTTCACGTACGTGCATAGAAGCAACATTCCTAGTACATAAATAGAACGTTCAAAAATAAATATGTCAATCGAAACAATCTTAGAATATTCATTAAACATTCCTAAATGAACATTCCAAAAAGCACTTTCAGGAAATATTCTGAGAATATGAATGTTCTTTTACTGTTATGTGGGAGAGTAATAGAAGGAATTGTTGAAGACTTGATGAAGGAATGTCGTGATTACAATACCGATGAAATATCCACAATACCGACCGGAATGAAACAATACTGTACGAATTCTTTTAATAATACGTTTTATTATGAAATGATATACTCAGTGATTTGAAGAGGGAGAGTCTTACAATAATATGTGTCTATGACCAAAGCTGTCTTATGACTGAAAGTAGTTTCTTGACTGATCTCTCTTCTCAAAATCCTCTTTCCTCTTCTAAACTGTCTCGTATACCTTCTCAATGTAGACTCATCTATTCCTTCTTATTAGGCTTTACCCATCAATGGTAAGCGCATCAGAACAAATTATCTGAAGTCTTGGATAAGCCGATAAAATCAATTCGTGCTCATTGAGCGACCCCTGTATACCCGGTGACTGGAGTCGTCGACGTTGGAGTTTGCTAGCTCTCCCGTGGCCATGGATCGATGTTTTATTAGAGAATTCTAATAAAAAATTATCGGATTATTTAAATTGGACAGTAAGGCGATCAGTCCTAGTGATATTGTAACATTGCAAATGTCACTTGTTTTTTTTTTTTTTTTTATAAATAATTTTTACATTTTATAATTTTATATAATTATTCAGCCATATGGCGGCATCTATTGCCGGTTTCGAACCGAACGTAGTACTTTTCACATAGCTGAGGGTTGACCGGTCGTCCTTCAAAAATGCCAAGAGAAATCTATTTATTCTGGAAGAGAAAATTGAAAAGTCCCTTTTTTACTCTTGCCATTCCCTGAGAGCTCGACTGTGGCTTAGGGGGCAGTCATCTTCTGAGGGAAATAATATCGATTACCGTTCTCGTGGAAAAAGTACCTTATCGGCCTTCAGGCATTACCTTATCTAAGCGAAATTAAGTTGCGTAAGGCAGTAGTTCATTGATTACCGAAAAAGTTTAATTAAAAAGTCTCGTGATTACCGTTTTATTTAAGATTGAATTTCGAAACCCACGTGGGTTCTACCGTGGGCCTATTTTTACCGTGGGCTTTTTTTTACCGGGGACCTGTTTTTACCGGAAAACTGTTTTTCTCAAGGGATTCATTCCCAACAAGCCCCATCTCTGGGCATAGAGCTCTTGAGTCCTTCACGTGTCGATACCTGTACCGCCACAATTGATGAAGAAAACTGAACTTCTAACCTCCACCTCCATTCCAGGCTAGCTAGAATCTGCAATTTCAAGCTGCAACTTCTCTCTTCAAGTCAAATGAATGGCTACCGACTACCGTACTCTACCTTTTTGTTGGATTTGAGGCTTCTATAGAGTTTTATCTGTAACCTTTATTACCTTTTTTATAAAATCATTTTAACTGAGTGTTATCTCTGGAGTGAGTTCTAGTTACCTTCACAGTACCGTACCGATTTAAATGGGTTTCTGCGACTCAGCTCATCTATCTATTTCGTTACCTTAGGGTTAAATTTCTGTGTCGTAGTTTGCTGAAGTTGCTATTTCTTATTTTCTCGATTACCTTATTATTCCAATTATCGCATACCGTTTAAATTTTACATTTTAATTATCGTTTATCATTAATAATACTATCTACTTAATACCTTGCCGGTGTTCATGATTCAGAATCAGATTTCACCAGTCATGAATTTTGTTCGGGATTTTTCCTGTACCTTTATTCACTACTTATCTCTACCTACTGCTTTATTTTTATCTATATCTCGCTCTTTCTCACCTTGCCATTATTATGCTGTTATCGAGGATGTTACCGTTGTGGCGTAATACAATATGTTTGTATTAGGAAGTGATTGAGGGGCTAGATTGCTTTTCTCTAGTAAAGAATTTGCCTTTACTGAAGAACAACCAAAAATTGAAATTTTGAATTGATTATAACTGTGCGCCTTTGCTCCGGGGTGAAGTTATCTTAAGTTTTCCTTTATAGAAGCTGTGCCGACTTCTGTTTCAGTGATTTCTCTTGTCCGTTGGGGGGAATCAAATGAACAGGCTGCTGCATACCACTTTATTTACACAGGGTTGGTAGTAGGAGTTAGGTAGAGTCGGGTGGTTCTTTGGCAATAACGGTGCTTTCAATGGAAAGGACCGTTCTTAGGATAATTGCATTCATAGGTGTGTTCGTCCGCACACTGATTTGTTTTCTATCCCTTCTTGATTGAGTCTTTTTATGGATAACTTGTATATGGCGGCTGATCACCGTTGTATGCAAGGGATGAAGGGTTTCTCTCACTCCCTCTCGGGAACTTCGCCCAGAACAATATCTTGATTGGCGTTTTATCTTTTCACTGCACTTGGTCTTTCCCTGTGTAGCTGTTTTTTTGTACCGTTTCTCTTCTTAATGTTTTGAATGGCAAAATAATGGTAAAAATAACTTTGCAAATTCCCTCAAGTTTTAGAGGGCCTTACCGAATTATGAGTTTTTTTCGAATATGTTTTTTTGATTATGCTTTACCAATAATGACTTCCGTAAGGACGAGTGATACACGTGAGATATCAAACTAAAATTACTTGACGACCACTTTCAACTCTTTTCTTTTCTTCCTTTACTATCTGTCTATCTTTTTTATCCATTTATACCTTAGCTTGTTTTCAATTTTATCGAAAAAAAAATATATACTTAATATATATATTTTTTTCTTTTTGAAGGAGGGCAGTGTAGCATTGCAAATGTCACTTCTTTTTTTTATAAATAATTTTTACATTTTATAATTTTATATAATTATTCAGCCAAATGGATGCTTCTAGTGCCGGCTGAATTAATTATTTTATCAGTGACCTCGAGAAGGCCATAGGCACTTTCTTTTGTACTACCTTGATCTACTCGAAGGAGTATTTTGTTGCTCTTTAATTTGCTCTTTCTGGAAGAGAAAATTGAAGAGTCCCTTTTCTACTCTTGCCGTTGCCCTGAGAACTCGACTGTGGCTTAGGAAGGCAGTCATCATCCTAAGTGAAATAATATCGATTACCGTTCTCGTGGAAAAAGTACCTTATCGGCTTTCAGGCATTACCTTATCTAAGCGAAATAAAGTTGCGTAAGGCAGTAATTCATTGATTACCGAAAAAATGTAATTAAAAAGTCTCGTGATTACCGTTTTATTTAAGTTTGAATTTCGAAACCCACGTGGGTTCTACCGTGGGCCTATTTTTACCGGGGACCTGTTTTTACCGGAGAACTGTTTTTCTCTAAGGATCCATTCCCAACAAGTCCCATCTCTGGGCATAGATCTCTTGAGTCCTTCACGTGTCGATACCTGTACCTCCACATTTGATGAAGAAAACTGAACTTCAAACCTCCACGTCGATTCCAGGCTAGCTAGAATCTGCAACTTCAAGCTGCAACTTCTCTCGTCAAGTCAAATGGATGGCTACACCGTACTCTACCTTTTTGTTGGAATTGAGGCTTGTATAGAGTTTTATCTGTAACCTTTATTACCTCTTCTATAAAATCAAGTTTTTAATCAATTAGGTACCCTAATTGATTAAATTTTCTGACATTATCTTTGGATACTTATTTAAAATTTCCTTTTTACTTTCTTGACATTGGAGTGAACTTTGGATAGTTAATTCAGATTTTAATTTATCGAATTTATTATGGGTTTATCTCTGCTTAACTTTTCATACCGCCATAATTAGGTAAAGTACTTATATTTTATTTTTTATCTTTTACTAATCCTAATCATTAATCTGAACTGAGGTCAAGGTTGGACAATATGTTCTTAATTTGAAATTGTTGGGTATCTGGGTTATATTACTTATAAACTCCTTTATACCTTCAACGTTTAACCTTTGATTTTATACAGGTGCAATCTGATTTTAATGAATTTATTTATTTTTTTTTTTTTCACAAAAGCTGACCATATTTATTGATACAATCTTCAATCATTTTTTTTTTTTTTTAATTAGTTTTCTGGAAACTTGAATCTTTATATTTTCCTTTCAAATTGATGATATGGCCAGCGACTGTTAATGAACTTATATGGCAACTATATTGAGGTAGATTGTATTATCATCTTTTTTTTTTGAACTTGATAAGACTGATTGAAAGTTAACCTTTTTTTATTGATTTTATTTAAAGTGTTCCACCAATATTTGATTTTATACTTTGAAATTATTCGATACTTGATCACTATGAAATATACACTAATTTAACTTGAAACTTACTTAATTGTTTTATTGGTATACCTGGGTCAGGGTTTGGTTGAGTTGTGTGCCTTATTTATTTCCTTTTCAGAATTACCAATTACCGTTTGCTGATTATTTTCTAGGTGTGTGTCTGAATTTTCACACTTCCATATTTTATGCAATTTTATTTTTATTTTTTTTTTAAACAAAATTCAGTGGCGCCCTTGCCATACTGTACTTATTAAACTATCAACTCACCCCTAATAATTATTCGCTGAGCAAACCGAGCATATTATGGGCTTCTTGTTAATTCATTACCAAAAGGGGTTACCTACATATATGAAAATATGAGACGCGATTATAGAAGAAATACAAACATCAAAAAAAAAGGAACAGGCAAATAGCTAACTAAAATGATATCAAAACATAAGATTTTTTTTGTTTTTAATGGGTCTTGGGAAATGTTTCCTACAGATGAATATGTTTAAATTTTCAGCGACAAACCATCGTCGCTTAAAAACAAATTTGTAAGTCGGGGAAGCGGATGAAGGACACAGAATAAACAATTCAATAAGATGCCCACGTCTCTTCTTTCATTTCGTATTTTCATGTCATCAATATCCTTGAATAATATTAAACCAAAGCCGACACGTTAATCATTTATTTTATTGGAGTTTTTCCTACATACGCTCTTCTAGCTTTAAAATTAAATACCAATAAGCATAAATTGTATTTTCTTACAATAATTCTTTCTAAAACGAAGGTTAGAGCTTATTTATCAACCTAACGTGGTATTGTTAAAAATGATAACAGCTTTTAAATTGTGATGAATCTTCAGTGCTCCGGCTCGGGCGCGCCCTTGTGCCCCTTTTGTGCGTTTTAATTTTCCCCCATCTGAATCGTCCGCCATGATTCATAACGACGACGACACAATGAAAATGGTCATAAAACAAAGCGAATAAAGCAAATTAAAAATGAAGTAACAGGATAATTAGGTCCTAAAATATTCAAATGGAGCGGTCGCTCATAATTTTTTTTTTTTAAGAAGATAAATAAGTTATGCGCTACCATGCCAAGGCGATACCACCGAGGCTGAGAAATTTTAAACAATATAAATGATAACGAATTAATCATTTGTTCGAGCCTAGGCATGGTTGGTTTATTACGACAAAAGCGAAAATGGTCTATTTGGAGAGTAGGTATTTTACTGTAAAATACGCTATATTTCTTCCTTGATTAATGTACATTTTTTTTTTCGCATAGACAAGCCCAAAAAAATGTCAAAGCAATTTTACTAGTAACTTTTTAATACCAATACCCTTTTATCAGGATTTATCGAATGAAGCCTCTTTAATAACTGCGGATAGAGAACCACCAAAATTGTCAAAAAATATTTTATTATCACTATTCCATTTAAAAATAAAAATGCATGGAGAAATAATGTATAGTTACATCGATATCAGAAATATGTCAATCGGAGAACGATTCCGTTTCTTCTCAAAACAATAACTTGCCAGTAGTCCCTAGTCGTTGACTTCAAAAATTACTTACTACTTCCTTTAACGCTGGCATCCTGAAGATCCAGATTAATTCTGATTGGATTGCCTAAAAACGTAGAAAATTGGTAATCAGATTAGAAAATAACTAACGTGCTACTTGCTTGCCTGCTATCGGACCGTAGATTATATCGGAAACGTTTCGAGAATTTGCAAACCGTTTTACCAGAATGCCGAAGTAGCCCCGGTCTTATCCTTGCTTGTTGAGCTGGAACAAGAAGCCGGATAAAGTTGAATTACACGTTTCTGTGGTGAATTTGTAAAATAAGTCTAAAACCGAATACGAATAGTAGATAGATTTTATTGTACCTAGCAGTTTCTCTTAGTTTATTTATTTATTGATCCAATTCTGTTTCCATTTCATCAAATCCACTTATCATATTTCATTTTTACTTTTGTGTGGTCCATCTATAGAAATACGTTCCAGGTCACCGGAAAATAAATATCTCTGGTATAGCTTACATAATGACAATAAAATGACCAGAATGGCAAATTTTTTAATAGATATTTGTGGCAACCTTCAAATTTTATAATCGGGATATAAAATGGTTCAAGGAAAAAAAAATATTTTCCGTTATTAACATATTCTAAACAACCCTCAAGTCCCCTTTCCATAATAGTACATAGTAATGTAAGTTTATTTCAAATTAATTCCCGTACATACATACATTTTGCCCAATAAACAATAATTATCGCGGATGGCTTAATCAAAAATATGCTTTGACTTTCTCTGTTTTATATCCTTGTGACGACTGTAGAACATAATCGTCTTCAAATAAAATAATATAGTTTGGTGGAGGTGCTTTATTGATATATATGATTATGACTTATAAAAAAAAAATTGACCGAGACCCGAGAGATAATCTGGGTCTCAGCAACGACCTTAATCATCCCTAGCTTAGGGCTTACCGTTTGTTAGTTTGGAATGGTCCTAAAGTATTTTGGTAGTTTTCAGATGGCGCCACTGGACTGAAAAGAAAACAATTTTAATAATGATGTTGAAAGATACCTAATCCAGACACTATCCAAAATATCTATAATAAAATTAAAAAGATATGTAGCACAGTTGAAAATCTGAAAAGCTGACTCCAAAGTGGTGTGAAGTTTGCGTCAAAAATTCTAGCTCCAAAATTTTTCCGAGCGAAGCTCCGCGCAACGTCAACTCAGCAACCACAATGCACACAATAACCCAGTCGACAAAGGATAGTATAACTAAATAAATTACTCACATTTCAAGTTTTTTAACAGACAATTGGATTGCCGTTAAATTTGGTATACATGAACACTACCCCTTACAGCATCCTACGTGACAGCAGCATCGATGGCCTATTAAACCTATCCAGGAAAAATGGATAAGATATAAAAATTAAACAAAATAAGTAAAGATAAATATCGCGAAACTGCTGTAGCAATTTTACATCGAAATGGTTTATGATTTCCATTTTAAAAAATTATAAAGTTAAAATCCGGTTATACCTTTCAGCTGTTCAATAACAGCTATGACACTGCTCTTCTTCTTCCTCTTCCTAGCCGTTCTCTATCCTCTGGATATAGCTGGTAGTAGTTTAGTCCTGCTGTTCACTTGATGTCGTCGTACCAGCGTTGTTGAGGTCTGTCGACGCTTCTTCGTTCCCCCCAAGGTCTCCATCTTGTTACTTCTCCGCTCCAGTTGTTGCTTGTGTTTCTCGGTACGTAGCCGGCCCAGTTCCATTTCAGGGTACTTACATATTCTATGTGTAATGTCTTCGACCTTTGTTGTGTTTCTTATCCACTCGTTGGTCTAGTTATCCCTTAGTGTAACGCATTCTCCTTTCAATTGATCTCTGATGTGCTTGCACCCTATTTAGGATTTTATTTGTGAGCGTCCATGTTTCGCTTCTATAGGAAGTTCAGTTCTCAGCTTTAAAGATAACTTGGACCGGAATATGTGGCGCATTTTACCATAAACCGCCCATCCCAGTGGTATTTTTCTATTAATTCCAAGCTCTGGATTGACTTTGTTAAGTGTTATTTCCTGTTCTAGATACTTGTAGGAGTTTACTTTTCTCACCTGTTGGTTTTCTATTATTATCGTTTCCCTATCTGTTTGCTCATTTGTCATAATCTCTGTTTTTGATACGTTCATTTCTAGTCCGATCTTCTTGACTTTTTGGAGTAATTGTTTCAGCATGATTTCTATGTCTGTTTCGTTCGGGGCGAATATTACGATGTCATCAGCGAATTCTGAATTATTGAGGTTTTCTCCAGATATTTTAATCCCTCTATTTTCCCACAGTAGTTCCTTGAACACATCTTCGAGGACTAGGGTGAACAGCTTAGGTGATATTTTATCGCCTTGTCTTACGCCTCTTTTGATCTTCACTTCGTTTGTATTCTCATGCATTCTAAATTTTATTTTTATTGCTTCTTGAATATTTTTGATTATGTTCATATATCGCTGATCTATTCGTGCATTTCTCATAGCTCTCTTCATCGATCGCCCAGAATTTGACAATGTCGAAGGCTTTCCTAAAGTCGATGAATGCTAGCCATGTTGTAATGTTATATTGGGTCGACTTTTCATCTATTATTCTTATTGTGTGAAGATGTTCTATAGTGCTGTAGCTCTTTCTATAGCCTGCTTGTTTTTCAGGTTGGTAATCATCGAATTTCCTTTCTAGGAGGCTGGGGATTATTCTCATAAACAGTTTGTATATCTGAGATGGAGACTTATGGGTGTATAGTTTTCAAGATTTGATGGGTCTCTTTTTTTGTATATTAGAACGACGATGGCAGTCTCCCAGTCGTGTGGTATTTTCCTCTCTCTTAGACATTTATTGAAAAGTGTTTTCAGTTGTTTTAAGGTATTCTCCTGCCTCCTTCAGTATTTCTGGTAGTATATCGTCCATTCCTGGGGCTTTTCCGTTGTTTCTTTGGCTTAGCGCTTTTGTAATTTCCTCGCCTTCTATATCAGGAATCTTTTCTGACCCTACATTTAAAATTTTGGATGTTTCGCTTTCGGTTTTTTGTTTGTTAGTTTCGTTGTTGCTTTTTGCGTCGCTTAGTTCCTTATAGAAATTTTCCACCTTACGCAATATTCCATCTCTGTCTTCAATAATGTTTCCTTGTTTGTCCATCAGCTTCGTAATTTCTCTTTTGTGTGCGTTCCCCGTTTGAAAACGTTTGGCCTTTTTGTTGTTCTATCAGTTTTTCTTTTTGTTCTTCTTGGTTGTTTTTAATGTTATGACAATACTACATACAATAAAATAAGTCTTCACGGTATCGGTGTGTTAGATAATTGGACAATTTAACACTTATATAGGCCCGCCTCGACAAAATCACTATGGGACAGTCTGGTTCAGTACAGCGGCGATGGAGACAATACTGGCTGTTTTAAAAGAGGCAACGCCATGAACCTTTGGCCAGGCTCTGAATGTTATTCTCCAGGATTGAAGTTGTGGATAAATTGAGGCAATTAGCCAGACTCGGTCCCAGCAAAGGTGCCTAGCAAAAGCAGCACATCTCGTCCATCGGAATCACCAAAGGACGTCAGTGAGCGAATCACCAAAGGGCCTCAGTAAGCGGGTCGTCAAAGAGATCTGTTTCCACTAAGAACCATGGGGATTTAGTCAACCTGGAAGAAAAATAAAAGACATACCTGTAATATCCGCAAATAAACCTTAGTTTCTATTAGTCGTCGATAAATTTGCTTTGAACTTTGCAGACAGGACTCTGTATCGCTGGTTTTCGGGATTTCTGAACCGCGATGGCTCAAGAGGGACGCGATTTTTCGTGTTTATTCCACTGGGCTTTCCAGCTCAGCTGCGATAAGAGAAATGGACTTCCAAACCACCGACACTGTCAAGTATCAAAAGTTTTATAATTCAGGACCGTCACTACAACCGGGAACCAAACAGCGCCTCAAAGCCGGAACAGTACGATAAAATTGGTTCTAACTCCAGAACGGGGAGAATAGACAAATAATGGCGGTGTAGGTCGCCAGGCGTTCAGTGTGAAATCTACAATCGACACTAGGGGTTAGCATGAGACAGTAAAAAGGGACCAATAATTGTATGATGCTTGTTACATTTAGAATGTTACAATCCAAAAATAAAAGTTTTAGAAGAAAAAAAATCCAAGAACAAATTTTTAAAGTTCCCATTCCAGCGCTGTGACGTCATAAGCACAAACTGCTCGTGCTTGCGTCATATATTATCGACATTATCGTATTATTTTCCGTTCTCACCCCTATCGCTGCGTCAGTTTGAAAGGGTTTTGTAATTTTTGCGTGTGTTCATGACTTCACTCGACGAATAGACAAATTTTTATTCAGGCATATTTACCTTATTATTTTGAGTAGTGATGCGAAATTTTCACAAGAGTTCTTAGAATTTTCTTCTTTATTTTCTGGAGACAAGTTGTATTTTAAAGTTACACCGCCTTCAATAGGAACAACAGAAGATACACATAGGCATTATGTAGTCAATAATTTGCAGGTTTACATTTTGATTGAAATATTCGACAGACCACCTCACCTTACTGCAGTTACCTTAGCCACTAAATCTGGAGGCAAGTTTTCAAGATCTGAGTCCACAGCTCCGGGCATTATGTTTAATTAGTTAGTTTCAATTACTTGAAAGCTTTTGGAATTTTTTATTTTAACTTATAAAATGTCACCTAAACTTTCGGCCAGCAAAAACTAGAGTAAGCACATCTGCTAGGACACGTTTATGGCTGGAGATCATTCGACACCTTAGGACTGAACCATAAATTGCAGACACTGGGTGTCTCAACACACCGGTTGTTCGGGTAATGATGCAAGTACAGTCTGCTGATTTTTTTAAAGGTATTTGCGGACAGAAAAATGATATTTTTTTTTTTTTTTTTGGCAATACAATGTGAAACTGTCATTTTCCCAGCTGCAAGCTGCAACCAGGTATATGTTTGTTGAACGCACTTCTGAAGAATCGTCTGCGCTGGGAAAACTTTCTGAGTTGCATAGTACACAAAACACCAAAACAGAAATCATTAATAGTCTCTCGAATTTCACCAATTCGACCAACTTGTATTATCAAATCTAGAAAATACGCAGAGATTATCCAAAATCAATGGACGGCTAAAATAAAATAAAACAATAAAAAAATGTATCTCACTTATAACAGAATTCAAATCCGCACAATCAATTTAATCTGGCATAGAAGCGTGCGATGGCTACGCGTATAACTTTCAAATTGGCATATTGCGGAAAAGGCTTACTTCCAGGCGAGCGGTTAAAAACGGCGGGAATTTGCTAACCAGATTACGAATAGTAGCACTATTTGTTATTCGATACCAACCAAATTATACAAGCAACCTTTCCAGAATTTCCCATCCCAGTCGATTTGCTCCGCTACTATAATAGCCTTGGTCTTATCCCTTGTCTACTGATAAGACAAAGAAAACAAATAAACCTGTATAAAGCTGTATTCTCACGCAATTTGAGCTTTGTTTGGACGATTTTTTTGTTACTGCATATAATTCATTATTAACTCATTATTTAGAATAACTTATTAATAAATACACTTAAAAATTCTGATTTATTACTAAAAGATCAAATAGATTTAAATAATTTTCCCTTGCTAAATATTTCCAATTCTTGCAATAATATTAACATTTTATTGCCCTAGTTTTTCTTGAATAATGTAACAATGTAATAAAATAAGTTTAGCCCGTGCTTGTAATTTTGGAAAGTGTCCCTCATTCAGGTAATCCTATTATCTATTGTATAAATTATGTACTTCTTAGTAATTAGTTTACGTTTAGAGTTGAAACCACAGTAAGTCAGTCTAATGGAGCTACAGTGTAGTGAAACTTGTTACTGTTGAAATAAAATACATGAAATATAGTAAAAATAATTTCTATTTTTTTCCAACCATTTATGTTTTTGTCAAAGAGTAAAATTGTTAAATGTGTACATGATTTTAATATACCTATTGATTCTATTACTAATATTTAATAAGTAGCAATAACACATATTTAAATTCCGAATATATATACAGGGTGACAATTTGAAAAGTAGCAATCGGTAATGTCTCTTAGACAAAAAATACTGTTCCACCGCCTCGCCCCTTAGGGGGTAGCTACACTAACTTATTTTTTTTTTTTTTAATACGAACCTACCTTGTGTTGCACATCGTTGGATAGCTGTTGCTATCCCTCTACAGTCCTATAGCAAAATCTTAAATCGGACGATTAGTTTTTTTGAGATATCGGTGTTTAAAAGTAAGCACATTTTGGAAACTAGTAATATTGAATATCTCTTAAGGTGGGTTTATACAGCCACATAACATAACATAAGAAATAACATAACATAAGATAAAAAGTTGCCTTATGAAAACCCCTTATGGCGTTTATACAGAAAATAACATAACATAAGAACTAAGAAAGTTGGTTAACTTCTAACTTTTATATCTTATTTTATGTAAAAACGGATCTGCGCATGCTCCTCTCTCGATTTCGACATTGGCTGAGTAGTAAACAAAACATTCAAAACAAAACAAAATTCTCTTGATTTTGGTTTCAGCTTTTGGTAATTTTTTGAAATTCGGTATTTATTTTCGTGTTCTGCTGTATTATTAATTAATAATTTTTTTGATCAAATATACCTAGTGATTGGTTAGAAGTTATTTCTTATGTTATGTTATTTTCTGTATAAACGCCAAAAAATTCTAATTTATTATATTATGTTATGTCTCATTTTATCTTATTTTTCATGTGCTGTATAAACCCACCTTTTGACAGAACAATTCTGTCATATTTTTTGTCTAAAAGATATTCCCGATTGCTACTTTTCAAATTGTCACCCTGTATATATTTTCAGTCGAGACTACCCTTCTGTTCACTTCTAAAACCAAAAATAGCCTTAACAGACTTTGCCTTAACCAAACCAAATGTAAAAACAAATAACACAGTAGGCATAAATAAGACGACTTTTTAATTACCTAAGTACTTTTTACTTCGAAAGAGGCGAATATAATAAGGTGCAAATCGGTTTTATCGAGAGAAGATTTAATTTCCAGATAAAGACTATAATTTAAATTAAACTATGCCATTAGGGACGTTAAGCTCGTTTTGGCAATCGATACAAAACGAATTGGCAAGAAAGAAACCAGAACGACCCCTTCACTGTAATCAATAGTGGAAAGAGAATAATGTTGCCGATAACTTATTTAATGAGCTATTCGCGTTTCAGGGAATTCATGAAATAATGGTGTGGTTGCATTTGCAATATACCTACAGTACGGACAATATTGGAAAAAGTATACGCATGGGAAAAACTAGAACGGATCATGAAATGAACAACATCAAAATAAAAACTAGAAGCAATTATTTTTGAGACAAAAACCTATGGAATAGACCAAAAATAATACATCGACAAATTCTATTTTTCGTTCAGTAAATCTTGATTTTAAAAACTATTTATTTTATTAAAAACTAAGAAGTTACAACAAAAAATACTAGACTCTAAGTTGCTGCGGCGGAAGCCGAGAATAAAAGAATATTTGATTCTAAATTGCTATAGTCTAAGGCTACAATACAAATGAATAAGCTGAGAAGCCCTGCGCGCCGTATTTATAATAAAATACTGCTCACGCTAGCATTCACGTGGGTGAAACCTTGATATGACGGTACTTTTCCAGGCAGTACCGCTTATTCAGCATTTTTATAATATCGTGGGCTTTTACAGTGGCGTACGCTTATATTAAACATTGGAAAGGAGAATTATTAGTATAATAATAACAGGGTTTTATAATATAACTCCTCCCTCCTTAAGTAGTTGCAAATTGGGATTGACTAACAATGTTGGGCAAGTCAATCTGCACCTCAATTATAGTTTTACTACATTTTCCTTTAAAATATAGAATACGAATAACTGTTATAAAAATAGAACTTAATACTATGATTATAATATAGCTGACACAATATTGGTTTTAAAATTTAACTCTTTTAATGGGTCAGTCTTTAATTTGTTTGCTTATTTAATCGCTGATTGAAGAGCTTCAGGGTCGACTGCTTTCAGTCTTACAGTTGTGGTATTCTCTAGAAGTACAGGAATCTCGATGATGGGTGGTTCTAGTTCTAGGTTGAAGTTCTCATGCGTGTTTTCCAAAAATGTTCGATTGTTAATTATTGTTATTGAACATTTTCCTTTGGAAATTACGATTGGACTGGAAATGATTTCCATGTATTTCTTCTGGTCACATTGCAGCATTGCTGTCACATGTCGTTTTGGAATAACCAATATTTGATTATTGAGTATTTCTTCAACTGTCGATTCTTCATATTGAATTTGCATGAATGGGCATAATTGTTGTTCACTAGATACAATATCGTGAACACAGGGCTCATATTGTTTCAATTGTTCCATTTTGCACAATATTTGGACATTTTTGTAGAGCATTGTAATACGTGTCTGTGGTAAGTAAGGATACCTAACACTAATTGTATAATTTTGGATGGGTATAGGAAATAATTTTATATAAAAAATTTAGGACTAATTATTGGTGTAAATATAGTAAATATAATTAGTTCCTTTGGAATTATCACATGAGAGGACATTGTCTCATAGTATTTAATTACGTTGTCAAACGGTGTTTGTTGACTGGCGGGTGTACTTTTCAAGATCAAGTTCAATTCATTATGCTACAGTATTGTATAGTGCATTATGCTTGCGTGAGCCAAACTTATTGCGTTTTGAATGTGATTAATTAACTCGCGTAGTTTAGTACTGTGCATATTAATATTTTCTAAAATTAGATTCATCATTAAGATATTTTGAATATTTTGATTATCCGTCGAAATATTTCTTATCTTATCTGAAATTAATATCTGATTATTTTCGATCTTTAAAATAATCGTGAAATGTTTTCGTAACTTGTTTAAGTACGTTTGTTTGATCTTTTAGATTTTTATCGATATTTTTCTGATTCTCATTTAATGTTCGAATGTAACAATCATATCTATCGCCGTCATTTGCGTCTAATGTTCCATACAGCGATTTTTGTGCTGTACCTATGAAATTAAATACTCCACTTTATTTCGTTGTTCGTGTGATAATTGTTTTACAAATTTCTTTAATGTATTGATACGTAATTGACTAGTTTCAATATTTATTTGTAGGTACTAAAGTAACAATTGCGTCTTTATTAGATCATTTGGTTAGATTAAGTGCCGGTACTTTTGCTCTCATTTGACAGCCGTTAAAAATAATCAGGGGTTTGAATGTGCTCTAACCATGTCATACTTATACAGGGTGTATATTTGAAGTGATACCACTATTGCTATATCCAAAACGGTGAAAGCTACAAGGTCGGTTAAATTAGAGAAAAGTTGCCTTTTTTGATGCCCATTCAAGACTCGTTCACACTGTTGCCAAATTCCTTTTAGTTTATGATATACAGGGTGATTTCTAAGAAATGCCTAAAAATCTTTCATCAATTATTCCTAAAACTATTAATTTTCGGAACATAATTAAAATTTGAAAGTTTTATAATTTTTTTCGCTCTACAACGTGGCATCTTCAAATTTCGAATCCGACGTTTTGTGATTGAGCTACCATCATCAACTTCATATTTTTAAATACGGACCTGAATTTTTTATGTCATTTTCAGAAGGCACCCTTTATCCCCTTTTTAACGATATACCTTTTGAGTATGATTGGGCTACGTTTCGGATCTAAAAAGTGATCAACAGTGATTTTAACCAAAATTTCACCTTAATTCGGCCCTAGTTATGAACCTGTATTTCAGAAACTAAAAGGAATTTGGCAACATTGTAAAAGAATCTTGAATGGGCATCAAAAAAGGCAACTTTTTTCCAATTCAACCGACCTTGTAGCTCTTACCGTTTCGGATATAGCAATAGTGGTATCACTTAAAATATACACCCTGTATAGACGTTGGCCCATGCAAAACTTTGACGACGTATCAAATTCGTTAATCGAGAGCAAAAGTATCGACCCTTAAAGTATGTTTAAATTCTAAAAAGTAATTTCGAGAGTTTCAATACTTTTTCCAATAAGGGTGGTATTTATGTGATAACATGCAGTGTTATGTTGTGTTGTGATGTGAGTGGTTCCTATAGAAATCGGTAAAATAGGATTTCTTAATGGAGTTAACGTGTAGGCGTTACTGGAAATTCCTATGAGGAGGATGACTCGGAGGATGATGAAAGCTGTCAGGAACATTTTGGTTTTTCTGAAACAAAATGTGGTCGCTTTACCATTTGTTTACTAAATCTGACTTGTGTTTTAGTACCATATCGAGGACTAATTTTATTTCTGTCAAATGATAATAGGATCCTTTATTTCAGGTTCTTTTTACGGTGCTTATTTTCTCTAAATTTTGTGTTTGTTTTGATATTAATTTGGCATCAATTACATTATTTAGAGTTTCTAATGATTCGGCAAGATTGTTGATATTATCTGTGGTTATCTTATTTTGTGAATTTTCAATGGGTATTAAATAATTTAAATCGCCATTATTTATTTGGAAAGGTGTATAACCTGTAGCACTATGTATGCTGTTATTATAATTCAAGATTGCAATTACCATTCAGTCATTAATGTTTTTATTAGGGCTTTGTAATTTCAAGCTTGTTAAACTTTCTCTCAAGGAAGAATGCAATCTCTCTATAGGACTGTTCGAATTAGGGTTTCGAGGTGTCGTATAATGGAATTCGATTTTATGTGAAGTACATAAATCTGTTACAATTGCATTTTTAAATTCACTTCCGTTATCAGAAGAAATTCTTCGTGTAATTCCATGGTCACTGAAATATCTTATTAATTGTGATGTAATCTCAACTAAAGTTTTGCTAATAATTGAAATAGTTTGTGCAAACTTCGAAAAGCTGTTAATAATTAATTGTTAGGAATTTACGATTCGAACCAACGTGTGTATCAATATAAAGGTGTTCAAAGGGTTTTGAACCGATTGGAGTGGGTTTAAATATTATTTTGTAAGGTTGCCTTTCATATTTTGTCTTATTACATATTTCACATGTTTTGACATATGCTTGTACGTCTTTTTCTAAATTAGGCCAATAATATCGTCTATTTAAAGATGAAACATTTTCTGTAACTCCGCGATGAGAAGTTTTAGTCTCATGGTATAGTTTAATTTTTTCTTGCTGTCCATCAGTTTCTGTTATGTCTTCGACAAAAGAATTGGAAATACATAACTTGAACGAATTCGAATTGAATGATGTACTTAAGACTCTAAGTATAATAGGTTCTAACGTTTTGTTGTGAAAATACATACAATACGTATTTGGTGGAAGATATTCCTTTATCAATTCAATAATTTGATCCTCTACCAATGGGTCATTAGGTAAAAAGAATGTTATTCTGGTTTTGTTAGGAAATGGTATAATACTCTCTTTGCGAATAGCATTATTATTAGAATATCTAAAAATCATTTGATTAGCAAAAAGATTTACATGCTTTTTTGTATATGGGGCTCCTAGTATAGGGTTTTCAAGAGAAGTGTGAATAGTTTGATCGTCCTCGATTATTTCATTCTCAATTGTATCATCTTGAATTATGTCTTCTTCAATTGTATCTTTTTCAATTGAATTTTTCTTCAATCTTTTTGGAGGTATTATTACTTGAGACAAGATTTTAATCTTAGGTTTTATTTTTTCTCTTTGTGTTGAATCTGCTCAGATAATGGAACTTCTTTATGTTCATCACTTATTTTAATTTCTTTACCTTTATTAATAGGTTCTTTACTTGTATTTGAGGTTTAAAAATCTCAGTATCTTTGAAATATTTTTCAATTATCTCGTCATTGTTAAGTGGTGTCTTTTAACATTGCTCCTAAAGTTCTATGAAACTTTTCAACGGAATCTGATTCTGTACTGGAATCTGATCTGGAAATAGCATCAAGTTGTAAAGGAGGTCTTGATAATGCGTCTGCATTCCTATTAAGAGTTTTATTCTTAATAATTTGAGAAATTTTGTGATTGGTGTGCAAGCGGGAATAATGACCATTAATCCCTGCGGGAATAATTTATGGCATTATACTGCCAAAATCACAAATATAAAACTTACATTATATGTCAGTCGTAAATAAAGTATATAGTTGCCCATACTATGGCTAGTAATTCTCTCTCAATTGTGGAATAATTACGTTCCGCAGGGTTTAATGTACGACTTGCGTAAGCAATTGGTAAATCTGAGCCTACTGCTCTTGTGATAATACAGCGCCAATAGCATAATTTGATGCATCTGTAGTCAATAAAAATGGTTTATTGAAATCAGGGTGTTGTAAAAGAGGATCAATGATTAATAAATTTTTACAAGTTCAGAATTTTTTAAAAACTCAGAATGGTGGATTACTTTTTTATCTTTCTTTAACCAAATTGTCATTGGTTTTGTTATTTTAGCGAAGTTTTTTATGAACTTTCGGAGATAATACCACGAGAGCTTCAAAATTACCGATAAGTTTTCACGATTGCGTGTTTATAATTGCAGAGAAAACACGCATGAGTGAAAAATTATCCGGTTCATTTTAAAGCTCAAGTGTTATTTAGAGGATTATTTCACGTATGAGAATGCAAAAAATATGGAAATAAATATGTAATAAACGATTTGAACATCTTTAACAATCAATACAAATAAATGGTTGCTATCAGGAACCGTTTGTTTGTATCAAAAATTAGCATGACAACCATGTATACAATAACATGGGAGATTTATCGCTGTAATTCTCTCTAGTTAAACAAATGGAAAAGAGAATTTTCGCTGTAATTCTGAAAATCATCACTTGTCTTATGGGATTTCTAACACATGAGTGGAATAATCGGTAACATCCTATCAATTCTAGAAATTATTTAATTTATTTTACGGTTTTTGGGATTGGAAATTTCTTTATAGCTTCGATTTTCTTTGGGTTTGGTTTAATACCATTCGGGGTTATTAAATGTTCCAAGAATCCTACCGACTGCGCCAATTACATTTTTCGTTTAGTAAATCTTGTTTTTAAAAACTATTTATTTTACTAAAAACTGAGAAGTTACAACAAAAAATACTAGACTCTAATTGCTGCGGCGAAAAGCCGAAAACAAAAGAATCTTGATTCTATGTTTTGTCTAGAATATGAGTCTCCATATTTTAATCTTAAAGCGTTCTTTATATCAATCCATGTTTCTAAGTCAGGACGTGACATAAGGAAGTTTCCTGCTTCATTGATTAATTTTGATCTAATCGCTTTTATAACATATTCCTTCTGTGCATTTTCGCCAGTATAATATAAAGTATAAAATTCTTTAATATTACTTATGAAATATTCTAAGTATTGTTTTTCGCCACCAAAAGGCTTAAGTAATTGTACAATAGATATTAAATTATTACCCATGGTTCTGGTTTGATGATCATTATTTCTTAATGAATTGTTAATACTTGGATTATATAAATGAGTTAATTAAATTGGGTTGAGAGGTTCTGTATTTCCTCTTGAGAATCTGACATGTATGTTTTGAATGAACATATACATAGATGGAAAAATTAAAAATACTATTTTTCCTTTGAAAATTAAAAATTAAAAATTAAAAAAATTGAAAAAATTATTTATAATAGAAAAATAATTACCTTTTTTTCGAAAATTCAATTTCAGGACGCTATAGCACTCTGAAGAACTGCGCCAATTATATTTTCCGTTCAGCAAATCTTGTTTTTAAAAACTATTTATTTTATTAAAAACTAAGAAGAAGAAGTTACAACAAAAAATACTAGACTCTAAATTGCTGCGGCGGAAGCCGAGAACAAAAGAATCTTTGATTCTTAATTGCTATAGTCTAAGGCTACAATACAAATGAATGAGCTGAGAGGCTCTGCGCGCCGTATTTATAATAAAATACTGCTGACGCTAGCATTCACGTGGGCGAAACTTTGATATGATGGTACTTTCGCTTGTTTAGCATTTTTATAATATTGTGGGCTTTTACAGTGGCGTACGCTTAAATTTAACATTGGAAAGGAGAATTATTAGTATAATAATAACATAGGGTTTTATAATATAACTGACACATGTACATATTATAAATATTTTAACATAAAAGAGACGAAATAAAATAGAATTACTATTCAGCCATGTCATAAAGGGCACTCGCAAACAGAAGACTTTCTACAGTATTTTGAAATTATTTTGTTATTTACTGAATAGTCAATGGTAGTGATGGTTGAGAGCTGCCCAGCAAACATTGATTATTGACGTTACATAACCTAGGAGTAACAAGTAATATAACATAGTAATATAACTGTTACCTACTTATTTGCAATTATTACCATTCTATAAAGGTACATAACAATTAGCTAGTTAGGTAGTAACTTGCCTTTACGACAATCAAACAAAGTGAGGTAAAAAAAGTTTTTAACATTAAACAAACTTTTAATATTATAGTTATATAATCCATAAGTAACACATAAATGTGAGTATATTCTATTCTATAATAGTTACATTGCGGGTTTGTTGAAATATTTTATTTATGTTATGTAACGACAATATAAATACGTTTTATAAAACAGAATTTGTAACAACCCATGCTCTATGTAAGTAGAATTTAAATATGTGCCTGCTTTATAAACAAAATGTATTCATACTTGTTTGTTTTATAACCATACCTATCTGCACCTATGACAAATTATTTTTATTGCAATTTTGATAATTCATTACCTCCAAACAAGTGTAGGTATAAAATTTTTTTACGGGCGTTGGAAAATACTTCCTTTTTTTTTTAAATTATGGCCGACCTTTCGACCATATATTTGGTCTTGTTCAAGACTATCATTGTTGAAAACATTCCAAACCACAAAGGGACACACAACATCATTCTAAATTCTATTTTTTTTATGTATAAATAAACACGTAGGTAACGAAGAAGTTGGCAAGTCGCGGCCGTGTTTGCTCCAATGATACCCCATAAAAATGTCAACCAAATATGAAAATTTCGTAAAATTCGTCCAACGCATTTTCGGACATAATAATTATCGAAAAAAAAAAACTTAATTCTTACGAGATCTTCCATCCCTAGAAGTTTGTAACAAACCTTTCGTGACACCCTGTATAACATTTATGTAATGTTTGCGGGGTGCCAACCAATAAAAGATTAGGTTGCTAAAGAGAGACGCTTATAAAAATGCAATTTGTGATGGCCCCAATAGTTCATGGTCTTATTTCGACGTTGACATCCCACAGAACGAAGATACCTAGCTGACTGGCATAAGCAATCGGTGGCCAATTTAAGAATTGCTAATGAAAGACAAAGTGGACATTCTTAAATGAATACGTTTAGCTGACACCTTGGAAGTGATACATAAAAATCAGGTTACACTAATTAGCAAAACTTTGCCTTCGTCGTTATTCATGCTGAATAACATAAAAATTACAGTCCTCTAGGAAAATCATTTTCCACCGCGTAGTCTAGATGAAAAGAACTTTCAAATGACGAGAACGGCAACCAAAAAAGTTAATTAAAAAAAAATGGTCACCAAAAGAAAAAGTTGCAATGCAATAATTCTGCCGCGCGATGTATTAGAATAAAAACCGATTAACGTTTAAATCCGACGTTTGCAGTGAAAATGTTTTGGTGTTTCAACGCCAGAGAAATTGCCATTTCTTCTAAGTGAATGAAAATACTTTCGGTCTACTTATAAGCATTTCAATTTTTCGTCGTTTAAGGCATTTTATCGTATCCAAAAATCATAGTTATCGAGAAAATGTTATTAGCCGGAAAATTATCTAGGTACAACTTAAAACTGGCTTGTTGGAATGAGGCTTGATTATCATGGGAATGAAGCTACTACTTTTCATTGCCATCGACGATAAGAAAAAAAAAAAAAAACAAGAAGACTAAAATTAACGCAAAATTAGCGGCTTTTATTTCCTAAAGTAGGAAATATTTAATTGGAATTGGTTGAAAATCTTGGTCAATACTAGTTTTCACAAAGCAGCTAAGTTAAATCTAGTAACGCTCACCATGGGGCTTGGCTTGATTCACTAACATTTTGTAAATTATAAGAAAAACCAGCTTGGAGACATAGGTAAAAGAAGAGAGTTTTCATTGAAAAATTAGGTGAAACAGTTAGATGTGGCATTCAACTCGCCACACAAACCCTTTTTTTTAGGGCATTAGGAATCTGGTATTAAAATTCCGGAACTGCTTTGGGACGCCGCCGTTCCAGCTCAATCTCTGCCATTATCTTCTTTGCTGTTGTATCAACTGCTTCCAACATTCGTCCACCGAAACTTTTGGTGGTAATAGTAAGATAGGTTCAGTTGTTATTCATCTCTAATTTTGTATGAACAAAAGAACGATTTCCGTTTACTCCTAGACATAGGCATAGGTCTCTTCCGCGGAATCGATCTTGGGCGGTTTGAGTTCAGTGTTTTCCTGCCTGTCTCTGGATTTCGCCTCTCCCCTTCAGCTGAAGTCACCCGACCTTCTTGTTTCCTTAGGCCACCATCTGAGGATCATCTTGGTCTACTTAACATTGTCTCTCCTCACATGGCCAGCCTATATCCACTTTTTTTTGAGACCCTTGTTTTGGGGATATTCACTCTTCTTGTGCATCTCGTCTGTTGTTTGGATCTTTTTCTGTTTTGAAACTGTCCAATGCCCTTACATGGAGAGTGGCGTGCTGGTAGTAGTTTTTATTGAGGGTGGAGTATCGGGAATTGATTCTCACCCTGTCTAGTTTGTTTAGTACTGCATACTTTTTTACCAAGTCGAAGGCCTTCTGGTAGAGCCTAAGGTGAAGACCGATATTGTGTTCCATCAGTGGCCGCACAGTCTGTGGGTTTATGGTTGGTGTTGCTGTACCCTTTCCTTAGCTCCGCTTGTTCTAGGGGCTGATAGAAGTTCAGTTTTTAGCTCAGGCGCCTGGTCAAGATTTTACTGAGTAGTCTACTTAGGTTGAATAGAGTGCAAATAGGCCTGTAGTTTTTGATATTACTACAGTATTTATTCTCTCCGATAAGATAAAGACATCGGCGTTCCCTTATTCGTAAAATATAGTAGTAAGTTGATAAGGACTAATGAAAAAAAAGAATATTACATTTGAATGTTTATCCCGTACAATGTATCTTTATATTTTGCAATAACAAATGTGTTCAGATATTTTTCGAATATACCTACTCAGGTAAAAAACCCATATTTGCAAGTTAACTGCTTTCAACTATATTTAAAACAGTCATAATATATGAAAAAGGAGAACTAATCTCATTCAGTTTTTTCGACCTTTTAGGCCTGTTCAACGCGATGAACAGTTGGAAAAAAAGTATGTAGGATCACTTAGAGATTTTTTAAAAAAATGAATTATTTTGCCGTTTTACAGGAAAAAACTATTAATAAAACTCCCGATATCCCTGAGTTTTTGGCTATTAGCACAAAAAGCTTTGTTTTAAAGTCTCACAAAAATCCGCCCTTAAAATCACCAGCTTGGTGAAAAATTCGCTTCGGGTGAAGGAAGAATACCCCAATAATATAAATTGAGATTCCTCCGTTTATTAGGAGGAAAATGTGTAAATAATGCAAAAGATCTTGCTAAGGGATTCATTAGACGCGACGAAAGAATATCAGGAAAACGCTATTTCACAGTTTTACGGATATCCAGGAGTCTCTTAGTGTTCTAGATAAGCCCTGAATAACGATTTGTCTGAGGATGGCATGTAAATAGTTGGAAGGATAAGTAATGAGCAAGTGATTACCTACCAATCTGGAGAATGGGATGCCGCACAACCCTTCCGAGGATTTGCTAGGTAAGATTTATGAATTGTTTAGAGGATTGAAGAAAGTGCGTAACTTAAATCGCTGATATTTCTGTGATTTTTATGGAACCTGTTCTCATTTCACTTATTAGCTGACCTAAATATTTCGTTGATAATTTCTATTAACAATGCAATATTTCACTACCTAAGAACAATTTATAATTCATTAATAATTATTCTTATTTATTTAGCCCGCTATCGGTTTATCTGTTAACCTATATTTAATTCACCGACAACATTATTTTAGGTAATTGTTGTGCCTATATACCGTAGAAAATAATTTGATGCAAATCTCTACACTCATTAAATAATAATTTTATCGAATTCGAATCCGTCAATATACATATTATTCTCCAGGAAATAGCCAGATAGATCATTCCTTTATAATGCATAATGATCTAGCACAGGATATTATCAAATCTAGATACCTACCTATGTTCCACTGTTGCCATTATTAGGTTACTACTCTTCGAAATCAGTTATAAAAATATGGTAATATTCTTGATTACAGAATCTGATGTCCTTTTTGATGAGATAAAATATACAGTCTTTCATCAATTATTTGCATTTAGATACAGTAAAAAATATGACAACATTGCAAATATTCTAACCGTAACTACCTTATTTCAAAACATCAAAAATTAAATTGCTGCCATTTTTAGTATGTTTTACCTCACTGTTGAAAATGGAGGTCCTCAAATTATCTATTATAAGTTTGATATTATTCTGGTGTTCTTTGGCTTATTCAAAAGATGTAAGTTATTCTTGAACATTAATTAAGATAATCCTAATATTGTATTGACTAACTATAAGGGTGTTGCTCCTAGTTTCTATGCTTTGCCAAAGATACATAAACCAACTTTGTCAATCAGAGCAATAGTGTTTCCGATTGGTGCTACCACACAGTTTGTGGCCACCTTTATCACTAACATTTTAACCAAGGCACATGACCTTAGTAATCAATATTACATAAAAGATTCATTTGAAGATGCACAGTCATTTAATGATACAATCTTACCAACAGACTACTCTGTTTTGGCTGGATATGGTCTCTCTCTTCAGTGATGTCCACGCCTCAGATCTATTGAGAGGAACTGTAACAGGATCAGCAATCAGACCAACATCAGCAAGCAATCTTTTCTAGAATTGATTACCTTCCTCGTAGATCCAAAGAAAAGACCTTTAGCCTGATGATTTTGATCAGTTACTACAATAACAAAACGACAATTTTGCTTTTCTCTATGTTTCTGTAATTGAAATTTTGAGACATTTGTTTGATTTCTGTTATGGACTACATTTTTGCTCTTATGACTCAAGTTGTAATTGAATAGGTAATGAATATATTGTGAAGTTATAATATTTCCTCAATAATATTTTTTGTTTCGATTAGTGTTGCTTGATTAGGCTCCAGGTTTACATTCACTTCTCCGGCGGTTTGTGCACTGAGTGTTTCTACAACTTGGCATTCGGTATTTTCAACTGCTTTTGGCTTTCCGTTCTTATTTTGTAGTTTTCCAGGATGTAGTTGGCAATAGGTACTGTTTCACTATTTCCTTTATTTTTCCCAGTTCGGCTACAGTAATTTTGTTTTCCATCATGTATCTTCGATGTGCTGCGAGAGTGTTTGGATTGGGGTTGTGTTTCGATCTGGGGTTCCGTTCTCTCCATATTTTATAGGATTCATTCAGGCTCCCTGTTCCCAGTCTCTCTATGGTGTATTCATGACACTAAATGATTTCCATATTTTCTTCCTTGGTCCCTTTTGTTCGTGCTGTATTTTTTTACTTATTGAGTGTATTGTGTGTTATATCTGGCTCTTCCTGTGTATCCATTATTATTATTATTATTATTATTATTATTATTATTATTATTACTATTATTATTATTATTATTATTATTATTATTATTATTATTATTATTATTATTATTATTATTATTATCTTTTTTTTTTCTCGGATATATCCGGATAATAGCCATACAAACGGGTAAAAATTACCAAGTCTGTATGACGTTTTTACTATTGTTTTAAAAATGATCTAACAATGCTGCTTGTTTTCAGGATAACTGCTTTTTGATGGAATGGTGAATTTCACATGAGTAATTCCTGTTGCTGATAGTATTAGTGGAATAATATATGCTTTTTTTTGGTTCCATATTCTCTCGATTTCGATTGCTAGGGGTATATATTTTTCTATTTTCTCACTGTATTTCTTTGTTACGTTAATATCTGCAGGAACAGATATATCTATAAGGTAGGTTGTTTTTTGTTTTTTATCTACCAGTGTTATATCAGGTCTATTGGCCGGTATTGTTTTATCTGTGTGAATTGTCAAGTCGTAGTATAGTTTGTAGTTTTTATCTTCGAGAATGCTTTCGGCTGTATGTTGGTAGTATGCTTTGGTGTGTTTTATAAGGTTATGTGATAGCGCAATTTCTTGGTGTAATATTTTTGCTGCTACATTATGTCTTTCTGTATATGACGTTCCTCCTAGAATTTTACAGCCCCCTATGATATGCTCTACATTTTCTTGTTGTAGGTGACATTTTCTACATAGATCATTATCTATGTTATACTTCAATATGTGTTTTTGGTAACTTTTTGTGGCGATCACTTCGTCCTGAATAGCAAGTAGGAATCCTTCAGTTTCTGGAAACAGTTCACCTTTTTGTAACCATTTATATGTGCTTTGTCTGTCAATATTCTCTTTATTCATTATATGTAATTGTTTCCCATGAAGTGTTTTCTGTGCCCACTGTTCGCTTCTTTCTTCACGATATATTTTTTCGCATATTGTAGGATAGTTCTTTTCTGTAAAATTAAGTGGTGTATATCCATTGTCAGCTAGTGATATTGCTTCATGTAGGGGGTTTGATTTACCATGGAAGAAGCTTCTTAGAATTTTTTTTGTTTTGCATGCAGTAGGTGAATATCTATAAGTCCTCTTCCTCCGTCTTCCCTCCTTATGACCATTCTCTCTTTACAGGCGTTAGGGTGGTGTTTCCTGTGTATTTGAGTTGTTTATTTGTGGATTGGTGGATTTTGTCTATGTCGGTTTTTGTCCATTGGATTATTCCAAAGGAATACGTGAGAAGGGATATAGCGAATGTGTGTATTGCTTTAAAAAGGTTTTTCGAGTTCAATTTGGATTTAAGGAGCAGTTTTAAACGAAGAATGTAATGCCTTAGCAATTCCTTTTTGATGAGAGTGTGATCCAGCCTTGTATTTTGCTCAAATCCTAAGTACTTATAAGTTTCGTTCTCGTGCATTTTGTTTAGTGTCTGCTTCTGTAATGTATTATTATTATTATTATTATTATTATTATTATTATTATTATTATTATTATTATTATTATTATTATTATTATTATTATTATTATTATTATTATTATTATTATTATTATTATTATTATTATTATTATTATTATTATTATTATTATTATTATTATTATTATTATTATTATTATTATTATTATTATTATTATTATTATTATTATTATTATTATTATTATTATTATTATTATTATTATTATTATTATTATTATTATTATTATTATTATTATTATTATTATTATTATTATTATTATTATTATTATTATTATTATTATTATTATTATTATTATTATTATTATTATTATTATTATTATTATTATTATTATTATTATTATTATTATTATTATTATTATTATTATTATTATTATTATTATTTCTCAACATCACACAGTTGGTTGCTTATTGCTGTGGTGGTAAAGAAAATCCACCGAGAGCAAACCTTGCCCCTGGGGTGAATTTCCATGGTGCGCCTAAAGGACTTTGCGCACGATGTGTGCAGTGCTCAGCACAACAGATTTCTGGAGAGTAAGGAGATTGTGGCATCCTGGGATAAGTTCGATGGCTTCCTGAGTTCTTTTTGATATCAGTCCTGTTGCACCAATTACCACTGGAACTATTGATGTCCTCACATTCCATAGCCTTTGAGTTTCTATTTGTAAATCTTTATATTTAAGATACTTTTCGGCCTCTTTTTGACTTATGTTGTAGTCCGACGGGATAGCTACGTCAATCAGCAGACATTGCTTGTGCTTCTTGTTTTTCAGGATGATATCTGGCTTGTTGGCCTGGATGGCTCGGTCGGTTTGCACCTGCATGTCCCAGATGATAGTGACTTCATGGGTGTCTATCACTGGAGGTGGAGTATGTTTATACCATTTTTCGTTTACTGGAATGTTGTGGTATTTGCAAATATTCCAGTGCAGGTGAGCAGCAACCAGATTGTGGCGGTCGAGAACAGGAGTCTGAGTCAAACCAGAAGGCTTAAGATTCGTTGGTTTGTATCTCTGACATTCTATGCATTTTCGGATGTGTTCAGTAATGTCTTTTCTCATCGTCGCAGTAAAACCTTTGTGAGATTCGTTTCAAAGTTTTGTCGACGCTGTAGTGTCCTGCAAGTGGAAAATCATAAAACTCATGGAGTATAGACCCTACTCGATCTTGAGGAACAACTAATTGGGCTTCGTCAGAATCGGAGTCACTGGTGTAACGGTGTAAAATCCCCTGAACCATAAGGTAGCCTTGATTGGTCCATCTGGCAAAGTCGACAGTATCAGAATCAGCATTCTCGAAACAGTCGATAATGCTCCTAGTGTATGGATCATCTAACTGCTGGGTTCTGGTCTCTGCAGCCGACTTATTGGGTAGCAAAATAGTAACTGTGTCGACAGCTATAAGTGACTGGTCACTATTATCTGAGCCAATAGGTGGTCTTGATAATGTATCTGCGATGACATTCGTACGTCCTGATATGTAGTCAATCTTGAGGTCGAAAGCTTGCAGTTGAAGTGCCCACCTGGCCAATCTACCAGTTGGTGATTTTAATGTCATAAGCCATCGGAGAGGTTGATTATCAGTTTTGACATAAACTGGTAAACCTTCTATGTATCCGCGAAACTTGTCGACTGCGTAGACAAGTGCAAGGGCTTCCCGATCAGTACAGCTATAGTTCTTCTCGGCCGCAGTAAGTAAACGACTTGCGTACTCTACCGGTCTTTCGTCGGGTCCCTCCCCCAATAGCATAGGCACTGACATCAGTCTTAATAATGTATGGCTTAGAAGGATCGGCTTGACGCAGAATAAGTACTGTAGTCAGGAGAACTCTGAGCTTCTTGAACGATTCTTGTGCCGAATCCCACGACCACGAAATATTCTTCCTTGTCAAGTTACTTAGCGCTCTGGAGACATTGGCAAAGTTTGGAATGAATCTACGGAACCATGAAAAAGTCTGAAGAAAACTGAGAACTTGTTTCACGTTCTTGGGTGCGGCAAGATGGGTGATAGCGGCAACCTTTTCCGGATCGGCTTTGATACCATCTCGTTCAATAAGATGACCAACATATTCAACTTCTGAAGTACAGAAAGTGCATTTGTTCTTGTTCACCTTCAACATTTACAAGTTGAAGGTGTAGACGGTTGAAAACATCACTCAAGTCTTTGATGTGTTGTTCAAAAGTCATGGATAAAATTATTAAGTCATCAAGATATCCTAACATCTGGATATGCAAACCTGACCGAAAATGGTTTATTAGCTTTTGAAACGTTGCTGAAGCTGTGGATAGACCAAAAGGCATCGTCTTATATCGATAGAGTCCAAATGGCGTGACAAAGGCGGTTTTAGCACGTTCTTCTTCTCTGACAGGTACTTGATGATAACCACTCTTCAGGTCTAAGGTGGTTATGTAGTTAGCTTTTCCAGTTGAATGGATAAGGTCATCTATACGACGCAACGGGTAACGAACATTTTTGGTGACAGCATTCAGTCGGCGATAATCAACACAAAGACGTGAAGTTCCGTCTTTCTTCGGTACAAGGATGGCTGGAAATGCGTACGGCGATTCGCTTTCTTCAATGATATCGCTGGCAAGAAGTTTGTCAAGCTCTTGACGCAAAACTTCTTTATTCGCAGGAGATAAGCGATATGGTGGTGCAGCTATGGGAATATCATCAGTGAGGATGATATTCAGCATATGGGGTAATTCCTGTATTTTCATCGAAAAAATCCTTGTTACGTTCCAACAGCGATTTCAGTATCCCTTCTTCAATATTGGAAAGAGTCGGCAACGACAAATCATTCCCGTCAACAACAGACAAAACTGCGTTGGAATCAATAACTTCATCCTGTAATGGCAAGGAATTGCTTGGATCATCATTGAAATAGTATATCTTCTTAGGTATATTGAGCACTATATCGAATTGTGTTATGAAATCAACACCAAGTAAAGTCTTACTATCTTTGTAGTCTGGAACAGCAATCATTTGCAGTTTTCGTTGTTCATTCATAACTTCGATGGAACACTGGTACATCTTTGCTTCAACTTCTCGGGGTATACCATCAGCAAATACCAGTTTTATTGGAGCAGTTTTGAATGGATGCTGAATAGCATCTAAGTGGCTTGACAACTTTGAACCTGCAATACTGCATCTTGCTCCGGAATCCACAAAAGCAAAACCTAATTTACTTTGAATGATTACAGGGATCATGGGTCCTAAAGGCGGACTATCAAACGTTGATAACAAACTGGAAGGTTCACCGAGATCAGCGGCGAGCATTTCGATAGAGGAAATCGTTGTTGGTGCAGGTTCACATTGAGGACAATTGGAACGAATATATCCTGGATTACCGGAACCATAACATGTTATATTTGTGGAGGACGGGTTACTGGATCGGACTGTTAGGACAGAAGTAGTGGACGAGGCTTTTTCAGCAGATTTGGCTTTAAATTTTCTGCAAACAGCTTAAACATGTCCATATGGTTTGCAAAATGCACACCGGTCTTTGGGCTTTTCTGCAACGGACGTGGAAGTCACTTTTACGTTGGATTCAGCAAGGCTGGATTGCTCTGCATTTGTCGATCATCTCCGAAAAGTTCTGGAAACTATGTCGAGGAAGTTTTTCCCTGATTCTATGGTGAAGGAGTCCATAAACCATTTCTAACTTGTGCTCCTCTGGCAAGGGTGTGATTGTTGTCAATTTTGAAAGCAGTGCACGGGCTTGATTCACGAAAAGATCCGTTGGTTCCGTACTGCCTTGTTCTCGAGAAAACAGTTCTCTATAATGTGCTGGTTTGTTAAAGCCAAAAGCATGACGTAGTGTATCTAAAACTTCAGTCCATAAGATGTTTGGCTTTTTGGTGCCTTGCCACCATACTGCAGCAGCACTATCCAGTAGCATGGGTAAACCTTTTACAGCGTTCTCGTCACTGATGTTCAGACAGTCTTTGTAAATAGTGATGGCATCAATAAAAGCTTCAGCATCTTCGTCTGGCTTTCCAGAAATCCTTGAGCCGCATTTAGAAAAATTGGCAGCTGTACTTTGGTTCGAAGTAGATTGTCGCGTATTCTGAAACGTATCTCTCATACCAGCGAGTAATGTTTGTAATTGTTCATTCGTCAGAACAACAGGGTCACCCATTTTGTCTTGATTTTTTTGAAACGATCGAAGATTATAAGGCATATACAGGAAAATCCAGCTTGGAGTAAGCTAAGTGATGGAAATGTAGTGCTGAGAAACAGCAATCTCAGGTAAATCCTGACAGACAGGCGACTGTGATGTAGGAACCCTTTAAACAAACTTGGACGGACACACAGGAAACTGTAATGTGGGTACAAAACGGAGGACAATCTTGGACATACAGGAAACTGTAATGTCAGCACAAAAATAGAGCACAAACTTGAACACACAGGAAACTGTAGTGTCGATTTGTGTGGAATATTCCAGAAATTGTGGGTTCAATATCCGAATGTAGCAAAACTTACACAATTCAGTCAATTATTGCACATTTACATCCTGATAATGTCTCGCATTCTATAGTTCAATGATCTACAGTCACAAAATTAGTCCAGAAAGTCATTGGGGTGGTGGTTCACTACAAAACCCCAGGCACACGTTGAGACGCCAAATATGTAGCGGGTATCGAAGAGAACTCCAAGACTATGCACTACACATGTTTTTTTAATGTTTTTATTTAACAATTTAACTGGAAAAAAATACAGAGTCGGCAAAATTATAGCAATAATTACTGATAATTGATAATGAAGTTGACAACTTGATCGGGGAAACTGACTGACTGATTGATGACACTTGTCAGACATGGTAGTGGCTATAGCTACGGCAACGGTAGTGGCTATGGCTTCGCAAGTGTGACGTTACAAGACGAATATTAATATTGTCTTGCTAATCATCCCACTTATTAGCTCAAACTATTCCAGCTGAAATTATTGCAGCAATAATTGTCTTGCTAAATGATTCCCACTTATTAGCTAGAAAATTAATGCACGAATTATCTTGCTAATAATCTGAATTCTGTCACCAAATTGTCACGAATTCCGGGTCCACTAAAACTCACGTCACCAACAATAACAACTTTTACTGAACAAATTGCCTCTATAAAAACTTACTCTATCAGTTATCGCTTATTGAAATTGAGCAAAACAAAACTTATGTAAACTAACTGTCTTCAACTGACTCAATAGGTACGCAAAATTCCCCAAATAATCACGTTAGAAGTGAACAACTGCATTCGTAGAATCTGGCAATGCACTTGATGGTTCCGTAACAATTTTTCAATATAGCAACTTTTGTATATTCTCAAATGAAACTTATTAATAAATGCCAGTCCTAATACGACTTACAATAATTGTCATTTTCAAAAGTTAACTCGGTTTGCTGCTAAAATTTTATGGATTCTAACAAGTGAGAGCTGGCCTTGTTTTAGTTCAAAATCAAAAACATTGAAAGTGGATTTATTCAGCTGAATTATTAGGGGCGTAATGTGCACGCTATTCATACTTAGTAGGAGAGAAAACGACCCCATTATTTAAATTGGGGAATTATTTAAATTATCGTATACTGTGGGATTTTATTGTTTTTCACTTCTATCAGCCATATTGAGAATCACTTTAGAATATTATTTTTGTATTGGTGTCAGTGATAAATTATCCTTAGAAAAACAAATAAAATAGTAGATTCACGTGAAAATGTCGTTTTTTCTATCCACTTGCACGATATTTTTAAATGTTAATATGAAAACGACTGCCTATATAATGTCTCAACCAAAAAACTTTCGCAGATGTATTTACATACATTCTAAGATAAGAATATGGAACAAATTTCATCTTTTTTTTTTTTTTTTCCAGAATCGAAAGCTCTTTCTTAACAAAGTAACAAACTGCAAAGGCTACGAGAATTCTACTTTAAATTGGTATGACGTCACCATTGAGCGTGACCCAACTACCAAGGATTTCACGTTTAGTTTAAAACTTAGAGTAATAAAAGAAGTTAGCACAAAATTGGAAGTAAGTAACTTTGCATTAATATTGTATTATGTTTTAAAGGCCCGACCTGTGTCTCTAAGCAGCCCTTTCGATACTACCACAGCACGACAATCGATTTTGCAGGTTTCGAGCTCTCCTTCTCGTCAATACCACAAAATTACAATTCTTAAAATAATATCTCAAGCTTACCCATTCATATAATATTTGAATTATTGCGATACAGAAACTAATATCACCCTGTAGTATTCCCCAGGCCTGCAGCTCTTCTCTCGGAATATCTCAAATTGTAGATCTCAAGGGAATTAATCAGAACTCTATAATTAAAATATAATCATTGCCGCTAGAGCGGCCTGTCTGGAAATTCCTATTATTAATTATTATTCCGAAATTATCAGAACAATCTGTTTTGTTTTCGATTTCCTCTGCGTCTATTTATTTTAAGTTTCAGAACAATGTTTTAAATGGTGAATACTTTTGTCTTTTATACTCCAGTCAATTTTTATTGAGAATGTCCTTTTGATTACAATTTCGATAACATGAAATTTTGTATCGGCGTGAAAAAGTTTTTGTTAGATGTCTGGAAATGGATCAAGAACGGAGTCCCGAAAAGCGCAGAAGTAATCAATAAAAAGTTAGTGATATCCAACCATTTTTGAACCAATAGGAAACCGGCAATGATCGCCAACTAACTGGAGAGCAGAAAAATCCTGCGAACGAAAAAATACAAACCGGGAACAAAAAGATTCGTGGGCTGCGACTCCAGATGGTCAATATCATCCTTTAAACTTACTCTCAATGAAGAATACCACGAGTGCTACGACCGTTCCCGCAGGCACAGTCGTAGATTTAGAGGACAATATTTCCAAAGACGTTCCAAATATTCTGAAAGGCATAGTGGTGCTAGTAGTAGGGAGATGGAGAATTATATTCACACAGAATCATTGTGGATCTGTGTGGAGGTGTAGACGTAGAGGAGAAGGTGGTGCATAATGACAGAGTGTAGGCTTGTCACGGGTTAAAACGGTCAGATCGGGACGATCTGATTTGAGAGGCAGTGTTACCTAATTAGATTGGTGCGGAGAAGTAGGCGCCCCTCTTAACGACCGAAGCGCGGGTCTTGTGTTATTTAAATAAACAAAAATTTACTCCATTCTAAAGATTTCTAGATTGCATGGTTTTGTGTATAAAACGCGTAGTTTATAAGTCAGTTAGTCGATTTAAATAAGATAATTATTGTATAAATTTCAGTGAGAGCGTAAAGTGACGCGTGAATTTTGTAGTCAATTATTTCAATAAAAGTTGATTAGTGAACAGAGTTTTAGGTGAACCGCTTAATCCGTGACCGATTATATTTTCATCATAATTTTATTTTATTGAATTATCAAATAATTTTTATTAGAAAGACCAAAAGATTTTTTAATTTTTGGTTCTCTATACTCGAATCCCTTTTGTTTACTTCATTCCGAAAATACTCAGTTTTGTTTAGTAATGCTTAGTTGGTAGGTATTTAATTTCCGACTCCAATCAGGTGATGGAGAAGGGAATGCCTTCCAGAAATGATTGGTACCGGCGAAGTGAGTTACCTACACCCAGTGGCGGTTCGCCTTTTCTACATAAAAAATTTGAAAGCATTTTACATTGTATTGCCAACATGATGTCATTTTGACTTTTATCTAAAAGAAAAACAGACTTATTTGAAAAGGCCGCGACCTTGAAAATCTAAAAAAAAAAATCGCCTACGGCTGTTTTTTATTTTTGTCGCCCACCCTTACTTGGACACCACGAGCCGCCACTGCCTACACCACCATGAGAAAGTGGAAATCATCGAGAAATTTTACGGAGATTGTCGAAAACATATAGAACGCAAAAATCTAACAAAACACACAGCTACATAATAATTGGAGTTCTAAATACGAAAATTAGGAAATATAGAGCGCAATTAGGCATTACAACGACCTTTCAAAAAGTGCGTTGTGGGCGGAAGTTCATCATCCCGTATATGAGAGTATGGAATTTAAAGCTTTTTAAAGTGCATTTTGTGGTTGTTTTGTGAATGAACTCTGTTTATTTTTTTATTTTATTGACTTCATTAGTGTTTCTTCCAATTAAAGATGCCACAAACGTGTCTTGTAGTCGATTGTAGAAGTAGTTTCAACAAGGTAACAAGGATGATGTCAGGCATTTTTCATTGCCCTCTGTTTTAAAATTTTCCAATTAAAACGTGATTTTTCAATACCAATGTTCCTGCATCTAAATGTAAGCCAGACTCAAAATACTTGTGAGAATCTAAGCTTTTATAGGCCTCCATTTGCTCATCGATGTGAAATTTGTTAAAACTGTGAATCAAAATGTCAACTGGACAATTTTTCCAACTAACCGTTCGCCCACATCCCGATTTTCCTGCATTTAAGTCTTCAGATATTCACTCTGCACCTCAAAAAGTATATTATAACAAAGTAAACTGTAATTACCTTGAAAATATTCCAAATAAACTCAAGATAAACAAACAAACGTCAAATTTTCCACACTCGCCATATTGAAAAATCACGTGGTTTAGAGAGCCTAATAGGCAAAATTTTCATTAATTTTTTTTCAAATACTTCTAGTGATCAGATATTACATAGTTTTCTTTTTTTTCCATTTTAATTTACTTACGCGTAGTTCTACGAAAAAAAAAATTATAGAAATTAAAATTTAAATTAAGAACTTTCCGCACCAAAGTTTTAGATTTGAATTTGAATTTCAATAATTTTATTTATTTTTTTTTCGTAGAACGCGTAAGTAACTTAAAATGGAAAAAAAGAAAACTATGTAATATTTGATCACTAGAAGTATTTGAAAAAAAATGAATTGAGAAAATATGAAAAATCCCCAATACACCGTAGAAAAAAAGGAGTGAAAATCAACTCAAAATTTAATCAATTTGGTGCGAGGTTTCAAATGGCAGCGCTCGTGACGTCAAGATTTCGTAAACAACAAACGCAGCAAACGAACTCCTGCTCATGCAGTGCTATTTTTGTGTGTTAAAATTTGCTTTTTGTGAAAATTGTCGCAATGGATGAAAAATATTTTAAAGGACTGCTTTTGAAAATTTTATACCAACTGCCAGTTCCCTATTGACAGGTTTGTTTACAGATTCGTGACGTCAAAAAAGGTAGCCATCCAATGACATCTTAGCCAGCATAGAAACATTGTTTTGGCGGGAAATTTTTCATTTCAAGTGTAGTATTATTTTTTGCGTAACAAGGCGCGGTATCAGTTAAATAAAAACTTGTCATATAAAATATTATGCAGTATAAACATAAACTATCGATTTGAAACAAATTTGGAAAATTTTATTCCACTTGCAAGTTCCTAGAGTTTTTAGATTTTTGATTAAAATTTGCCGCCCCTTCCTGTATGCCGCCCGGGGCCATGGCCCCCTCGGCCCCCCCATTGCTACGCCACTGCAGTTATGCAAAATTTCATAATTTTCTGAGCCTTTGTTCATATTTAAATAAATTATCAAATTACTCCAAATTTGAAACACTATGTGACGTAATTTCATCACTCACGTCGGTCGTCGTGGTGCTGGTACGCCAGTCACTTCGACAATTCGGGCATTGTTTTGACAAATTTTGGTTTGGCATCGTTTAGACCAGTTTAGGTTTGGCATTTTATGTACCTATCTGGTAGAGGTTTGATGTTTTTCTTCCAAATCACATTTCATATATTTGAATGATTCCCTGAGTTTCAATATTTTATGAGCACAATTATGGAAGTGGTATGCAAAAAGAAAAATTAAGAATATTGTATAGTTCCGCAAACTGTGTGCCAAACTGTTAATAGAAAATCAGTTGACATTGCGTTATGCAAAACCGTGTATGACGGCCTTTAGCCTGTGTCGACTCGAGAGATGCTATGACGTCACAGCAATGAATTTCCGGGGCATAACTGTTTTACTGTTGAAAAACGCGTAACTTTTTTAATATTTATCCAATTGAGCTGAAATTTTTTTAATGTGCTATATGTGAGTGATACTCGATAAAAATGTGAAAAACCGCGAAAAAAATTTCACTGAATGAGCCTATTACTCACAAGAACAAAACAAATAACTGAAAGAAGGTGCATAGGAAACGGTGACTCGTTGTCTATAAATTGATTTCACTAGCAATACAGGATATTTTCGAAAAAGGCTCTGCGATGAGTATGAAAAAACAAAAATAGTGATGAAAAATCCACCAACACAGATCAGAAATTCAGAGAGTGGATGGAAAATAAGAATAGACAGAGAAATTCAGACAGCCGACCTGAACAGAAGAATAAAATTGGTTTGGGCAGCATTTGGAAGGCTGTCGTACACAACGGAACAAAAATAGGTTGAAAACACACATGAAAATTCGAGTTTTCTATCAATGTATAATCTAATTCCCGTTATGATCCATGATGTTCACATTGACACTCACAAGACGAACGATGAACAATTTAAAACACATACAGCAGCATATTGAAAAAATTATCTTGTTTATAACAATGCAAGACATAAAATTAAACGAGACACAAAGAATACACAAAAAACACAATTTTAGAAGCAAAATGGCGTTGGTCGGTTAGACTTATCGCCCGAATGGAAAATTGAAAATGAACCCGTAAGACAAGATATTGAAAACCTTGGGATAAAAGGAGGGATCCAAGACGTTTATTAATGCGATGGTATATATGGACATAGAAAGCTGGATAGGCAGAGAGATTTGATTTCAGGATTTTAGTTGCTTTTAAAGTTCTTTTCCAATCAGTTGCCTCACTTATAATTTTTCAGGCGCCTATTTATTTCTCAATTTATTGTGCTGTTTTATATTGAAATTCCTTTTCTTATTATGTACCTATGTTTCCTATGTAAATCAATAGTGGCAGCATCTGAAGTGCTCAAGTTGCGGATTTTCCGTTTTCAATTATGGATATTAAGTTATAAGTCCACATTTCAAATTATATTCAAACGTTTGGATTTTATCGTACTCCAGTCTACAACACCATTTTCGATTTTTGGTTAGTGATTATTGTCAATTAAATAATTAGTTTTTTTGCATTAGACTTTGACTTTCGTCAAGTTGAGTTCTCAATTCTCAAGACTGCGTGTGTCAAAACATCCAAAAAATGTTTAATAACCCATATATTTAAATTCAAATGATACTTTTTTTCAGATTGAATTCAATGTTTGGAAATGTGATGCTGCAGGAAGCTTGGATAGCTGCGAATATTTTATTAAAGGAATGAAAAATAAAAATATTTGTCAAATTATTTCACAAAAGCATACATTTTGGTCACCTTTTGTTGAACATTTCCAGCCTCCATTAAGATGTCCCATCAAACCAGTAAGTTCTTCAATGTTTAGTTGAGTGAACCAAGAATAAAAACCAATAAACCAACCCTATCTTAGTTAAGGCTGCATAAAACTTATTCAAATCAGCTTATTCAAATTTAAAAACCTTTTGCCACTCTACTGCAGGCCAAGAGTAAGAATAATAAATTTTAATGTAGATAAATCGAAATAATTTGATGATGTTGAGGCGCTTAGGAGATTAATTAGTAAACAAATCCATTTAGATCCTTTTATAGAAGTCGAAAACTTTCGGGCATCGCCGGCATCTCCGGCCTCGTCTCAGGATAGAGGAGATTAGAAAGAAGAAGTTTTATTTCCGCCGTTTTAATTAGGGATAGATGCAATGGGATTACCCCCCGCAACCACTTTTCATGCTGCTTTGCTACCAGAAGTATTAATAAACTTCAGTAAATATCATGGCCCAATTTACAATTAACATAAGCCATTAACTGTAGATCAACATTTTAAAAAGTTCCTTGGACTTAAATAATCACAAATATGTTCATGAAAATGTGTAACATATTATTGTGATCACGCTTTCCTAAAAATATTATGTTATTTTAGGGAGTATACGAATCAAAAAAAGTGCCTTTTCAAAGTAGCTTAGTGCAACTATTTCCTGGAAACTCATTTTGGAAATCTCAAATGAAAGGATTTGATAATGGATTAATAATATCATGTGCTGAAACAGATTTAAAGGTTAATACAGAAAGACATGGATGAGAATGAATTAAAAATAATAATTTTTTTTTTGTTATAAGAATTTATTTTTCCTACATTATTAAGAAATAAGCTCTAATGCAATGTAATAATAAAAATTGTTTCTTAATTTAAAGCCCTGATACAAATAAATATATTATAAAGGATAAATCAAACGTGTTTCATCACAGTCTATAGCAAACAGTTGATTCGTAACAAATATTCTATCAAATTGTCAAGAAATGACAGAAGCATTAATAAAACGTGTCTCTAAGAGCTTTTTTTTCCAATGTCTTAAGTAGACCTCTTGGTTACATAAAGCAAACCCTCAAATTTATGGCTGTTTCAATAGGACTTGTCAGGTCACTTGGCTTTGTGAATCGTTTCCATTATAATCGTTGTCGCGTAACACCCTACCAAAGCTAAGTGTCCCGGTGAGCTGGAGGGTTTCTTGATTGATGACGACTCCGCCGCCGCTGTCTCTGCCGTCCGTCGATTCCCTAATTTCATATTGGACTAAGCCAGATGGAAATCCCGCTTTTTTTTAACTATTTTCCTTTATCATTTTCGTATGCAAATAATCATTTCTATACTTTAAAAAACGTAACAAAAAAATAATTAAAAAGGTAATTAGCTCGCGAAAAACGCTGGAGTTAAAAAAACCGATCACCGACAAAACTTTTGAAAATAGGAAATCGAATTACAACTAAACCGCTTGATCGAAATTTGTGGAATATCCATATGTATATAGGTTCTACATTTATCACTAGTTGGGCAAAGCTCTAGAAAACTTTTCGTTCGGTTCACTTAATTTTTTTTCCAAGATCCAAAGATCGGTCTCACTTCTCTCTTTCTCTTTTTCTGTCTTTATCTCTCGCTCATAACACTTCACAGCGTATTTTGGCTAATAGCGACTTAGTAAGTTTTCTTCTCAACAGATAGCAGCAAGAACGTTGAAGATGTTTAAGGAAACTGGTTTTGTTGAAATTTTTGTTAAGGTAAGTCATAATAAAACTGTGGGTAATTAAGAAAACAGTGTTGAAGTGCTTTTGACCGTGGCTGAAAATCCTCAAGTGTCCATAGCGCAAATTTCTGGAAACACTTAAAATATTACTTCAACCATCTTTTACAACAAATGACACAGTGAGTTTAAAAAATCCTCATTTTGTCCTGGCAAGCAGAGACTAATACAGGTTCAAAAATAATGTATGATGCGGAATTTGGGAATGTCAAATTGTGAGTTCATATTTCTTTATAGCATAATGCCGGATGATACTTTACATTGTTGAACAACGAATTAACTCGATTTTGGATGGCATTCCACTGTCAAAGCGAGCTAATCTGTACAACAAAACGGTGCATCAATTCATTCGACACAAGAAGTGAGAAGGTGGTTAGAAAATTAATTTGGTGTACATTGAATTAAGTGCTATGCAGTGAATCATTGGCCTGCTAGGTCCCTGGACCTTACCCCTTTGAACTTTTTCTTATTGGTCTATTTGAACACCAAGTTTATCGAGGAAGACCATTCAGAGAGGTTACACATCTAGAGCAGTGTCTAAGGGATTGCGTACATACTATTAGCCAAAGTACGCTGGGAAATGTCCAAAGAGAAATTAATTAGGCCTTTATTCTGTTTGACTGCTATTAGCCAGGAAGAAGTTGATGACGTTTGTGCCATTAAGATGGTGTAGCTGAGCTGCAAGTATTTTTTGTACGCAAAAGAGGTGGCTTCCAGCAAAGTGATGGGACGCCAAGACCTACGTCTCCCACAGTTCTGTGGAAGAAAGCTGTTGGACTTTCTGCTGGAGGATTCAACCATTTCTTTACAGCGCTGCCAATAATTCGACCGGTCTTTAGAGGACAACCCACGTTTACGTTGCCGTGGAAAGTTTGTGGTATACCAAGGGCATGACGAAGACGCAGAGGCATTCGTACGCTGCTGGGATTTCAGAGCCGCCTCAGTGGGACGATCTAGCATCGGTATCACGTATTTGTTGGGAAAGCACTTGACTCTCCTATTTGAGCTGGGGGAAACTCCCGGATAGCCCCATTCGTCGGAGCGATGCAGAACAGAAACTTCGGTCGATGGTAAATTATCGTTGCTCGATAATAGTGGTCTCCACTTCGACGAAGATTAGGTCATCGGCGAGGGCCATGGCGTTGATACTGCAATTGGTGTCAATGGTTCCACCGATGTGGTTAGGCAGGGAACGAAGGAGCCGGCCATTTAGCAGGTTGAAATGGAAGGATTGAATTGTGAAATACAGAGACGAATGTCAAAGAAGATAATGTGACAAAAAGAGTGTTTACGATGCTGGTGTCGGAGAAGAAGTAATGGTAAATGGTAATTCGGTCAAATAGTATAGTATGCAGCTGTCGGAAAACGACAGAAGGGTGATAGCGCGTTTCTCATATCGACTTTTTGAGGATAAGGGTCGTGAAGGCGAGTCTTTGAGGATTAGGCAGGCTGCCGCACCAATGTATAAAGTTTAGGATTCCGATCCTATTGAGGGACGAGAGATAGCATGGAACTGCCGAGCTTCTGGACCTGGTGAAGTTTAAAGGTCGAGAAGACGCCGTGTGAGCTTTATCTGATAATAATTCTCCTTTAACAGCAATATAAATAAAACAAAGCAAAATTTATATTAATCCTCAATTAATATAAATTTCGTATCTGTTCACTTTTTTGATTAAACCCATCAACACGACACAAATCAAACACTAAAACAGGTGATTTTACTTATCTAGTAACTTTTATTAAAGGTTGACAAAAAAACAAATTTCCCTCCGAAAACACTCTTGCACTAGCAGAAATATCAGACTGAATCGATAATTTCCAATAACTGCATACATCTTGCAACTTTCGGTCAGCTTGGCTTTAACTGCGTTTGTATTTTGTGAGATTTTTTCAACTTTTAGCGTCTTTCGAGAACCCTCGCAGAACTTGAAACGCGCTTAGGGTTCGTGTGTCCATGGAAAGTACTCACTAATAGATACATAGTTTTTGAAAAAGAAAGTTCAAAAATAATGCCAAATAGTTATTTGCGTTATGTTATGGTGTGCAGCATATTCATACGAAAATCCAAATATTTTACTGCACGCCAAATACTATCACGTGCAATTCAAGGTACTAGAGAGAGTGACACTAATGGCGGCCACAGTATAATGCAATTAAATGTTCTTAATGGATTTGCACTTACCATTTGCTTTAGTTGGAAAGTGTCTCGGTAAAGTTCGAAAGGGACACTGTCGATAACTATGTCGGTAGATAATCCTTTCACAAGCGATATTTTATTAGGCTTAAAATTATTACGCAGAAAAGTTTTTGTTTTAATAATTCTTTATTTTTGCTTTTCTTCTTGCAGAAAATTGAATGTTTTTAGAGCTGTCTTCACAATAAAATTTGATAACCAAAATACATGAGAACAAGCCAAATTATAAAAGCAGGTTTAATAGATAGATAGTACTGAGTAGATGAAATTAACTTATGGGTAGGTACTGACAAAATGTCATGGCAACTCGAATATCTGTTTATTAGTGCAAACTCATACTCCCTATGGACAAAGCCAAAATGTATAATATTTCAGCAATAGAATAGAGAAAACATGGAAACAGTTTCATTTTGAAAAATGTCATATAGTTTGAAAAAGAAAAAAAAAACGGTCTTTTGTCGGGGTCCCTTATGTCCAATATCCGGTACAACATTTTTGACTTTGTTTGTTGCCTCTTGGCAATTTCGCCGATTAGAATTTCCACAGGAAATTAGGTACCTAAAACAAACTCTCATAGTAATTGGAACATTGCTTAAAAAAAAAAACTTCTATTGATATTATGATGGATTTATTCACCAGCGCAAAGTTGCACAAATCTATACATAATGCATGGCAAAATGTTTGATATACGCATATGTATTCTTCAGAAAAGCAATTGTTTTGAACGCAAACTATTTTTCTCACAAATAAAAAGAGCGCGCGTGATAAATTTCATATAGTTAGGGAAAAACAAATTCTTGGAACTTAATCCTACAATATAAATTATTTTTTGATAGTACTTCCATGGGGAAAAATAGTCATTTTTAGGTTCAGTTCTGGTCTCTCGATCACAGTCACTATTTTAAGACACAAGCGTTTGGCGATTTGCGAGCAGCGTTCTCATGAGAATTTTTTTTCTGTCTTTGTCACTCCTAATATTAGATTTTGCATATCACTGAGAAAATGACAATTGTTCTCAGAACCCCTATAATTCCTCTTCCCGAATCAGGCGCCTAGCATCCTCATCCAAGTCTACTCCAGTTCTCCAGCTTTATCTAGGTCTGCTGTTCTTGGTACATATTCGAACCAAATCAGTTGATACGTTCATAATTTCTTTAACTCTCTAGTTTGTTATCCTTTGCACTTTCGACCTCCTTGCCGCTCTCCTCCAAGAGTTTATTCCAGGTATTTCGGTCCCACAGTACCTACTCCATTTAGTAGGAATATTGCTGTTCGTCTCGTATATTCCGATCTTCAATTGCTTCGTCTAGGGTTCCATGATGCGAGATTTCTATCCCCAGATATTCTTATTCCGTGCATTGTTTTATTTCTTGTCCGTTGTTCAATTTCAGTTAGCTAATAATAATCCTGTGCAATTGATACTTGGTCATCTGGAAAGCTTATAGTATATATTGTAGGTATTTATTGGGCGGTATACTCATATGTCTGCACCAGCGGGAAGCCGATCTACGATCGGGCTATGGTCTTGCATTGCAACTGGACACGTTTACCCTGGAGTTAAAACCGACCCGGAGGTGACTCGCTATTGAGAATCCGGCCTTAGCAAGGTTGTTACATTTTCTGCATCGGTATCAATATTTCCAAATTTTCCAATCAAATAATAAATATTTATTGACTATTTATTTTAATTATTAAAAAATGTCAGCTAGAACCTAAATAAAACTAAATAAGTATCTAGAAATAAAGCTTAAAAATAAACATCAAAGTTGTGGCACTAAATACAGAAATCTGTAAAATTGCAGATTTCTGTGTTACCTTATCACGGCCGGAAGACGTGGCATAGAAAGATGCATTGCATAAAAAACGCATATGTAAAACATTGTATTTTTAAGCACCGAAAAACTTGCTGGGAACGAGTTTTACGGAAAATTTTACCAAGAGCATTGGATTCTTGAGGTTGAAAACCCCTTAAATACCAACTGTCAAGGAAAAGAAGATTGTTAGAGCCGTTCTCAGAACAGCATGATTGAAAATACATACATACATACATACACACATACATATAATTTTTACTCGTTTAAGATAATAGGATTTCTTTTTTTGACCCCTTAAGTGCTTCTTCCAATTATATTTTAAGAAGTGTGGGTTATAGAGGCAGCATCCCTGTTCAAGTCCTCCAGTTGCTGTAATGGATACCTGTCTTTCTTAGAAGACTACCCGTGCTCTAACACTAATCAATTGCTGAAAATACGTAGGTACACATTGCGACACCTCTGTCCAATAGTGTATGAAAGGAAAAGGGTTGAGACTTTTCGAATTAATCAAACATTCAAAAAACAAAGTAAGAACGTAGCTAGAAAGTCTATTACAATGAAAGTTTATTTTGTTTCCTTAATTATCCTTTAATTTAGTCGTTGCTTTCCGTCCACGTTGAGTAAATAGCTAACTGTTGTATATTTCGGCTCGTTACTATTCAGTGACTGTGTTGCCATTTTATAGTTTAATCAGGAGATACTGCAACTGCAATAGTGTTTAGTAATCAGTAGTAAAATAAACGCATATTAAGCAAAAGTATTTACTACAAGACCCCGCTGTTTGAATTTTAATTCGCTTTGATGCAAAATTCTTAGGAGCGCAGCTATATGATAATTCGCACTGTAAGACTAGAGTGGCTAAATAAACTTTTAAACCCTAGTTTTGGGGAATGCTGAATACCTATTGCGGTCATAGAATTTCAATTTAAAAATTTTAACAACTTAATTTTTTTTTTTTGGTTTTGCTTTTATATTACATAATATTATAGACCAAGAGAATAGAGTATATCTTTCAATACTGCAGCGAAAATTTGTATTCCTAAAGTTTAATATCGAGAACAATATTGCCGATATTAAAAATCATAATTATTCAACATTCAATATTTGGGACTGAAATATTCACCTTAATTTCTAGCGAGACAATGAGCCACTTTAGTCTCTCTTTGTAGGAACTGAATTCATGTTATTTTTTTCTACGAGCGTGCGTGAAACCCCACTTCTCCGCACTAGTGGAAATATTTAAAATTGTTAGATGTATAGGTAAAAATATGAGTGCGGAAAGTTTTTTGAAATAAAAAAAAAACAAATCTATCATTCTGATCAAAAATATACAGGGTGTTCCATTTAAAAAAATGCAAGTTTTTGTCATTATGACAGTTGGCACCTGTTATTTGCCCGTTTTGACATTTGCAAAAGATAATAGAGATAAAACCCTACAACTTTTGTATTTAACTTTTTTTATTTTATTTTATTGTGACGCTGTAGAAGCCGCTCTAACTATAAGGAACAGACCTCTGGAGGGCACTACCTGTTGTACCTCTTGGTGCAACTTCCCGCCTGAGAATGAATGAGGAGAGGTTGAAGATACATTTTACGCTCTTCTCTGGGCAGCCACTAAATGTTCGATAGGTAGTTTTTGATCTGGCCGGGATTTGAACCACTGGAACCAATGTGGCCAGCACCTTAACCCTCTGTGCCGCGTCACCTTTTCTTAAAACCTAAGAAATACTTTTTGCAATTACGGAAATGAAGTATGGGTCTTCTTATTCACTGCAAAGAAGAAACACTTAAACCTTGTGTCAAGAAACTAACTAAAACTAAGTTTCCCCTTCTCGTAGCTTGTCGAAAAGATAAATCTAACTAGAAGCAGTTTATCTGTTTTAAGCCCGCACGTAAAGTATTAAAAAATTGAAATCCCCCAATGATCCGCAAAAATTTATTTTGGATTGTTTTAAGCTCGAACAACAGACATAAATCTTCAAGGCTCCGTTCAAAATCAGCATTGGCTGGTAGATTTATTTACTTTAGATTTACGACAAATACCCAAATAAAGAATGAGTGTGGAAGGAAAGTGCATTCCTGCAAAGTTTATTTCACGTAATTACCACAAGAAAACACTGTTGAGAAATCACATAATAGGATGTTGGTGATCGTCAAGTCAGATCGAATGTATATCGACTCATGCTATCAACTTTATAATGATAAATATATTTATTAGTTGTAATTTGCTTTGATTACAAATTTCGCAGTGGTTTTTGTTGCAATCTTAGTTTATTTTTTAAATCAGCTGAAATTTTCAGGGTTTATAGTCCTCTACTAGAATAATATTCACTGAAAATTTCAGCTCTCTATCTATAATTTATTTCCCGCCCACTACCCGCGCCTACTCATTACCCACGCACTTCCTTTCGGCGATTTTATCTCAGAAAATATAAGTCAAAAACGTTTTCAGGGTTTGTAGTCCTCTCCTAGGATAAGGTTCACTGAAAATTTTAGCTTTCCATCTATAATTTTATCCCCGCCCACTACCCGCGCCCTCTTAAGCCTAGTTCTCATGGAGCGGAGAATCGCCTTGCGGACGCGGAATTTTTAAAATTTGTCCCGCAGCGGGGAAATGTCAACTTTTTGCGATATTGCAAAAAAGTTAAACTATTTTTAACTTTTGCGCGAGTTTTTATCCTCGGTCACTTTTCACTATCACCTGTGAGATGTATGTTACGACATTTGATGCGCGATTTTCCGCTCCATGAGAACTAGGCTTATTACGCGATTTTATCTCAGAAAGTCCAACTGAACTGAAATTTTCGGGTCCTCTACTAGGATAAGAGATTCACTGGAAATTTCAGGAGGACCGACCAGTTTCGCGCAGGTTTGGATGTTGTCACTGGCTGCTTCTACTTTGATTTTTACTCTACAAGCTTATAACTCTCTTTTTCCTGCTCTCTAAATTATATCTTTCTACTCTGTCTTGTAACGAACTGTGTTTTAGATATAGCTCTATCTCTCCTTCTACCTCTATATTATATTTTTTTCCTCTCTCGTGTAAAGAAATGTGCCCAAACGTGACGCGTCTTTCAATCACTCGCCATTCTCGTCCAAATATCAGACCGCCACCTAAGAAGTTTCACTTCAAAAACTATCCCCCCCTGAGACCACACAAAAGGAAGACGCGCATCTGTAGTGACGTCTGAAGGGTATCGGCACTTGACAATAATAGGCATTCCTCTTTGCTTATAATCCTTGGCTTGCGTCAATCATTCGTCGGCTGTCTTTCTCCGACTTTCTACGTTACATTTTTCTTCTCTCTCGGGCAACGAAATTTGACAAAACGCGAAGTCACGTGACGTGTTTTTTATATCACTCTCAATTCTCGTCCACTTAAAAAGCGCAGTTATGAGTACTGAGAAAATTTGCGGTTCCAAAAAGACGATTTCGACTCACGTCGATAACTTCACACTTTATTGCCGCTGATTCACACAGGTGAAAGGCCGGGTGGTACTGCTCATACCATGGAATTTGAGAACTTGTACACTACCCAGTCGGTAGGCTGACCATAGAAAGAAAATGTATTATCCTCCAAGGGCGTAGGCCTTACGTTTCTCTGTAAACAGTAATCACGGTTCTGAAAGGCTCCGGGAAATCTAGTAGCCGTAACTCCCATCGAACAGACAGAGAAATAGTTGTCTGGAGCGGCAATAGTTTAACTATTCAGACGTACAGGAAGGCTCTTTGTTACTGCTTAACAATCCACACATAATATAGTTAGCAGCTCAGTTGTTGCATGTAGGTCCAGGTATTGGTCAAAAGTGTGAGAGTTTGGTACAGGCGATTTTGAATTTTGAAAAAAAAAATGGATATTTGAATTCAGAAAATATTACCAATTTTTTATTTTATTTAAAGTCTTAAATATACATAGTTTACGACACAAACGAAATAAGTTAGCTCCGGTACTGAAAATTGACATAGGACTTAAGAAGTCGACCCTATAAGACGCATACATACGTTCTTAATAACCGTCGGACTGTAATCCGTTCCTGATTGATGTTTTCTTCATGATAAAACCGAGGACGGTATTTTTGCGACCGATCTTTCTTGGGGGCCCGGTTTCTTTTTGCACTTCAAATTAACTGTTAACTTTTCCAACATTTCACGCTCTACACATTAAACTCATCAACTATTTTGGTATGTTTCTTTGAGCTCAAATTACAAAAAAAAAACTCCTCTGAATTTTTCAATGGTGGTTGAAATATTTTTGCGCGAAAGTCAATATTATGTTAAAGAAATAAATAATTTCAACACTATAAATAAATAAATAAATACCTACATGCTTTATTTTAAATGCATATTTCATCAGATTATCTGGGAATCCAAAAAAAAACAGCCAGTGGCTCTATAAAGATAAAAATTATACAACCTAATATAAATGATAATAATAATAATAAGTAAACAAACAATAAGTTAGGTTAAAGTAGCAAAATTAAAACAACAAAAAAAATAACAAGAAAAAATTAAAGAATATAGAGAACATAGACCACCCGCCTAAAGACATAACAGCCTTACCAAGTCACTTTTTTTGTTGAAAAGCGATTCATGAGTTGCATCCTGTCCAAAGTCGAATGCTTATTTAATACCTTAAAAATACGACCCCTTCTTCTCGGTCTACTATCAGGTACAATAATCAGTATGTTATCTGATAATTTAGGTAGGTATATCAATGCTATAATTACAATTGTAAAAATAAATAGTACATCATTGATTTGTCGTCTTTTTCTTTTGAAGTGGATCTAAAAATTCACATTTCGTAGGCCCAGTTAATTTACCTTCTGATAAACTGTTAGGTAATGCAATCTGCCAAATAAAAACCTACGATCCTATTGATTTTCCAGATTACTAGTTTGGTGTATGCGTCTAGCAGATAGTCACCAGCAAATTTACCTGAAGATGAAGAAACGGCCTCAGACTTGTTATTCAAATGTATGAATACTTCCGACGTTATATTTGGTGCAAATGTAAGTCGCTCTCATATTTTTCCATCAAAGTATCAGGATATACACACAAGCCATTGTATATTCATGCTTCACAGGTGCAACTCAATTTTTAGACAATGCGTTTGGGTCTCGTATTCAATAATTTAGATAATAATATTCGGAAGAATTCTGTATAACTGTACTGTGTACTGTGTACTGTAACAGTTCCTATACAGACCGGACCAACCTACAAGACACATAGGGAGTAATAACACGAATTAGCTTGTCGCCGGTCTTAGCGAATGGAAGCGGTGCTGCCGAAGCCAAGTATAGCGGAGCTGCCGAAGCTGCACGAATTTTAATAAAATCCAGCTCGAAATGCAGTGACATGGGTAATATGGGTATCAACTGGTCCTATTGAAGCTTATGTGTCTAGTAGCCTGGTCCAATTTAAAACCAACCTACCTTAATAATAAATATGCATTATTTTTTTTTGAAGTATGTAACTTGATGTTTAAACGTTTTTTGTTATCCAAATGCATAATTGTTTGTGTTTATTCAAAAATAAACAAAACTATAAGAAACTGATATGGATCGCACTCATTTGTGTTATTCACACTTTTACTTAAATATGAAAATGGGATCTTATTCAACAACTCGGTACCTACTTAACTTAAGTATCTTCTACAGAATTTTAAATTAATTTAAAAAAAAAACAACACTTTGGGATTTACTTGGAGTGAAATTTATCATGGGAATTAGTTGTATTATCGGGTATCAGGGGTATTAGTATGGGTATTAGACTAGACCTCTAATAGTGTCAACTACTTAAGTAAATACCACTCTGTACATCAATTTTACTAAAGTGTGTCGAAGAGTCAGCATTTATTTGGTTTAAATACAGCGCCGAAATCCATTACCGGCAGACTTAAGCTAGTGCGAACTACCTCTAATGGGAAAAGCTCCTCTAGCTAAGTCTCCTCCCAGTGCAAACTACCTTTAATAGAAAACGCCCCTCTGAAAGTATTGATCGCCGCAGACTAGGTCCAGTGCAAACTACCTTTAATGGGAAGCCCTTCTGGACCTGTCTCAAACCTAGTTTCAGTCTTCAGTTCCGCCAAGTATACAGAGGGTACATAATTAATACAGAGTGGCCCATAAGTAGTACGTCCCTCCGTAGAAGATACGTCATGATACCATTTCTAGGGTAATACTATTATTATTCAATACACATCTTATTATACCTATACCAAGCGAGTTTCCCTCTACCTGAACCCCACCTACGCCCCCAAGTCACGCTCCTGTTGTGACGTCCCAGGACGAAACGTATAGGTGTTGTGACACTAGCAAGTAGAGAAATATTCCTCTAAAAAGGGTTGTAGACTTAGAGGTACTCATAGGAAATAGCATACAAGAATTTTGATCGCGGTTCACCCTCCCTTCCTTGTATTGTACCCATCAAAGACAGAAGCAAATTATTTTCCAAAGATTCAAAGCAATTTTTGGAAAGACAATAAATGTTGATCCAGAACATCGTCTTATCAGCTTTGATGTACAAAATCTATACACAATGGTGCAAATAGCAAAAACTATTAAACATCATAGAAAAAAAACTCGAGGGAGACGACATCGACACTCTAAAAGAAATAGCCACTATCTCTTGTCGTGGCCAACTATTATATGAACTGTTTTGAGGACGAAGGAATTCAAGCCTCAAATCCAAAACTTTAATCATGACTAATTTCACAATAACATCAATGGAATTACCCAGAACCATCAAACTTAATATCTACCCCACCTGCAGGCTTTACCTTTACAGGTAGATAATAGGTGCAAAAACAAAAGTTATGCAGTTTTAAGTGAACTTTTAGAATCCATCGTCAGAAACCAACATTGAATGAATATGAAATTTTGCTTACTTTAAACTTTTTTCAAATGAAATGCCGTATATTTGATTCTACAGGGTGTTTGGTACATCGATAGGAATATTTCAATGAGTGATAGTTAGGGTCATTTGGAAGCTGTTTGACCTTACCCTTATGAAAAGTTTTGTCGTTTTTTGAGATATCGCCATTTTAGGATATTTTGAATCCATGTATTTTAACACATAACTTGGGCTACATATTTTTTGTATCAATCATTCGGTTTTTCTTTCTGTATTTTTCGAAAGAGTGCATATTAGGAATATCGGAAAAAAAATTGAGAAAGTCTAAAGTGTTTACTACAAAAAAAAAAAACAATATGTTTTAGGAACATTTCAAAAATATCTGAAAATGCTGATATCTCAAAAACGACGAAACTTTGCATAAGGGTAAATGTGGTCAAACAGCTCCCAAATGACCCCAACTATAACTCATTGAAAACTTCCTATCGATGTACCAAACACCCTGTATATTCTTGAAGAGCACAATTTTCCGATTCCAAAAATATATAGTTTGTCTATATGTTTGGTTAGCCGTCTCCAACATATTTGGCTCTCAAAATTAAAAAAAAAACTATCAGTGAAACCCAGTGCCTCATAATTCACCTGCAGCTGTCACATTGACAGGTAGAATGGTTCACAAAATATAAGGCAGTAGGCTGTATTTTTACAATTTTTAAACATGCATATGTTGGAGACGGCTCAACCAAATACAGAGAAACTATATATTTTTGGAATTGGAAAATTGTGCTCTTCAAAAATATAGACTCAAATATGGAACATTCCATTTGAAAAAAGTGGAAAGTACCTACGCAAAATTTCAAATTTCTGAAAATAAATTTTTGTTTCTGATGACGGATTCTAAAAATTTAGCTAAAACTGCACAACCTTTGTATTTACACCTATTATCTACCTGTAAAAGTAGAGGCTGCTGGTAAGTTGCAAAAAATATACGGGAAAACCCTGTAGCTACTAACGACAAGAAGTGGCAGATATATCAACACACGACTTCAACAAAGTCACAAGCCCGGAAAATAGCTAAAACCCAGACGCTGACACCACACAATGGCGAAAAAGGAGGTCATAAACACACAGAAAACAATATCAAGAACAAGAGGGACTAACACTCAAAACAGCCTACATTGAACATTGATGAAAGATCAAATAATTCGACGATGATACAATGTGAGAACAGTCGTCAAAATATAAATACAAAAAAGTTTTTCAAAAAGGAATGCGGAGGATCTGGTCTAGAAGAGACAAAACTGCCATTTGATAAACGATTGAAAGAGTTTAAAATGCCGAAAGAATCAACCGCACGAAATCCGGCATCGCTCTTTCGCGAGCGAAGCAACACAACATCCAATGCATTCGGGCGAAGATAATGAACAATGTTTGAGAAGTACAGTAAAGATCTTCGTATTTGTGTATTCAAACAAGGACTTAAAACAAAGATATTCGTGTCAGAGAGACAAGAATATTGTCTATTGTATATGGAGAAATGTGTGACTTGCATTTATAATGAATTAGAATGTCGAATTTTATTATTCGTTATAATAGTGTTGAGGCAGTTATACATACAGAGGTAGGTATGTGAAAAATAAATTCCCTCAGAGCGAATGTTTTCAATACCGATACTTTTATAGCCCGGCAACCAGCGAACTTTTTCGATGACCAAAAGAGCAAGAGCTGAAAATGTTTCGTACGCTTTGTTTGGTTTCACTAAGAAGTGAATAGATCTCCAGCTCGCGCACTACCGAGGGGTGTAGCTATGCCAGCCTTCCACACGCGTAAATTAACTGGAGTTTGCAATGCATCAGTGCTCAGCTGACAAGTTAAAGTAGCAGCGCATCGCTATGCGCGCCGGCGGCTTGCATCTTTGACTGCATCAGCTAAGCGCTTTTCCCTCCCCAAAGATTGAGCTGAGTATTTTTTTATTCAAATAATAATTGATTTTGGTAATGTATTACTCAAAAATTATATTAAATATTTTTCTTCAAACTATGCAAGTGTTAAATACAAAATATTAAGAAGTACAAAATGGCGCTACAGTTTTTAACGACTCAAAAGGGCACATCCAAGACAACTTACTAAATTCAAAAACATTATCTCAGGAGATAGGTACTATCATCAAGGAAAGTGTCCACAATCATGCAGGAAGCGTGTAGCATATGGAATGCTACCAGTTAGTATTTGTTCCTTTTCTTTCAAATTTAATTTCATGTAACCTTTTTTATGTTGATAGTCTGGTGACAAGCATTTATAATACAGGGTTCCTGCTACTTTTAATATCAGCAATTATTAATTTAATTATTCACATTTTGAATTTTCTATAATTATTCAGTCCATATGGCGGCATCTATTGCCGGCTGAATTAATTATTTTATCGGTGACCTCGAGAAGGCCATAGGCGCTTTCTTTTGTACTATCTTGATCTACTCGATGTACTACTTTGTTTCTCTTTAACCTCGTTAATATTTTTCGAACGTAGTACTTTTCTCTTAGCTGAGGGTCGAAAGGTTGACAGTTTTTTCCTTCAAAAATTTCAACTGAAATCTATTTATTCGGGAAGAGAAAATTGAAGAGCCCCTTTTCTACTCTTGCCGTTGCCCTGAAAAGGTCCGACTGTGGCCTAGGGGGGCAGTCATCTTCCTAAGTGAATTATCAATTACCGTTCTCGTGGAAAAAGTATCTTATCGGCCTTCAGGCATTATCTTAACAAAATAACGTTGCGTAAGGCAATAATCCATTGATTACCGAGAAAATTTAAATCAAAAGTCTTGTGATTACCATTTTACTCAAGAATTTCGAAACCCACGTGGTAAGTCCTTTTTAATTTTTATTTTCAAGTGATAGTTGTTCATGAAATGTCTCTATCACTTAGGGTTCTACCGTGAGCCTATTTCTACCGTGGGCCTATTTTTACCATGGGCCTATTTTTACCGGGGACCTCTATTTTCCGAGAAGCTATTTTCTCAAGGGATCAATTTTCAACAGGCCACATCTCTGGGCATAGAGCTCTTGAGTCCCTCACGTATCGATACCTGTACCTCTACCTTTAACGAAGAAAACTGATTTTCTAGCCTCTATCTACCACGATTCCAGGCTAGAATCTGCAACTTACCTCGTCCAGTTACCAAAGACTGGATGGCTGCCGACTACCGTAACCTACCTTTCTGTTGAATTGAGGCTTGTATGGAGTTTCGTTAATAACTTTTATAACTTTTTCTTCTGAATTCTGTTCTATAGTCAATTAACATAAATATTTGAGTAAATTTTTACCGACATTACCTTTAAATTTTTAAAGTTTCAATTTCATTCATGTCATTCTTGACACTTTAGTGAACTTTAAATATTTATTTTTGATTTGCCGTATTTACTATAAATTTTTTCCATATTTGAATTATGTACTTATATTTTATCTTTTATTAATCATAATCATTAATCTGAACTGAGGTCAAGGTTGGACAATATGTTCTAAATTTGAAATTGTTGGGTAAGTACCCATGATACAAAGTGCCCTAAGGCGAGGCCTAGTGTCAGTGAGGTAACTCACCCTGCGAAGGAGGGTGAGTTACAATCCAGACCTATGACGCCAAAAATTGATCAATTTTTCATCTGGGTTATAATAATACTTATAAACTCCTTTATACCTTCCACGTTTAACCTTTGATTTTATACAGGTACAATTTGATTTTAAAGAATTAATTTTTTTTTACAGAAGCTGACCATATTTATCAATACAATTTTCAATCATTTTTATTTTTTTTTAATCAGATGATATAGCCAGCGACTATTAATGAACTTATATGGCAACTATATTGAGGTACAGGGTGGCCCGTTTAAGAGGGGCCTATACCTTATCTGGAAATCTACAAGGGCTGTAGAAAAAGTTTGAATACAAAAGTTGTTTCTAATAAAGTTATCTACAATGTTTGTGAATTCTTCTTGTTGTCACTCTACTATATACAGGGTGGAGAAATAAAATTTCACTTTTTTAAATGAAACACCCTATGTTCTAATGGACTTTTACATAGCCCTTTGAAAGACAAATCCAACGATATACTGCACATGTGTCTGCGATATACCGTTTCGAACTTATTAGCGATTATCTTCAGGATTTGGGGTAATTTTCAACACTCATTGTTACGTTACTCATAAACTTTTAATTTTTTTTTTTGCATGATATTTTTTATAAAATAATGCTCTTCCTTAGACTATATTCAAATTTGAAATATTTGTTTAAAAAACACGGTGTTGCCACGTACGTTTCGCAAAATGTTACACTTTTAATTTTTTTTAAATGGGACCTCCTGTAAATTTTCTAATTTTTGGATAGCCCTTCAAAAGGCAAATTCAACGATATACTGGAAATGGGTCTGTGATGCACCGTTTCGGCCTGATTGGCAATTATCTTCAGTTCTAGCACAATATTTCATCTGTCCATGTCGCCTGCGCTGGGACTCTGTAACGAGTAGAGATACTTTGTCTATCTTTATTAGATTTCGAAAAGACAGACGAAGACAGCAAGTGCCATAGTGATAGGCATAACGATCTCTATCCGTTACAGAGGCCCAGCCCTGGATCCTTATTCTTGAAACAGGGGAGCAACGTTCTCAGAACAATGAGGGTTCCATGTTCCGTCTTTCTCAATGATATGCAAATGATAATATAAGTAATAACGAAGGACCACTCATTCTCCTGGGAACGCTTCTTCCCTGGTTTCAAGAATAAGAATCCACGCGACTTGGACAGAAGAAATATTGTGCTAAAACTGAAGGTAATTGCCAATCAGGCCGAAACGGTGCATCACAGACCCATTTCCAATATATTGTTGAATTCGCCTTTTGAAGGGCTATCCAAAAATTAGTAAATTTATAGGAGGTCCCGTTTAAAAAAAATTAAAAGTGTAACATTTCGCGAAACGTGGCAACACCGCGTTTTTTAAACAAATATTTCAAATTTGAATATAGTCTAAGGAAGAGCATTATTTTATAAAAAATATCATGCAAAAAAAAAGTTTTAAAAGTTTATGAGTAACGTAACAATGACTGTTGAAAATTACCCCAAATCCTGAAGATAATCGTTAATAAGTTCGAAACGGTATATCGCAGACACATGTGCAGTATATCGTTGGATTTGTCTTTCAAAGGGCTATGTAAAAGTTTATTAAAACATAGGGTGTTTCATTTAAAAAAGTGAAATTTTATTTGTCCACCCTGTATATAGTAGGGTGACAACAAGAAGAATTCTAAAAAATTGTAGATAACTTTATTAGAAACAACTTTTGTATTTAATTTTTTTTTACAGCTCTTGTAGATTTCGAGATAAGGTATAGGCCCCTCTTAAACGGGCCACCCTGCACATGGTAGTATGATTTTTTTTTTTTTGAATTTGATGGGACTGATTGAAAGTTAACCTTTTTTTATTGATTTTATTTAAAGTGTTTTATCAGCAATTGATGTTATACTTTGAAATTATTTAATTTTTGATTTTCAACCTCACTGTGAAATATATACTATTTTAATTTGAAATTTACTCAATTGTTTTATTGGTTTACTTACCGGTGTCAAGATTTGAGTTGTGTGCCTTATTTAGTTCCTTTCTAGAATTACCAATTACCGTTTGCTGATTATTTCTTTTTAGGTGTGTTTCTGAATTTTCTCATCCCATGTCTTATGCAATTTTATTATTAATATTTCTCAAAAATTCAGTGGCGCCCTTGCCATACTGTACTTATTAATCTCTCAACCCACCCCTAATAATTTTTTGCTGAGCAAACCGAGCATATTATGGGCCTCTTGTTAATTCATTAACAAAAGGGGTTACAAGCGCCGTCGTTATTCAATCTCTAAAAACAGAAAACCAAAGTTGAAGATAAGACCCGGACAACAAGAGACACGCCACACTATATTGTTTCGACAGTTTCATAAGAGGTTATGCTTACTGCATCAGTACTTCCATGTGTAAAAAGTTTAAAATGTAAAGTGTGCCGACAAAATATCGAGCCAGCGACACCAAATAATTTGGCAGATTTAAGAATTCCTGACAAATATGAAATGACCAGTAAAGGCAAACTTTTCCTTTTGCACGACTCAGGGTCTGATAATAACAGCGTACTAATTTTCAGTACCAGAGACAACATTGTCCTTTCGGAGATAGCAGAACATATTTATATGGACGGTACTACTAGATCCAACATTTTTTATCAACTCTACATTATACAAGCTTTTTGAAATTCAGTACAATTACCATTCTTTCATGCTCTACTTCTCAACAAAACTAAAGAAATCTATCTTCGAATGCTACAAGCTGTAAAAATTTTAGCGCCAAAAATCTCACCTTGGTTTTTTTTAGCTGCTATAAGGATTTCCATTAAAATAGTTTCTATACATTCTACCATTAGGGGATGCTTCTTCAACTTCCGTCAAGTTATTTACAGAAAAACACATTTACGTAGGCAGTACCTAAGAAGAAATTGCGAAAGAGCACCATATAACCTATTGAAATGTGGAATTGCCACAACTCGATCAATGAAGGAATTCCAAAAACAAATAACCATCTACAAGGTCGTCACATGGCAATTGATAGCCAACTTTCGCTTGCCATCCATATATTTGGAAGTTTATACAATATACAATCCATGCCACAGATGAAGATGGTACAATCACAGTCCGGAATATCGGCAACCCCCCGAAAGAAGAAGTAAGTACGTTGCAGTTGATTCAAGAATCAAGGTTATTTTGGAAACAATTTCTCAGAAACATCCCTTAAAATTTTAAGAAACAATTTAACTGCCAATATTTCCCTTCAGTACATATATATATATATATATATATACATATAATTTGAAATGTAGGTACTAAAGTAAATCAATTATTCATAACAAGTCTATTCCATTGTTTTTCCATTCGATCTTATTCGTCTCTGATCATTTGTTCATTCGATCATGTTTAATTCGCTCATTTGTCCATTCGATTATTTGTCCTTCGATTATTCGTCTTTCGAGACTATATCTTTCGATTTTAAAAGACCTAATGTGTAAGGGATGGTGTAGAAGGTCATGCAGAGTGAGGATGAGTTCAGTGCAAGATTATCTGTCAAGTAATTGGAAGCTACCGTGGAATTATTTGGAGCCATGGTTTTGGAACTGCGCCACAAGAAAAAGGCTGATTTTTAACTTCACAGCACAAACGCCTCAAAGCCTGGTTTTTCCAAAAACCATTTTGATATAGGTAATTGTAGCTATTCGATTATTATAACTATTTTTGAAAGCAACCACTACTGTGGACTGGAGTCAATAAGCAACGATCAAAAATACATTTAGAGCTTTAACAGGCGCATGCGCAAATCAATGTGTGCTGTGATGCCTCTAACTTGACGTATGTGTATCATCGAATTTATACATTTTTAAATCAATCATCACTGCAATTCCCTATGCAGAGCAATCTAATTTTATTTTTATTATGATTGATGATATAACTCATAGAGTAAAATGGTGTAAAATATAAATTGGATATTTTGGATGGGGTACCACTGTTATCTTTTAATAGGGGCTTGATAGAGTGTTCTAGAATACTGGCTCGCCTCAAATTGGTTTCATGATCGTCGCTTTTGTTTAGCAAGTAGATTCGGCACATGTGATGATAGAAAGCAGTGTAAACAGTGGGTTTGTTTAAATAAACTGGCGTCAAGGTAATATTTTATTAAAACACAAATTGCTTCATTGTTGTATGTACGAAGCATAGCCTGAGGTTTTCATTACCGGCCATATATGTTTTAACAACTCACCCCGTAAGTTTATGTTGTCTTTAAATTATTAAAAATAGACGAACAAATAGCATAGCAAGGCAGACAATGTCGGTAAAAAATAAACTCTAAACTACAAGAAATAGTAACTTTATGTTTGTTTTCTTGTGGTACTTACCCATAATTTTAAATTTATATAAATTTGGGGTTCAGATCTAAGAGGCTACTAGTCTTTTGATCTCATTTGTCTCATACCTGGATGATTTTTACACAGATAGAAAAGATTTAGGTTTGTATCCGAAAAAATGCAACCATCAAATTGCTTTTTGGGCTAATAAAAATTGATCTGTCAAGCAGAGCAAGCACAATAAATTACGACAAAAAAAATCGGATAGCAGCCTGCTTGTATATGACACTGTACCTATTTATTTGATAAGGGAGCATAAATATTGGAGTGGGCTAGCCAGGGCGCAATATTTATAGGGGGACCGTCATAGAATATTTCCCTTAATAAATTCCCATACAACGAAGGAAAAAAAAATAAAAGGTTGCGAAAATATCGTCGAGCTCAGACAATAACAACCGTTTACTTGGCCACGAATCACCATCAAGAGGGATCGTCGGCTTAACCACTTCTTTTTCCCCCTGGCGTTGACAAGCGGAACCTTAATACCTATTTAATGAACATATCAGCAGGCCGAAGCGCAGCGCTGACTGTCTGGGTAGAGAAGACGTCTTTTTAAATTTTACTTATTTACTTTACTAGATGAAATATTGCAACGGCCCAAAATATTGCTTTCGGGGATTTTCAGGAATTTTACCACTTGAGAGAGGAACATAAAACAGGTTCGTAATCTTTGTTTAATGGGAAAGGCTTTATTCAGTCGTTTATTCATGGAGGAAGATGTTTTTACATCTCTTCATTATCATGAGACACTTTTAGTTGCTGGCAGAAGATATAATTATTTAAATGAATTTAAATGAGATTAAGTGGAGTTTCCACTTGTAGTATTTTATCGGCGACCTCGAGAAAGGAGTAGGCGTTTTCTTTTGTACTACCTAGGTCTATTCGACGCCCAGTACTTCGTTGCTCTCTAACCTCGTTAATAGTTTTCGAACGTGGTAGTCTCTGCATAGCTGAGGGTCGACAGGTTGACAGTGTTTTTTCCTTCAATACTGTCAAATGAAATCCATTTATTCTCGAAGAGAAAATTGAAAAGTCCCTTTTCTACTCGTGCCGTTGCCTTGAAAAAAAAAGCCAATGTTCCGAGCTCAACTGCAATAGGGATTCTGGTAAGTCACCTACTTTTGAAGCTGAGCAGGAATAGCTCTGCGTTGGGCTGAAACTATCAAAGATAACCAGAAGGCATTAGCCAGTTGAACATAAAAAATCCACTATATTTTACCACAAATATTGGGAAAACGAGAAACTCTAATTCACCACAAAGCCAATAAATTTATTGAAGAGACGGGAAATTGCTGTGGTCTGAGCGTCAATATTAAAAATACCAAAATTAAATTAGGTTAGCGTTTACCTAGCGAGTGATCACCCCTTTGTACATAAGAATAGGTGAGGCAAGAATTAGGGCTATGATAAAGACTAAGACGGCCCTACATGTTCCAAGATTAGTAAATCTCATCCTCAGGGGCAATAGATTATTATTATATTAACAGGGATGGATATCATAGGCTGCTAGATCATGCTACAAAAAATAAACGAGTTTAGGTTTAAGTTTAGATTAGAAAATTGTAGAATCAGGACTCCGAATGTAAAAAGGACTTACCATTTTGTAGAGGAAAAAATGGTCTTAGATAAGCTAAAAATTACTAAGTGTCATATTAATTAAAAAAGGTAAAAATAGATTTAAGTTTAATTTACATAGCTGTAGAAAGTTTTAAATAAATTTCATGATGAAAATTGAAAGGTCACAATTAACGGCCGATGGCCATTATAGTAGATAGCTTGCATAATATAGTTAGTTATTCACCATTTTCCTAGAAACTGAAGCCGTTTCTATAGGAAAATATAATTTATTCTCCAATTAAAAATGTATAAAAAAAAATAATTCAACGATGAATGCAAAAGAAATATTCGAGAACTAAATTCCTTTAGATGTATTGGATTTGGAAGAGACATTTGCAGGAAGTCAGGATTTGTTCCCTACAAAAACGACAGAAAGATATCCGGATATGACTATTTCAGTGCCAAACCAAGAACCAAGAACATGAACTGTATTGATGTGCAAGTTAGCATATGTATGCATAGCGTAGCTATGCAAAGAGAACATTTGAGATTTCTTGTCCCACATCACTTTGTAGAAAGATCTCAAGTCGTCTTGAAAGTATTAAAACATTGAGGTATCAAGGCAACCTACCAATATATATGTATTATAAGCATATTTTTCCATAGATGCAAAAAACTGAAACATTTCTTATTTATGAGGCGCAAAAATGAAGGTTCATCGAAAAAAGCCCAATTTTTATCCGAAAATTCGGATTTACTGAATGATAATACCTAGTCACTGGAGAAGGTTGTTTTAATGTTCGGTAATCTTGGAGCTTTTAGGCGCAGCAATCTTTTGTCCCTTACTATCCGTTATTCCGAAAACACACCGGACATTCTACTTTCATTGAAAGAAACAGAAAATCGAAAAGAAATAATTTTATTCCAAAAAAAGACCTTCCATTTGATGCGTAGATATGTTTTATACAAAAAATACACTAATCAACGTCCTTCCAACTTCGATAATACAAAATTTTTTGCTAGTCACATGAATGGTAAATGTGTTAAGCAAGTCGTCGGCATACATAGAAAGCATTTTAAAGAGTATAGCCACTTTTTTAAAATTAGAAAATCCAGAACTTTACACAAGACATTCATTTCTCAAAGACTCAGCGACCATGCTGGCAGAAAATAGGGGTATCTTGCTATCATTGAAAAAGCTTGAGGGAAGTGACTCTTTATTAAGAGTATCTGAAATTTATATAAAAAATCGGTTTCCCAAAGCATAAAAATTACAAAACAGCCTTTTCAAAATATCTCTGAAAATATTGCATTTTCATCAGCAATTCTCACAGATGCTTCAACTTCAGTATCATATAGCTTTGTAAGTTCTAAGTATCCTCTGGATAAATAACAAATCTCTCATTTTTGCCACTGCGAATTTACTTTTCACGGTAAATTTGATAAGGAATAAATTGCTAGGTATGAAAATTTCAATTTAGCTACTCTATTATTAGTTATTGTTTAATAAATTTGTGCAACATCTCCAGTATGACGAAATATCTAAAACGAAACATGAATATAATAATAGCTATAGATAAATAACAACCCAAGCTGGATATAATCCGGATTACAAACTTTAACCTCGGCCGTTACTCGCTATTCATCGGCGTTGTAATGTCAATAACTAAATTAATTATCTATAAAACTTTTATTTCTCTACATGTGCATTCAACGAGTAGGTAATTTTTATTTTCTATTTCAATAATTCTTATATATAAGAAAATTTTCCAGGAAAAATCTAATGAAGGATGCTTAATCAGGTTCACCCAAGGGTTTACCTCAACCACAATAGACCTCTTGCACTCAATCAAAATTAGGTATATAATTTATCTGTAACGAAAGTGTATTTTATGTACTACATAACAGTATGGTTGGTTGATTTTTTTTTAATTCTTGAAGCCAGAAAATGAAAGAAAAAAAAACAGATTATTTGAATTTTGCGCTATATTTTTCCACCAATCAAAAATTACTAATTGTCAAATTTCCATCTTCCAAACGAATCTTTTTTTTTCTTTTTGAACACATCGGACAAAAAAGGAGGCATATATATCAAAATCGCTTTGCGTATCGACTGGTACAGCTCTACTTTTCACTTGAAACTTGAAATAGGAGAACGACATCTATTAATTGAAGTATCGACTAGTATCGACAATTTTCTTTCCTTGTCTATAAATGCGAATTAAACAAAGAAATCGATATCTGTACTAGTCCGGCACAGTATAAAGTACGAAAACGATAAAAGCGATTTTTGTTTACCATAGGTCAGTGACCCCTGGCTGGCCAATTCTACCTCTCATCACAAAATAAACAATAATTAACAACAAAAAACAGTAGGCTGGGGCAGTGTAATTTGAAGAAAAAAGAAAAATGATGTTTTTCCCTGGGAAAATTTGAAAAGGTCTTTAGGGAAACTGGAAGGTATGGAATAAAGACACATAAAAATTATACTCGTGTTTTATTTCCCATAAACCACTAAGGACGGGTTTTATAAAACTACTTTGAGAGTTAACTTAAAGTTAACTTCTGGAATTACATGTAATTCAAAAAGTTAACTTCAAGTTAACTGTCAAAGCAGTTTTATAATACCCACCCTAAGAAAAATAATAATAATTTTAATAGTTAGGTAATTATTGTTTATTTTGTTTGTGCGATGGAGGATGGAAGAGTTTGTAAAAACCGATTCCGGAAACTGGCCAGAGGTGAGCATAAAATCTGTTTTTTTTTTTAAGATAAAAGTCAAAATGACATTATGTTGGCAATACAATGTAAAATTGTCAATGCTGCAAATTTTTTATATAGAAAAGGCTTGTGTTGCCAACATGGTTAAAGTCTGTTTTTTTTTAAAGATAATTCCCCAAGTCAGAAATTTAGTAACTATGTTGGCAACACAAGCCTTTTCTACATAAAAAATTTGAAAGCTTGACAATTTTACAGTGTATTGCCAACATAATGTCATTTTGACTTTTTTTTTTAAAACACATTTTACTAAATTTTTGACTTGGGAATTATCTTGAAAAAAAAAACAGACTTTAGGTACTCGGTAGATAGGTATTAGTAAAATGCAGGTGGAGTAGAGCAACCTTCTACAAATAATGATTCCCTTATATGCTTATTAGGTAGAAACCTCTAAAATTTAGAAGCACACACTAGTAAATGAGTACCTGAAGTATTCAATTATGAACGACATAATGGCCTTATGCTCGGGTTTATTGTTTGTTTCTTGATGGTTTGTGTGCCTTCTCTGCCTTCTCTTCTGTCTGTTTTGGAGAAGCTAATAATAAATAAATAAAAATAAATAATGAATAATCAATTGAAAAGTTGGGTTGAGTTTTCCATACGGATGAGAATCGATTCCATATCCGATACTTACAAATCTGTGAATTCGATATATCGATTTAGTTGTCGCCCCCAGGAAAAGTTTACATGAAATTCTTGACATCTGGGCAACACTGAATAAAATTGACCAATCAGAAATTTGGTGCTGTGACGTCACGGCACCAAGAAATTTGAACTTCAAATCGAAATTTCGAGCAAGTCCGAAAAAAATCGGAAAAAAATTCAGTTGAGCTTTATTTTGACTCCTCTTTCCAATAAGCAAATAAAAAGAATTCATGCAAGAGGTCCATTATAGCTTTTTTTTTTATTCTAAGGTACAGGTCAAGCACGTGGTACAGACTATGCACATGCGCATATTCAACTCCTGCTCGACAAAAATAATATTCAAAAAATTGGTTGAGACATGAATGTTTCACAAGAATGATAAAGTCCTAAACGCGGACACTGTAATCAAATTAATTGTAATAACTCACTCTCCTGGAAGGCTTCCGTAACCGTGAACTTGATTGTTCGGAACAACCTAACTAGTGAATAGTAAACAGGTAAAAAATGAGACAACTACTAAATTTGCATTGTACTGAAAATATGCCCGTGCTGGAAAACGCTCTGGTGAAAATTCTCTTTAGGTGTGCTAAGGGCTAGAAATAATTTGAATTTTTCCAGCGCATTTGGCCAATCCTCTAAATAGTTCGTCGTATAAACATTTGACATGTTTTGTGTCAATGTCGTTATTTAGGGCAAGTTAAGATGTTCTGGATGAGGCCCATCGACTTGCCCGAATTCATTTTTCTCACATGTTTTCTTGCTTTGCCCTAGACGAGAGCATAAGAAAGATACAAGAGATCTCTGATAAACGTCGATCGAGAACTCGCTAGGCTAAATAATTCTATCAAGGTCAAACTTCATCCCGAAAACGACCCTTGCAGGTACGCCAGGTGACTGGAAATCAGTAAGTAGGTACGACACAAGGATTTAAATAATTATTTTATGACGTATTATTAGACCAAAAATGATTACATTTTATTGTGGCAGCCAAAAAAGCCTAGAAAGGATTTGAAAATATTTCAATGCAGGAAACCTACACCATTTAAATTCTCCTTCAACATTAATTTGTCCGCGTGGCAATTAAGCACAAATTATTACATTTGCGATATCCTTTCCAAATTAAAAAATATGTATACTTAGCCTTCGTAAAATGTTTCTGCAGCGTAAGAAGTAATTAAAGTAGAGGAAACCTTAGTTCCGGCTGCAATTGCCCCTGTTCAGTTCGCGTACTAAATATGCACCAATGTCGCCCTGCTTTACGTTATAGGGTTCTAATGAAAATTAATGGCCGAAACTACATGAAGATATTTATAATGGCTTCTCTATCTTTGTTTTGCGTTTGCTCGGTTTACAATCCATTTGGAACGAATTTACAATGTCGCTACGATTCTTTATAAGTATATAAAGGAATTTTATCCAACAACGAAACCTATTAAGTAAAGTTGTTTGAGTGAATATATTAGAGTAATTCTTCTTTATACATATAAGAAAAGCACTTAATGTTTGATATGTAAATACCATGCAGGCTTACATCTAATGTTTTTTAACTGTTCCATCAAAATGTATATACCTGTTTGTCCTTTAGGTATATTTTTTTTTTTTTTTTTTTTTTACGGATATGCGCACTCGCAAGGAAATGTCCTATCGAGTATAGGTATATACTTTTGGCCAATGTTCACATATTAATCTATACACTAGATTTAGGACATTTTTCAGCAATGGTATTATTATTATGTGTTTCGAATTTATACCTGGGCAGGTATTTCTATACACTAACTAACACCATGTAGGTAATTACATGTAGAGGAAGAGGAAATATCACAAATACAACCATGCACTTGCCGGGACTCGAACTTGAGACCGTCGACATGCGTAGCAGATCACTATCCACTACGCTGCCTGGTATTGTATTGTATTATTAGTATTGAAAGCCACATATATGTTATGAGTTGTGAGTATTGGGGAAAGAATCGAAGAAAATTAAAATAGCTTCACTAATACCTAATAAAAACTACTTAGGCCTAAAAAAAGTGAAATTTACCTTTATTAAATGTAGGAATGTACTTACTCAGCTATTTCGCAAAATTAATTTGCATAATATAAAGCTATAAAGTCGAATTTTGAGTAAATTCATTACTTTCAAATCAATAATTGACAATTGATAGTTTCCTCGACGTGTAAGAGCCGATTCAGATCGATAGTAAATATGTGCGTTATTATGCAGAGATATCTGGTGGCTGAAATAAGTCCCTCTTTCCTCTCACAAGAATTTTATCGGTTTCCCGGTTCCGAGAGCTTCTAAAATGGTTTTTTATACAGAACCACTACAAAAAAACTACAAAAATCAACACTTATCGTCGATATAACCTACATCATGGGTGCATCTAACTAAATACTAAGACTTGTATCAAATTTCAAATTATATTTCACACACAATTTTATTCATAAGTTCTCATTAGAAATAAGTACAACGATGGTCTATTTATTTTGTTTTCAGTAGAAAAGCAAGAGCAGGAAGCCCGAAGACAGGAAAAAAAAATAATAATAAGTACAGCTTGCACCACTTTTACAACAACAAGAAGATCAAAATAAAGAGTTACGAAATTACACAGGTGTAAAAGTTCCGACCTAAGCGCGAATATTCAGGAATTCGTTTCAATCGTGTGATTGAAATAAGCAATAATTTCAAGAGGTTTCTTGTATATAAAACGCGTAGTTTGTAAGTTGCAGTCAGTTTAATATGAAATTTACATTTTACTCTGTTTGTGATTCATGTCAATAGGTTTTTCATTTATATCGTTTTCGTTATTGATGGAAGAATCTTGAAAGATTGTAAAAAAATCAAAATTTAAAGAAAATCTTATGGAAAAGGGAAAACACGAGAAAACACGATAAGATCAAATTTTCAAGAAAATCTGCTGGGGGAGCACGATAGTCGATCACAAAACAATCGACTAATCGAGTCCTATAATTTTGTGAGTGACATTTCGATCGATTTGCAAATTTCCATCGAGTGATCAAGTTTCGTGCTTCCCCAGCTGAATATAATTTGCCTGTTTGTTGGTTGATTTTGAGTGTTCCGGTTTTTTACGTTTCGCCTTTGTCTTGGTTTGTCCATATATTCCATATATTTGGCAAATTTGACTGAACTTATGCTTTGTTTCTGTTTCATTGTCTGCATTATACGGACCTGACGAGACCAACCCCAACTGTATTCGTGGAATCAGGCCGCGCTCTTTCATGACGCTGCCTCCCTCTTGAATCAGATCGTCCCGATATGACTCTGTCAAGAAGCACCACCTTCTCTTCTACGTCTAAGGCACTGAACGCAGTACCTTAGACCGCTCGGCCATCCTGGATTTCTAAATCTACCCTCGCACCTGCGTGACTCCCCTTTTCTTGGACTGACGTCACGGGAAATAGTATTGACTGCAATGCGGCCATCCGACTTGTCTGCGCTTCGCGGTTGTTCGTAACCTCGTAGTTTTCCATTTTGTAGAAATCTGTAGACCAGCGGTTTGAAGGATAATTCTGATCTTCTGTATCAGTAGCCGTATTTCATCAATCTTTGTATTTCTGGTTTTCCATCCTTTGCCTGCTGGATTTTTATTTTCTAAATTTTGCTTATATTGAAAAATTATTCGTCACCCTCTTTCAATTGATCACTTCTCAGCTGTTCGGAACACCGTTTTTGATCCGCATCAAACCGAAAGCTTCTGCAGGAACTCTTTCACGCAGATCAATTCTGAGGCAGATCTTACCTTGATCTGGCCATGTCTGGCTGGATAAGGCATCAGCGTTGTCATGTAGTTCACCAGAGCCGTAGTTGGTCAGAAAATCGTACCGAGCGAGATCTCAGTTGTACTTTACAGTTACGTTTGAAATATCCTCTTCTTCCGCAGCGATACCATTCGGAGCTTCGTTCAATTTATTCATTGAGGGGCGAAATCTCAATCGTAGTCTACAATCATGACAAAAATGTCCCCTTCTTGGGCAGCGGTAGCATTCAATGCCCCCTTTGAGTAGTTCGCCAGTTTGATTCTAGTAACTGCTTTCCGTAATTTTTCCTCGTTCATCGAGTCTTTATGAATTCCTCCTATTGGTTGTTTTTTTTTTTTTTTTCTCGTATTGACACAGCTCTGATCTTTGCTTCAGATACCTTATAGGCCGCCTCGATTTCCAAGGCTTTGATTAAAGCGTCGCTACTACTTGATGGTTCAGGACAGTATGAGCAGTATTCTCTGTACATTTCTATCTCTAATTTAATATATTAAATTTTCGGTCGGTAGTTGTTCTCGCATTTCTGCTGCTCCTTCCGGGAAGGCCAAATTAACTAGACCGCGGGAATCGGTTCGAAATTCTTGAAACTTTCCGCAGCTTCCTGCTCTTTTTCTTAGCTGCAGCATGTCATCAGAGCTGCAAGTTCCTGATGAAAAGTTTCACTTTTTGATAAACATTCCCAACTTCCTGACGAACGATATCTGTGCGTTTTCTGGCTATATAAACCAATTCTGAAGCCGCACACTCTTCGACAGTCTTGACACATCCAAGCTTTTTTTCTGCGTTCGAGAAAAATCACTCTCTGGACTTCGAAAGGATGGATGTCGAAAGTCACTATTCTTGTATCACTCGCGGTTTCCAAATGGAATTCTATACAAGGTGGAAAATTAAAAAGGACCACCTGGATTTTCTCGATTATTCCACTCATGTGTTAGAAATCCCATAAGACAAGTGACAATTTTCAGAATAACAGCGAAAATTTTCTTTTCCATTTGTTTAACTAGAGAGAATTACAGCGATAATTCTCCCATGTTATTGTAAACATGGTTGTCATGCTAATTTTTGATACAAACAAACGGTTCCTGATAGCAACCATTTATTTGTATTGATTGTTAAGATGTTCAAATCGTTTAATACATATTTTTTTCCATATTTTTTGCATTCTCATACGTGAAATAATCCTCTAAATACCACTTGAGCTTTAAAATGAACCAGATAATTTTTCGCTCATGCGTGTTTTCTCTGCAAATTTCACTCGTCCTACGGACTCGTGAAATTATAGAAAACACGCAATCGTGAAAAATTATCGGTAATTTTGAAGCTCTCGTGGTATTATCCCCGAAAATTATCAGGAAATTAGAAAAACGCCGAAATACGTCGATTTGGTTTGCAAGGGGGACGCTTTTTGGCTATTCCAAAATTTTCCTAGATTGCACCTCCTTCCCGGGGTGAGTTGCACCCCCAAAAGTTGAATAGGAAAACTGGGTCGAGTGGTACCTTGTTTGAGAGGTATTTGAGATGACTTTACAGATCTGTCATTTTTTTTGAATTCTGACTTCTAGTTTTCAAGATATTCGCCTCGGTAGTTGCTATGGGGCGAAAAGAGAACGTGTTTTTCGTGAAAAAATTAAAAGTAGGTCTTGTTTGAAAGGTTGTTCAAAAGGTTCAAACTTACAAAGAAACAAAGGTTCAAAATAAACAAAATTGAGGTGTTTCAGAAATTTCAATTTTTTCTTGTAGAAATGTATGAAAAACACGTTCTCTTTTCGCCCCATGGCAACTTTCGAGGCGAATATCTTGAAAACTAGAAGTCAGATTTCGAAAAAAATTACAGATCTGTAAAGACATCTCAAATACCTCACAAACAAGGTACCACTCGACCCAGTTTCCCTATACAACTTTTGAGGGTGCAACTCACCCCGGTAAGGGGGTGCAATCTAGGAAAATTTTGAAATAGCCAGAAGTGTCCCCCTTGCAAACAAAATCAACGTGTTTCGGCGTTTTTTTAATTTCCTGATAATTTTCGAGAAAATCTAGGTGGATCCTTTTTAATTTTCCACCCTGTATAAGGTTCCAGAATCTCTCAGATAATCCATTTGTGAACTTATTTTTTGATATCGATGTTTCGATGGTAGCAAGTTGAAAAACTAGTCCAGGACTCAAAGTGGAGTTGAAATTTAATGTCCAATGAAAACACGAAGTCTTCCTCCACAGATAAACTTTGAGTGGGTTCATAGAGCCCTACATGTTTCGAAACTAGGAAGTTTCATCATCAGGGGTAAGTTTACCCTTACAATGTATTTTATTATTTTTATTTTAAACAAACTTAGCAATTGGTAGAGGAAAAGAAAAACAAAAACTAAATTTAGATTTAGGACAGGGAAGAGAGGTTGAGCCTCGCAGACTCGACACAAGTTCGGTTTAATTTTTTTTTCTGATAGGGCAAGGGCTGCTCATTATGGGTCTAACTTTTTCCAACAAATTTTTTTCCTAGAAGCCCTTTCATCCCCTTCATGATCGTTTTTTGTTTTGTTTTTCCGAAACTTACCGCTTCCGCTACGTGTTACAACAAAATACCTTCATAGTAAATTAAAGAGGACTAAATGCTCTACAATTTACCCAGCGACAGCATTTGTGTATCACCTACCCTTTAGCCAGGGTGTGGCTCCAAAGTTAAATGACTTTGAGGAAAGATGAGAGGGGGTTATTTAAATTTCCACACCCTGTATATCTAAAAGGGGTAAATGTTTTTAAATATACCAAAAAATCGGCCAATTATTTATGAGTAGTTGCTGCATAGTTTGTGGTAAATTTGCTTTACTGTTCAGTAAAAAAAAAAATAATTCCCAAAACCTCTTTTCTCAAGGTCATTCAACTTTAGAGCCCCACCCTGGCTAAAGGGTAGGTGATAGACGAATGCTGTCGCTAGGTAAGTTGTAGAGCATTTAGTCCTCTCCAATTTAATATGAAGGTATTTTGTTTCGACGCGTAGCGGAGGCGGAAAAACTAGAAAAAGACGACCTTCAAGGGGATGTTCTAAGTAGCGTAACTTGACATCAGGGAACCTCGGTGCAAGATCAGATCAGCCCGCCCGCCATTGACCCCGCCGGAGTTTTCTTTGGATGCCACGCCGAAAAACGGTAATTTTAAGTCTTCAAAAAACAACCTATTGTGTAAGTGTTTAGCTTGGTGTTTACTTATTTCACCACATTGTTTCTCTATTTAAAAAGGCATAGGCTTTTCGCAATTTTTCCCCTCACTCCATCACTCCATTTTGAGAAAGGGAATTGTCCATAAGAATACACATTCAATCAATGCAAGATATTTCGGGGCCCCTCAGTAAAAAAAGAGCATAAGTAATATTTATATCTAGTATGTATTTGAAGTAAACCTGAAAATAAAATTCGCAAATTTTATAAAAATCCAAAATAAAATACTCACATGGTTAAAGCTTTGGACACTTTATAAATGGTAGAAAAGGGAACACATTAAAAAATAAAGGTAACTAAAAAATAAATAGGGTAGTGGACAATTTTTTGAAATATTTTTTTTATTAATCTTCATAACAAAATAAACAGTAGTTGATGATTCTTCGATTTTAGAAAACAAAAATATACATAAAAAAAATTTAACGAATTTTTCCTTATTTTAAACGCTATAATTTACCGCCCGGAAATTACGTCATAGCTGTTATGTCCAATAGCGTCAAGGCATTCCGACATTAATGAAAGTGGCGAGAGCGCAGTCTACGCGTCCTCATATTTTACATAGTTTTAGAAAAAGATGCTGATAAACTCAGTGCGCACTGATTGACAAATGGAAATCTCTCAAAAAGTGGGGTTATGTTGAGGATACGCCTAGATGTAATGATACCCGACAGACGCTGATATATCTCTCTTTTTTGCACTAATGAGTAAGTTTGTGTCGAATATCGGACGTAGGTTTGATTTAATTCATACTCAAATACAGCAGCTATGACGTAGAATCAAGGCGCGAAATATTTCCGTTTAAATAGTGGGTCCCAAAACTCTACTTTTACAACCGTTTTAAACAAAGTAAGTAATTTTATCTGAAATTTCTTTTGATACGAATATTTTTTATTTACTTCATAGATGAAGGATAGATCATCGATTTCATTGAAATTATACCTTGTCCACTACCCTATTGTACCTAATACGGAAAACGTTTTATTATGAATTTGTACTATAATTTTCAGACATTTGAAAAGATTTTTTTTTTAGAAGCATAATAAGCAGCCCTTGTCATACAAGAAAAAAAAATAAAACAGAACTTGTGTCAAGTTTGCGAGGTTCAACCTCTCTTTCCTGGTGGCCGATCCTCGGGCCAGGGAGTAGAGCTCCCCGAGAGAACAAATTTTTCGTCTTTATCATTCACATTTACTTTTCGGTTACGTTGACAAGGAAAAAACATTCGTTCTATCGGGGAGATCTACTCCCTAGCCCGAGGATCGGCCCGCTGGTCTATTTAGACACAGGACATATAGACGAGTATTAGTTGAAAGATTCATGTCATAATTTTATGCTAATAAACTTCTTTTTGAAGCCACATCATTTTAGTTAGTGGAGTATCTGAAAATAATAAAGTCACTTATAAACTCACTGTTTCAAAATGGAATACTACATAATTTCACTTCCGACATTACTTGTTCACGGATTTCGAGTCCATTGAAAGTCACTTTACAAACAATAACAACTTTTATTGAACAAACTGACCTTAACTTATCGAAACGTATACAACTTACTCCCTGACTGACTCACCACACGCTATTTCCAGATGCCATTTAATTCGGGATTTATCTAGAACTTGCTTATTCGAATGTAATAGAATTCCCAGAATAGACGCACTCTAGACTTAAACAACTGAATTCGTGGAATCAGGACCGGCTCTGGATGTTTTATTTTTCGCTAGATGGCAGTGGCGCCAATGTCCGAGTTCAGGAATTAGCTCCAAGAGCATAACTTACTCGTAATGTGCACTAGTTTTCTCGTTAGGTATACACTTTATGTTCAATATTATGCACTGAATCATTACATAAATCAAGTACGAGGTGATTTGAAATTTGAAGTAAACAAACTCGACAAACGTTGTGAATGACGGGCAGCTTTTGATTCCTCCGAAAAAAAGGCGAAAAAAGCAGTGATTAAGTTATGAAAGAAAACGTTGCAGTCTGTTTGAAATAAAATCTTGTATGCCACTCGGCCAGAAGGTCTTTTCGTGCTTCGCTCAAACTTTGAGCTCAGCACAAAAAGATTCGATCCTTGGTCTTTTGACATAAATAACTATTTCGTTGAGACATAGTTAGTCGAGCAAGCACATTTCGACCTTCTGGCATTTTCATGGACGTTGAGAGTAACTAGATTAGAAAACATCCTCAATTGATCAATCCTTGATGGCGTTATACGCTATGTGGCAGGGATATATGGACCAGATAGTGATCACAGAGACAGCAGGCCACTAGGAAATTCCGCTACGGTCTTCCAAGCGGAGGTTCTAGCAATAAACTGCGCGGAACTTCTAACAATCCAGATATCTACAAACAGATATATACAAATGTGGTTGGAATGTCGAGGCTCTATGGAAACCTAGTACCATTTCTAGATTGGTCTAGGAGACAACAGAATCATTGACTCGGATCACTCTGGCCTGGGTCCTAGGGCATAGAGGTATCCACGGAAATGAGGTAGCGCTGTTATGCTGGCGAGGCTAAGAATCGCAGAGGCCAACGCAACGGCAAAGAGACCAACGCCAGTATAGGTGTCCCTCATAGAAAAAAAAACTCCATCGAGAACATCCTGATCGGTTGAGACAAACCAAGGCATGCAGGAAAGCAAGGTCAATTATGCCCAAGCTTTCGAAGAAAAGGTAAAATATCTTGAAAACATGGACCGAAGGAGACTGAGTAATAATCAGGCTCCTGGGAGAGCATGGTTTATTTAAATCCCACTGCAGAAGGATGAGACTCTGAAAAGAGGACCTTTGCAGGAAAAAAGCAAGCAAATCGAGGGCAGCCAACATATTTTCTGTGACTTTCCAGCATCAGGACTCTAGAAAGACTTCAATGCTCAGTGGCGGGCAGCACATCCCAGCGTGGAGACGAGGTCTTGCTATTTTACAAACTTGGCTATTAAAGCCGGGCTTGGGATCTAGGAACCACAGGTCGAGGCGAAGCTACAATTGGGCAGTAGGCTTGACTACACTGCCGCAAAGCTCATCTAGCCATCCATAATACTTTTAAAAATGGATTAATGATAAATAACATAAATAATAATACACATGAATATTCAAAAAACGACAAGCTATGTAACACTGCAAATGTCACTTGCTTTTTTTATGTAAATAATTTTTACATTTTATAATTTTATATAATTATTCAGCCATATGGCTGAATTAATTATTTTATCGGTGACCTCGAGAAGGCCATAGGTACTTTCTTTTGTACTACCTTGATCTACTCGACGTAGTAATTTGTTGCTCTTTATCCTCGTTAATAGTTTTCGAACGTAGTACTTTTCACATAGCTGAGGGTTGACAGGTTGATAGGTTGTCCTTCAAAAATGTCAAGTGACATCTATTTATTCTGGAAGAGAAAATTGCCCTTTTCTAATCTTGCTGTTGCCCCAAAAACGTCGAGTGTGGCTGGGCTGGGGGCAGCCGTCTTCCTCAAGTGTAATTACCGTTCTCGTGGAGAAAAGTACCTTATCGGCCTTCAGGCATTATCGTAACGAAATAAAGTTGCGTAGAGCAATAATCTATTAATTACCGAGAAAATTTCAATGGAAAGTCCTGTGATTGCCGTTTTATTCAAGTTTGAATTTACCGACCCCACTCGTGGTAAGTTTCTTTAATTTTTTTTTTTTTTTCAAGTAATGGTTGTTCATGGAATGCCTTATTACTTAGGGTCTTTTTTGAATACATTTAAAAGATATGTTTTGTCTTTATGGGTTATTACTTAGGGTCTTTCGGAGAGCCGTTTCTCTCAACAAGTCCATTCCAAAAAGGCCACATTTTCAATAGTAATACCATTTCCGTGGAGTGTGGCATAGAACTTTTGAAGGGATTCCTACCCTACAAGAATCAAGACCCTCACAAGTCGTGCGTGTGCCCCACATTTGACGACAATTCTAGTCCCTCATCTAGCTTGATTCTAGGCTAGAATCTGCAAATTCCATGTGCAGTTCCCTCGTCCAGTGGCTAAAGACTGGATGGCTACCGACTACCGTAATCTACCTATTTGTTGAAATTGAGGCTTGTATAGTTTTAATTATAACTTTCACAACCTTTTTCTATGAAATCCATTTTATCATCAATTACCATATTTGATTGAATTTTTACTGACATTACCTTTAAGTTTTAAAGTTTCAATTGCATTCATTATTCTTGACACCAGAGTGAACTCTATTTTTTAATTTTTGATCTGCCGTATTTTTATTGGTTTTTTTTTTACTTAACTTTTAGTACCCTCATATTTGAATAATATACTTAGATTTTATCTTCTATTAATCATAATCATTAATCTGAACTGAGGTCAAGGTTGGACAATATGTTCTAAATTTGAAATTTTTGGGTAAGTACCTATGGCGCCAAAAATTGATCAATTTTTCATCTGGGTTATATTACCCACAAACTCCTTTATACCTCCATCGTTTAACCTTTGATTTCATACAGGTACAATTTGATTTTATTGAATTTATTTTTGAAGTGAATACTTCTTTGGCCGCATGAGAGTGATTTTTCAAGGTCGCGTCACGACGCGATTTATAAAATTTTCGTCTCGCAAGTGAGATGAAGCATATGATGAATATGAGGGAGAGAGAGTGAAAGAGATCGATAAATAAGTATTCACTTCTATCACGTGTACTGTGCTGCACGTGACTTTTTATTTTCACAGAAGCTGACCATATTTATCAATAAAATTTTCAATCATTTAAGTATATTTTTTTTAAATTAGTTTTCTGGAAACTTGAATCTTTATATTTTCCTTTCAAATTGATGATATGGCCAGCGACTGTTAATGAATTTATAAGGCAAGTATATTGAGGTGTATTGTTATTATACTATTATTTTATTTTTTTGAGCTTGAAGAATCTGATCAAAAGTTAACCTCTTTGATTTGATCTTAGGTGTTTTACCAACAATAATTGATTTTATATTTTGAAATAATTCAATGCTGAATTTTTGACTGACTGTGAAAATATATACTATTTTAATTTTTAATTTTACTTAATTGTTTTATTGGTTCACCTATATGTCAAGATTTGAGTTGTGTGCATTATTTATAACTTTTTCAGAATTACTAATTACCGTTTGCTGATTATTTTCTAGGTGTGTTTCTGAATTTTTACCCTTCCATATTTTAAGCAATATCATTATTAAACTATCAACCCACACCTAATAATTTTTCGCTGAGCAAACCGAGCATATTATGTGCCTCTTGTTAATTCATTAACAAAAGGGGTTACAGCTAACAATACCTTATCGGAACTAATTAAATAACATTCAATTGAGATGAGAAAATTTGATTCACGTCGCCAATCAAAATAATTTCAGAATATATATCGCAATTCGCTCTCTGAAATGGCAAATACAATAGCAGCTGGAATTGATAGCATAGATGCAGCAGCAACAGCTTTAACAACATTATTAAGGAAATAGTCCATTAATGACTAAGCGCTACAAACCACTCTTTATCAATGGAAATGATCTATTACACATGCGAATATATCCTACGACGACGATGCGACAGGACGCCAAATTAACTCAATACGATTTTGTGTGGATGTGAATGTAAATAATGGTTGCTGACTTAAGTGCACGTTGGGAAGTTTTTTTTGGATTTTTGTGAAAATTATTCGTTTCATGAGTAGTAAGTAAGTAACTGTATTACTTTATTCATCTAAGTTATACCAATAATCAATAATTTGCATGGAACGCGATAGAAAACATAGATGTACCTAATTATTTTTCGTTCAATTATTACTAGTAGAATTCGATTATTTTTTGTTATCGTGTGGTAATTGTTTTTTTTTTGCCTATTGCGCATTATTGAATTTCTCATTTTGGTTTAATAAACTTTGTTATTTATTTAAAAACTCTTGTTTTATTTTTGTAACTATGTATTTTAGTTATCACACATTGTGAAAAAAATTGATTTCTTTTTTCAATTATCTTTGTTGAAGGCGCGGCTGATTTTTTTTAGTGCCTTACTAAATTTTCTTCAAAAATTTCGGTTTGATTTAGAGGCATTATAGGAAAAAAAGATCGTTTATTTGAGCAATAAAACTCAAATAAACCGTATATTTGTTCAGACAAGTTGGAACTGGTAGTGTTTCATGACTGACAGATTATATATTTTTGAAAGCTTATTTCCGTATCAAATATCGTCAAATTAAACCTTCCACGACGGCGCTGTATAGATTTAATAATCCTCAGAATTACTACATGTTTGGATACCAGATTCAATCATCTACTTGTGCAGATAGATATACAATCGAAACCTGGTGCAGTAAATGGAAGATGAAGCTCAATAAAGTCGAATGCACTGTCCTGAGCATAGGCACAAACTGCGCTGTATTTCCCTACACTATCAATAACATGGTTTTGGGTCGTGCTCAAAAACAAAATGACCTTAGAGTTGTTATCACCAGTAACCTCAAACGAAATAATCACATAAGCAAGGTGGTAAAAAAAGCGAACTTATTCATTTACTGCATCCAACGTGCATTTGAAGACCGCTCCGTAGACTTAGTGCTCAAAGTATATAAATCCTTCATACGCCCAAAAATGGAATATGCGCACACTATTTGGAACCCATATTTTGTCAAAGACATTGATCTGATAGAGCGAGTGCAAAGAAGAGTAAGCAAAATGCCCCGAAGTTTGTTAAATGACAGCTACGAATCGCGTCTGTCAAAATTAAACTTAACCACCTTAAAAACCAGAAGGCTGAGGGGAGATTTGAGAGTGACATACAAAACCTTAAATGGTTATTACTCCGTTCCAGCAGTGCCACTTAAACTCAGTGGAAATGTACATTTGTGTGGTCATTCCTTAAAGTTAGAGACAGAAAGAACATCCAAACTCCCTAGAAAACACTTTATATTAAACCGCATAGTCTACCAGTGGAACGCACTCAGTGAAGAAGTTGTCACGGCTCGAACAATAAGCTCATTTAAAAACTGTATTGATCGCGAATTGCCGGAAATCTTAACCAGAACTGTGTACTACGGAGGAAGTTGAAATACGTTCAAATTTAATATCAATAGTTTCATCGGTGTAAACCGCCTACTATTGTTAAACTAATAATAACAATAATAATAATAAATAAATAATAATAATAATCTTTGAGTGCAAATTACCCCGAAAAAACACCCACAGAAAAACAAAGAAAAGCTTACCCTCTTATATTAAAAATACAGGAACATGTGGAACAGGGAGATAAAAGCGACATTTACTATATTGATTCCTTCAGCTTAAATTGTGTATGTAAGATGGTGATGAGGTAATCAGAAAAAACACTGGAGACGGCCTTTTGGGAATTGAAAGGTAAAAATTTTAAAAGGAAAAGAAATGCACGTTCCTTGTTCTAAGCTGATGCGTATCTCGGTTTCATGTACGCACTTTCAAATGTAATACGTTTTCTAAGAATAGTGGAAACTGAGCGGTTTTCGTATATAAAAAAAATCAAAATGTGAGGGGCACTTTTTCGAATTCATTTTGAAGGATAGAGAGGCTGATTTTATTGGAAATAGGCTTATTTGAAAAAAAAAAAACTTATCTCAAAGACGGTTTGGTTTTGTGACCAATCTAGTTTTGGAACATAAAATGAATGCTTAATTTATTAAAAATCATGAAAATATCTTTGAAAAAAAAAGATAAATTTTAAGCTGCGAACAAAATACTAAAAAGTCTGCTGTCCAGAGAAAATCTCTTCTTCAAAAAGCTATTCTATCAACTATCCTAGCACTTACTTATTTTATAACTTCTGTTCATAAAAAACGTTTGCAATGTCTCACGCCTGGAATCGGGGTCGAGGCGTGGTGGATTCCTCTTTTTTGGGCCCTATGAGTTTTGGATGCTATAATGGATTTTCAGTGTTTCGAAATGCATGACGGGTTAAAGGCGTTAGTCCTATTTTCTGTGGCCTAACCAAACTTGAAACCGGGTAACTACAATCGACAATAAAGTTTATAATGCGAACTCCATAATAACTGTCGCGGGGGAAAAGAAGGACGGCCTCTCCTTTACCCTCCACTAAGCTTCTTGAATAAAGTAAGAAGACTTTGTTTATAATCCACGAATAAGCTCAGGGTGCAGAAAATTTAAATTTCTGAATTAAAAATTTATTGATTTCAGAAAGATATTTGGATATTTTGAAGTTGTATATTTGGTAAACAAAAAAATGCCCCTGCGTCATTTTCACGAGAAAACATACAGTGTCCCCCATGATATTCGCTGCTACATATGGTAAGTAAGATATAGAAACGCGAAAAGTAGGGTTAGATTGCAAATATCGAAAAAAGTTAGTTGATATACGACGTTTTAGTAGAAGCAAGGAAAAATAGGAAATTACTTGTTTTTCGTCATGGATATGGTCATGAATTTGCCGCCACGACAGTGATCATGTGACTGATGTCAAAATTAGAACGATGTCTTAGTGCTGGCTGCGAAATTTGGAGCAAAAGCAATAAAAAAAGGGAAATTACTTTATTACTCTATATTTAGAGGTCCTCGGAGTAGCCAGTTTCACCACATACAGATGAGATGCTCATTGCTTGTGAGGCTCTTGTGGTTCTCAAATAACTTCCTCTAGTTTTTCCCTGTAATATTGAAACGTCTTTATTTGTATTTACCAGTGGGGTAACCAGAGAATAGGTTATGGATTGTCTAAAAATCTTAACAAAGAATTGAGGTGTCAGGGTGCCACGCCCTGATGTTGCCACATTTTCTCATACGTAAAAATACAGGCCTGGATAGCGGCCTGGGGGGGGGGGGCAACCCGATGCCCCCCATGAGTTACAAGAGCTTGGTGGTAGCCCCGAAACAATTTATATGCGACGTTGCAATTTTTGGCATTTTCATGTTTGGACTGGAATCAGCGCCATGCCACGCCACCCCAGTTGTTTATTATTATTATCCCGGCCTTTTGAGTTTTGAGTGGACAGAGGAATATAATAACCTTTCATAATTTGATAATTGAATAAAATTGAAACTACAAATTTTGTACTTTGAAGCACTGCCTTTTGATTGGAGTGGAACTGGAAACTCGTTTGTTTTCTTACAGGGCGGAAAATTTTTTCATATCAAATTCGGAAAAAAATAGTTATTTTTCTAACAAGTGCAGGAAATACCATTTCTCGCAAGTGTGAAGCCTAGTACTCATAACAGCGAAATTAGCTCTTTTTTGACATTCCTTCGATAATTTGACGTTTTATGCGTGAATCAAACGTTAAATTTTCGAAGTAATGTCAAAAAAGAGCGAATTTCGCAGTTATGAGTACTAGGCTTAAAGGAACCCAATTTTTCCCAAGGGTGTGCGGAAAGATTACTCTTTATGCATGTCAAAAGTTTTTTTCCGTACATTCGTAGGAAAAAAACGGATCATCTTAGTTTCAGGTGTCCAGAAAATGGCAGAGATTATCCTGTTTTTAATCCCTAGTGGGACTGCTTATTGAGCTAAAAGTGTCTGCCAACTGGTACATCAGCCGCAGACCTCTACGCTTGGAGTAAAATGCATTATTCGAGTTTAAAGCACACAAAAAAATTCATTCCTAAACGCTAAATTCTTGTTAAAATCACCTTTTCTTCATTTAAAATCGACGAAAGAATCAAATAACGAGCACAGCCTGAATCGCAAGCCTTCCATCGAGGTCTGCGGGTGACGTCATCGCTATTAGCAGCTGTGCCGACGTCACTCGTAGACCCTGCCTGCTCAAGAATTGATGAACTTCCGCCTTATTATGATGAGCAATCCTGTCTACGATTGTTGTATTAAAATGTCGAAAATTCCAACAAAATCCAAATCTTTCACTGCACAAGCAAACTAGCATCTGCAAAGAACTTTTTTTCTGACCATTGAAAAATAAACAATTTTCGTCATTACCTCCATATTTTAAAAACTGCTGTTTTCGTTACTCGTTAAACAACAAACATTGTCCGCACCTGTTAGGAAAATCTAACCCAAACAAAATAATATACTTTGACGTCAATTGGGCAACGTAGCACTCCTTGCTTTAACCTTTTAGAATTGTTTTGGGGCTCCCACCAAGCTCTTGTCCATGGGTTCGCCACTGATATTTACAATTAATTGCGGGAGGAGCTATCACAAGAACCATTTTATTTAAACGAGCATTTCATTTGATTTTTTCATGCCTATCTATAATTGAGTTGAAATGTAAGTATCTATCTATTTTCTTCATAATCTCATGCAGCTATTCTTTTAATAGTATATCTAAGTCACTGGGGGCCCGTTACCTTAGCTGGGATTAGAAATATACCAAAATTATGATTACTCAATGAAGAAAGTGTACATCAGTTTCATGCATTTCTCAGCATATGAAAAATTTTATGGACAGAAAAATCTTTTACTTTTAAACACTAATTCGAGTTACATTGGAAATTTAGATATGTTTGATAATTGTGTTTGTGGGAATTCTTTATATTCTCCAAAGTTTTAGGATAGAGTAGGCCCCAATACCAGTAACAGAGCCTATGACAATAGTTAGATATGTTATATTCAACCACAAACAACTATATCAAATACATACTAAATTTTAGTAATCTTCAGAAAAAAATGGAACAAAAACTCAAGACCGCAAGACTCTTGCATGCTCGGTCTTGGTCTTGCGTAAGTCTTGCAATGCTAAGTCTTGGTCTTGCATAAGTTTTGCACTGCTCGGTCTTGGTCTTGGTCTTGCAGTTTAATAGTGGTCCTGGTCCTGGTGTTGGTCTTGGTCTTGCATTTTCTGCAAGACCAAGACCAAGACCGCAAGACCTCGAGAAGGCCATAGGCGCTTTCTTTTGTACAACCTTGCTCTACTCGACCCTAGTACTTCGTTGCTCTTTAACCTCGTTCATAGTTTTCGAACGTAGTACTTTTCACATAGCTGAGGGTCGACAAGTTGACAGTGTTTCCTTTCAAAAATATCAAGTGAAATATATTTATTGTGGAAGAGAAAATTGAAGAGCCCCTTTTCTACTCTTGCCATTGCCCTGAGAGCTCGACTGTGGCTTAGGGGGGCAAGTGAATTATCGATAACCGTTCTCGTGGAAAAAGTACCTTATCGGCCTTCAGGCATTATCGTAACGAAATAAAGTTGCGTAGAGCAATAATCCATTGATTACCGAAATAATTTAATAAAAAAGTCTCGTAATTACCGTTTTATTCAAGTTTGAATTTCCACCCCACACGTGGTAAGTCCTTTTTAATTTTTTTTTTAAAGTGATAGTTGTTCATGAAATGTTTCTATTACTTAGGGTTCTACCGTGGCCTATTCCTACCTTGGGCCCATTCCTTCCGTCGGCCTAATTTTACCGGGGACCTGTATTTTCCGAGAAGCTGTTTTTCTCAAGGGATCCATTTTCAACAAGCCCCATCTCTGGGTATAGAGCTTTTGAGTCCTTCACGTGTCGAAAACTGAACTTCTAGCCTCTATCTTCCAGGCTAGAATGTACGACTTCCAGGATGTCTACCGACTACCGTAATCTACCTTTCTGTTGAAATTGAGGCTTGTATAGAGTTTCGTTAATAACTTTTATATCTTTTTCTTCTATATTCTGTTCTATAACCAATTAACATAATTAATTGATTAAATTTTTACCAACACCTTTAAATTTTTAAAGTTTCAATTTCATTCATGTTAATCATGTTATTCTTGACACTTTAGTAGAACTTTAAATATTTGTTCTCGATTTTTGATTTACCGTATTTACTATAGATTTTTTCCCTAATTTACTTTTGGTACCGCCATATTTAAAGAATATACTTATGTAAGCCTATGTATTGAAGCTTATATAATAATCTGAACTGAGGTCAAGGTTGGACAACATGCTCTAAATTTAAACTTATTGAGTAAGTACCTATAAAGTCAAAAATTGATCAATTTTTAACCCTGGGTCATACGACTCATATATTTGAGGATTTCCATTAAATCTCCAGACCATTTAACCGTTATATAGCCCAACTTTCCATTTCTTTCAGGTACAAATTGATTTTATCGAATTTATTTTTTTTGCAGAAGCTGACCATATTTGTCAATGGAATTTTTCAGTCTTTTTTTTTTAAATTATTTTTCTGGAAACTTAAATCTTTATGTTTTCCTTCCAAATTCACGATATGGCCAGCGACTGTTAACGAACTTATATGGTAACTTTATTGAGGTACATTATAATATGTATTTTCTTTTTTCAAATTTGATGAAACTGCTGTTTAAGAGTTAACCTCTATTTATTGATTTTATTTGAAGTGTTTTATCAGCAATTGATGTTATACTTTGAAATTATTTAATTTTTGATTTTCAACCTCACTGTGAAATATATACTGTTTTGATTTGAAATTTACTTGTTTCCTTTATTGGTTTATCTATACGTCAAGATTTGAGTTGTGTGCATTATTTATTTCTTTTTCAGGATTACCAATTACCGTTTGCTGATTATTTTCTAGGTGTGTTTCTGAATTTTCACCCTTCCATTTTTTAGGCAATTTTATTATTATTATTATTATTTTTAATTCACTGGCGCCCTTGCCATTCTGTACTGATTAAACTATCAACCCACACCTAATAATTTTTCGCTGAGCAAACCGAGCATATTATGGACCCCTTGTTAATTCATTAACAAAAGGGGTTACACAAGTTGCAGAAGAATTTTGTTAATAGTTCTCGGTCAGGATACAACGTTGTTCATGTCAGAACCAAATTTTTTGACAAAGAGATCTACTTCTTTCTTTGACGATACTATAATGGAAGTATTGTCCTTACTTAATGGTGGAAAGGAAGAAGATGTGAAATTTTTTCCTATGTTCCTGGCAAAGGACCAAAAGGAGCTTGATCCGCTGGGTCAGTCCAAAAGTCAATTTCGCTTCACCCTTCCATATTTTAAGCAATTTTATTATCAATTTTTTTTAAATTACTGATTGAACTATCAACCCACACCTAATAATTCTTCGCTGAGCAAACCGAGCATATTATGGGCCTCTTGTCCCCCCAATGACCCCGAAGAGAATATTTTTCTAAGTTCGTTACAGAATCGGTCCATATTTCAGCATAGTTTCTGATCATAGGATAGAATTTCATAACAAGAGATAGATGAAGGGTCATTCGATCACTAGTGAATGAGGCTATTCGGTATCAACTTGGGATGGCGATGTTTCGTGGGAGGCTTAGACAAATTATAATTTTTGACATTTTTGCAATAGTATTGTAAATTCTTGGAGCAACTTGGAACCATTCTGGTTACAAACCTATCTAGCCATGTAAGCATTTTAGTTATTTCAAACTGATTAGTAATTCCACTTTTAGAGCGGAAACAAGTATTACTACAGCATTTTTTTTTTTTTTTTCGAATGTCTATTTCAATTATATGGCAAGGGAAATTTTTTCCACTACCTAGCTATAAGTTCTCATCAATGCACTGCATCAAACTGTATTTCATTCATATAACAGTTTTATAAATAACCAAAGGCAAGACTGATAACCGAGTTTTAGGTTACATACATATTAGAAATGCGACGTGCATTGTTACCACTAGGTATAGCTTTAATAAATTGGCTCCTGTATTTTTCATTTTATGGCACTTAACCGGTTTGTAAGCAGCACCATCGGGAAAACAAGCAGCGGCAAGAATAGGAAGGAGTAAAAGCCGCCACCTGGGCAGCAAACAAGTTATTTTCCAATCAAGAAATGAGGGTTGGGACGCAGGGCCGGCACAGCAGCTCTAATTACAAAATTGATTTGGAGTGAGCCCGAGTCAGATCCCCAAGGTGCCGTGCTTTATTAGATCATTGCTTTACTGCACAATCCTATTACGAACGTATATCAGGCCCGCTTCGTGTCGGATTTTGATTCTGTTTGGGAACTAAAAGGAAAAAGGATTTTTGAATCCATGAGGCACTAACAACGAAAAGCTTGCATTAGAAATTAATGGGCTCACGTTAAGTTAATTCATTGTTGTTCTCGCTACTCTAGCATTATTTTTGAAATTGATAATAGGTTTTTTCGTTCATTTTCTTTCTAGGTATTTTTTATGTACGTTTTCGGAGATATTGTTATCCGAATATGAACTGAACGAGAAATCTCAAATGCCTAGGCTTCAATTAATAAAAGTTCTATCAAATTTTCTGTTAATTAATGTTCCAAGACTCTTGTAAGTTTTTACTCTAAAAGAAAATTGAAATAAATTTTCAAATTCAAAATTCGTTCGTTCGATAACTCGAAAAAGTTCAAACGATGGTAAAAGTTGGGAGAGTAATGCGAATTTGTTTAAACGCCTCTAGGTAAAGATATGAGCCGTGAAACTACAGTTTTCGCGGTCTTTTAATTCCAGATGTATTTCTCAAAAGACTCGTTAGTCCCTTTTGAACATGCTAGTGTGCGTGCGCTAGTTTTAAAGTAAGCTTTCTAGTTTTTCATGTGGAACGATTCTGGCTGGAAAACTAAACTTGAGTATAATTGAATCACACAGCAAAACCTTTTATTTGTTGAAAGCAAAAATACAATGTTATGATTTTTCTTCTATGATGATGATCTTCAAAATCTTGTTTGAAATCGTTTATTCAACTTAAAATTGAATTTTACAATAACACACTATTGATGCTGAGTCAAGATCCTTCTTGGAAGAAGCGGGACGAGTTATGAAGTGGATATTCGATTTTTTGAGCAAGATTTTGGTACCAAATATCTCGAGAATAAAGTTTGATCGTGATTTGTGATTTTCGAAGATTGAATGCCAATTTTATTGAGAATTTAGGGATTTATCAATTAAAATGAACCATTGTAACAAATAGTGTATATTGGATGAGAATGCAAACCAGCCTACCTTAAGATTTGCATTGATATCGAACATTTCCAAAAACGGTTTGGAACATAATTTTATAGTGGTGGGATTGTCTAATGATCATTTGCAAAAAACAATCTCGACACTTCTCAAAAATAGTTCAAACGGTTCCAAAAATGTAGCATTTTCTTTGAAAAGGATACAGTTTTCTTATTACTGACCTAACTGACCTGTAAGTTTGTACTGAGAGTCTCAGGAGGACTTTCCTCTATCAAAAGATCATGCACATAGGGTGTTGACAATAACCAAGTTCAAGTACCTAATCATTTTTCTGTACGTCCAAGATATCTTCGAAACTTCGAAATTTTTATATTTTTAATAAGTTAAATGAAAGTTTCGGATATTTGTGGAGCCTCCGTACACATAAATTATTGTTCGAACATGGTTATGGTCAACAATCAGGTGCGTAAGATGTTGACGAAAAAAAAACAAATAGGTCAGTAAGTAATAAAAAAGTCAGTATTTTTTTTAAGGAAATCGCTATAATTTTTGAACCGTTGCAGGGTACCCGAAGGAACCGTCTTGGGTCCTATTTTATTTATTGAATATATAAATTCTCTAGCAGGCATGAATATAAATAATGGCTCACTTATATCATAGACCTAACTACTACTACTCGTCGTAGTTAGGTCTATGCTTACATCCTATGCCGATGACACGGCTGTGGTATCGTCGGACACAACTTGGGAGTTGTCAAGAGAAGCTTGCGTCTCAGGTATAAATAAAATAAAAAACTGGCTAGATTATTTCAAATAAACCCTTAATTTATCTTAAACAATCTATATAGCATTTTCCCTTACAGAAAAAAATCGTCTGGATTTTGATCAAATATATATAGATAGGCTAGATGATAGTATTAACTCAAAAAACTTACGCAAACTTATGCACAAGTTTTATGCAGGGTGTATCAGGTTTGACTACAAAAATTTCAACACGTGAAAATATGGCCCATTTTGAACAAAAAAAGTTTATACAACATTGGGTCCTAACCTAACCATTTTTAAGAAAAAGGTCTTTGAATTTTTGACATTTTTTGACGAATATTTGAAAGAAAATTTTAATCATCATGAGATGTGAAAACATTTAGTTAATTCAATTATTGAGTATTTATACATTTTTAGTCAACAACAATAATAAAAAATTCAAAAAACAACATGAAAATTTCACTAGAATTCGGTATCTAAATATCTGGCAACATAGCACAACGGTGGTTGAACCTTGGTTTAAAGGGGGTGTGACCCTAAAAAACGACTCAACACTTTCGCTGCGCATGTCGCTCATGAGCGACATTAACGTACATACCTTAGTGCGCGTGTCGCCTATGTACGACAAGTGTATGCATTGCTTTGTTCATTCCGTACAAATTTAGCACTGGTTGAGAGTGAACAGATTTTTGTCAGTGTTAGAAAAGTATTGAAATAACGGATTTTCTTATCCGTTTGCGAGTTTGTTGTGTTGGTGGCTAATCACGTGTGATTGGAAAACAAAGGGAAACATGGATAGTGAGGCCAGTCCCTCGGGCTTAAACGTCCTAGATTGTGTTTCAAAAATGATGAAAAAACTCTCAGATTCCGAGCTAGAAAAGGCAGACATCCGCTCTGGACATCTAAATTCAGAGTCTAGTGCTGATGTCGCCTATGAGCGACAATTTCAGCTCCTGGGGAAAAATCCCATTTAATATTCGCAGCGAACGTGTAAAGCTACTTAAATCAAGAATAAAAATCTAAGATCTCTCGTGAAAACTGCAGTCCTATAATCAAAATAGTCTGCGAGAAAATTCCTTGTGGAGATAAATTATGCAGGAACTTGTGATGTCACAGCCGCCGAAATCGCAGTCTCCTATTCGTTCAGTCATCAGTGAACCGTACCCTATACTTTGACTGGTTTCAATTCGCTCTAGTGAGAAAACTGTTTTTTTTTTTTCGAAAATTCTTACACGTGTTAATACTGTGCCTGATAATCCGAGGTGACTTCACAAACACCTAATTGTAACTTTAAATCGCCCTAACTCGAAACCGGACCATGGTAGCAAGATGCGGTTTAAATATTTATTCTTAATTTTTTTTGCATTAAAACTTTCATTTTTATGTCACACCCCCTTTAACTGATCAATTGATTCTTATGTTGTCAGATAAGTTGAAATATGGTAACGCGCGTAATAATTCATTCTTTTTTGAAAATAAAATGTTTACAAACGTCGAATATGGACGCAGATACTTGTTCAGGAATAAATGGGCCATTGTATCTCATGGTAAAATATTCGTAGCTACTCATAACCTTCGACCCTCATACCTGATACACCTTGTATACTTAGAGAAATTATGAACAAAAAGCTTTTTTCAACAATATACAAAAGTTTAATAGAATCAGTTTGGAGATATGGAGTTGTGGTGTGGGGTGGCTTATAGACCGGTGCTTAACGACCATTTTTTCAAAACGATTTTCTCCCGTCTGCCATTAAGGGTGGTTATTCTTTATGCAATAAGAAGTGGAATGGCTGAAATTTCAAAGAGCCCCGCGTGTGACAATACAATGATATGCTAATTTGAAAATGTAATGAAAAGTGGAGATGGGGATCAATATTATCCCGTCTGCCACACATTGTGAAGGTAATTTTAACAAAAATGAGTATAAGGATTCTAAATGGCGGAAACCCTGGGTTAGTATAAAGTGTCATATTACTAATTTCAAAATGTCACCAAAATCGGACATGTGGATCAACGACCTCCCGTCTGCCAAATTAAATTTATGTTACATTCACGATGTAATACATCAATAAGTAAATGGCAGATAATCTCGGTTGGTATAATAATATTTAACAATTTTTGAAGTTGTATCAAAATGCTGAGATGTTGAAAAAATTTTCTCCCATCTGCCATTTGGAAGATAAGTTTGACATGCAAAGTAAAATCCAAGAAATATATTGGCAGATGTATCCAAGGCATATTAACAATTGGCAGAAACAATAAAAATGTCAAAATTTTTCAAAGTTGAGATCAATTTTTTCCCGTCTGCCAATAATTTATATTAAATTAGCTACTACTAAAAGCCTAATTTTCGACTGGCAGAAATTGCAGGCCGATACAAGTTCTCATAATTTATGAACAAAATTGGAACAAAAATTGTTCATAGCATGAACGTTTTTAACCCGTCTGCCGCTTGTTTCAGTGAAAAGTAGTTATGGGAATATGCATATTCTCAATATGGCAGAAACCTCAATGAGCTACATACGTTGCACAATTATTGTTAAATTGCTAAAAATGTTTATGTGTCCAAACAATGGACCTTTTGCACTCAATCAAAATTAGGTATATAATTTATCTGTAACGAAAGTCAATTTTATGTACCATCGTCACCAAAAGTATCTGGGACACAAATAATGCATAATAATCTCCTGGACTAATTCTACTGTCATTCATTTCAATGCATTTAATGCATAGTTTGACAAATATTTGACAATAAAATTCATATAATAGGACAAGAGCTAATGTGATGCTGTCCCAGTTACTTTTGGTGACGATGGTACTACATGAAAGTATGGTTGGTTAATTTTTAAAAAAATCTTGAAGCCAGAAATTGGAAGAAAAAAAAGCAGATTATTTGAATTTTGTGCCATATTTTTGCACCAATCAAAAATCACTGACTGATTGTCAAATTTCCATGTTCCAAACGATTCATTTTTTTTCTTTTTTTAACACATCGGACAAAAAAGGAGACATATACAGGGTGTCTCACGGTGGATGGCCTATTAGACGTTTATGGAGAACTAAAAAGCGGATTATTTTGAAAATTTGGCAACCAGGATAAACGACCATAATCTACACTTTAAAAATATTTTTGTTTATGCGGTGTTGCCGCTTCTACTCTAAACGAGTGGCAACATGGCTATTTTAAATGGAACACCCTGTATGTGATTGCATATTTCGATTCTACGTAAAATTCTGAGCAGATTTCATGTTACATACCCTATACCTAAGTTCAACTGTTTTGGAAATAATGACAGTTCAAAATTGACTTTTTGCAACTTTGACAGGCTGTAAAACCTGAACGATTAATTTTAGAGGAAAACCGATTTTACATTCCTATCTTAGATTTTTATAAACTATAATTTGAGACCAACTTTGAGTTTAATCCATGCTTAAAAATCCTAATTAAATTTAATCTCCGGTTAAATTCAGAGTTGGTGTCAAATGATAGTTTATGAAAATCTAAGATAGGAATGTTAAATCGGCGTTCCTCTAAAATCAAGCGTTTAGGTTGTCAAAGCTGCAAAAACTCAATTTTCAACTGTCAGTCTTTCCGAAATAGTTGAACTTAGGTATAGGGTATATCACATGAAATCTGTTCAGAATTTTGCGTAGAATCCAAATATGCAATCACATACAGGGTGTTCCATTTAAAATAGCGATGTTGCCACTGATTAAGAGTAGAAGCGGCCACACCGCATAAACAAAAATATTTTTAAAGTGTAGATTATGGTCGTTTATCCCGGTTGCCAAATTTTCAATATGATCCGCTTTTTAGTTCTCCATAAACGTCTAATACGCCATCCACCGTGGGACACCCTGTATATATATCAAAATCGCTTTGAATATCGACTTTGGTACAGCCCTACTTTTGACTCGACTAGTATCGACAATTTTCTTTCCTTGTCTATAAATGCGAATTAAACAAAGAAATCGATATCTGCAGTGGAATTCTGTAAGGAATAGAGATATTTTCGCTATCTCTATTGACGTCCCCTCTCTACTGATTTCGGAAAGAGAGAAGAAGACAGCAAGTTCCATAGCGATAGGAATAACGATCTCTATCCGTTACAGAATCCCGCCTCTGTACTAATCCGGCACAGTATAAAGCAGGACGCGCACTGAATCGACTCGGACCGGTCGACTCGACGAAGAGCAGTCGGCAGTTTTTGATACTCATGCAATTAAATGAGGCTCAGTAAATTATGTTGCGGTTGCATCGACACAAAATCCAAGTCTAAACGCAAAACTGGGTTTTTGACATCAGTTTGTCCCAACAAATTGATCTCAAAAATCGGGTATTGCGTTAAACATGGAATTGTGTTGGTGCAACATCCCATTAATGTGTGATAGGCATTGAAAAAAAATTATAACTTGTATGTGAGATTTCAAACATTTGTACATAAGCAGTCGTTTTGCCTTTTGATAGGCATTCAGTTGTTTCGATAGAAACTTTATCTACAAGCGTTTGGTTATGACGTTTTTACATAACCATTTTTCTGGTATTTGAGTTATGTCATGAGACTCATAACATAACTAGTTGTGTTATAGCCTACGTTATGAATTCATAACACAACTAGTGGTGTTATGGACTAGGTTATGAATCTATAACACAACTACTTTTGGTGATTTGACAAATGTCAAAGGTAAACCTGTGAAGGTAAAATGAAGGTAGACAACTACTAATAAACGGAAATAATGGAAAAAACATTCTTATTTTTCGCTTTGCAGATAAAACGTTGTACATCACACGCGCGTTTAAACATGACTACAAAACTCGTGTGATTAGGACGACTCCGCCTACGACCTCGTCGTTCTAATCTTTCACACTCGTTAGTGTAATCATGTTCATAAACGCACTTGTAATGTAAATAACTATTACTCAATTAAGTTGGCAGACGGGAGAAAATTGCAATTTAACAAACATATGTGCAACTTATGTAACTTATTGCGGTTTCTGCCATATTGAAAATATGCATATTCTCATAACTACATTTCACGTAACCAAATGGCAGACGGGTTAAAAACGTTCATCATATGAACAATTTTTGTCGCAATTTTGTTCATTGTTTATCAGGACTTGTACCAGCCTGCAATTTCTGCCAGTCAAAACTTAGGCTTTTGGTAGCAACTTATTTAATATAAATTAATGGCAGACGGGAAATAATTGATCTCAACTTTGAAAAATTTTGACATTTTGAAAAATTAAAAATAAATATTTGTACCACTTCAATTTTTCTGCCGGTGCAAAGGTACATTATTTATCTAAAATTCATTGCAACAAAACATGTTTTAGGCGGGAGAAAATTGTTTTATCATCTCAGCATTTTGATACAACTACAAAAATTCTTAAATATTATTATACCAACAGAGATTTTCTGCCATTTACTTATTGATGTATTACATCGTAAATGTAACATAAATTTAATTTGGCAGACGGGAGGTCGTTGATCCACATGTCCGATTTTGGCGACATTTTAAAATTAGTAATATGGCACATTATACTAACCTAGGGTTTCCGCCGTTTAGCTTCTTTGTACTCATTTTTGTTAAAATTACCTTCACAATGTGTGGCAGACGGGATAATATTGATCCACATCTCCACTTTTCATTACATTTTCAAATTAGCATATCATTGTATTGTCACACGCGGGGCTCTTTGAAATTTCAGCCATTCCACTTCTTATTGCCTAAAGAATAACCACCCTTAATGGCAGACGGGAGAAAATCGTTTCAAAAAAATGGTCGTTATGCACCGGTCTATTATACCATAATTGATTAGTTCAGTTGTGTGTGTTCCAGAATTATATACTGAAAGTCATAAACAATGTAAAAAGCAGATATTCAACAATTCTACTATATAATGAAGATATCCTAAATATGAGAAGTCTGTATTTTCTAAGTACGTGCTCTTTTATGCATAAATCAAAGCACAGGAAATTTGTAGATCATTCTCAAAATACTAGGTCAATTTCTGTCGGGTACCTGAAGGTACCTACCATTATCAAATACATCTAAAAACCAACGATTAAAACCCCAGATAATTGGAATCATTACAAGAACCTGCGTAACTTTGCTTTGGCATCCACTAGAAGGGAGAAAGCTGCGTACCTTGAAAGTCTAGAAAGAGATAGAGACTCTAAAAAATTTTGGAAGGGATTACATAATTTAAATATAAAAACATCCGCAACTAAGACCGCTGAATTACCCTTAACCTTACGTGATCCTGATGCAATTAATGACTTTTTTGTTAACGTTTTTAATAAATCCACCAACTGTAATAACAGAATAGAATATTACACCAACAACCAATTTTCTGAGGAAAAATTCCAATTTGCTTTAGTTGACCAACAAACCATCATGAAAGTTATTTGTAACATCCGATCAAATTCATCAGGCCATGACGGCATCACTCTTCGTATGTTGCACTTATGTTTACCACAGATTCTCAATCACATAACAAATATTGTTAACACATGCTTGGATATTGGATATTTTCCTCAGTCTTGGCGTGAGTCAATTATATGTCCTATTCCCAAAGTATCTAGTCCCGAAACCTTGCAGGATCTGAGGCCAATAAGTTTATTACCAATTATCTCAAAAGTATTAGAAAGGGTGGTATGCTTCCAGTTATCTCAATATTTCATTAAAAACAACATTTTCCCAGTTCAGCAGTCTGGCTTTAGAGAGGGGCACAGTACTACCACCGCTTTACTTAATATTATTGACGACATTACTAGAGCGCTTGATAAAAAGCTTGCAGCAGTATTGGTGACTTTGGACTACTCTAAGGCTTTTGATGTTATTGATCATGACCTGTTGGTGGCAAAGCTTAATTTTTTTTCAATGTAGAATTTTCAATTGTTTGGGTAGGATCGGAAAAAAAAAACCGCAGAAGTCTGGTTTTTAAAAAAGTCGACGTTTCGCAAAATTTATTTGCATCTTCAGGACACTGTAATGATAAAAAATAAAAGGGTTCTTTACAAACTTAGATGATGAACTACAAAAATACAAAAGACAAACAAAAAACAGAGCTATCCTCCGATTTCGCACTACATTACTTGAATAAATATTTCATAAAAACAGAAAGAAAATAGCAGAATTACATGAAAGCTTTAAATAAATTATACGTATATAAAAATATATATAGCTATATTGTAAGTGGGGAGAGTAGCATCATAAAACATAGAAAAAATACTTATAGTTAACAAAGGGTAGTGAAATTGACTTGATTACTTACATTTAAATTAGACTTTCCTTGTCATTGTTGTTTAACAGATTCACATAGGTATAGAGGTTTCTCGAAAACATAGTTGATAAAAAATTAAAAAAAACACACAATTACGTAGCACAACAATAACAATTTAAAATTTAAAAAAGCAAAAACAACAAACTTTACACACCTCAAATGAGAGATAAAAAAAAAAACAAAAATTAACCATTCATCAAACGGAAATGTTATTCAAAAATTAATAACATAAATTATCTTTATAAACTAAGCTTTTAGGACGCAATTGTGTGTGTATTAGAACAGCTACATACACGTACTGATTTTATTTAGCGTCATCATTAATAGGATGGGAAACAAAAAACTGAATACCACACATTCCAACGCTAATCTTGAGGGTTATTTAATTGTTGCTAATATATTAAAATATGCATTACTAAGATGTTCTATATCTGTTCTTTTGTTAACACAATTCTTATTTTTCTGGATCTCAATCATCTCCGCTATCAACCTTTTTTTGTAATTGGATTGTGTTTGTAAAATTGTTGTATTGTCATATTCAAAATCATGTCCAGTTTCTACCTTATGTTCGACTAGAGCTGTTGGATTCGATCTTAAGAGGTAATTCTTCTGATCGTTTTTATGTTCTCTCAATCGTGTTTTTAAATATCTACCAGTTTGGCCTATGTAGCATTTATTACATTGGGAACAAGGAATGTTATAAACTACATTCGATTTATTTAGCTTTTCTGTGCTGGACTTAGTCTTGGAATAAAAGCAGTTCTTCACTGTATTCTGACTTTTCATCGCAATCTTAACTTTTTCTCCTCTCTTAGTCACCTGATCTTTGAATATGGTTTGTATTCTTTCGGACAGGTTACTAATGTAAGGTAGCTTACAGAACGTGAATGGTTCATTTTGTTTAGGTACTACTCTTGCTGGAATTGTTTTGTTAATAATCTTCTTAATAAGCGATACAGGGTAATTATTCTTAACCAACATGTTCTCTATGTACTTTAGGTTCCTTTCATGGAATTTCTCCGTTGAAAGGGATGTTGCTCTGTACTTAAGGTTATTAATGATATTAATTTTTTGTTTAAATGGGTGTTCGGATGAGAAATTAAGAAACCTTTCAGAGAAAGTAGGTTTGTGATACCAATCAGTTTCAATACTTTGTTCGTGTCTAATGAGTAGTACATCCAGAAATGCAATCCTATTATCATTCTCTTTCTCACAGGTGAACTGAACTCTAGGGTGGTAACTGTTAAATATGTCTAAGATGACTTGTTCTTGATTATTTGGGATTGACGTTATTATATCATCCACATATCTTTTATAAAAAGGTAATTTAAAAGGAAGTTTTTTTATGCACTGATCTTGAAGATCTTGCATCACTAAATCGGAACAGACTGGTGACAAACAGTTACCCATTCCTAAGCCATATATTTGTTTATAGAACTCTTCTTGGTACTGAAAATAACTGTTATCAAACACGAACTCCAACAACTCGATAAACTTGATCAAAGGAATTTTAACCTCATTTTCTATAAGATGCCACTTCTTCCTAACTATATTTACTACTACATCTGTGGGGATATTAGTGAAAAGTGAGATGACATCTAGTGAAATAATTTCATAATCATGAAATTATTTCACTAGATGTCATCTCACTTTTCACTAATATCCCCACAGATGTAGTAGTAAATATAGTTAGGAAGAAGTGGCATCTTATAGAAAATGAGGTTAAAATTCCTTTGATCAAGTTTATCGAGTTGTTGGAGTTCGTGTTTGATAACAGTTATTTTCAGTACCAAGAAGAGTTCTATAAACAAATATATGGCTTAGGAATGGGTAACTGTTTGTCACCAGTCTGTTCCGATTTAGTGATGCAAGATCTTCAAGATCAGTGCATAAAAAAACTTCCTTTTAAATTACCTTTTTATAAAAGATATGTGGATGATATAATAACGTCAATCCCAAATAATCAAGAACAAGTCATCTTAGACATATTTAACAGTTACCACCCTAGAGTTCAGTTCACCTGTGAGAAAGAGAATGATAATAGGATTGCATTTCTGGATGTACTACTCATTAGACACGAACAAAGTATTGAAACTGATTGGTATCACAAACCTACTTTCTCTGAAAGGTTTCTTAATTTCTCATCCGAACACCCATTTAAACAAAAAATTAATATCATTAATAACCTTAAGTACAGAGCAACATCCCTTTCAACGGAGAAATTCCATGAAAGGAACCTAAAGTACATAGAGAACATGTTGGTTAAGAATAATTACCCTGTATCGCTTATTAAGAAGATTATTAACAAAACAATTCCAGCAAGAGTAGTACCTAAACAAAATGAACCATTCACGTTCTGTAAGCTACCTTACATTAGTAACCTGTCCGAAAGAATACAAACCATATTCAAAGATCAGGTGACTAAGAGAGGAGAAAAAGTTAAGATTGCGATGAAAAGTCAGAATACAGTGAAGAACTGCTTTTATTCCAAGACTAAGTCCAGCACAGAAAAGCTAAATAAATCGAATGTAGTTTATAACATTCCTTGTTCCCAATGTAATAAATGCTACATAGGCCAAACTGGTAGATATTTAAAAACACGATTGAGAGAACATAAAAACGATCAGAAGAATTACCTCTTAAGATCGAATCCAACAGCTCTAGTCGAACATAAGGTAGAAACTGGACATGATTTTGAATATGACAATACAACAATTTTACAAACACAATCCAATTACAAAAAAAGGTTGATAGCGGAGATGATTGAGATCCAGAAAAATAAGAATTGTGTTAACAAAAGAACAGATATAGAACATCTTAGTAATGCATATTTTAATATATTAGCAACAATTAAATAACCCTCAAGATTAGCGTTGGAATGTGTGGTATTCAGTTTTTTGTTTCCCATCCTATTAATGATGACGCTAAATAAAATCAGTACGTGTATGTAGCTGTTCTAATACACACACAATTGCGTCCTAAAAGCTTAGTTTATAAAGATAATTTATGTTATTAATTTTTGAATAACATTTCCGTTTGATGAATGGTTAATTTTTGTTTTTTTTTTTATCTCTCATTTGAGGTGTGTAAAGTTTGTTGTTTTTGCTTTTTTAAATTTTAAATTGTTATTGTTGTGCTACGTAATTGTGTGTTTTTTTTAATTTTTTATCAACTATGTTTTCGAGAAACCTCTATACCTATGTGAATCTGTTAAACAACAATGACAAGGAAAGTCTAATTTAAATGTAAGTAATCAAGTCAATTTCACTACCCTTTGTTAACTATAAGTATTTTTTCTATGTTTTATGATGCTACTCTCCCCACTTACAATATAGCTATATATATTTTTATATACGTATAATTTATTTAAAGGTTTCATGTAATTCTGCTATTTTCTTTCTGTTTTTATGAAATATTTATTCAAGTAATGTAGTGCGAAATCGGAGGATAGCTCTGTTTTTTGTTTGTCTTTTGTATTTTTGTAGTTCATCATCTAAGTTTGTAAAGAACCCTTTTATTTTTTATCATTACAGTGTCCTGAAGATGCAAATAAATTTTGCGAAACGTCGACTTTTTTAAAAACCAGACTTCTGCGGTTTTTTTTTTCCGATCCTACCCAAACAATTGAAAATTCTACATTGAAAACCTACTCGGATCGACAAAACCACATTATTGTATTAATTTTTTTGGCTGTAATAATATTGTTCTCTCATTTTTTAAATCATATCTTTGGAAGCGTACGCAGCGAGTCCGCATAGAGCATAATTATTCTGGATCGAAGCCAGTGATTTCTGGGGTTCCTCAGGGATCAATTTTGGGACCACTTTTATTCCTTTTATATACCTGCGACCTTCCTTCAATAGTGGTAGGTTCAAGGGTATATCAGTATGCCGACGACACCCAGTTAATGCACTGCTTTAATCCGAATGAAATTGATGAGGCCACTGAATGTATCAATAATGACTTACGCTTAATAAAAAGGTATTCAACTGAGCATAATCTCATAATTAATCCTAGCAAAACTAAAATTTTACTTTTTAGCTCTAAAAATCAACGACTTGCAATTAAAAATAATTTGCGTATTGCAGTCGATGACATTCAACTTTCTTTTTCAGAACAGATAAAAATTCTTGGTTTAACTCTTGAATCATCATTAAGATTTCGGGAGCACGTCGGGAAAATTCTTCAAAGATGTTATTTGCGTCTGCGGCTTCTGTATGCTAATAAGGATATCTTAAATTTTGATACCAGGAAAAAGCTTGCAGATACCTTTGTACTTTCTATAATCAATTATTGCCTTATAGTCTATTATCCCTTTTTAGACAGGATGTCTCAGCAAAGATTGCAACGCGTTGAAAATACATGTCGGTTTGTTTGTAGATTGAAAAAGTTCGATCATGTTTCAAGGCATATATATGATCTAAAATGGTTGAAGTTATCGTTTTTGTTCAAGTTTCATCTGGTACTATTTATGTATCGTTTAATTAATAATAGGACACCATCATACCTATTTGAAAAATTAATACCTAGAAATATGGTTCATAACAGAAACATCAGACACATCACATTGACCATGCCACACCACACCACCGCTCTATTTTCTCGTTGTTTCACATTCAATGTTGTATCTTTGTTTAATCATCTAAGACCTGACTTGCATTCCTCAGTCTATCAGCTTCATAAAAAATACAAGCAACTATTTTTGGAGGAGCAGTTGGCTATGTAGGTTAGTAGTGAGTAGCATTTATACATGTATACATATATTTATTTATTTTTTAAAAATTTTATTAATATTTTTTATTTATTTTTTTTTGTTTGTTTGTTACATGAATATTTTTCTATTTTGTTATACTTATTAGGCATCGTTCATTATTGCCGTTACTGTGATTGTTGTATTAGTAAAGTAATTTAATATTTGTATATAGGGTTAAGAGTTAATGAGTAGCTTTAAGCTAATCTTCGCCCTATGGGCAAATGTCATGAACATTTGTTTTCAATAAAGACATTTTATTATTATTATTATTATTATAACGATCGTATGACTTTTTAGCTCTCAAATTGTACAATACTTTACCACAAGTGACCAGATCAATATCTAATTTAAAAAAGTTTAATAAAGCATGTCGTACTCCCATTTATGAAAACTTGTATAAATTTATGTTGCTGGTGGTGCAGGCGATTATGGATAGGACTTATTGTTAGGCTATCTATTGTAAAGCTACCACTTTTGCGTAAGGATTAATACATGACACAATACAGGATTTTAAGGTACCTATGATTTGTTGAATGTAGTTTTATGATGACGGAAGTAACGTTTCCACTGCCTATACGATATCGAGAGTCAAGCGATTATAATCACCTTTCGAATTGAAATAAACCTTGACGTAGCAGAATCGTAGCATTAGGCGTATTTTAGCGGCAGGTTAAGATCATACTACTCATAATACTATTCATGATGTCATAGTTACCCGAATGCCAGGTCGACAGATATTTGACACTAGGAGACGACGCCACTACTGTTGTTTTTTCTTGTTTATTATTTATTTGTGAGTTGAGTTTGCGTTTTCGATTTTTTTAAAGTTGTTTTGTTCGGTGATTTTTATTTTTGTGGACATTTTTCAATAGATTCAATAGATTGTGGATTTGCAAAATTGGTGATTCAGATGGGGCCCCATTGCCAAAAAAAAATGCAACTTGCACTTTTGTGCTTGAGTGAAGATTTTTTTTTGCAACTGAGCCTATAAATAATTTGCCAGTGGCTTCTTTAACCCATTTGGCTGGATTGAAACCAACTGACCAACTTACCTGGTTATTATGCTTGGAGAATGATTCTCACATTAGAATTCAATCGTACTTTGAATCGTGGATCCCCCAGTACCTAGAGCAAGACTTTTATTTGCTCTTCCGCATGAGAAAGTCGACCTTTTATGAACTTGTGAGCAATATTGGTCATCATGTGCACTCGAAAAAATACCGTAGTGGACATTTGCCAGTAGAATTTGAGAAAGCAGTGTTAATTACTGTTGCATATTTAGCAAGAGGGGAAACAATGCTGTCATTATCAGATAGGTTCAATGTGGCGGTATGTTCAGTGTTCAACTGTCCGGACCCAGTTGTTGGCGTTATGTCAGGTCCATTGATGTTTAGAAAATTCATTAGGTGGCCATCAATGATGGAAGCCAAGAAAATAGAGGAAAAATTTAAGGAGAAATGTGGATTTCCAGGTAGGTCCTGAAAGTAGGGTGTTATGCTGTAGATAATTATTGTAATTGTTTCAGTAGTGCAGCTTCTTAACTCAAACAAAACCTAATCATCATCATTTAAATTAATATTACCCAATTTATTTGCAGGAGTGTTTGGGGCCATTGATGGATGTCACATCAAAGCCAAAATTCCATTGGATCAGCGCGATAGCTATCAAGATAGAAAGTTTCAACAGACTATCTCAATACAAGCAATCTCTACATCGTCAAAATTATTTTTGAATGTTGCTAGTGGATTTCCAGATTCCTTACACGATGCCAGGGCGAGTTTTTTTGTTATACTAAAAATTTTGACTTAACAATATATGCATACAAGAGTCCAAGATGCACATGATTTAACTAGCTAGATATTTATAACAAATAATGGTGGCAAGAAATTAGAAAAAATAAGTGCTTAAATATGGAATAATAATGTATGGTGGTTATACTTGGTGGTATATTGTGTTTACACGTCTTTCCCAACAGTATTTTAGAAACCTTCAATTGCACATTGGAAATAGTCATTTGTATTCAAGAAATTTATTCTATTAATTATAAGGGGGATTTCTTAAATATAAATGACTATTCTGAAATAAAAATCAATTGAAGCTTTCTAAAATTCTGTCAGAAATGGTGTGGTATAATTATGCAGGATAATATGTTTTTAATTTTGCTTTTTATTTCAGATTCTCAGGGAAAGTACGCTATTCACCAATATTTCAGCACATGGTGAAGAAATATTTTTCTACCAAAAGTATCACCTACTTGGTGATTCAGCATACCTTGCAAGAATTGGCTAATAGCTCCATACAGGTAGGTAAATACCTAGGATCATGTTAGATACCTTCAGCTTTAAGTGTATTTTCATCCAATAAAATATTTTTCCGTTAACTAACCCAAAATCCGAAGCCATTATAGCACGACAGAACATCTACACACAGTGAGGCAGGTGATCGAGAAAGCTACAGAATATAATATAAACCTATGGATGGCTTTTGTCGATTTCCGAAAAGCCTTCAACACAGTAGAAATCTGGGCAATAATAAAATCCTTGAGAAATGCCAGAGTGGATCAACGTTATATTAACCTCATTGAAAACATCTATAGGACTTCGACAATGTCGATAAGACTTCATCAATCATCTGACAGAATAAACGCCAAAAGAGGAGTTCGGCAAGGGGACGTAATATCTCCAAAACTATTCACTTTAGTGCTCGAGGATATTTTTAAAAAGCTACAATGGGAAAACAAAGGATTGAATATACATGGTGAACGCCTGCACAATCTAAGATTTGCTTACGATATCGTACTATTCGCAAAAGACAAACAGGAATTGATAGATATGTTGGAGGAACTACAGGATGAGGCGGCAAAAGTAGGATTACACATGAACTACACAAATACCCAGTTTATTACAAATACACCAGATGCAGACGAAACAATACCGATCCATGACAGCACAATAAAAAAGACAGAAACATACATATACCTTGGACAAGCTATAACACCCGGCAAACAAAATCAAGAAATGGAAATTGATAGGAGAATTAGACTGGGATGGGCGGCTTACGGCAAATTAAAGTAAATCTTCAGCATGAATATTCCAATGACTCTAAAATCAAAAGTCTATAACGAGTGTATACTGCCTGTAGTCACGTATGGTTGCGAGACCTGGGTGATAACCAGAAAAATCAAACACAAATTGGAAGTACATCAGAGAGCCATTGCAAGACGCATTTTAGGAATTTCCCTGAGAGACCACAAAACAAATACATGGATAAGGGAAAGAACCAAAGTCTCCGACATAATAAAAAGAATTGGTTCCCCAAAATGGCAATGGGCAGGACACGTGGCCAGACATACAGAAAACTGGAGCGGATATATCACTAGATCTTGGGAAGAGAGGAGAAGTGTGAGAAGACCCCAACAAAGATGGTACGACGAGATAAAGAAGGTTGCAGGCTTAAATTGGTACCGAGTTGCGCAAAACCGAAGACAATGGTCAAATTTGAAAGAGGCCTATATCCTATGGATAGAAAACGGCTAAAAATGGAAAATGGAAAATGGAACCCAAACTAATTGCAGTGTTCATAATTTCATGCTGGCTTCCAGCAATCGACTAATCTCCTAAATAATTTAATTTTTAACTAAATGATTTAAGTTTAATACACTAATTGCCGTTTGCACCGACCATTGTAAGGAAGCCTTAGCGATAAGTTTTCCTCAAAATGACATTTTTACGTAGAGAAACGTCACTTTGAGGAATACTTATCGCTAAGGCTTCCTTAAAATGTTAGGTGCAAACGGCCATAAAACATGAAATAATGAAATGTTTTTATTCTAGAGACTCTGGAAACATGACCAGGATGGAAAAGTATTTCAGTCAATTGCTATCAAAAACAAGGGTGCCATTTGAGGATAGCTTTGCTTTACTCAAAAATAGATGGAGAATTTTGAGAAGCATTGACACAAATTCTGTTAAGAGAGCAGTGCAGATAATTAATGCATGTTGTATGCTTCACAACTTTTGACTCATATTGGGAGAAGGCATACCAATGGAAGAAGAAGGCACCAAAGAAGTGGTTCCAGTTCCTCACTACGGAGATGATGATCTTAGACGAGTGAATAAGAGGAGGGAAATTCCAGAATTTTTGTGGCAAGATAAAAACCAATAAAAAAAAATAAACTTAAACTTGCTGGTTTTATTTCAACAAACGAAAAAAAATATAATCAAGTATACCTTAACTTATACAGCGTAGTCGTTTTATCTTGATAACATTTTGAACTGTCATTCTCTTAATATTTGAAGTTATTTGAAAAATAAATAAAAGAAACAATGTAGGGTTGTTTTCCAAGATTTAGCTAGGCTGGACAAAAAACAAAAAAACTAATATATGTATTTTGACAGTTATGCACACAAATTTCTGCATATAAATATAAAGTGAGTGAAACTGTATTCAATTGTACCGTATTGTATATCTTGCAATCAGAATGAAACATATCGAACAAATTAATAATTTACTAGATGTTCCATTTAAAAAAATGGTATTTGTGTGCATAACTGTCAAAATATACAGTCTTTTGTCTTTTTGAAATTTGGAAAACAACCCTGGCCCATAGTATTTTTTTTCAATTTTTTTTAAATAACTTTAAAAATAAAGAAATTAGGTATTTAAAATGTTATCAAGATAAAATGACCACACTGTACAGGGTGTCAAGTTATAAAGTTCCACTGCCTGTAACTTTTTTATTTTTGATGGTACATAAAAAAGTTACAGGTGGTGGTACTTTATAACTTGACACCCGGTACAAAAAAAAAAAATATCACAAAGAAAAACAGTCTCTAATACATCTTAACTATAGTCATAACCCTACTAAGCCAAGATAAACTTAATAAAATATTCATATCTTTACATATGGCAAGAACAATACAAAACGATTTAACTCAGATTTCAACATATTAAATATATAATACAGGGTATTTTAAAGTTGTACTGTCATACTTTGTTTTTCTCTACTCTTCTATTGGTCAGAATAAAGTCCAGAAATTAATCAAAAATATTAGGTTTTTTTTTTTCTGAAAAGATATTCAATACTGAACAAAAACTAATAATTAGTATTCAGTAAAATATTTTTCAAGGAACCTGGAACACTTTACCTATGTAATAATTTACATATTTTTGGTCTATTGTTATTAGCACATTGGGCAGAGAAGGATATTCTAAAATATGTGAGATGTAACACAATACTTAAGACTATGCATTTTTGAGCACATAATTCAAATCTAACTTACATTTCAACAATTTTATATTTAATTTGATTATAGAGTTGCCTTGTTTTACTAATACAACAAAAGTAAATAGTATGTATACTCATATGTATACTAAAATAGAAACAATTTTATAATCAGATTAAGTAAATGTTGACCAAAATTTAATCAAGAAGTATCTATTAATAGGTACCAATCAACTGTACTTACTAAACCAACAGCAAATTTAAATATTCAGTAAAAACTACTAACAAGTCTTATAAACTCTGGAAACTGAAACTAAACTGAACTAAACTCAATAATAGAATCATCATAATCATAGAATATACAGGGTGATTCATTAAGAATGGCACTCGGCCATATCTCAAAAACTATTCATCGTAGTCATGTCGGAAAAAAATTATCCCATAAATATGGCCAAGAGAAAATGCTGGAAATATATTTCAGCTTTCTAAAATGACCGTAAGGGGGCGTAACGCAACTGTCAAAGTACAAAAATAGTTTTATTTTTCAAATTTCAAATGGAAACGCATCTCAAAAAGGCTAGCAATAGATTTTTGATGAAATTTCCCACAATTTTGATTCATGACTTCTTACCATATCTTATCGGATAAGATAGTTATGAGCTGTCAAATATTGCAACTTACGAACACGAATAACTTCAAAACGACTCAACGAATTGGGTCGATCTTAGGTTCGTTGGAAAGACAAGAGTCTGTTCTTTAATTTTGTTGTAAGAAATTCCAACTTCAGTTAGTTGGACTGACTCTATGGGTGGATATTTGAAAACAATTGAATTTTTCTAATTTTTCTCGAAATTTTCAAATGAAACGGTATATTTAAGATATGTTCAATAGATTTTTGAGGATGTTTTACACAGTTTTTCTTTATTATACCTTCCTACAAACAAATTCCAGAGAGTGTTAAATTTAATTTTATCAAAAATAATCAATATTTATGAAAAAGCCCTCGTAAATAATGACTTCGCTTTTCTGACAGTGGATTGTCATCATTGATGAATGTCAAATAATGGAAAAAGTGCGTTAGGAAATTATAATAGTAACTATCATATGCAATGATCATGTAATGATAGCCATTAATACACGAGCATGTGGCATGTGGGAAATGCATTTTGACTTTAGAAAATAGCGTTTAAAGTTTCAAAAATGTGTCAGCCTGACATAATTAACTGGTATCTGCTCAATTTACGAGGCCTTTTTCATAAATATTGATTATTGTTGATAAAATTAATTTTAACACTCTCTGGAATTTGTTTGTAGGAAGGTATAATAAAGAAACACTATGTAAAACATCCTCAAAAATCGATTTAACATATCTTAAATATACCGTTCCATTTGAAAATTTTAAGAAAAATTGGAAACATTCAATTGTTTTCAAATATTGACCCATGGCGTCAGTCCTACTAACCAGAATTTGAATTTTTCACAACAAAATTAAAGAGCAGACTCTTGTCTTTCCAACGAACCTAAGATCGACCAGATTTGTTGAGTCGTTTTGAAGTTATCCGCTTTCTTGAGTTGCAATATTTGACAGCTCATAACTATCTTATCCGATAAGTTATGGTAAAAAGTCATAAATCAAAATTGTGTGAAATTTCATCAAAAATCCATTGCTAGCATTTTTGAGATACGTTTCCATTTGAAATTTGAAAAATAAAACCATTTTTGTACTTTGACAGTTGGGTTACGCCCCCTTACGGTCATTTTAGAAAGCTGAAATATATTTCCAGCATTTTCTCTTGGCCATATTTATGAGATAATTTTTTTCCGACAAGACTACGATGAATAGTTTTTGGGATATGGCCGAGTGCCATTCTTAATGAATCACCCTGTACATAAGTAATAATATTAATAATAGATAAATATATTTTTTAAACAACCAGTCTTAAGAATAATATTTTGTTAGGAACTTAAAACACTTAAATCACATATTTTTAATCGTAAACCAAGGCGCAGAGAGGCAACCTATCCCATTTTTTTAAATTCCGACATAAACTCGGAATTCCGACTTATAACCTGGAATTCTGGCTTATAAGTCGGAATTTCCAATTATAAATTGGAAGTTCAAGTTGTAAGTTGAAATTCCATAACAAACTTTTAATCAATGAAGTAGTAATAAATGGGTATTTTCAGACAAACTCGTAATCATGTTTAATGAACAAACCAACTCTATACCTAGTAAACCATTGAGACAACAAACTTGAATATTCGGGAAAAATCACTATAAGCCTTATAAACACTGCAAACTAAAATTAAACTTACTTAATGATAATAGAATATAATCATATTAATCATTGAATGTAGGGTAATAATAGGTAGTAATAATAGATAAATATATTTTTTGAACAATCAGTCTCAAGAATAATATTTTCTTGGGAACCTATAACACACGAATCACATATTTTTAATCACAAATTTACCAAAGCGCAGAGAGGCAACCTATGGAAGTTCAAGTTACAGTCGGAATTCCATAACAAAATTTTAATCAATGAAGTAGCTATAAATAGGTATTTTCAGACAGACTCGTAATCATGTTTAATGAACAAACCAACTCTATACCTACTAAATCATCGAGACAACAAATTTAAATATTTGGTAAAAATCACTATAAGCCTTATAGTTATAAACTCTGGAAAAACTTAACTTACTTGATAATACTAGAATAATCATAGGTAGGTATTAACTTTTGAACAACCAGTCTTAAGAATAATATTTGGATAGGAACACTTGAATCACATATTTTTAATCACAAATTTGTCAGAGCGCAGTACCGAACGCAGAGAGGCAACCTATCCGATTTTTTTTTTCATTATAACTTGGAATTCTGACTTATAACCTAGAATTCCGACCAAGTCAGAATTTTGAGTTGAAAGTCGGAATAAAAAAAAATTGGGATTGTTGATCTCTCTGCGCTTCTGTACAAATTCAAGCTCAACTTATCCTTAACTAGCAGCTGTCTGCAACATCCTCTTTTAAATTTAAAAGCGCTTTTGAAACCTGAAAAATTTGTATTGAGAATACAAATTTCTAAAACTGACAGCTTCCAAAGTCGCTTTTAAAGTTAAAAGAACATGTTGCAACGACTGTAAAGATTTTATCACAATTTTTAGTCACTGTCAGTCTCACTATACGTTTTCTCTTTTTTTTTTTTTGCTTCAGAAAATCTTTCATCACTGTCAGAAATTCTTGCCTTTGGGAATTTTGTTGCTGCAGTAATTTGTTTTGTTCTACCAGGACGCTCATTATTTGAGTTAATTGAGATTCTTGCTGTTGTCTCTGTCCATTTTGATTTACCGTAATTGTATTCAATATCTCTGTTTTTGTTGTGGTATGTTTTTTTTTGTGTGGATTTTTCTGATGATTTTTCTTTACCATTATTAGGTAATACCTCATTTTTACTTGTGCTAGATCGAGAACTAGGTTGCGACTGATTTGGATGTTTCTTCTGAGGCTGATGATCTCTCATACTTGTATTTAATTCTATTCCTGGTGAAACAGTTTCATCATCATAATCACAAGTATAAATGACCTCAACAGGGTCAAGTGTGTCAGTTACATATTGCAAATTGACCTTATCTTTTTCTCCAAGTATCTGGTCCAAAATAATATAAAATTCTGGGGGCTCCCTTCTTCCTTCTCCCGTGGTTTTGACATGTTGTTTAAATTTAATGTAGGTATTTAGTATATAGATTGGAAAACTTTTGCCTGCAACTTCGAGCATCCACATCGAATCCTAATTCTAAGAGAGCACTTACGATTTCCTTCCAAAGTTCTAAATTAACTGATTATTTATATCATTAGATTTTTTTATAAATTTGTCAGATGCTCTCACTTGCAGCATGTGATATGTTGCTTCTTTGTCATCTTCACTTGGCTTGCCTTTAGTAACCCAAACTTGCTTTTTATTGTGACTTACCGGAGCTAATTTATCTGAGGTTTGTGAGGAGGGTTGATTATTGTTTGAAAATAGGATATTTAAACTGTCATGATCCATTACATTTGAAGAAGCTGTGTATGGAATCTGCAGATGATGGGCCTGGAATACTAGCAATTGTGCTTTCAGTCAATCTTGAAATGGTCAAGGTTGGTAAATCCTCGACGCTACAAAAGGGTATTCTTTGACATTGTACAGCTCTGCAAACATAGTCCAAAAAAAAACTCGTCATGTAGAACAAAAACGGTTTCACCTTTGGGCAAACTGGCATGGATCCCCAAAAAATTAATGCATAGTCCTAGATTGAAAATTGGCAGTGGATTGATGCATTTTGAATCAATTTGGATCACTTGGGATTGCAGGAGTTTGGATTGACTTTTTGAGGTACCTATCCATCGGAATTTTAGCCATGATTGCATAATGAATCTGGTCTTCAAAGGGAAAATAAGTTGAGTCCTGGAACAATCAAAGCCCTAAGCCATCATTTTCTTTATTAATACCATGAACAATACACTTGTACGCACAAAGCACAAATTTTTTTAGTATTTTCAGGAATTATGTAAGTATGATGATCAAAATCTATAGTTTTTCAATTACCCAGTTACTTGGTGCTTTTGCAAAAAATCAAAAATATTGAAGTTACAATCAATATAGTCAACATAGGTACCAGAACAGTAAGTATGTGTTTTTTGAAACAGCTCATGAATGCTTTTTGTGTATTGTTATTGTTTATATCATACCCAAACTACGTAGCCCCAAGTTGAAAATTTTAAAATTGTGAGAATAGTTAGTTCAAATAAAGAATTTAAATAATACTTATATTTTCATTTATGCATTTTATTTAATAGATAATAAATATCTTTATAAGAACTACCTATATAAAAATTTAACAATAAAATTAGGTATTAATTACATGTTTGTGTGTTTGGGCTTGCAGGTTAAGTGAAACAACCTCGGAAAGAACCCGGATTACTTTTGTGCATTGTAAAGTATAGGATTTTCTTGTGATAAATATTTCTATTGTATTCTATTAAATAAATAATTACTTCTCACTTACCAGTTTTTAATTGATTGTCCTGTAGAGCCACAGGGATATTATTATCAATTAATATGGCAATGGCATCCATTATTGGGCACTAAACAGATTAATAAAGAACTCTTGCTAAATTACACAATCACAGGAATCGTTAGAAAATAGGAATAAACAACAACAATTTTTATCATTTATTTATGGAAAAAGTCAGCCATTTGGCCCATTTGTTCCTTTCCGCGTCTCAGAAAAGGATGCACTGACATACTACAGCAAGTACCTAACTATCCTTCATAGGATGGTTACATGTTTACACCCGAGTTTTATGTTGTGACGTCATTGATACATCATATATGAATACTTCTGATACTTCACTTTAAAAAGATTTTTTAGTAAGGCGACGTTCCGTAAGTTAACCAAGATTCTTGGTTTTTCCGGTTCCCGTTCCGTAACCTAACTGGTTAGGTTATGAAACGCGGTTCATGAAAAATTCGGTCCCAACTGTCAACCAAATCTACCGATCAAAAAGCTTTGGTTGTTTCAGTTTGTTTTCAATTTCTGACATTTGTTTGTTAGGTTAGGTGATCATTTTCCAATTTTTTTAATTTTTCTTCCGCTTTTTAAGTGTATTTGCGGTGAAAATGGAATAAGATGTAAATATTACATTCATTCATGTCGATTTCTTATTACAAATATATTTTTTAAGAGGATAATTCTATCATCTAGCATCCAAAACAAACCAAAGTTGAACCAAAGCGTTCCACACATAAACCGCATTTTCAAGAACCAGGCTTTCGCCATAGACGAACCGCTCAATACTGATCGGTAACTCTGGTTAAAATACGGAACGCCGGCCGCCTAATGTTTTGAACTTTGACTTTTAATGTTGGTCTATGACAAATGAAATGTTTATTCACCATTGCAAAACTGAATTCAGAATCTAAGAGTAATGAAAATTTTGAGGTGACAGTCAAAAATCTGATTCAAGAGGACGATTTCAACGAATCAGCGGCTTAAAATAAGAATAGAAATAGATTATAATATTAAATCAAAGGACCCCGCAATATTTAAACGGAAATTGGTTACCCGTGATATTTGGATTAAATTTAAATATGTTATTAAAAATGCTGTAAGAAACATTTTTTACCATGGGCGCTACCTTGTATATATGACAGATGAGGCGGTATCGGCTGTCAAATATTGGAATCTAATATTCAAAAGCAGGTTAACTATGGCAGATTTTGATGAAGCAAGTATCGATTCCTAATAAGTCGACCAAGGAGAATCGAAAAATGTCAACCATTTTGACATCTGTCAAAACCCTGCCAAACGCAGCACGCATATTTTTCAGTTTTCAATAGGTCTGTTTCTGCAGAAATCACAAACCAGTCAGAGCGAATTTCATTGGTTGAAAACGGTGAGAAACAGTCAGAAAACTAGTTTCAACCAATGAAATTCACTCTGATTGGTTTGTGATTTCTGCAGAAACAGACCTAATATTTCATAATGTGTCATTTGACAGTTTCAACTTATGTAAATTCTGAGTTGAAAAATTGAAAAAAAAAATTACAGAACTGTCAAAACCTGTCATTTGTTTTAGTAAAAAAAAAAGATTCCTATTTGGCTCTGCTGCTGTCAGAATCTGACATTAGCTTTAATTGAAAAAAAAAAAAATGAACTCTAGTTCTGTTCCAATTATTCAAGTTATGCTCATTTATTATGAAGCATGAAAAAAATTTATACAACGGTTTCAGATTTTGACAGCTGTCAAAATTTGATGTCGATGAGCTTTGCTTGATGTTTTATTACCAACTAACTTAAAACAAGAAAAAACCAGGAACCAGATATGGATCTTTTTTCCTACTAAAATAAATGACAGGTTTTGACAGATCGGTAATTTTTTTTTCTCCAATTTTTCAACTCAGAATTTACATAAGCTAAAACTGTCAAATGACACATCATGAAATATTATTGAAAACTGAAAAATATGAGTGCTGCCGTTTGGCAGGGTTTTGACAGATTTCAAAATGGTTGAAATTTTTCGATTTACCTTGGTCGACTTTGTAGGAATCAATACTTACAGCCGATACCGCCTCACCTGTCATATACACAAGGTTGCGCCCATGTTAAAAAATGTTGCTTACAGCATTTCTAATCACATATTTGAATTTCATCCAAATATCACGGGTAACCAATTTCCGTTTAAATATTGCGGGCTCCTTTGCCCCTGATGATGAAACTTCCTAGTTTCGAAACATGTAGGGCTCTATAAACCCAATTATAGTTTATTTGTGGAGGAAGACTTTGTGTTTTCTTTGGACATTAAATTTCAACTCCACTTTGAGTCATGGACTACTTTTTCAACTTAAGTACCTAGTGATTTAGAAAAAAAGTTTTTTCCGGGCTTAATGCCGTGGTCCATTAGTATTTCTATCTACCACGGCATTATAGCCCGGAAAAAACTTTTTTACTAGATTTGATCGGCCGTGAAAGCCTTCATTCTTTACCTAATGATTGTTGACAAAATAATTTATAACCACATTTCTATGAATTTTAATGTTTTCTTTCTCAAAAAGTTGTTCGACAAAAGAAAACTTACTGCAAAAGCCAGGGATCACAATAAAAGTTATGTTTAAAGGAAACTAACGAGTCTTCTGAGAAATACATCCGGAATTAAAGAGCCGCAGAAACTGCAGTTTCATGGCTCATATCTTTACCGAAAGAAATTTAGCTTCTCTTCGAACTTCGAGTAAAACCACATACCTACTTTCCAAACTTTTGTAACGTTTGGAGAACTGAATTTTAATTAAGATCAGATCAAACCTCACATTATTAATCAATTTTAAACTCAGGTTGGATTTCTAGCAAATTAATTTTCACGGAACCAAGAATATCTAGGAATAAGTGTGTTACCTACTCAAAATGTCAATTTTATTACAAAAAATGTAAACTTATGTTCGAATAGGAGAAGAGATGACCTTTCATTTTTAGAATTACTTTGCAATTGAAGACTAATTAGAAAAAGTTTTGAGATACAAACTGCATTTCTTTCAAAAAATGGAAATAGAATCCGGGATTTCTAATTAACCATTTAGTTTTAAAAAATCCATTGAAAAGCTTTGCCAAAGAAACTCAAAACTAGAAAAGAGCATTACTAAGTATTCGGATTTAAATAAATCATTAGAAATAATTTAGAGAAACTAATTAAAATGTGGATAGTTTATTAAAATAACTAGCTTTTTCGGTCTAGGAAATTGCAGTTAAGTAGTTTTTTTTTTGCCAATCTTGATTTCTTAAAAGCCGCAACGGCCTGGCGTATAAAATAATAATTTATGAATAAAATATATTAGGTTTAGACTTTACTTACATTTTTGTCCTCCATAATGTTGGCTACATATGGGATTTTTTTACGTTTATAATAAATGGAATTTTTTCCTATGTGCGATGGATCCTGCATGTCCGATAACCAAAATGTACATTGTGACATCGGCCAGGCGATCACTGTTAAGCCCGGGACACATCTATCATGCATTCTTCCGATCCGACTCCGATCATACAATCAGGGTCCTTATTCTTGTAACAGGGAGCAGCGTTTCTAGGCGTTCTCCTGGGAACGCTGCTCCCCTGTTCCAAGAATGAGAACCTTGATTGTATGATCGGAGTCGGATCGGAAGCATGTGTCCCGGCCTTTAGTTGTGGCGGCAAATTCATGATCATACCCATGATGAAAAACGAGTAATTTGCTATTTGTAGCGAACATTATTTTATTTTATTTTTTCATTTTACTTTCTACTTATATGTACTATACGCACACATTGGCACCCACATATTACAAACCACAAACAAATAAACTGAAATTGTTTCCATATAAAAAAGTTATCACAAACTCAGACGTCAATAAAATGAAAATATTCAAATAATAGCCATTTTTTAGTGACAAGTTTCAATCCATACCCGTTTGACAAAAAATTGCAATTTTTTTTCTAAAATAAAGAGTGAATTTCTATAGAACCAAAAGTGGGTCGGTTGCTAAATTAATTACTTTTTCTCGAGCATTCACTTACAGCCACAAAAGTTTTTTAAACAAGGAAAAGAAAACTTAAAATTGCTGCAAAATGTCTATTGGGAAGAAACCAAAAAAAAAAAAAAAATCCAAACAATTTTGATGGAATAATATTTCTGTGGTTTCAATTTTTGAATTGTTTTGGATGAGCTACTAATAGGCCGTCGGCGGAGAAGCGTTTGCGTTCAAAAACCCGGTATTGAGGTATAATTTATTGAGACTAGTATCAGATGATTCAGCATATTTTTCTGCATATGAAATCGAAATGGACCACTTTTTTCATTGGTCGAGAGCTAAGTTAGGAGCAAAAAAGTAAAAATATACGGAAACTAAAATTTCCAACTTTAACCTCGTATAACTTCTAAACCGCTTAAGGTAATAGAATGATTTTTCTTCTAGATTCTAGACAAAAATGTTCTCTTTAATATGGTGTATATATTATTTGAAACATATCAAAGTAGAGCTCAAAAAATCAGTTATTTCGTAGACATGGCGCGATTGAATAAAATATATGTTTGCTTTAACCTGCGATAACTCCTTTATATATAGGAGTATTCAATTAATTTTCTGCTCAAAAACTGGCAAATTTAATTGGCTTTCTTTTGACTCAATTATATACCGACCTATTTTCAATAATAAACTCAATAGAGCCGTGTAAACACAGCAAAGCGTGGTCTGGCGGCAGAAGTTGTGTGGCTCCCCTCTCATTCCCGCTGTCCGCTGACAACCACAGGTATGAATTAAAACATTACGTGTGCGACGCCTGGACTGCATGACAGTCAATTTTCCTTGTTTATAGAACTTTGTGTTCTATTTTTGAAAAGTCTAGTTTATAGGGTTTTCATAATATCATCAGGAAGTAGTAAAAAGCTAACTGAAAATTATCGAGAATTTTTGGGAAACTTGTAAGTACGAACGCACTTAAGTTAAAAAAGAGAACGAGTGCACGCCAAAATCCCGTAATTTCAAGTGTGATTGGTCTAAGTCAGGATCTACTCGTTAAATTAATTGTTATATTCAACACATGAATGAAATTGAAATTATCCCTCTTTTACGCTTACGTAGGTAGGTATAGTATTTTTAATCCGAACTGAAATACTAAAAATACATCTAGTCGGCATACATCACACAAATTAAAGACATGGGCGTCACATAATTATTATTTCTTTAAATGGTGATAATCAATGTCAAAAAACACAACTAAATAATACGTGGAATAAAACAGAAAATAATATACCTATAAATTGGGATGACACTAGTTACTAGTTATAGATAACGCGTTTAGTCTAGTCAGCCAGGCACCCGCATCCTTCCCGAAAAGAAGAAAAGTAAGTAGCCCACCCCAATAATTCAATTCATAGGCGCATGCCGACCTAAATTATTATTTTGGGCTACTGTCGTTTACTTTGTACAGGGAAACTTTACAATAGGTTTTCTATGAAATTAAGAGAAGAGAGCGACGTGATGTTGAAATATCCTCCTATAATGCAGTGTTTCAAGTCAGAATAAAAATACTATACTACTTCACATTTTTTCATTTTGTAGGCGGACTAACATTGACGTCATGGATAATGTTTGTGTTTTATGTTAGAAAACATTAACGGCAGAATCACCTAGCTTTTCAAAAAGCCAACAAAACAGAGCTACTTGACAATTTTTCCTGCAGCAGAAAAAAAAAAGATGCTATTTCTTCACAGATATTGTGAGGAAGAAAAGAAATAAACGCAAGTCCCGAAAGATTCAAATACCTATCATAAAAGTTGCAGAAAATATTTTTGCAGAAAAAATAATATTGACAAGGTAGTGAAATTAAATAACCCAAACATAACCAAAGTATTTCCATCAAGCAGCGGTCATAGTGATCGGAAGAAGTTTAATATAAAAGCTGACTGCTTGATTTGTGGTAAAAGCGGCACCAATAAAAAGAAAAACTTAATATAATATCTTTGTACTTAAGGGACTAAAAGTATTCTTTTAGTCCCTATTTTCAGGGACTAAAGTGGCACTTTTTCTCCCTAGGGATTAAAAATTATTTTAATCCCTAAAATAAATAGGTAGGTAAGCAATATTGCATAAGTACATATGAGAATTAAAAACTCAGGTAACTATAATAGTATATTGTTCATCTTAGCAACTTGTCACAACACACCGAGATTTCGATTTTTGAATTCATTTTTTCACATGACATGTCATCATCATAACCACGTTTTGTAAGTGTACGGTCAAGTCAAGTCAAGTAAGTGGCATTTAATTATTTTTTTTTACAGTGTTTCTATCCTCTAAAGTACATAAAATAGTATCGGGACTAAAGTGTCTTTTTATCCCTCGACGAATTGTACAAACTTTTTGTCTCGGGATAAAAAGAGTCACTTTAGTCCCTAGGTATATAATATACTATTATAGATGTACTAATGTACTGGTACAGGGAGTAGTACCCGAGAAAAGATTTTTACAAGCGCTATACAAATAATGATGTTATGCAAGGTAGATGGAATTTGTATACTGATCTTTTCGCTGCGGATGCAAAGTATCACAGTGTCTTTGAATCTTTCGGGATTAGCGTTTCTTTCTTTTCTTCGTGACAATATCTGTAAAGAAATAGCATCTTCTCTTTTATCTGCTGCAGAAAAAATGGTCGCGAAGCACTGTTTTGTTGGCTTTTTAACACAAGGTAATTCCGCCGTAAATATATTGCAACATAAAACACAAACAATATCAATGACGTCAATGTTAGTCCGTCTACGTAATGAAAAAATTTGAAGTAGTAGCTACGTAAAGCGTAAAAGAGGGATACTTCCATTCATCTCTTGAATATAACAAATAATAAAACGAGCGATAGATCCTGACAGACCAATCACACTTTAAATTACGGCATAATTATTAGATAGGTACCGATAACTTATTATCGGCTCAGAGAACCACCACCTACCTATTTGATTGATTTTTAGTTTTGACGTGCACTCGTTCTTTTTTTAACTTAAGTACGTTCGACTCACAAGTTTCTCAAAAATTATCGATAATTTTCAGTTAACTTTTCATGTTACTATAGTCTATTTCATTGCAGTTGATAGTTCAAATCGAAGTTTAGGACCATGAAGTCATTTTGATTTTAGAACCATTGTAAACCATTACTTAGGTTCACAATGACATTATGGTCCTAAACCTCGATTTGAGCTATCAACTGCAATGAAATAGACTATACTTACTGATAATCCAGGTATTCTTTCGATCTGAACAAACTGATCGAAGTCACTTGAGGTTTGTTTCAAACAACTGTCATCTGATTTTACTACGATTTCATTGGCTCGAATTGTTTTTTTGACACTCATAAACAAACCTGATGTGATTACATCAGTTTGTTGAGTTTATTCACATCAAAAAAATACCTGTAATTATCATCTTACCTGTGCAAACTCTTTATTCAAGCAGAACCCGATAAACTAGACTTTTCATAAATAGAACACAAAGTTCCATACACAAGGAAAATTGACTGTCATGCATTCTACGGCGTCGCACATAGTTTTTTAATTCATGCTCGTGGTTGTCAGCAGGCAGCGGGAATGAGAGGGGAGCCACACAATTTCTGCCGTCGGACCGCGCTTTGTTGTGTTTAAACGGCTCTATTGAGTTTATTATTGAAAATAGGTCGGTATATAATTGAGTCAAAAGAAAGCCAATTAAATTTGCCAGTTTTTGAGCAAAAAATTAATTGAATACTCCTATATATAAAGGAGTTATCGCAGGTTAAAGCAAACATATATTTTATTCAATCGCGCCATGTCTACGAAATAACTGATTTTTTGAGCTCTACTTTGATATGTTTCAAATAATATATACACCATATTAAAGAGAACATTTTTGTCTAGAATCTAGAAGAAAATTCATTCTATTACCTTAAGCGGTTTAGAAGTTATATGAGGTTAAAGTTGGAAATTTTAGTTTCCGTATATTTTTACCTTTTTGCTCCTAACTTAGCTCTCGACCAATGAAAAAAGTCGTCCATTTCGATTTCATATGCAGAAAAATATGCTGAATCATCTGATACTAGTCCCAATAAATTATACCTCAATACCGGGTTGCTCCTTAAAACGAAGGCTTTTACGCGCTTCGCCACCGTCCTATAAGTTCTCGAAGTCACATGAAGCTCACATCCGCATGTTATTCGAATGTTATTCGATGGGAAAGATTTTGGATGTAGGCATAGGCGAATATTCGGTTTACTTGTGACCGAACCGCAAAGTTACATGACCTAATCTGACAGCGGTACCTGTTTCAGTTGAAAATATCGCAAATAGTCCGTGGTTCCAGTTTAAAAATCATGATCGAGCAAATGAAGGGTGAATTAGAAACAGACACGTTTAGAAGTGAGTAGGTACTATAGCAAAACGCGCCCAAGTACTCTTTTTAATTAGTGAGATGGTAAATGGCGAGTGGTATATTGATGGTGTTTATTTCCTTGAGCGGCTACCTATAAAATTGTGGAGGGGGTCTATTCGCAAATGAGAGAAACAAACTATTGAGGTTTACTAAATTATATTTTATTATACTGAAAACCAAAATTTAAAATAAAGCAAATATCTTTCTATGTCTGACAGCCACTTCTATTTTTCCCAAATCAATTTATTTCACTTCCGTTCAAATTTCATTACTACGGACCAGGAAATCCAGGAATTATCCATACTAAAAACGCCCTACTTCTTCTATTCTCAATAACTTATAAGTTTATACATTTACTCTTTCAAACAACACTTCTGATTCACATTCCTATTAAAACTAGCCTTCACCTATATCTATAAATTCTTAAAACTCCTAAGTCATTTACTGACAGCTTATGCAGAATAATTCTTTAAGTCATAATCCTAGTCACTAGATTAAAAATATATGTATTACCAACTGTATTTTTGTAGAAACCTTACAATAATAATTACTAAATGAAAAACCCTAATTCAAAACGTCAGCACTTAAGGTCATCAATGGTACTTCATGAACAACAATTTTTAAACAAAACTTTCCAATACATTCAGTGGTTCCCATCCTTCACTAAGGATCATTTTGAACAGAACAATTACCATTTTCGGATTCCTAACCAACAAACACAATTAATTAAATTCTTATTAGTTCGTTACTATAGCCATTAAACTTCAATTGGACAATCCAATTCAACATTCTTTAATAATTCCCACTCAAAATCGAATATTGTTAAGAGCATTATAATTTTCCTTTGTTAATTCTTTGCAAAATTAATTAAAATGTCATTATATTCGAAGGCAATTAAAGTTATGCAATAAAGTTTTTTCAGTCAAATCACTCAAGTTTTTATGCAGTTCAATGTCAATTCACTTCTTATCATTCATCATTTATAAAGTCAAAAAGTTTTACTAGTCACTAGAGTACTTACATTTAACTTTTCACTCGTGAAATTACTTAATTAATATATTCAAAAAAAAATCAGCTAGAGCACGCACATAATGTTGAACGACTAAATGTTCTTTCTTTCACAATTTTCCGTACTTTTCCAAACATTCGATTAAACGCGTTTTCCCGAGGCAACAAAATAAAATAAACTCTTTGTGAATTTTAACCGGACTGTAGACTTAAACTCAAACTGAACTGTAGACTCAACTGATCCTCCACTTCTAAAACCGCCTGTATTTATATTATTCGGTCCCCCCAAAATTCCTACCCATCATTCATTAACCTTCCTTTTCTATTTGTTTGAAATAATTATGTCGCAACTTCCTGGTTTATCGGGGTCAACAGATTTGGTTTAAGAATGTGAGGACATCCAAATCAAAGAAAACCGACAACACGTGCGGCGATAAATCACCTATTTAATTACTTTAGCCTCGCTTTTAATATGTTCATTGATTTGATTTAGGAGATCACATCACGCTTGATTTTGAACGTATATAAATATTTTAATTAATTTGGGGTCAACGTTATTTTTTTTCATTTTCAATTTATTGATACTGATTTGAAATACAGGAAATTCAGTTTTTGATTATTTGATTATATTTAATTTTTACAGTTAAGACATTGTAAATTACGGGTCTATTTTTCCCGGGTAATTACAGTACCTAACAACATTGTTTAAGTTTATTTTTTACACGTTCGTAAAATATAATTACGCACAAAAGAACCGGGGAGCATTCTTTAATACGTAGCGAGAGGTAACTTATGCCCGGAAATTAAAATGCCGAAATTATTACTAACCATTAAATTATTATTCATACTACTTATATGCAAACTTAATAACAAACAAGCAAAGTTTTGCGATAATTTTTGAAAAAAAATGTTGGAAAACAAGTTCCAACAATTTGGTAGAACCTCGAGTAGAACTTTTGGCGAGGCTTTTCAATATTTACCTATTGAAATCAGAATGTTAGATACAAAGCAAACATTTCAAACTTGCACGGAGAACAGGGGTATGTTATTGCATAGAATGGCCCACAGTCAATTGATACAAGGTACAAGGTAATAGGAACAAGTATAAATTTGTAATAATTTTCTATACAGGAGGTGTGGGTATTGATGGGGATCGATTAAATGTTTATTTAAAATAATAATAGTAAACCCATAGCAACATCATTCTAAATATTAATTGATTATTTTACTTCATTAAAATATTAATCAGTTCTGAATCAATCGGCTTTAATTTTATGTCAAGTTAACTACGAAAATCATATTTGCTTGATACTGCATTCTGTCAGTTATACCTATATCATTAATATTATTGTACAAGTGCATTACGGGCATACAGATTATTGACGTTGCCAAACACAATTATTAGATAGGCACAAAGGAACTTACGGAAAGCAGTTATATAACAAAATTTACACTCCATACGTGAGTTTATGAATATTGGTTATGAAGGAGTATCGGCGTCTTGTGGAGGAAATAACAGGATTAGTTTATGTTAATGATTTTAGAGAGAAAACTTTCCTCCTACAGGGTAGTGTTTTCTTAGGCCCGTGGTCCGTGGTACACCTGCCTTCATGTCGTGAAAGATGACTAAAAGGTTGGTAGTCCTCATCTTACGGGGACTCACAGAGGTCATCAGCTGTGGAATGGGCGTGAGAACTAAAAAAACATGGTCAGTCTAATTTCAAGGACCTAATTGGCAGTGAGTCTCTGCCCTCTTGATAGGCACCAATGCCACAAGGGCAAACGCAAAAACTACTCAGATGAAATCTAGCGAAATAAATAGCAAAGTAACGTTTGTTAAATTGGAGCATGAGGCATCAAAAATGGGTCTCGGATCAACGAAGGCACGACTAAATACATGCATATCTCTAGGACAGGCATAGGGAGAGAGACAAAATGTGACAATGAATGAGTACAACTTTGAAAAGTCAAGCAGTTCAAGTACCTGAGTTTGATCATCACAGCCGACAATGACATCGGCGAGGAAATAAATTACCGACTAAAAACCGCAAAAAACTGCTTCTATGCCCTTAAGAAAATATTTGGATCCAAAGAAGTTACTAGTCTTACTAGAAGATCTAAAATCAAAGTATCATATTATCAATCATCAAAAAACTGTCATCAGACTTGCCATCATGAACAGCTGTGAATCGTGGACGCGAACGGTACGAAATGAGGAGGTCACATGTAGATTCGAAAGGCGAATACTTAAGAAAATATACAGCTTGGCAAAGTACCCACAGATGCCGCAATACAGAAGTGAAACGAATGCAGAATTGAGATACTTATACGATGAACCAGATCTGTACAGCATAATGAAGGCTCAACGGCTTAGATGTGCAGGACACATTCGAAGGCAACCAGAAAAAAGGCTAATGAGACTGATATGGCAGAAAGCCCCAGAGGGGAAAACGCGACTTGGAAGACACAGACTGAGATGGCGGGACAACATTGCTGCGGATCTGAGAAAACTAGGCATCGAAAATGGCACGGAGCTTATGATCGATCGTGTCGGGTGGGGGCAAGTCGTTGCGTCAGCTAAAGTAAGTAAGGTCCAAATTCCTATGACATAGGTACTCAACTTCTCGAAGATCCAGCTTCTATCGGCTCCCGATGGAAGGAACGCACCCATACCATCTGAGTGATGTTCCTTCTCATCATAAAGTTGAAAATGCTATCAACCAACTGAAGAATAATAAAGCTGCTTGGGCTAGACGGAGACCCTGCCGAGTGTTTTAAGGTGGGCGTTCGGGAGCTGCGCTGGTGGAACACACACATTGCTAAAATTTGGAATATTGGAACGATTCCCTCAGATCTACGTCATTCTATTGCGACTAAATTCAGGACAGGCCACAAGGTACACGTTTTCACTGCGCGATATATCCTAGGACTTCAGCAATAAGGGCCAACTAATCCAGCTAGCCCTGTCTCTGGAGTACTTTTTTTAGCTGGGTTCTCCCAGCCACGCAACTTTTAATGAGTCACCATTCGGTACCAGCTTTGGTCAGCAGACCTCCCACATTTAAGTAGTGACTCGCATGCTTCTCTCCACAACAATGCCGTTGAACTTTGAATTCAGCATAGAGGCGAGCATTTCCACTGGTACAGGTGGTACATTCTAGCACCGTTATTTCTTGTGTTCAGGTGCTCATTATATGTGAAACGCTACTCCTTTTGACAAGCAACGAAAGCGAGGTTGCTCCCTATCAACTTTAGGAGCACTCTGGTCATTCGTTGCCCAAGAGCTTGGGATTCGGCAGACGTCATGGTTGTTCCACCCAAGCGAAGTTGTGAGACTACGAGACTGGGTGAAATGCCTAACCCCTTTCCCTTTCATCTCTAGGGCCATCACAGCAAAATTCGAGATTTTCCTTATTCTTCCCCTATCATGCGATGGTGAACATGTGAGATACTTCGGTGGGTAACGAAATACTACAATTGCATTTTCCGTGAATATGGGAACGGACAGTGGGAATCTGGTTGATCTATACGATAAAGTACAGAGTAGAAGTTGCCGAGAAATATCACTATCCTCTCTACAGCCATTCTTGCAAGAATTTTCTACCACTGACTTCTTCTTCTTGCCAGAGCAGGTCGGGGTGCGGCGGACATCCTAAGTGCAACACACATGCATTGATAGAAATACACTCTGTCAAAGACTTTTCTATTTGAGTACCTCTTATTTGGAAAATACTACTATTGGCTGCTCGCTTAAATTTATCAGCAACATGATTGCCCATGACCTTACCAACAACAGACCCGGAGAAGCTTTTAAGATCAAAGGAGTGAAGTAAAAATGTGTCATTGCGCCAAATGTATTCCTTATAGTTGTGGGAGCTGCAGTTTTCCTTGTTTATGAAAACCTGCCATTGGGTTTTGAAATAGATGGTAAGCTATTCAACCCTAATAGATCTTGAGCCAAAACCAAGGTGTGTTTTTGAAGTTCAATATTCTGCTGATAACAATATTAAGGTAGTATCTACCTAGATAAAGAAGAGCCTAAGTAAAAGTTACTAATTAAAAACCCATCAAATAAAAAATTACACAGTAATATTGTATCTTCAGTATCTAGACACGCGTAGGTGATTATATTAGGTACGTAGTGTATTAATGACTATTACATGTTAAAGTTTATCAGTGTAAATGGATTGCCAATTGCGACGTGTGTCAAAGCCCGGGTTATCATCCATCTGCATTAGCATTAGCGCGGGACGCCTGCTCGACAATAATACTTATAATTAAACAATGTCATAGGCGATTTACCTTGCTACATAATGTGTTATCCAAATATCACTTGATTATTTTGTCAATTAGTATTTAATTTAACCCTCGGGCGGGCGCGCATTTGAAAATCACATTAGCAGGCGTGCTGCGACACTGCGTGCCCCCTGGAGAAAAATGTACGAAATGATTCAAAATATCAAAATTTATTTTTAAATAGATTAAAAAAATTAAGTAAATTGTAATTCTAGGCAACTAAATGAAATCCTTAATACTAATTTCGCAAGAACATAAAAATAATATTTATAATATTTGTACTATTCCCCTTTCAATTTTACTTACATAACCAGGCGCGCTGGCGGCCCAGAATGCCGAAAACTCAACACCTGCAAGTTCAAGTACTCACTGATATCTGAACAAGCGCTCTAAGGTCGTAAATTGTGCGTAGTAGTTTTGGTAGTAGGTTTGCTAATATAGTCATTTGAGCATAGCTAGACGGACAATATGATAAAATCCAAAATATTTGCGAAATCCTTGAATTAGTGAAAAGGCGGCATAAAAGGCCGATGGCGCGCCTGCCCGAGGGTTAAATAGACACTATAGGTCATTACTAGACTAAATACAGTCTATGTCCTGCAGTGGAGCTATATGACAATGAGAACGCGTGAGTTAGGTATTGATTTAAACAGTTTTATAAATATATTTACTAACCTTCTTGGACTTTATGCAATGAGGTGATTAAAGTGATTATCCACCCTTTCACGGCAATGATGGATAATCACATCCAATGGTATAAAGGCACGAATAAGATCTTCAAACTTTATATCCGTGCTTTCTAGTGGTTTTTGGTTTTCAATTTTTTGTTTGTACTTTATGTCAAGACCGGACGGTTATTTACTTGACGAATCTTTGACTGTTGGTCGAAAGGCCTGGCTGTTGTTATGCAATCTAAATTATCACCTTTCAGCTATTGGTAACTCGATAACTGGGGACTCGAATAACTCAGTTCTCAGCATCACCAAGACTTTGAGCTTGGGAGATCTTGAATAACAATATTTTTAAACGTTGGATTGACCTTAGTTTACCCAGTGATATTGCAGGCAAAGTGTTTTCCTAATCTGTGCATATGTTTTTAGATTAAGCTAGGTTCTGTTCAATAAGCGACTAATGGAGGACCAATTAACTAACGTACGATACGAACAAATAAAGAGATCGATGCCCTTCTTCAAATTCTGTTATGTATTTAGGAATAACAAAACTGATCACTTAACTTGGTTTAGTAGGTATAAATAATTGTAAAAAATGCAGTTTTGCAAGCGTTGCATTAGGTAGAACAGCTGTCGACTGACTGTAGAGATAAATACTCTATAAACTATGGAGAATGGACTCTCCTGTGTTAATGTTTTTGTCAACAAAATTTTGCCAAGCCAGCGCCATCTACTGTATTGGAATAATCACTATTAACTAGTTTCACATCGGCGCTACAGATACCTGCTTTACATAGGGCTTTAAGGCATTTTTATGATAGATGTCGCATTGTTGGCAATACTGTCGGGCTTTTCAAATTTGTTTATTCTGGATTCTGGGACATTAATGTTCGCTTAAATTCATTGATGTTTTGTTAATTACCTACATCAAAAGACAGTTTTTTTATCGCGGGTTAAGGGTATCCTTAACGGATTTATCCAAACCTCTGATTGATGTTTATTCCAACCTGTCATTTGTCTAATCAACAAAGATATGATTATGTAGATCATCCAATCTATAAAATTTGAAGGTCCTCGTGAAACACATAAAACAACTTTGAAGTCACTTAAAAACACTTTACAGAAAGAAATACGAAATGCGAGATCGGCGAACGAAAAAGCTAAACATGAATTATTAGTTATAAGAATATGTCATATTGTCAGGTGTTGGCATTTCAGATGTTATCGACATCGGACGTATCCTTGATGTGCTGGTATTTTACAATTCTGTTGAAGTCAGCGACATCTAGAGGAGCGTAAAAAAGTAATTATGTGGTTAATTACTGACAATGAGAGATCGCAGGGCCTGACTAACTGACAACATCATCATGTGATAGTAAAACAGTCGTAAGTTTACATATTTAACATGAACGCAAGTTATTGTTCCGTTCTCAGATTAATTATATCGCATCCAATTCTTCAATGATCAATGGGCGTGGCGCTAAAGGGGGCGTGACACTAAAAAGGGCGGAGTTTGGAGGGGCGTGGCGCTAAAGGGAAGAGAAAAAAAAGTGGGGGAAAAAAGTGGGGGAAAAAAAGTGGGTGAAAAAAAAGTGGGGGAAACCTTTTAGATTTTGGAAAACTTTGAAAGGTCATAACTTTTTTTCTATTCTAGATGGAAAGCTGAATCTTCCACTGAATGTCATCATTTTCAAAGGACTACAATCCCTGAAAAATTCAGCTCATTTGCACTTAAAGTTCCTGAGATAAAATCGTGTTAAGCAATTTGGGGTGATTTTTCAATTTTTCAATTTTTCTGAGTACCTTTTTTTATAGATTTCGGCTTCAAATCTGAAAATAATTTAGTTTGGTGGGAGGAGGCGCAAAAGGGGCGTGGCACTAAAAGGGGCGGGGCTTGGGGAAGCGTGGCGCTAAAGGGGGCGTGGCACCGAAAGGGGGCGGGGTTTGGAAAGGCGCGGCGCTAAAGGGGGGCGTGACACTAAAAGGGGCGGGGTTTGTAGGGGCGTGGCGCTAAAGGGGGCGCGACACTAAACGGGGCGTGGTTTGGAGGGACGTGGCGCTAAAGGAGGCGTGGCACTAAAAGGGGCGGGGGGAAAAAAAGTAGGGGAGAAAAAGTGGGTGAAAAAAAAGTCGGGGAAACCTTTTAGATTTTGGAAAATTTTGACAGGTCATAACTTTTTTTCTAATATAGATAGAAAGCTGAATCTCTCACTGAATTTCATCCCTTTCAACGGACTACAATCCCTGAAAATTTCAGCTCATTTGCACTTACAGTTCCTGAGATAAAATCGTGTTAAGCAATTGGGGTGATTTATCAATTTTTCAATTTTTCTGAGTGCCTTTTTTCAAAGATTTCGGCTTCGAATCTGAGAATAATTCAGTTTATGGAGTTCAGGGTATCACGAGGGACCAATAGGACACAAAATTTCGACAAAAAAAAATTGAAATTTCATCGTTTTAGTAAGAAGGTCCCCCCCTTATGATTTAGATTTTGGAGAACTTTGGAAGGTCATAACTTTTTTTCTATTATAGATAGAAAGCTGAATCTTTCACTGAATGTCATCATTTTCAAAGGACTACAATCCCTGGAAAATTTAGCTCATTTGCACTTATAGTTCCTGAGATAAAATCGTGTCAATCAATTGGGGTGATTTTTCAATTTTTCAATTTTTCTGAGTGCGTTTTTTCAAAGATTTCGGCTTCAAATCGGAGAATAATTCAGTTTATGGAGTTCAGGGTATCACGAGGGACCATTAGGACACAAAATCTCGACAAAAAAAATTTGAAATTTCATCGTTTTAGTAAGAAGGTCCCCCCCTTATGATTTTTTTGGAAAATTTTGACAGGTCATAACTTTTTTTCTATTATAGATAGAAAGCTGAATCTTCCACTGAATTTTATCTCTTTTAAAGGACTAGAATCTCTGAAAATTTCAGCTCATTTGCACTTACAGTTCCTGAAATAAAATCGTGTAAAGCAATTGGGGTGATTTATCAATTTTTCAATTTTTCTGAGTGCCTTTTTTCATAGATTTCGGCTTCAAATCTGAGAATAATTTAGTTTATGGAGTTCAGGGTATCACGAGGTACCATTAGGAACCAAAATCTCGATAAAAAAAAATTTGAAATTTCATCGTTTTAGTAAGAAGGTCCCCCCCTTATGATTTTTTTGGAAAATTTTGACAGGTCATTACTTTTTTTCTATTATAGATAGAAAGCTGAATATTTCACTGAATTTTATCTCTTTCAAAGGACTACCATCCCCGAAAATTTCAGCTCATTTGCACTTATAGTTCCTGAGATAAAATCGTGTCAAGCAATGGGGGTGATTTATCAATTTTTCAATGTTTCTGAGTGCCTTTTTTCAAAGATTTCGGTTTCAAATCTGAGAATAATTTAGTTTATGGAGTTCAGGGTATCACGAGGGACCATTAGGATACAAAATTTCGACAAAAAAAAATTGAAATTTCATCGTTTTAGTAAGAAGGTCCCCCCCTTATTATTTAGATTTTGGAAAACTTTGGAAGGTCATAACTTTTTTTCTATTATAAATAGAAAGCTGAATCTTTCACTGAATGTCATCATTTTCAAAGGACTACAATCTCTGGAAAATTTACCTCATTTGCACTTATAGTTCCTGAGATAAAATCGTGTTAAGCAATTGGGGTGATTTATCAATTTTTCAATTTTTCTGAGTGCCTTTTTTTCATAGATTTCGGCTTCAAATCTGAGAATAATTTAGTCTATGGAGTTTGGGGTATGTTGATTGACCATTAGGATACAAAATCCCGCAAAAAAAAATTTGAAATTTCATCGTTTTAGTAAGAAGGTCCCCCCCTTATGATTTTTTTGCAAAATTTTGACAGGTCATAACTTTTTTTCTATTATAGATAGAAAGCTGAATCTTCCACTGAATTTTATCTCTTTCAAAGGACTAGAATCTCTGAAAATTTCAGCTCATTTGCACTTACAGTTCCTGAGATAAAATCGTGTTAAGCAATTGGGGTGATTTATCAATTTTTCAATTTTTCTGAGTGCCTTTTTTCATAGAAGGTCCCCCCCTTATGATTTTTTTGGAAAATTTTGACAGGTCATAACTTTTTTTCTATCATAGATAGAAAGCTGAATCTCTCACTGAATTTCATCCCTTTCAAAGGACTGCAATCCCTGAAAATTTCAGCTCATTTGCACTTACACAAGAAGGTACCTACCTTATGATTTAGATTTTGGAAAACTTTGAAAAATCATAACTTTTTTTTAATTATAGATAGAAAGCTGAATCTTTCACTGAAAATTATGCTTTTCAAAGGACTACAATCCCTGAAAATTTCAGCTCATTTGCACTTATAGTTCCTGAGATAAAATCGTGTTAAGCAATTTGGGGTGATCTTTCAATTTTTCAATTTTTCTGAGTGAGAAGGTCCCTCCTTATGATTTTTTTGGAAAATTTTGACAGGTCATAACTTTTTTTCTATTATAGATGGAAAGCTGAATCTTTCACTGAATGTCATCAATTTCAAAGGACTACAATCTCTGAAACATTCAGCTCATTTGTACTTATAATTCATGAGATAAAATCGTGTTAAGCAATTGGGGTGATTTATCAATTTTTCAATTTTTCTGAGTGCCTTTTTTCATAGATTTCGGCTTCAAATCTGATAATAATTTAGTCTATGGAATTTGGGGTATGTTGATTGACCATTAGGATACAAAATCTCGGCAAAAAAAATTTTGAAATTTAATCCTTAAAAAAGTGGGGGAAAAAGAAGTGTGGGTGTGGCACTAAAAGAGGCGCGGTTTGGTGGGGGGTAGCGCAAAAGAGGCGCGGCACTAAAAAGGGCGGGGTTTGAAGGGACGTGGCACTAAAAGGGGCGTGACACTAAAAGGGGCTCGGCACTGAAAAGGGGCGGGGTTTGGAAAGGCGTGGCGCTAAAGGGGGCGTGACACTAAAAGGGGCGAGGTTTGTAGGGGCGTGGCGCTAAAGGGGACGTGACACTAAAAGGGGCGTGGTTTGGAGGGACGTGGCGCTAAAGGGGGCGTGGCACTAAAAGGGGCGGGGTTTGGAGGGGCGTGGCGCTAAAGGGGTCGTGGCACTAAAAGATGCGGAGTTTGGTGGGGGGGTGGCGCAAAAGGGGCGTGGCACTAAAAGGGGCGGGGTTTGGAGGGACGTGGCGCTAAAGGGGGCGTGGCACTAAAAGGGGCGTCGCACTGAAAGGGGCGGGGTTTGGAAAGACGTGGCGCTAAAGGGGGCGTGACACTAAAAGGGGCGGCGTTTGGAGGGGCGTGGCGCTAAAGGGGGCGTGACACTAAAAAAAGGCGAGGTTTGGAGGAGCGTGGCGCTAAAAGGGCGTGGCGCTAAAAGGGCGTGGCGATAAAGGGGCGTGGCGATAAAGGGGCGTGGCGCTAAAAGGGGCGGGGTTTGGAGGGCCGTGCCACTAAAAGGGGCGGGGTTTGGAGGGGCGTGGCGCTAAAGGGATGAGGCAGGCAAAAGTGGGGGAAAAAAAAGTGGGGGAAAAAAGTAGGGGAAAAAAAGTGGGGGAAAAAAGTGGGGGAAAAAAAAGTGGGTGAAAAAATAGTCGGGGAAACCTTTTAGATTTTGGAAAACTTTGAAAGGTGATAACTTTTTTTCTATTGTAGATAGAAAGCTGAATCTTCCACTGAATTTTATCTCTTTCGAAGGACTACAATCCCTGAGAATTTCAGCTCATTTGCACGTATAGTTCCTGAGATAAAATCGTGTCAATCAATTGGGGTGATTTATCAATTTTTCAATTTTTCTGAGTGCCTTTTTTCAAAGATTTCGGCTTCAAATCGGAGAATAATTCAGTTTATGGAGTTCAGGGTATCACGAGGGACCATTAGGACACAAAATCTCGCCAAAAAAGAATTTGAAATTTCATCGTTTTAGTAAGAAGGTCCCCCCTTATTATTTTTTTGGAAAATTTTGACAGGTCATAACTTTTTTTCTATTATAGATAGAAAGCTGAATCTTCGACTGAATTTTATCTCTTTCGAAGGACTACAATCTCTGAAAATTTCAGCTCATTTGCACTTACAGTTCCTGAGATAAAATCGTGTTAAGCAATTGGGGTGATTTATCAATTTTTCAATTTTTCTGAGTGCCTTTTTTCATAGATTTCGGCTTCAAATCTGAGAATAATTTAGTTTATGGAGTTCAGGGTATCACGAGGTACCATTAGGAACCAAAAAAAAATTGAAATTTCATCGTTTTAGTAAGAAGGTCCCCCCCTTATGATTTTTTTGGAAAATTTTGACAGGTCATAACTTTTTTTCTATTATGGATAGAAAGCTGAATATTTCACTGAATTTTATCTCTTTCAAAGGACTACCATCCCTGAAAAGTTCAGCTCATTTGCACCTAGAGTTCCTGAGATAAAATCGAGTTAAGCAATTGGGGTGATTTATCAATTTTTCAATTTTTCTGAGTGCCTTTTTTCATAGATTTCGGCTTCAAATCTGAGAATAATTTAGTCTATGGAGTTTGGGGTATGTTGATTGACCATTAGGATACAAAATGTCGGCAAAAAAAAATTTGAAATTTCTTCGTTTTAGTAAGAAGGTCCCCCCATTATGATTTTTTTGGAAAATTTTGACAGGTCATAACTTTTTTTCTATTATAGATAGAAAGCTGAATATTTCACTGAATTTTATCTCTTTCAAAGGACTACCATACCTGAAAATTTCAGCTCATTTGCACTTATAGTTCCTGAGATAAAATCGTGTCAAGCAATTGGGGTGATTTATAAATTTTTCAATTTTTCTGAGTGCCTTTTTTCATAGATTTCAGCTTCAAATCTGAGAATAATTTAGTTTATGGAGTTCAGGGTATCACGAGGGACCATTAGGACACAAAATCTCGACAAAAAAAAATTTGAAATTTCATCGTTTTAGTAAGAAGGTCCCCCCCTTATGATTTTTTTTGGAAAACTTTGACAGGCCATAACTTTTTTTCTATTATAGATAGAAAGCTGAATCTTCCACTGAATTTTATCTCTTTCAAAGGACTAGAATCTCTGAAAATTTCAGCTCATTTGCACTTACAGTTCCTGAGATAAAATCGTGTTAAGCAATTGGGGTAATTTATCAATTTTTCAATTTTTCTGAGTGCCTTTTTTCATAGATTTCGGCTTCAAATCTGAGAATAATTTAGTTTATGGAGTTCAGGGTATCACGAGGTACCATTAGGAACCAAAATCTCGACAAAAAAAAAATTTGAAATTTCATCGTTTTAGTAAGAAGGTCCCCCCCTTATGATTTTTTTGGAAAATTTTGACAGGTCATAACTTTTTTTCTATTATAGATAGAAAGCTGAATCTTCCACTGAATTTTATCTCTTTCAAAGGACTAGAATCTCTGAAAATTTCAGCTCATTTGCACTTATAGTTCCTGAGATAAAATCGTGTCAAGCAATTGGGGTGATTTATCAATTTTTCAATTTTTCTGAGTGCCTTTTTTCATAGATTTCGACTTCAAATCTGAGAATAATTTAGTTTATGGAGTTCAGGGTATCACGAGGGACCATTAGGACACAAAATCTCGACAAAAAAAGAAAATGAAATTTCATCGTTTCAGTAAGAAGGTCCCCCCCTTATGATTTTTTTGGAAAATTTTGACAGGTCATAACTTTTTGTCTATTATAGATAGAAAGCTGAATATTTCACTGGATTTTATCTCTTTCAAAGGACTACCATCCCTGAAAATTTCAGCTCATTTGCACTTATAGTTCCTGAGATAAAATCGTGTCAAGCAATTGGGGTGATTTATCAATTTTTCAATTTTTCTGAGTGCCTTTTTTCAAAGATTTCGGCTTCAAATCTGAGAATAATTCAGTTTATGGAGTTCAGGGTATCACGAGGGACCATTAGGACACAAAATCTCGACAAAAAAAAATTGAAATTTCATCGTTTTAGTAAGAAGGTCCCCCCCTTATGATTTTTTTGGAAAATTTTGACAGGTCACAACTTTTTTTCTATTATAGATAGAAAGCTGAATCTTCCACTGAATTTTATCTCTTTCAAAGGACTACCAGGCCTGAAAATTTCAGCTCATTTGCACTTATAGTTCCTGAGATAAAATCGTGTCAAGCAATTGGGGTGATTTATCAATTTTTCAATTTTTCTGAGTGCCTTTTTTCATATATTTCAGCTTCAAATCTGAGAATAATTTAGTTTATGGAGTTCAGGGTATCACGAGGGACCATTAGGACACAAAATCTCGACAAAAAAAAATTGAAATTTCATCGTTTTAGTAAGAAGGTCCCCCCCTTATGATTTTTTTGGAAAACTTTGACAGGTCATAACTTTTTTTCTATTATAGATAGAAAGCTGAATCTTCCACTGAATTTTATCTCTTTCAAAGGACTACCAGCCCTGAAAATTTCAGCTCATTTGCACTTATAGTTCCTGAGATAAATCGTGTTAAGCAATTGGGGTGATTTATCAATTTTTCAATTTTTCTGAGTGTCTTTTTTCAAAGATTTCGGCTTCAAATCTGAGAATAATTCAGTTGATGGAGTTCAGTGTATCACGAGGGACCATTAGGACACAAAATCTCGACAAAAAAAAATTTGAAATTTCATCGTTTTAGTAAGAAGGTCCCCCCCTTATTATTTTTTTGGAAAATTTTGACAGGTCATAACTTTTTTTCTATTATGGATAGAAAGCTGAATATTTCACTGAATTTTATCTCTTTCAAAGGACTACCATCCCTGAAAATTTCAGCTCATTTGCACTTATAGTTCCTGAGATAAAATCGTGTTAAGCAATTGGGGTGATTTATCAATTTTTCAATTTTTCTGAGTGCCTTTTTTCATAGATTTCGGCTTCAAATCTGAGAATAATTTAGTCTATGGAGTTTGGGGTATGTTGATTGACCATTAGGATACAAAATGTCGGCAAAAAAAAATTTGAAATTTCATCGTTTTAGTAAGAAGGTCCCCCCCTCGGTCCCCCCTTATGATTTTTTTGCAAAATTTTGACAGGTCATAACTTTTTTTCTATTATAGATAGAAAGCTGAATATTTCACTGAATTTTATCTCTTTCAAAGGACTAGAATCTCTGAAAATTTCAGCTCATTTGCACTTATAGTTCCTGAGATAAAATCGTGTCAAGCAATTGGGGTGATTTATCAATTTTTCAATTTTTCTGAGTGCCTTTTTTCATAGATTTCGACTTCAAATCTGAGAATAATTTAGTTTATGGAGTTCAGGGTAACACGAGGGACCATTAGGACACAAAATCTCGACAAAAAAGAAAATGTAATTTCATCGTTTTAGTAAGAAGGTCCCCCCTTATGATTTTTTTGGAAAATTTTGACAGGTCATAACTTTTTTTCTATTATAGATAGAAAGCTGAATCTTCCACTGAATTTTATCTCTTTCAAAGGACTAAAATCTCTGAAAATTTCAGCTCATTTGCACTTATAGTTCCTGAGATAAAATCGTGTCAAGCAATTGGGGTGATTTATCAATTTTTCAATTTTTCTGAGTGCCTTTTTTCATAGATTTCGACTTCAAATCTGAGAATAATTTAGTTTATGGAGTTCAGGGCAACACGAGGGACCATTAGGACACAAAATCTCGACAAAAAAGAAAATGTAATTTCATCGTTTTAGTAAGAAGGTCCCCCCTTATGATTTTTTTGGAAAATTTTGACAGGTCATAACTTTTTTTCTATTATAGATAGAAAGCTGAATCTTCCACTGAATTTTATCTCTTTCAAAGGACTAAAATCTCTGAAAATTTCAGCTCATTTGCACTTATAGTTCCTGAGATAAAATCGTGTCAAGCAATTGGGGTGATTTATCAATTTTTCAATTTTTCTGAGTGCCTTTTTTCAAAGATTTCGGCTTCAAATCTGAGAATAATTCAGTTTATGGAGTTCAGGGTACCACGAGGGACCATTAGGACACAAAATCTCGCAAAAAAAAATTTGAAATTTCATCGTTTTAGTAAGAAGGTCCCCCCCTTATTATTTTTTTGGAAAATTTTGACAGGTCATAACTTTTTTTCTATTATAAATAGAAAGCTGAATATTTCACTGAATTTTATCTCTTTCAAAGGACTACCATCCCTGAAAATTTCAGCTCATTTGCACTTATAGTTCCTGAGATAAAATCGTGTCAAGCAATTGGGGTGATTTATCAATTTTTCAATTTTTCTGAGTGCCTTTTTTCAAAGTTTTCGGCTTCAAATCTGAGAATAATTCAGTTTATGGAGTTCAGGGTATCACGAGGGACCATTAGGACACAAAATCTCGACAAAAAAAAATTGAAATTTCATCGTTTTAGTAAGAAGGTCCCCCCCTTATGATTTTTTTGGAAAACTTTGACAGGTCATAACTTTTTTTCTATTATAGATAGAAAGCTGAATCTTTCACTGAAAATTATCCTTTTCAAAGGACTACAATCTCTGAAAATTTCAGCTCATTTGCACTTATAGTTCCTGAGATAAATCGTGTTAAGCAATTGGGGTGATTTATCAATTTTTCAATTTTTCTGAGTGCCTTTTTTCATTGATTTCGGCTTCAAATCTGAGAATAATTTAGTTTATGGAGTTCAGAGTATCACGAGGGACCATTAGGACACAAAATCTCGACAAAAAAAAAATTGAAATTTCATCGTTTTAGTAAGAAGGTCCCCCCTTATGATTTTTTTGGAAAATTTTGACAGGTCATAACTTTTTTTCTATCATAGATAGAAAGCTGAATCTCTCACTGAATTTCATTTCTTTCAAAGGACTGCAATCCCTGAAAATTTCAGCTCATTTGCACTTACACAAGAAGGTACCTACCTTATGATTTAGATTTTGGAAAACTTTGAAAGGTCATAACTTTTTTTCTATTATAGATAGAAAGCTGAATCTTTCACTGAATGTCATCATTTTCAAAGGACTACAATCCCTGAAAATTTCAGCTCCTTTGCACTTATAGTTCCTGAGATAAAATCGTGTTAAGCAATTTTGGGTGATTTTTCAATTTTTCTGAGTGCCTTTTTTCATAGATTTCGGCTTCAAATCTGAGAATAATTAAGTCTATGGAGTTTGGGGTATGTTGATTGACCATTAGGATACAAAATCTCGCAAAAAAAATTTTGAAATTTCATCATTTTAGTAAGAAGGTACCTTATGATTTAGATTTTGGAAAACTTTGGAAGGTCATAACTTTTTTCTATTACAGATAGAAAGCTGAATCTTTCACTGAATGTTATCATTTTCAAACAACTACAATCCCTGAAAATTTCAGCTCATTTGCACTTATAGTTCCTGAGATAAAATCGTGTTAAGCAATTTTGGGTGATTTTTCAATTATTCTGAGTGCCTTTTTTCATAGATTTCGGCTTCAAATCTGAGAATAATTAAGTCTATGGAGTTTGGGGCATGTTGATTGACCATTGGGATACAAAATCTCGGCAAAAAAATTTTTGAAATTTAGTCATTTTAGTAAGAAGGTACCCCACTAAAAGTGGGGGAAAAAAAAGTGGGGGAAAAAAAAGTGGGGGAAAAAAAGTGGGGGAAAAAAGTGGGGAAAAAAGTGGGGGGAAAAGAAGTGTGGGTGTGGCACTAAAAGAGGCGGGGTTTGGTGGGGGGTGGCGCAAACGGGGCGTGGCACTAAAAGGGGCGGGGCTTGGAGGGGCGTGGCGCTAAAGGGGGCGTGGCACTAGAAGGGGCGTCGCATCGAAAGGGGCGAGGTTTGGAAAGACGTGGCGCTAGAGGGGGCGTGACACTAAAAGGGGCGGGGCTTGGAGGGGCGTGGCGCTAAAGGGGGCGTGACACTAAAAAAAGCGGGGTTTGGAGGGGCGTGGCGCTAAAGGGGCGTGGCGCTAAAAGGGGCGGGGTTTGGAGGGGCGTGACACTAAAAGGGGCGGGGTTTGGAGGGGCGTGGCGCTAAAGGGATGAGGCAGGCAAAAGTGGGGAAAAAAATTAGGGGAAAAAAAGTAGGGGAAAAAGTGGTGGAAAAAAGTGGGAGAAAAAAAAGTGGGTGAAAAAGAATTCGGGGAAACCTTTTAGATTTTGGAAAACTTTGAAAGGTCATAACTTTTTTTCTATTATAGAAAGCTGAATCTTTCACTGAATGTCATCATTTTCAAAGGACTACAATCCCTGAAAAATTCAGCTCATTTGCACTTATACTTCCTGAGATAAAATCGTGTTAAGCAATTTGGGGTGATTTTTGAATTTTTCAATTTTCCTGAGAGCCTTTTTTCATAGATTTCGGCTTCAAATCTGAGAATAATTTAGTCTACGGAGTTTGGGGTATGTTGATTGACCATTAGGATACAAAATCTCGGCAAAAAAAATTTTGAAATTTCATCATTTCAGCTGAATCTTACACCGAATGTCATCATTTTCAAAGGACTACAATCCCTGAAAAATTCAGCTCATTTGCACTTATAGTTCCTGAGATAAAATCGTGTTAAGCAATTTGGGGTGATTTTTCAATATTTCAATTTTTCTGAGTGCCTTTTTTCATAGATTTCGGCTTCAAATCTGAGAATAATTTACTCTATGGAGTTTGGGGTATGTTGATTGACCAATGGGATACAAAATCTCGGCAAAGAAAATTTTGAAATTTCATTTTAGTAAGAACCCCCACTAAAAGTGGGGGGAAAAAAGAGGGGGAAAAAAAAGTGGGGGAAAAAAAGTGGGGGAAAAAAAGTGGGGGAAAAAAAAGTGTGGGTGTGGAGAGAGAATCCGTGTTCCGCGGTGGAACTGGGTGGTCACAATAAATACAATTATTAGACGCTGCTGCACTGATGCTTACAAGGACGATCAAAAGACATCCTTCTTCACATAATTATCTAATGCAGATTCCTATTGATAAATATCGGTTTGTATAATTTATCGGAGCGTTTTCGCCCGAATCAGACCCCAATAACTATAAACAAGCAACATTTATCCAGCCAGCTGCTAGTAATTATATAATATATGAAGTCTGTAAATCACAAAAAGTTTTATCGAACACTCTCTGCGTCTGATTGGCGAAAAATGACGTCATCAGTCAGTGCCTATGGCTAATCGCAATCTTGGCAGTAGTAAAGATGAGTGAGCGCTTCCAAGATAATAGATGGATCGCCAACAACAACAAATAATCGCCTTTATTGTTTCTGCTATAAAGCATAAAGCCAAGAATAACTGACATGAGTTATATGTGCCGAATTCACCAGAAATACTTAAAACGATAGGAAAGTCATATAATAATTGAAAGGGAAAAAAAAAACGATTTCACTTTGAAGTTTTTTACCACCATCGTAATGAGTAGCTACCTACATTTTTGTTGCGCATCGGGATGTTTGAAAAACAGGTTAAATTAATGGAGAAGTGTCTTGGTTTACTTCTTATACTTCTTATTCGTCCGGATGCTTAAAAAGGGAAAATTAGCCAATATCAATACCTAACAGACTCATGTTTTTGAAAATCCTATAAAAAAAAGGATCGAGAAATAAATATAAATTATTCAGCATATTTTCCGGATGAAAGTCACAGTATAAACGTTAAGTGTACAAACCCAGTGTTTGTAAGTTTGTACGGTCTCCTGGAATATTGATGAACATGCGGTAATCCGAGAATTACCAGCTGAGGTGTTAATTATAGAAAAGCTGAGAAGATTCAACTAGAAAGGCGCAGAAGTTACTCATATGACAAACAAACGAAGGAATGATTGGATGTCGCTCTTTCTTGTCAGAACGCATGTAAAAGGGATCCGGAGAGACTGCTGAGCATGATGATCTCCAGGAAATTGAGGAACTAGGACCACAGGCAAAAAGGCCCGTAGCCAGTGGGGCCAGAGTGGGCAATCCCCACTCTGGAAGAAAAAGTTGCCCACTCTGGAAGAAAAAGTTGCCCACTCTAGAGTAGACTAGAAAAAATAAAGAAAACACGAAACAAATTACGTGATTTAATTATTTGCTGCGACCATTTTCCGTTTATAAAACCCCAGTTTAGTTCATATTTTACCTTAAGGTGGGTGGCATTAATGACATTTGAAATCTGTCAGTTCTGTCACAGCCATCTTTACTTATCAGGCCATGAAATAGGAAATCGTCCAACACCGCATAGTTGTTTAATTGTCATTGGAATGTACAACCAAGATTGCATGCCAGCTTGTTTACCTTTGTTTTTCCTTGAGAAAGTTCCAACAAAAACTAAACTCAAACTTGGTGCAATTTACCACCTTATTTATCAAAAAAAGTGCCGCTTTCTAGAAGTCCAGACCAACGAGAAAGTAAAAAGAAAGATTGACATAAGTCAATTGATCACTTTGAAAAATCAGATTTAATCAATGGGTTTGCCGACTTAATTTCAAATTATTTTGATAAAATTTAGATGTCTGGATTCTTGACAATGAAATTAGAAAATGAAAGGAATATTAACTTTGATATTTTTGATTCAACTGCGGCTCCAATAAGTAGGAATTCATACTGATATTTCTGTATTAGATACAAATACCTACCTATGTAGGTACCTATATTAAATTGTTTGTAAATAAATTAACATTTAATGATTTAAACTGGATTTTACCTTTTAATCTGAAATTAAGTAAATAGTCCCAACTAGAGAATTATTCTTTATTTCTTTTAGGCACTTTTTCAAGAATCAGATAATAAAACCTTTAAATATCTTGGAATAATCTTGGACCTCTATCTTACACATGGCAACAGTGCAACGGCAAGCTGTTCAGGGCCTGATAAATAAAGATAGCCGTGGTTCTGTGCTCTGCGAAGAGAAAAAAAAAACCTCACATCAGAATTGGCTCAAATTTTGCATGAACATTCTTTGATCGATTATCTGCAATCCGAATATTTCGGTTTTTCGATATTTTACGAGTTCTTAGAAATAATCCATAACGACTATAGGCAACCAGATATACACTTTTCATTTCGAGAAAAACGCAAATTATCGAAAAACTAAAACATTCGGATTGTAGATAATCCATCAAAGAACGTTTATGCCAATTTTGAGCCAATTCTGATGTGAGCTTTTTTTTCTCTTTGCAGACGAATTTGAAAAAATCCAAACAGAACTGACAGATTTCCATGTCATTAACGCCTCTTCAAGTGCGCTCTTATGTATTTCTATTATTATTTCTTTGTGTTTTGTTAAAGTTTTATATTTTTTAATCAGTTATTAGGTAGGTAGGTATTTACTTTTGGTAATAAAGTTTTTTCAGGTCACTACCTAAATTGGTCCTAAAGCGGTACTACCAGAATTTGATGAATATTTAAAGAAACCAAACTATGGAAGTCGCAGACATTATTGGTGGTTGACCCTGTAATCATTTTGCATGTATAATGAGGTTTTATTACTCAAACAAATACGAGTTTTTAAATATCATGAAGAAATTTTCAGATTGACAAACTGTATATTATAATAATAGCATTCCAAATAAAATAATAACAAGTATCTACTTATCAGGATAAAGTTATTCACTTCAACAAAATGCTAGTTCCCAAAAACGCTGGTGCACCAAAACAGCAGAATCCTTCGCAAATTTGTCTTTTTAGGAATGCCGCAGCTATTTATTCGGTATTCAGCTTTTTAACTTCGCCTAGCTCACGAAAGGTAAATGTTTACAATTTTCATGTATACAGTTAAGTTGAAAGTTCTGTGGGACAAAAGTTATTTACCTACCTTCGTCGTTGCTATAAGCATAGTTCTGTTCCTAGGCTTCTTCAACGTTTACTTGCAACCAGTCAAGCGTAACGTGCTCGTTTCCACGCTAAATTTTTTCATTACTTACCTACTTGGATATGGAAAAGTTTTAACTTATATCTCGTTCGATAACCATTATCAAACATGCTATTGTATTAACAAATATTATGACACTCCTGGTATGTGATATTTATTTTACGAAACGCTCTGAAAGGTTTTATGTAGGTACGTTTCACCTATATTTTTCATTGCAGTTTTTTCCATACCATTTGCTTGTGCAATCATAACCGGAATTAATCTCTTAATCGGTAGAGAAAGGGTTAACCAATTTAATTCCGGTGCTTTTTTTGCGAACTAGTTTTGCTGAATTCATGGATTATTTTGAAATAAAACAGATTTACGATTACCTATTGGATTTTTTTCAATAAATCTGTTTTGGAAAGTTTTTCTACATTATTTTCTACATAGAGAAACCTAAGTTCATTCTGTGCTTTTTTTTATTTGGAAACAGGGAATTTAGACCCGATGAAGAAAACGAAATGGAGGTTGCGTAACTGAAATCATGGTTTTTTTGTTTCTAGCTATAATTCAAACACCATTAAAATCAGCTCAGCAAATTACATTAGGAAAACCATCAGAATTTACGCCCATTGTGAGAAGCTACACACAAAAAAGGACGAGTTGAAAAGTTCCTTCCAAGTTGAAATAGACCAACAGCAGAAACGAGAATTTGCTAACCCAAGAAACTGGCCCTAGGGAATTATTGGTAAGTATTTTTTAAACCTAATACGCCTGCCGATGATATGAGAATAACCAATTTTGATCCTGCCAACACTAAAAGCAATAATGATGTTATTGCTGGCCCAAGCATCAAAATACTATATCTTGATATCCGTTCAGTACGAAACAAGGCTGAAGAACTGGAGCTCTAGTGATAAACTTTCAATCTTAGCCTTGGGGTCTCTTTATAATTGTGTACGGACCTTCCCATACTGGTGTTAGCTTGGAAGATCTACATTTCTTCCTTCGAGGGTTATAAAGCCAAACTCTGTCATTCTCCTGAAAACCTGCAGAGAGTATTCGCTCACTTCCGAACTCTCTCTTCTCTCTTATTATTTCATGGATTTCAAGCGACCTTTTTCGTGAATCGTCAACATAATCTTCGATTTCCGAGTTGGCTATATCTGGTGCCCCGAGCACCAAGTGGCAGGGTGAACGGAGCTCTCTTCCAAACAACACCTTGATGGCTGGTGTCACTCTTGTGGTCTTATATGTACAGCAGACCTATATGCCATCAGAAATAGAGGTACATGCCTGTAGAGATGTCATCTGAGCTCCAACTATTAGCCATTACAACATGCTCAAACTGACGTCTGTACATCGCCCACTATGTTTATCCGTCGTATTGGGGTGGTGGCTTAAATCTAATTCCGGTTGCAGGCGGAGACGAAACATTTCCTGACCCAACCTTTTTTCTTAAAATTATCCATTTCTTGGTGAATGGTTCCAACTGCCTGACGCGCAGTTCCTGCTTCCTGATGAACAGTTGCAACTTCCTGACGAATACTGCCAGCTTCTTCACGTACTTCTTCCATTGCTTTATTGAATTTATTATCTTGTATACTTTTAGGATTTTTTCAAGTCTGGTTTGTTTCTCGGAGATCACGGTTTGGATCTATTCTCACTGGCATTGAAAATTTTCCTGGAGCTGGTGCTTTTTTTATTCTTCTTGCTTTCTCTTCTTGTTTTTCTCTTTGTCTTCGAGCTTCTTCGTGCCTCTTATCGTCCATATTTTTCATGAATTTTACCAACATTTTTGATTAACTTGATTCATTTTGACTGTTTGCTGCCGAGTATTTAAAAAATATTCTGTTTTTTTTGTTAAAGTTATAAATTATTATACAAATTCGTACCTACAATTTGCAGAAGAATATATCCCAAGGTCTGAGGCATCACACCCACTAAAATTATCAGCTATCAGGTATGGAAGATACCTTTTCGGCCTGCGCGTATATTAATAGATTTGCCCCAGTTTGATTTTATTGGAAAACTCTCAACAAAGTAAAAAACATCAACATCAATCTACTCTATCAAGCATTTTATCCAATATAGCAGCGTATATAGAGCTATTACAGGCATTCAAGTTGGAGCTTAGAAAAATTGTTACAGCTCGTGCTCGTGTTTACGAATATGTGTGAAAAGTAAAGAATCCAAAAAGCTATTATTAGAATAATTTTTAGTTCAGGAAACGGTAGAGGTCCTGTCATGATTAAAAATAGGCAGTTAATTTCCAACGCTTATCACCCGATTTTTTTTTAAGCTTAATAGGTAATAATTGATCATAGTTGATTTTGTAATTTTATCGACAAATTTATACCAGGAACTGTACAGTAGCAGTTCAAGAGATAACCGACCGATTAATGAAGAACAAAGCCGTTACATAGGTGTTCCGTTAATGGAGTTATTCGTCTATATGGAATTGTCATTTCCAGGATTTTCAGAAAGCTGACACTTTATACCTACGTGCCTCCTTTCCGCTAAAATATATTTCCTATTAAACGTTCCAAATATATGGTGAAAGTTTTCCTCTTGCATGATTTTCCAGTATAATTTCATGTCCTTAAAAGTGTGTTAGGAAAACTTGCGTTAAAGCGATGCCTATAGTATTTTACGCGGACGTGCGGATACACCATCTTTTTTTGTCTGCTCATTTATTTCTTTTTTGTTTTTATTGTCATGTTTAACAAAAAACAAGGGCGGCAAATTTTCACAAATTCTTTTATAGCTGCAGTATGTTTGTAATAAAGGTTTGTTTTGGTTCACGTTCTCGGATAGTTCGCACATGCGTAGTAAGCGTTTAGTGTTTTGGTTCGTTTAAAATCGATTCCGAATGTTTACACAGCTGTTTTGGTTTCGGACTGAATCTGATTCTGGACCGTTCTAGGATCGTCCAAACAATTCGCGCCTTTTAGTAGGGATGGTTTGCGAATTGCACAGTTCGCACATGCGCAGATTTTTTTTTATCAATCTAAAATATTTTTAATTTTTTTTTTTCAACAACAGGAACAATTATCATCATGAACTTTCCAGCTTTAATGGTGAGTCTAATAATATTGAGGCAATAGTCAATAGTTTATTAATTTTTATTTATTTTTATTTTTGTGGTGACTTCTCTCTGTTTTGGTTTAACGTTCTCGCGAATTGATTCCGAACTGTTCTAGGATTACTGCTAGTGCGCAATTTGTTTTGCGCAATTCTAGAATCGTCCTGAAATTACGAACCAAAACAAACCTAAATGAAACGATATAGTGATTTGAGTTTATACAAGAAGTAGTCTTTATCTAATTCGTCTTGGGTTGGCTTCCTACGGCGCAAGATGAAAGATAAAGGACTGACAGAATATGACCGCCCGGCGCCCTGCACGTGCACAAACACAACTCCTCTGTATTAATTGTTGTCAAATTCTCAAATTCTTTTGCTTTGAAGTTTTTGTTGCATTGGGGGACTAAAGAAGGACACAAACTACCTTGTGTTGCAGATCGTTGGGTAGCTCATTGCTCTCCCGTTACAGTCTTATAGCAAAATCTTAAATAGTACGATTAGTTTTTGAGATATCGGTGTTCAAAAGTAAGCACATTTTGAAAACTAGTAATTTTGACTATCTCTTAGACAAAAGAATTCTGTCATAAAAGTCTCAAATACACATCGGGGAAACCCCCTGTCTAAGAGATATTCCCTATTGCTAGTTTTCAAATTGTCACCCTGCGTATGTCTTGTTTGCCTTGCGTTTTCAGGTCGGTTTTTACTGCTCTTAGAGGCTCGAGTCTTTTGATGTATTAACTTCCTCGTCGTCCCAAGCGAACAAACAATCGTTCTCTTGGGTTTGACTATCTTCTATTTCACTTTTAATCTGCTCCAAGCCCTACCCGGGCAATTCCTGTGGTGATCTCTTTCAGTAGTCGACGTGTCCAGAAGAATTCGTTCTCCGATATCGTGCACCACCCTACGTATTTAGATCCTAAATTTTAATTGGGTTTCTCTGACATTCGATCTATTCTCTTTTTTTTTAAGTACTGCCTCCTTTTCCGGAACGGGTATCGCCCCCTATTGACGCTTTGTGGTTGTTGATTACCGGTAGTACCCTGGAGACCTTTATTTGGAGCTTTCAGAACGAAACGATCACTTCTATCAAATATGTCACATGATAGTTTCACAGGGATGACATGTAGGTCATAACTGGAAGGGTTTGGGTGGTGGTGGAGAGAAACTCGCTGAAGTATACAGGGTGTCCCACCAGGAAACAAATCTATCTATACTAATACTTATGTATTGACATTAGTATACTGTCTTCTTATACTTCGTACGTGAACTTCTTAAACCTGACACCAAGTTTGAATTCAATCCATGATCAAAAACTACGATTGAATTTAATCTCCGGTTAAATTCAAAGTTAGTGTCAAATGATAGTTTATGAAAATCTAGGAAAGAATGTCTAAAATTAACTGTCAATATTTCCAATACAGTTGAACTTAGGTAAATGGTATATCTCATGAAATCTGCTCAGAATTTGACGTAGAATCCAAATATGCAATCACATATAGGATGTCTAAGAGCCACCATCTTGAAAATACTTTAGCCGGGTTGCCCCCATTGACATTGGTATACTGTCAAATTCTTAAAATTTTTCTGCATACAGTTTTTCATAATTTAGTTCGATTTGGTCCCCGGTGGGACACCCTGTATAAGGATATGTCCGATGTGCCCCTTTATTATATCCTATCCCTATAAGATATCCACACGGCGTCGAGTTTTATTGTCATTGACCGCATGGTCAACCAGAGAAGCTTTCCAAGATACAGAGCCAAACCCGAAACGCCGCCTCCTTATCACGATCCAGATCTCGATCGATTGATCGATGTATTGACCAACTAGTGGACATGAAAATACGTGCGTTCGAGATTGAGCACAACCTAGTAGCTGCCGAGTCGGCTCAGTTCAAGGGGCAGAACCAACAGCACGAGATAGATAACAAAAGGTTAGTGGAACAAATTGCTGATATTTCCTCCCAAAACCCTGATTTAAACTCACTCAACTCCTCCTTCCCCAAGAAAATTGAACAATTAGAATCACAAAATCAAAATCTTAACCAAACAATTTCAGAGCTTAACTCTAAGACTGCCCTTCAGGAAGAAATTATCTCAAACCTTGAGAACAGAATCAATCAACTAACCAGTCAATTAGAATCATTTTTAAACAACCAATCGATTTCCAACAATAATCCAATAACTGTCGTGGTGCCCACCCTTGCGCAGCGTAGTGAGAGTCCCGGTCCATCCGAATCGGCGACATCCGCCGCCAATTCGGAAATGGAGCTCGACTCTGGCTCCGCCGCGAAAGGGGTTGCATTCACCACGGTGAAGGGCAGTAGATCTAAGAAAAGGAGGAAAAACCGCCGCTCCAACCACCTAAGCTCTCCCCAACATTTCCTTAACTTTCCCCCACTCCCCTCCACCAGTACCAACACACAAACCCTCATAAATCCCACCAAACCTCCAAGCAACACCTCGAAAGCCCCTACCAACCCTCCCACTAACAGAAATCGTGTTCCCCATGTGATTCTCAGTGACAAGACCAAATACGATCAGGTCGTCTCTTACATCAAAACTCAAAGCATTAAAACTTCCATATTAAAAAATGTCTCGGAAGGCATCAAGCCTTCCGAGCCATCCATTACTATAAATTAACGTCATTCATGCAGGACTCCAAGATCCCCTACCACTCTTTCTCCTTTCGGAAGGAAAAGAACCTCCACGTAGTAATACGTGGAGTTCCCGAAATCTGGACAGAAGAGAGAGGGAAAGACGATCTGGTGAGACAGGGCTTCAGTCCCCTATCAATCAGGCGTAAAGCGGCGACCCAATGGCACTAGTCCTCGTTGTTTTGCCCAAAACTCGAAAAAACATTTTTAATATCAAGTACATTGAATTAATGGCAATCAAGGTATAGCCGCAAAAAACGAGGGCCAGTTTCACCCAGTGCCACAAATTCCAGCTGTTTGGACATTCTTCTCTGAAATGCACTACATCACCCAAATGCGTCAAGTGCGCAGACAGTCACTTGACGGGGCTGACAAGCCAACTTGCGCAAGCTGCGGAGGGGAGCACCCTGCTTCCTTCTCAAGTTGCGCAAAACACCCAACAGCCATCAAGGCCAAAATCACTCAGGCTAAGGCTCAATCCGTTCCGTCGGGCAGCACCTTCCAGTGGGGCAGCCAGAACAACCAGGCGCTGAGGGCAGGGAATCTGGACCCACTCGCTGCCATCTTGAAATCCATGCAGGACAACATGCAGCAGTTCATGCTCAACATGCAACAGCAGTTTGTCGAGCTTCTCCCCCAAATGATGTCCAAAGTCTAATAGCTGAGCCATCACAGAAATTGATGGGTCACTGAAACCCTGTCATTTAAAGATTGCGACCATCAACATCAATTCAATATTGCATAAAAAGATGAAGCTCCTTAGATTTGCGGAGGCCTTAAAAGTTGATGTTCTGTTAGTCTAGGAAACCTGGCTAAAACCCCAAAACAGGTTCACGTTCCCCAACTTTAACGTTTTCCGCAATGATAGGAAAACAGCGGCGGGGGGTACCCTGATCCTAGTATCAAAACGAATTCCCGCATACGAACTGCCAAATCCCGACCCTTCCAATATTATAGAAGGGACTTTCATCAACATTCAGGTGAGACAGCACGATTTGATACTAGGATCAGTGTACAAGAGCCCACGAAAAATCCTAACACCTCAGTCTATTTCTGCAATGTTTGATGTTGTTGATCGCATTCTTATAGGAGGCGATCTGAATGTGAAATATAGAGATTGGGGATGCAGGTCTTCCAACATATGCGGTGTCCGCTTGAATTATCTTGCGGACATCTTCAATTTCACTGTATATTCGCCCCACGAAGCCACCCATTTTTCTCCGCGGGATCTCCCCGAAATTCTGGACATTTTCGTCGCAAAAAACACCGATCGTGTTTCAGAGCTCACCGTCATCCACGAGCTGACCTCTGACCATCTCCCAGTAATCGTCGAGTATGGAGACCCAAATCTTGCTACACAAGGGCGCATTGAGATAAATCACATAGATTGGGCTCGATACCGAGGACTGCTGGGGGACGTCGAGGCCAACTCATTCAATAACATCGAGAACGCTCAACAGTTGGATGAAGCGGTGGGCACACTGACTAGCGAGATTCACCTGGCTCTCGCTATGTCCACTGTGACGAAAATGTCCAGAATCAGAAAATATGGAATCCTGCCCCCCCACATCATAGATACCATCCGCTTGAAAAATCGTATCCGGAAAAGGGCCTATCAGACGGGCGACCCGGCTTTGAGGAGGCAAGCAAATCGGCTTTCTAACAACATCCGCTAAGCTCTCTTCTCAAAGAACATTACAATGACAATTTCATAAGGCACACAGCTGAAATCTCCACCGACAATATGACATGAAACAACCAGACGCCTAATTAGAGGCGCCTATCGCCCCCTTCTTAATCTGGAAGTGGACGACAGGATTGTGTGCCTTCCGAGCGAGAAAGCCGAATTATTTGCCTCCAATCTGTCAATCCAATTTAGCGGAAACCCAGTGCAGAACCCTGCCAAGGAAAACTCAGTCAATGCTACTTACAACATTTATGAAGGCATGCCTTACAACCCTGTCACCGTCGCGGAGGTGCAAAGTATCCTTTTAGAATTGAATGTCAAAAAAGCTCCAGGTCCGGATGCTGTTCCCAACAAAGCCTTGAAAAACGTCCCAGAAAACATCAAATCCATTCTTTGCAACATTGCCAACGCTACTTTTTCGCTCGACCGCTCTCCCCTTGCGTGGAAGGAGGCTAAGGTAATTCTGATTAGGAAGAGAAGTGAAAACCCAAAACACATCTCTTCCTACAGACCCATTATTCTCCTTTGAAACATTGGAAAGGTGGTCGAAAAGGTCATTCTAGGACGTTTGCAGGAGCACGTTGAATTAAATCACCTTCTTCCCCCCGAACAATTGGGTTTCGTTTCTGGGTTGGGAACAGTAAACCGGACCACTCGCATGGCTTCTCAAATTCTGAAAGGATTCAATAGGAGGCACCACACAGGAGCCATATATTTGGACATCTCCAAAGCGTTTGACAAGGTATAGCACAGGGCCCTCATTATCAAAATGATGAGGCTTGCCTTCCCCAGGTACCTCACCAAAATAATCAACAGCTACCTCCAAAATAGGAGGTTTGTTGTAGAGGCCGACCGGCAACGCTCAGCCTTTTATGACATAAGGGCGGGAGTCCCCCAAGGCTCCCCAATTTCTCCAATTTTATTCAACATCTTTACCATTGACATTCCGAGGAGTATACATACTCAGCTCTACCTCTTAGCGCACGATACCGCCATCCTCTCCATGCGAAAATGCGAACGCATCATTCTAATAAGATTAAATCGACATATGTCCGAAATGGAGAGATGGATGGCGGATTGGAAAATCAAACTCAATCCCGCGAAGACTAGAGCTATTATGTTTACTCGTCGGAGACCAACACTGAATCAAAGGCTGAGAGTTGCCGGTGCGCTAATAGACGGGTCCAGTAAAGTGAGGTACCTGGGCCTTATCTTTGACAGGGGTCTGCACTGGGCAGACAACACGTTAGCAATTGTGGCAAGGGCGAAGGCACAAATTGCTTGCTTATACCCCGTTCTGAATAAAAACAGCCTGCTCTCAATCAATAACAAAATCACGCTTTGCAAATCTATGATAAGGTCAATCATTACCTATAGGGCGGCGACCTGGTTCACCAGTGCGGCGACTCATCTGCATAAAATTCAAAGGATTCAGAATAGGGTACTGAAGATCATCGTGGACGCGCCAATGTACACCCGTACCCGAGTGCTCCACGACGATCTTCAGATCGACACAATTGAGCAGTTTGTCGCCAAGCTCTTGACCAATTACTACCAAAAGGTGGACGTCAGTCAGAACGCCCTTGTCCGTGAGTCTCACATTCGCTCCAATCCTCAAGACACTTACCATCTCCCCAGAGACTTCCTAACCCCACAATAGAATCCACCCTATTCCCTAAAATGTCAGCATTGTTCCACTAATTTAGAGGCCCTCAGCCTAAATTTTCATTTTTTCACTCTTCAATAATTTTTAACATTCATTTCACATTCAATTATTAAGGTTAATAGTTCGCCCTTCAACTGAACCAAACACTCGTTGAAATCCAATATCGGCTATAGCTAGCACAATCTAGCACAACCATTGGTTGAGCTAGCACACCCACATAAATTACATTAATAGTGTCCCGTAAATCGGGAGGGAAGGGACAAGTTAACACTAGTCCCCCTCCACCAGTTAATATTTTTTACCCAAAATTCCAGCACACCAAGGTTATAGCTAGCACAACCACTGGTTGAGCTTGCACACCCACAGGAATCACATAATCGTCTCCCGAATCGAGAGTGGGAGACAACCCAACACAAATAAGAATTATTATAGAAACTGAAGGCCGGTTTACACTTTGACTAGTAGGAAGTGCATGTGTGTACCTACTGCTAGTGTTTAGTTGTCTAATTGTAAACGGATCTGTGATTTGCCAAGTGATGAGTGTTAAGTGATAAGTGCAAGCTACAAGTGCAAGTAAATCAAATTGTGTTCTATTTTTCTGTAACACTCAACATGTCAAATTAACATTTGACACCAAACACTTGCAGTTAACAAAATGTAAACCGGCCATAAGCGAAGGGAATTTTATTAAGAATCACAAAATTTAGTCAAATAAAAACTATGAACAAAAAAAAAGTAGTCGTTAATGACAATGTTTTGCAAGATTTTAGTCAGATTATTTAATAAATTAATAAATTAAAATATCAAATTTGAACAAACAACACGTGACTGAGAATGCCATCTCATTGGCTAAAGCCGATATTCATGCTTTTGTTGCCACATTCAAAAATGCGAAATTTAAATGATTTCAACGATTATACTTACCAATCCTTAATTTTTTTATCGCGGATTAATGGAAAGTTAGGCATTTTCCGGAAAGTGACGTCATTTTCCGAGGCAGTACAAAAATTCGATTTTCAAATCGTTTTATTTCCAAAAATAATTTGTTTTTTTTTTGTGAAAAAAGTATACAGATGTAATTAGAATGACTAACACAATAATTTAAAACTGTTTTCGAAAAATGTGAATTGGCCCATTCTGATAACTAAACCAAAACGGACACTGACAAAGACAGAGCAAGCATTACGCGCCAGGGGTGCGTTCACATTAATTATTATCTAGCGACGTCCGACGCGTCCAAAGTCGTTCAGATTTAACACGACAAGTTTTAGCAGCGTTCAGATTAGAAATAAGGTAAAACATCCAACGCTCTGCCAGTTTTTTTTTTTTTTGATGATGTGTAAACATCTATAGTGGCGATTTGAGGGAAAATTTCGGGAAATGGGATGGAACTGTGAAAGCGGTTGTGACATCATTACACATGCGCAGTGATAAGTGAGCGGCTACTGGCACTGGCGGCATAAGGTGGCATTAGATTTTCATGTCGATGATCAAGGTTTTTTAAAAGAGGAGGTTGCCTCATAACTTTTATATAGACAATATAGCGCCCTTTCGCTTTTGTTGCATATTTTCCTCAGCCACGCATATTCACGCGTTTTGCTGCAATGTCAGGGCGCATCTCATCTACCTCATAAACTGCTTCATACCACATCCATATGCGCGATAACTATATCAAGTGATAACCTTGCTGAGCTAATTGTGGGTACCTAAGACGATTATGTGATTCCTGAAAGTGTGCTAGCTCAACCAGTGATTGTGCTAGATTGTGCTGGGGGGGGGGGGGGCTAGCGTTAAGTTAAAAAATATCCACTGCTGGGGGGCGGGGGGGGGGCAACTTACCGCACCCTGTTTGAGATCACTTTCTGTATTTCATTTTCAGCTCCACTGCCTTCATTTTCCTCACCAATTTCTACTACTTCCTCTTCATCTTCCAACTCTGTGTCTCCTCAATTATCTGCAACTTCTGATCTTTCTTCAATAGGTGCAGCTTTTGTCTATGGGTCCTTATTGTCACTATCGATTCTCTGTTTTTATTTCAATTAACTTCTCCTGAGGCGATGGTTTTTCTAGTAGAAACGTTAGAACAACTCTCTGTCTCAGCGTTTTTTTTTTTTGTGTGTTTTATTGGAGTAACTCCAATAAAAGATAGAGTTTCTGTAATGCTCTGAACTATTGCACAGAATGGGAAGTTTAACCATATTTGAATTTCATTCCTTTATTATTTTTAATCAGTTGTATGAACCAAAATAAAAGTAGTTTGCTTCCAATTGGCTTTAAAATGTCCTATTTTTTTGATAAATAATTTTTAATAATGGTGTTTTCAAACGTACTGGAATGGCGCCATTGTATGACGTAGATACCCAAGCGACCAATGAGAATCGTTTACAATGGCTTTGACGCTTTATTTGTCTAAGATCTGAAGAGTGACAATGACGAAATTCCTTATTCGTTATTTGCACTTTGTTCGTTTAATACGCTGTCGAACATAACCTAATTTTATGTTGATTTTAGGAGTGTGTTGATTGTGTTTTTATTCTCGCTTTTAAAAATATTTCCAATAGGGCTCTGTTATACTCCAGGTTTGTTAGGTACTTATGGGAACTTTTATATTCCAAGTAACGAAACACAGTTCCAGAGTACAAGATTAAAAAAACAAACCAAAACAAAGCGGTTTACATTATTTATCAGCAGACAATGCGACGTTGCCAAACTGACTGTCGTGATTTCTTAAAACTAAAATGTTGTCAGGGTATATATCCTCTCTCAACACTACAAAAAGTATTGTTGTACAACGTACTAACAATTAAAAAAATTACTACTATAATTTTATTACTGTAGTCCACCAGAATACCAGAACAAGGATAAAAACCAGCCTTTAGAAAGGCAATTTTGGAAATCAACAATGGCAACGACATTCTGACAACGTTAGAATATTTACTAATTTGCAGTATAATATTGATAGTTGTGGCAAATGACGTCATATTTGGCGGGTGTTTTGGGCGTTTGAAATGCTGCTGAATTTATATTCTTTATAGAAAATTGACGACCACTCAAATGTTCCCCAAAATAGTGTTAATACTTAGTTTGTGTTCTAGAATTAGAAAAAAAATCACTATATCTCCTCATTATATTGTTGGGCAATGACTTTTTGTTTTTGAATAACATCGTTGTGGCCTTGATAAACACCTTAAATTTTTTTATAGTAGGTTATTTTGGGTTAGTACCTGCCTACCAACCTATCTAATTTTTTCCAGAACTGCCAAAATGCAGGGGTGCATAACGAAGCAATTATTGATGACGCTAGGTCATCGATTTCTTGTTCAGTTCGAGAAGATATAGGTATTTTCCGATGCAGCAGTGAGTAACGTCACCATCCGTTTGTCTATATTTAAAAATAGGTCAACAAATATCAAACCATGAGAATCTGGCCCTGAAGATGATACAGATACAGAGGTTTAAATTCTACAAAATTTCTCATTTAGAACACTACCATATTTCTTGCTCTTGGTATTAGAAAACTTTCAAATGTAATAACATCAAAATTTCATAAATATCGTTTTTTTTTTTTTTCAAAAAATAGAAATTACAGAGATAAATACGATTTGATAAAATTAATGGTACAAAAGAATTGACATAGAACACCTTTTGCATCGGATATTTCACGATATTTCAATATCCTAGGAACAATAAAATAACTGCACACAAAACTCAATTCTAATAAAATAACTTTTTTTATATTACAAACCTGTGTAGCATACAGCGTCGTTTTCTAAGATTTGGCTGGCGAGGGGCGATAACATAAATCTGATGATGCAAATTAATTTTGTCAAGTGTTGACAAATTGTCATCTTCCGAATTATTACTAAGCATTATTACTATTAAGTCGAGATAAATAAAATATTTTGAAATTATATCTTTTGCTCTTATAAAATATATTTTCTAATTTCATGAGAACAGCCCATTAACCTGAAGTTTCAAAGTTTAAAGTTCTTGCCTTCGTACAATAGGGGGGCTGAGCGCTGTTTTCTAGCCCATGTACTTTGGAAAGTTGTCTATTTCACAGTTCTGCACATCTGTTGACTCCCTATTCTACTTTTTCGTTTTATATTTTGTTACATTTGTATGCTGAAGAGTTGTTTAATTTTTTTCCGTCTTCTGTCATATGTTACATTCGCACATGCAAGAATTTAGTAGGTAGGTTCCTATAAAATTGCCAAGAGACCTAACAGTTAGGAAATTATTTGGCTAGGCAAATCAAAAATATAAATAAATTGAATCCGAGTAAATTTCAACAGTGTATTTAGTTGAATTAAGCTACCATTATTTTTAGTATGTGTGATAAAAAAAAAATATATAAAAATATCATATTGAGGAATACTTATCGTTAGGGCTTCCCTTAAACGGTTGGTATGGAACTGCCAGCTATTACCGACTTTAGATAAGAAATCGATAACATTGGTAATTTGCGACCAGTTTCGAAAGTTTACGAGGCATTCCGATGCAAGATCAATTATGTTTTTAGGATGTGAAAGTAAAGTATGTTCTTGCAAAAAAAAAAGAATACAGTGGTTGTAGGTATTAGTTCATGTTGTTGTATGGCTCAAAGATTTTGTAAAAACAATCACACTCTAACAACTATTTTGCCACAGCCAGTTTTTGAGGAATGGATGGAAGCAAATACTCTGCATACGAGGAGAAACTCACTGAGAACATTACACAAGATTGTTAAAAAGTTGTGTAGTGTTTCTAAGGAAACAAAAACACTATGATTCTCCCTTTTATTGATTTAATTAGATATTTTATCACTCTTATTTTAATTTTACTCGTGACACATTTATTTTTCATATAATAGTTAATAATAGCTACGTACCTACCTACCTACTAATATATAATTTTTTTCGAAATCTTTATTTTAAGGGTCATAACCGAGGTCATACCTTATTATACAGGTTATCAAATTATGTGGACCAATCTGCAGCGACAGTGATACAGGGGGGAGCCGGGGGAGGAAAGTGAGGGTCTTCCCAAATAATGTCGGCCGAGTTGGTGAAAAATCGTAATAGTTAGTAAAACTCCCTCTACCTATAGTTAATTATTCATTGAAATGAATCCCTGCAGCGTCTTTTTTTTAGAACGAAGACTAGTTGGGTGATTTTACCTACGCCACCTGAGATTGAGATCTCATAGTTTCAAGCAAAAAGGTCAAAATTTACAGAAATAGTAATTAATTTTCTTCACTCTCACGCCACTGGTGAAATTAGATTTTTTTGGCTTCTTTAATAAAATTATGCCCTTTTGCATAGTCTAATTTTGGATTACTTTCGGTTTTAGAATACCCAGAATATTTAAGTTTTTAATACAATAACAATTAAGCTTGTGACATTTCTATCGACTGGCACTCTACTATTTACTTATTTTATCATATTCACAATTGTTATGTCATTGCAAGAAAAGTAAACAAGTCAAGCGTTCCATTTAATCTCAACTCGACGTAGAATCTACTTGATAAGTTAATAAATATATGTATATGTGAACAAAACTGAACCATTTAACAGTGAGTACCTACATACTTGAAACCAGTAACAGCCGGACTAAGTAAAAGTTGAAATGTCGTGTCCAATACCAAATAGAAAAATTGGAATTGTTGGCAGGTAAAATTTCTATCTTTAATATGTACTTTGTAGTATTGTTATCAACTACCTATATTAGGTAAATGCATAAAATCCGCAACATTATGCACCATATTATGACTATTATAGTCAAGTATAATATTTAATATTGTGCAAGTGTTTACGACAGTCGTTTGCTTTAAGAATGCTACAAATTTTAAATAGGCCAAAGTGAAAGCTTCCTATTTATCTTTATTATTATCTCTTTTGTTATTCTTCAATTTTTTTTTTCAAGCGGATTTCAGAGATTTATTTAATAATATTATGTCAAACTTTACAATAAATGTATCAAAAATCCTAGCGTTCTTCCATAAATCTGGCTTGGGTAACCTAAATGGTGTTTCTCATCTTTCCATGAAGCACTTTTTTATCTATTAATTGAAATTCGAATCCAGTGGAATATTATTTGATAGTTTAAATAGACTCTGAAAAAAGAAAGGTGAATATTGGAGATTTAAATTTTGCCATTGATGTTGGATCCACTAACATGAGTGACCCTGTATCTTTAAATTTTACCTCAACTGAAAATAAGATACGACGATTGCAAGGATTTTCCCGAAAAACAATTGAGCAACAAAATAATGAATTTCTACGTACTTTATAATAATTCTTAAGTATAGGATATACTATAATAATTCTTAAGAATATGTTATTTATAGTGGGGATGGAGCCAGTTATTAAAAGAAAAAAAGAGACTCTTTTATCTTCTGAAAGCTTTCGCAATATACCTATTCCTTATACCTTCTATACCCTATATTTATAACATATTGTCCACGTTTAGTCAAAAAAATTTAAAATCTGTTTACATGTTTCTACAATTTTATACCATCTCAATGAAATCTTTACCAACTTAGTACTCATAATCTGTAAGTAGCTTTAATAATTTATATTTAACTTTATATTTATATTAATTAATATGTTTTTAGTATGACTGAAGAAGCAATAAAATATATTGCGAAAGCTTCCAAAAGATAAAAGAGTCTATTTTTTTCTTTTAATAACTGGCTTCATCCCCACTATAAATAACATATTCATATAAAGATTAAAGCCACGTTAATACCTAATATAATTCTTAAGTACCTATAGGATATTTTAAAAATTATTTGTCATTAAAAAGATATCAAAATTATAAAAATTTAGGAAGACATTTGGAAATGTCCCTTATTTTATTTTTCGAAACTTCTGAATGTTATTTCTGCCTGCTGTAATTAAACTTGTTATTTTAGTGGTCTTATTGGAAGGTCATGGGCCATGTTGTTTGCCTCTGTGGGATACAAAGTACATATTTACGATATCTCATCCGAGCAAATTAATTTAGCTCTTGAAGATATCCAGACACAATTAAATTCTTTGGAAAAATCCGGTTTATTACGGGGAAGACTTACTGCCGCCCAACAATTTTCATGCATTAAAGGTAAAATATGTTTTTTATTATTGTTACAAAATATAAAGTGTCAGTTTTTCAAGGTACTTCAAACCTAGAAGAAGCAGTTAAAAATGCATTGTTGGTTCAAGAATGCGTGCCCGAAAACTTGGAACTCAAAAGAAAAGTATGGAAAGCAGTTGATGGCGTTGCTGGTCCAAATACTATTTTCTCCAGTTCCACTTCAACATTCTTACCATCAACGTTAAGTGACCATTTGACTCATAAGTAAGTAATTCTATTATTTGGACTAACTTCGCCCAACCATTTGACTGCTTTTACCATGACCATCAATAATTATTCCAGAGAAAATATTATTATATCGCATCCAGTGAACCCACCTTACTATGTACCATTGATAGAAGTAGTACCAGCGCCATGGACAAATCCAGACGTAGGTAAAAAAGTTACAAAAATCATGGAGGAAATTGGTCAAACCCCTGTTTTATTTACAAGGGAAGTTCCTGGATTTGGTATCAACAGAATCCAGTAAGTGAAATACAGGATGAGATTTTTGAGACAGTAACAATGCGATATCTAAAGAATAGCTTCAAGTTTTTTTTTCGAATTTCTGACATGTCATTCGAAGAGAAGGGGGGCATTCTGACATATTTTCCATTTCCGCAACTCCAGAGCTCGCTTCTTGACGTAGACCAACTTTCCATTGTCGCAAGGATTGGTGAATATTTTTTTTTTTTTTTTAATTCCTAATAATTCACGTCAAAAACTTAGTATTTTAATATTTCTCAAGTTTTATCAATACAGTGATTGTTTCACTCTGTAATATTTCTTGAATTACTAATTTTAGTTCAATGAGAAAGTTTTTCAAATTCATTTTATAAACAAGTGGTGAAATTGAAGTCGACATATTGTTCATTCTGGTAAATAGCATATTAGAAAACATGCCATCAACGGGAGTATGAGCCAGTATTCAGTAGGTACCTATTTAAAATGTTATCCAGGCACCATTTCCACCCATATAATAGGTACTGATTTACGCCAATGATTGCTGGAGCAAGATTTGTAATTCATTTTGTAAATTGGAACAAAGAAAAAAAAAAGAAAACCGCTATGCAACTATATAAACCCACATGCAAGCAAAGTTTTATAGATGGATTGGCCGGAAAGTCTCAATGAACCGTTCCACAAGATCAGATTTTTCATGGGGTATTATTAGCAGTCCTAAAAGTTACGATTTCTGCGCCGCCAATAGAGAAAGTAAGAAAGGAATTCGCTTACTTATATTTCTTTTGGTAACTTACGAAATGCTGGTGACCGAAGGAAGACATTTCGATTACGTACCTTCAAAAACAAAACAGAAGTTAGTAATATCCTATAATTTTTTTTTTGTTTTAGATAGTTTTAATGTAACTATAAATTATACTTGTTATCCCTCAAATTTTTTTACTGTAATTTTTGTGAAAAGTACAAGTCTGGCAAAGTTTCAGAATTTCAAATAAAATGTAGGTATATACCAGTTTACTTGAGATTGAGAATTGAAAATTGCCCTTCGCGGAGAAATGAGTTAGGGAGTTACGTTAACGGAAAATACGTTGAGGTGCGTCCCCTGTATCCCAATGACATGTCTAAATTTTAAAGACAAATTTGAAGCCATTCGTTGGATATCGCAACGCAACAATTTCAAAATCACAGGATACACGTTAATATATTTTTCAGATATGCCCTTTTGAATGAGACTTATAATCTTGTCAATGACGGAATTCTTAGCGTACAAGATATCGACAAGATTATGGCCTATGGATTAGGAATGCGATACGCTTTCCTTGGAACATTAGAAACGACTCACCTCAACGCCGAAGGTTTTACCAAGTACTGTGAAGCCTATTCTAAAACAATATTCGCAGTAAGCAGTGACTTCAAGCCCGTTCCGAAATTTGAAGGACCTACAGTTGCGACAATTGCTAAGCAACTGGAAGAACAAATACCACTCGACAAATTGCAAGCAAGAAGAGCATGGAGAGATAAATGTTTGACAAAACTTAGTCAATTGAAAAAAGAGATGGATGAAGAATGGAAAGAACAATGTCAATAACTTAATAGGTCTTGCGAAGTTATCTCCAACTGTCGTGGAAGATAATGATATGTCCATTGAAAAAAAAAAAAAAAAACATTTTTCCTTTTCTAGTTTTTTCTTATGTCCTCTTAGGTGCGCGTTATATTGAAGACAGAAGTTCCAATTAGGTATCCTTACTGTCGTTTATGTCTTTTACATAATATGGGTTCTATATTCTTTGCATATACTCTAGTTATGGTCTTATGTATGTCTTATGAAGCTTTAGTCTCTGGACAGTTTTTTTCGAAGGATGGCTTTTTGACTGAAGTCAGCCGGCGTCTCCTATGGTACCTATAGCTATTATGGGAGTTTGTTCTTCCTACATCTAGTATAGTGCACTTTGTTCTACTTAGTGGTATTTGCCATGTTTCTGTTCATTTCTTTATTTTACTGAGAGCACTGTACTTGTCGTTAGCAGGCAAGGGTAGTTGTCAGGTTGTTTATGATAGTATAAATAACAAAGTTAAAATTATTTAACCCTTTGGCACTTCACTGCATTCTTCTCAGCTGTTGGAGAGAGAGGCGCCTACTCTCACCTACTTGGAAGATTCTACCTTGGATAAGATCACGGACTTCTCTAAAGAGGATCAGCTGATCCAACATCCTCTTTTAACTTAAAAGCGCTTTTTGAAACGGGTACCTTTAAAAAATTGTATGGCTTAGAATACACATTTTTAAAAGTGACCAGTTTTAAAAAGCGCTTTTAAATTAAAAGAGGATGTTGCATACAGCTGCATGTCGATCTCTTATTCGTTATGGTCTGATTTTATTGGCCGGAGGGATAAGTACCTACGTTATCATAAACCTTTCCAAAATCCATATAAACAGCGTCTATTGGAATGTTTTTTCGTCCATTGAGTAGGTTGGTAAAAGTATAACTTCCCAGCAAAGAACCATGCTGAGAGTTGGGAATTGAGTGGTGTTCTTCTAATATAATTTCTTCCATACATTCACAGATTGAACTGGTTAGACTATCAATCTGTAATAAGATGATGGCTGGAGTTTTTCCGCTTTTTTTAAGATTGGGACTACAATTTAGGTATTCCATATTTCTGTAATAAGGGCCCCGCCCCAGTCACGATAGTTGGTAAAATCATAGCTTCGGACTTCAGTGCCTTTGAACAGTTTGGAAGAAAAAAATTATAGAATTTTGTAAGGTCTGGATTCTGCTATAAAATTGGTCTCCTGTACTGTATCTGGAGTACATCGTATGGAGCGCAGCTCGGGTAGGTGAGTTGCTAGATTGTTGTCTTCTTGGGTAAATAATCTTTGAAATTGCAAAGCATCAGTTAGCTATTTCATCCTCATTGTTAGGTAATCTGATTTGTCATTATGCTTTCAAGCAAAAAATTCCGGAAAGGATAACGCACGGCTAACATGGGATTTATGGGTTCTATGGATTTTGCCAACCTTTTGATAATATATCGTAGAGAATTTAATTCTAAACAACCTTGTCAGACCAAATCTTGTACGTGTTACGGTTTGTAAGATGAACTTTTTTGCACAGAAATTAGTTTGTAACAATATTTTGGAAGCTGCGATAACCTATAAACATTTGTGAGTCGCGTAAAATATGTTGACCTGTCAGTATTTTGACAGACAAACATCAGTTTTTCGTATATTTTTTTATGTAGAAAAAACCATTTCTAACTCTTATATCTCACAAACCGTAATACGCACAAGATTTGGTCGCATATAAAGGCTGTTCAGAATTGAATCGTCTACGACATATCAAAAAATTAGTAAAAATCCATAGAACTCAAAAATCCCATATTTGCTGTGCGTTATCCTTTGAAGTTAGGTATTGTTCTATACTTAGGTTCTACTGTGTGTCCCGCTTAAGGACTGACCACCCTTCTAAAATTTTTATTTTTCAGCCGATTTAATTCAATTTTTTTTTATTTTACCTAAAGTGCGACAAGTGAGTGAACCTTTGTGGAAGGAATGCTGGCATAACCCTCCTGATTGGCCCGAGATTAAATATACATATAAGTACGCGGGTCGTCGCGTCAGGGTAAACGCAATTTTCGCAATGCACCACGTCGGGGACCCGTCGCGTCGTATAGTATAGGTTTTCGTCTTCCCCTCTGCTACTTCATACGTTACCAAGGTTCACTCACTTGTCGCACTTTATATCTACTCGAATTTGGCACTTTACATAATTTTATTTCTGCGGCTGCACTGGTGTACAGGGTGTCCACATTTATAGGCTCAAATTCCAATAAGTACTATTAGGGATTTTTTTAGAAAAAATCTGATAGCAGATTCTTATTCAGAATGGTCTAAAACCCAAATGTACTAATTTTTGTTTCAATATATATGATACAAGGTGATCACAACAAGCTTTCAAAATTTAATGGACCAAACCGAAAAAATGTCATATTTTGAGGACTTGAGAACAACAAAACTTGATACAACATAGTTGTAGAACATCCTGAACCAAAACTTGTAGTAACCCACTAAGCAATGTAATATTGCTTTAATATTTTAGTAATGTTTCTAGGTAATATTGAAATATTTTCATAAGTGCAAGGTTTCTGCAATTACTGAAACGGACTTATTCTAATATTCACAAATGCAATGTTTACAAAATAAACTTTTCTGCAATATCGTCTCAATCTTGTATTTTCATAAAAAATAAATTACGTTTGTAACATTTAAAATGCTAGCTTACAGAAACCTGCATTTAACGTTGTTTATAGAGTTAGGTAAATATTACAGTTGCAATATTTTTATTGGTACTTTACAGAAATTTAAATAATGAAATATTGTATATATGATAGATAATTATTATATTTGCATTAATGCAAGATCCTTTATTTTTCCCTTTTCTGCAAGTCCAACTACAGACCGGGGCACAATGGTTAGTTAATAAACTTCCAATTTCCAATTGATCTTATCACATATGCCTCGACTCCTCCAACATAGGTATGGTAAAAAATCCACCTAAAATTAAAAATTAAACAGTATTGAAAAATCACAAAAAATTAAAATGGTAAAATCTTACAACATTGGCTTTATTCTCTTCCTCTCCCAACATCTCAAGATCTTGATGAACCCTTTCGTCCTGTTCAAACTCTCTGTTTTTATTTATCAAGCCAAGCCAAGAAAAACAAAGCGTCGTCTGCGTCCTCCGTCCTAGCGTCGTTTCTGGTGGCGTGGCGTCAACAACAAATGGGTGGTGCGTCTGCGCCGTTCCGAATTCCCAAACAATTGTCCCGTCTTTGTCAGTCAATTATATTTTTGCATGACAGAGATAAAGACAAAGACAGCATATTGCAAATAAAATCTATCTGCAAGTTTTATGCAACATTGAGAAAATTTATGTTTCCTATCCCAAAGTTTATGTTGAAATATTTAGGTAGCGTTTTTTATTCTTAAAACTGTTAACGTAGGCATGTAAAGGTATCTGCAACATTACAGCGACGCTTATAAAAAAAGTTGAGCTTATAATATTTATGCAACCATTTATTTTATTATATTTTTTTAATGTTACAAGCGTAAATATTTCCGCAACATTGAAGCGACAGAGTTGAGAAAAGTTACATTTTATAACATTGTTATAATATTTGCTTTACTTTCATTTTATAATGTTTCGAATGTAATACATTATTGTATCTACTGCAACATTTACTTTATAACTAAAACGGATGTTTCTCTATTGAAGTTATATCAAATTTATATCCTTTTACATTGGGTAAGTAATATTTTAGAAAGCTTATCGTCACATAACCTAATAAATTTTCTAAGGCAAGGTCAATGCAATATTGCCGACAAATTTTGCAACATTCTTGTCTCAAAATATAACATTTTAGCGACTTGATTCATTAAATTGTGGAAATTTGTTGTCATCAGCCTGTATCGGATCGAAAAAAAAATTAGTACATTTGGTTTTTAGACCATTTCAAACATGAATCTGCTATTAGATTTTTCTCAAAAAAATCCCTTATAGTACTTATTGAAATTTGAGCCTATAAATGTGGACACCCTGTACACCAGTACAGCCGCAGAAATAAAATTATAAGCCTAATGAGTGCCAAATTCGAGTAGAAATAATACAAAAAAATAAAATAAAAATTAATTGAATCGGTTAAAAAATAAAAATTTTAGAAGGGTGATCAGTCCTTAAGCGGGACACACTCTATATACCTAGGTAAAGTAAATTATTTTGTCAGATTCTATTAGTGGATTTTGTTCATATTCCTTCCTGGCTTGGTTTAGGATTTGATTTTCTACATTGTTTTGTTGTTGATAATGCTTCATATACAGTCTTTGCTTTTTCCTTTGGTTATCCTATAGTTTTCTTTTTTTATTTGTTAGATTTCATTCTTCTTTGTCAAGCCAAGGTTCAAGGTTTCTGTGGGTTGACTAGCTCAGAAGCGGATTTTCTTGAAAATTCTAGAAACTTCTATATGACTCTATTTGGAAACCGTCAGTGATAAAAAAATAGTGTCTTTATCACTGGCTTCGACATCGAAAAATGAGCTCACAAGCAGATTTTATTAAAAATTCTAGAAATTTCTATAGAATTCTATGTGGAAACCGTAAGTTATACAAGAATAGTGACTTTATTACTGATTTCGACATCTAAAAACAAGTCCGCAGACAAATTTTTGTAAACAAATCGTGTTCTAGTTGGACATTTGCCTTCGCCACAGATCTTTAGATTCAAATCAAGTTTCAAGAAAAATACAGAATATTGGGTTGGTTTTCTTTGCTTTCCTAGCCACACTGATGAGATCTGATAGATCGAAACGCGTCTGTGGATGGAAAAGCGAGGAAAATTAACCCACATCTTCACATTCTGTGTTAATATGAAGAACTTGTTTTTCCTATTTGGGTTGCCCCCACGAATTGAGTTTTGGTCGGTCTATCGACGATTAATTAGTGCTAATACAGCAAAATGTTGTTAAGTGTCGCATTCAAGTCTTAGATGTCGTCACGACCAAAAGTCTCCCATCATAGAGAATATTCTGTGTTCTTCTCACGACAGCAAACCGCCGAAATGGAGAAGGTTAATCAAATGCTGGTGTACCTTATGAAGAATTTAGACTACAAAAGACTAGAGGAAGTCGGAAGACAGACAGAAAAAAAAAAAAAGATCAGAAGAAATCCAAAGGCAAGAAGAACAGGACCGACTTGCAGCACTTTTAGAACAGCAAGAAGCCCGATGACAAGAAGAACAGGACCGCTTTCAGGAAAATTCTGAATTCCAGCGTGAGTGGATGCAAACCCTAATCTCTGAAGAACAAATTAGACTCGAGAAAATTCTGGAAGTGCAGGATAATAAATTCACGAATGCAATGGAAGGTTCGTTAGGAATTGAATAGTTCCAATTCCTGACGAACCTCGCCAAGAAATGAGTTGAGAAGTGGGAATGTGATTTGAGATCAGTGAATGTCTTCGGCCTCAAGTAAGCCGGAAGAAAAGTTAAACCACCACTATATGACGGACGGACATCGTGGGCCATGTAGAACCGTCAATTCGAGACTGTTGCAATAGCTAATGTCTGGAGCTCCAATGACATAGCTACACTACAAGCTTGATTGTAGCATTGCGTGGTCCTGCCTTGGAGTTATTGGAGAGTCTTCCGCCTGCTTCACAACAAAACTATGGTGCGCTTGTCGATGCGTTAGAGCGTCGTTATGGAGATCAACACCGAAGGCAGATCAGGTGCAGCTAAGAACAGGACAACTGAAAGCTGTGGAAAGCTCACAAGAAATTGGAACCAATATCCGTCGTCTGGTTAATTAGGCCTATCCAGAAGCAGCAACAGAAATGTGAGAACAACTAGTGACCCAAAGTTTTATGTATGGAATTAAAGATATGGATGCACAGAAATGCTGCTCATAACCAAGCCATCAAGTAGCGCGAAGCTCTTAGCAAGCCCCTAGAAATCGAGGCGGCCTATAAGATTTTCGAGGAAAAGATTAGAGCAATTCGTGAAAAAAAAAGACAATGGGAAAAATTGAAGGCACCATTATGAAAGAGTTTCTGGAAGAATCAGGGAAGGCTGTTACCAGAATGAAACTGGAAAACTTGGGAAGCATTAAATACCACTGCGGAAGAAGAGGACATTTTAGGTGTAATTGTAGAGTACAACCGAGAACTTGTTCTCCTGATGACTGTCAACTTTAGATTGAGAACTTGCAATTCCGAGCATGCCCAGATCAAGACAAGAACCGCCTCAGAATTGATAAGCGAGAAAGAGTTCCTGTTAGAGGCTTTCGATTTGATGCGGATCAAGAAAGGAGTCCCGAACAGCTGGGAAGAGATCAACTGGAAGAGAGTGACCTAGACCTCGAATAATTTTTCGAGATTAGGGAAGCCGGGGATAGATCAACAAGCAAGCGAAGAACCTGGAGGCTGCGGCCGGCCATGATGCACTAGGTGTACAACGGTTGTAAAGTCAGCAATAACCTCTGCGTCTTTGATATGGTGGACAAAGGACACAACAAGTCAGAGTCAGAATTAGACTTGGCAGGGTCTGGGCATTACAGGGCGCATGAAAAGCACAACAACAGCAGCTATGGAAATCCTATTAGACCTACCTCCGCTACACATTGTGACTCAGGCAGAAGCCAGGATGGGCCTCCACAGACAACAAAACAACCTGAGCAAACTAACAGTCAGATCGATCAGGCCACACACAAATAAGGGAAGTCATAAATCTGACAGTATTCGGCATGATAGCTGACTATGCACTTCCCAAATACTCACCTGACATATCCTTCCAAGTCCTAATTAGTGAAATGGAGGAATGGGAAAACCAACATGCACTCTCTAATCTCAAAGGCCAGACCTGGCAATCGGACGGCTCGAAAACTGAGAATGGCACAGGCGCAGGAATCTAGATGTGAGACCTTCATCTCTCTATGGTCAGATACATCTGTTTTCCTGGCGGCAGAGTTATAGGGAATACTATAATTCGCAAGAATCAACAATATAAGGGGCCTGCAAAGACAGGAGACTCACTTTACTCACAGGCAGTCAGGCAGCACTGAGGGCATTGAAGAACCCTAAGGCAAACTCTGTACTTGTAATAGAATGCGAGAAGAACTCAACAACTTGGCGGACCAAAATACCTTGACATTGATGTGGGTGCCAGGACATAGAGGTATCCTAGGCAACGAAAAGGCTGACGAACTTGTACGCAGGGGGTCATCCAGAGAATACCTTGGTCCCGAACCAGCTCTCGGAGTGCCCAAAAGCACAGTAAGAAAGGATCTGTAGGAATGGATCAAAGCAAAACATCCTCAATACTGGAAGCAAATACCTAAGCATGCACATGGGAAAATCTTCATATGTGAGACATGCAGCAAAAGAGCGAAAAGGCTGCTACAACTAAGCAGGAACCAACTCCGAGTAGCAACCGGCTTTCTTACTGGGCATGCCCCAGGAAAGAAGCACCTGCAAACATGAGCTGCATACTATGCGGAACATACACCGAAACAGCCCAACAGATTATATCAGAATGCGATGCACTAACTCGCAGGAGACAAAATATATTTGGAGAAGATGAACTAGATCCCGACACATACGGCAAACATCTAACAGATCTACTTCGCCTAGTGCACGGTACCACGGTACCAGGGTTTTGGAATGGGTGCAGTAAACAGGAAGATTCAGCACAATAAGCCTCCGGCTGCAGCGCTACTCGGAGTTTAATCAGACCACTTCCCCACCAGAAAAAAAGAAGCGAAAAAAGAGAGACCAGGAACAGGAAGATTGGTGGATTACGACTTCTACTGATCCAGAAGGTCAAAGTTATCCTTAAACTGCCGCTCTGCGGATTCCCATAAGACGAAGACCCAGGAAAGGCAGTCAACAGGGAACAGGCAGCTATTTTTCTAGTATCCATGAGGAAAGAAGAGCCACGCATCAGGGTAGATCTGGAAAGTCAGGATGGCCGAGCGGTCTAAGGCGCTGCGTTCAGGTCGCACTCAGACAAGCATAGAGATGTTGAGCAAATGAATAGATGGAATCATTGTGGATCTGATCGGAGGTACTGACGTAGAAGAAAAGGTGTTGCATCTTGACAGTCAAATCAGGACGATCTGATTTGACTGTTACGGAATTGCATCGTCAACCCGGCCAAGATTCTGAGAAGTTAGGTAGGTAAGTACTTGTTTACGTCGGACAGCGCGCCTCTTCACGGAATTTTATTATATTCAGATCGATGTTTTTCTATTTAGATTCGGAATACGATTTCGACTATAAATAGCGCGTAGTAATAGGTATTGTATGAGTTTAAATTGGAGATTTGTTGTGTACGTTTAGATAACTGAGAGGTGAATTTTTATATAAAGTGCATCATTTCAAAAAAAGTTGTTACTTACTGTTTGTCAAGTGACTTAAAATTAATAAATGATACCGTCTAAATTTCTTGGGTACCACTCTATGAGTCTGTGCTGTGATTGGTTGAATATATTTCGCATCAGAATTGGCTCAAATTTGGAATAAACATTCGATAATCAGTTTAGATATTCTGGTCGAGGAACCAATTTGCATCCAGCTTCTTAACTTGCAATCAGTGCGCGTAAACCCAGTAATTTACATGAGTAGGTACCTATACCAATATAGGTAATGTGAAAGGTGAAACAAAGGTGCGGCATGCGAACGGTAGGCCATAAGTAACCATTATAGTAAATATTTGAAAAAAATTGAGATTGAGTACACAACCAAGAGCTGGAAATGCTAGCACTAGCAAAACAGAAACCGAGAAACAGAAAATGATTTTCCATCTTCTGATGGTTTTATTACCAAACAAAGGAAAACCCTATAAATCAACCAAGACAAAAGCTTTGAAGTTTACACCTATACAAACAGCAGAAGAAAAAGCTAAAAGCATTTTCCTCAAGGGCCCACAAAACTTGGACACATCACGTAGGTACCTACAGTTGAAATTTCTAAATCTGTTCTTGTTTTGTTTGTGCACATAAGGTTTTAAATAGGTATTTTAATATTTCTGAAGCATACTTTCAAGGTTCTCAAAGTATAGTTTTTTAGTAAGCGTTTTTTGAAAAAATTTTGAACAAATTGCTAAAAGCTTACAATTATTCTTATATTGGTCGGTATGATAATTTATCATCTCATCTCAAAAACGCATTTTCAAATAACATTTCCTTGTAATGCTTGGCCGCAATAAGAAATAAAATTATTTGTAATTCTTTCGCCGAGCGACTACTTGGGGGTATTTGAGCCGTGTTTTGCGCTAACTTCAGCGATTTCCAGGAGTATCCTCCCTAAGCTATTCGTTAATGTAAAACTTTGCAAGAGTTTTAACGAGGGCCTTTTTTATTTACAACTGAAGTAAAAAACTCTACTTTATTTTGGAAGGCGGAAAACTTTGTTCTTCGAGTATATATAGGTATCTCAAATTTATGCTGCAAAGAGTATCAGAAGCTTTGATAGTCTGGTGGGTCCATCAAGCGAATAAATTGGATTATGCAATAAAGCAGATTTAAATGAAAAAAAAAAGATCTCTTTCAATAAGACCTTGCTAATCATATAACGGCATATTGGGAATTGGTTAAGATGCTTTTCTCTTATTTAATTAGTCGACTTTACCTACCCACTACTTATATTTTTTCTTGCATGTTTTCATTCATTTCAATTTCTATAAGAATTGGTGAATGAAATTTATATAATTTTAAAGATTTTTTAACTAAATTACCTGTATTACACGTTTAACTCCAAAACTTAACATTGGTTTCATGCAATAGATGAAATGCAATTGGTAGTATTCGAGGTACTATTTAAGCAATTAATTTCCATTTTAAACAACGCGAGTTTATATTATCTATTTGACAGACAATAACTTTTCAAAGTTGTAGCCGACGCACATAAACCATTCTCTAATAAGAAAATATTATTTAATACACTCGCAAGGGACTTTTTTGATCAAGGGCCGTCTGTGGTCAAAAGGGCCGTTTGAAATTTTATAATGAAAATGAAAAATTTGAACCAACGTGAAAAAATTTTCTACAACACATAAGGGAGAGGGGGGCACATTCAACCATTTTATACAAAATAGTGGATAACCAATGTGAAAATATACGAAATGTTCCAAAATATAGCATGTTCAAAACTTTACGACTTATGTTGAAAAACTGTTATAACATTATTGGTTCAAAACATTGGAACCATGAAAAAAATTTTTTTTTCGAAAACCCTGTATTTGGTTGAATGTTAGGGGCAGATTCAACCACCCTGATTTTGGGAATAAATGAGTTCAAAATATATTTTTTTTGTTTAAATTGAGCTTTTTATTAAAATCTAAAACAAACAGTAACATATAAAAGAACTATTTACCTACAAACTGGAAGCCCCTCAAGGAAATGATAAGCATTTTACATACAAAAAATAGGAAATGCCAAAAAGAAAATGATTTTAATAGACATTATATAAATGAAGATTAACGTCGAATGTGAAAAGGCTGGCAGTTCTAACAGTTTTTGCTGAATTCGGTTTTGGTAATTTATAAATCACGTCATTCCGCTCAATGGTCGATTCGTCATCAACTGTTGGATAGAAAAAGGTATAACTGGTTGGTTTTCTTCGCAAAAATTTGACTTTATATTCGTTCTCGTTTATGATCTCTGTTACTTTTCCTATGAAATACTTGACTTGTGCTTTTACTAGAAATTTCACAAGTAAAAAATCTTCCGCAACTATTTTGTCCTCAGGTCGTAAAACGAGAGGCTCATTTTCTTCCTCGCTAAAATCATCGTTGATATCGTCGGATTTTAAACTCAAATATTCTTCTGAATCATCAGAACTACTGGAACTGGAACTCACTTTTCTTGCTCTTTTATAGTCGGCCTTGACTTTTTGACAGTTGGGTTTATCAGCAAACACTTGTTTTGTGACTAACAATCTTTTAAGTTTCCGTTCCTCTTGAATTTTTTTGCGGTTGTTTTTTTTCGCGCTCAATTTCTTCCAATCGTTATTTCTCCGGCGTATCAGTGAAAATTCTTGATTTTCCGCGTCTGTCTTTTCCTCGGGCAACTTTTTTCACACATGGTCTGGGAAACGGTCTAACCGCTTCTGGAGTTAATAGAAAACCTAACAGAAATCGGGAATAATGTTTTTTATACTTATCAAATGCTTCGCCTCCTATTTATACCTTTTTTGGGCCCCTCCATATTTTCATCAGGCATACGCGATGTCGAAGGCTGCGGCTCAAAGCTTTTAACTGCTGAAGAAATAAAAATAAATTAGCCACAACGACAATAGGCAATTCATCTTACCTTACCTTCTGAATTATTATCCTCTTTATCTGTCGCCTCAGTCACTGAAGCAGACTGAACTGCACCTAAAACAAAAAAAGGTTACTTTCTATTTCTCAGAGTTACGCAAGTCAATTAAATTACCTTGTTCAAGGGCTGAAGGGTTTTCAGCATTTACGCTCGGTGATGGTCCTGAATTTGGCTGGTCGACGTAACTTGCAGCAAAGTCTTCTTCTTTAAAAGCAAGCCTGTTCAGGGGCCATAAACCTGGTTTTTCAAATGATTTTACTATATTTTTCTGATAAAAAGCTAATTGGAATGCTTGTTTCGTTAAGTAAGCAATTTGGTTAATAGTTATAGGCTTTCCAGGGTTCATTGTCATCCAGTCGTTGAAAGCAGAAGCACAATAGTTTTTGAAAGGCCCATAGACTCCGACATCTAGGGGCTGGATTTTGTGCGATGTGTGGGGAGGTATTGATAGCATGACTATTCCATTATCGCGGCAAAAATTTATAGCATTCACAGTTGTGTGAGTGTCATGATTGTCCAATAACAAAAGTATTTTATTGTCCTTGTCGCATTTGGTGTGATCTCTAATATGCTTCAAAACTTCCAAAAACAAGTCAGATGTCATCCAACCATTAGAGCTTCCTAAGGCTAGACTGGAAGTTGGGCCATCAATGAGATACTTGTCTGGATTGCGTATCCTAGGAAATACATACACTGGAGGTAAGGCGTTGCCGACAGCATTAATTATCCCAACGAATGTTGTCAATTCACCACGTTCGGCAGAGCTATTTTGACTGACTTGCTTTCTTCCCTTAGGAGCAACGACCTTCACAGGCTTTAAAACAGTTGCGACACCACTTTCATCCATATTATAAATCTTTTCTGGCCTGAACTGGTATCTCTTCAAAACTGATGTGTAGTTATCAAAAAAACTAGAAACAGCTATCTTATTGAAACCGGTGGCTCTCGCCAAGCTCGTGCTTTCTGGTTTCCTTAGGCTTAACTCGTTCTTGTTTCGATTCATGAAATACTTAAGCCAATCAATTCCAGCTCTTTGATTAGCATCCCAATTTCTGGGGTATTTGTTACAGCCAGGAAGAATGCACGCATATTGGTAGACCAATTTTCTTATCTGTGAATATGTCATGCCATAATTCATGTCTGAACAAGTTTTAATGTATTTTACCAATTCCTTTTCTTGGGTATTGTCAAATACTTGAGTTACGGTATATTTGCTTAAAAATCTGGCTCTTTCTCCAAGCTCTTGGTCACTACTTTCGTTTCCTGAATCTTCATTGAACATTCTATCTAGTTGCTCCTGAGTGTATTTTTTTTTAATGCCTCAATCCTAGAATGCAATGTACTACGTTTAACTCCATAAGCTGTCGCTGCCACCCTTTCAGACATAGTATGACGCAAAACTTGTCGAATGGCATTTTTGAAACTATTTTCATCAAGAAAACTCCTGTTTGTTTTCTTTTTATAACTCCTCACCATCTAAAAAAATGTTAAACTAATATATTAGGTATACAAAGCTTAAAATCAATTTATTGCAACAGCTGATCTTTGAATTTTTGTAAACGTTCAAAGATCAAGTTACGCATAAAAATGCCGTTTTTGAAAAAAAAAAAAAGTCGAGTGGGGCAGATTCGACCACTGGTTGAAAGTGCCCCCGCATAGCTGGTCGAATCTGCCCCAGGGCATTTTTTTTAAAAGACAATTTTTTTCTATACGAGAGTAGATTGAGGTTAGATTTATATTGTTTTTTAAATACCTAATATTAGCCCAAACATGATATCTCTCTAATTTTGTACAGTTTCGAATAAATTTGAAGTGAAAAACTTACCTTTTTAACACAATTTTGGAACGGTTTCTGTTTTTCTGGTACACCGGCCACTCACACCAACAAAACTTTCCGCACTGGTCGTTCTTGAAGTCTCAAATCACATTTGATCAATTAACGCGCGAAATTCAATTTTAATGTCAGAATATAGGGGGTGGTTGAATGTGCCCCATGGTCGAATGTGCCCCCCTCTCCCTTACAACATTTTTGCTTTATGAAGTTTTTACTCACCCCCTGCCGTTTTTCAATAGGGGTAGTTTAAATTTTTTTAATTATTTTACAAAAAAACTTTCTCAAGAAACTAATCAACTTTTTTTGTAACTCACCCCCATTCCGCGGGGGGACACTTCCCTCGGGGAAATTTTAGTTTTTAGGGGTATATATATATTTTTTTCTTTTCTCGCCTTTAATGTATATAAAAAGTTGCAATTAACATTGTATTGAAAAGATTTTTTTTCCACCACCTTTTTATTTTTAGGGGTAGTTCGCCTATTTTCAACTTTACAAAAAAAAATGATTGAGAAAACTTGTCCATTTTATTATTTTGAACAACTTTTCTCTATTTTCTTTTTTTTGTAAAGTTGAAAATAGGCGAACTACCCCTAAAAACAAAAAGATGGTGGAAAAAAAATTCTTTTAACACAATGTTAATTGCACCTTTCTATGTGCACTAAAGGCGAGAAAAGAAAAAAAAAAAAAGTATATACCCCTAAAAACTAAAATCCCCCCGAGGGAAGTGTGCCCCCGCGGAATGGAGGTGAGTTACAAAAAAAGTAGATGGGGAAATATTGTAGGAAATGTCATCTTATAAAACTTTTATTAAGAAAATTTTTTTGTAAAATAATAAAAAAAATTTAAACTACCCCTATTGAAAAACGGCAGGGGGTGAGTAAAAACTTCATAAAGCAAAAATGTTGTATGTGTTGTAGAACATTTTTCACGTTGGTTAAAATTTTTCATTTTCATTATAAAATTCCAAACGGCCCTTTTGACCACAGACCGCCCTTAATCAAAAAAGTCTTTAGATAAACATTGTAGATCAAATAATGTTGCACATCTTTTATTTGAAACATTTTTTTGTAAAATCAATAGGTACCAAGTAATCGCCAATGGCGCACTTTCAACCCCTATAGCACAAAACGCCAGAGGGGTGAATGTTTGATATTTTCGGTTTTATGATCAACCACCCTCCCCTTATCATCCCTGAAAAGTTTCTTTGGGTAGGATTTTTTTTTTTTTTGAAAGTCGACAATTTTCCTAGACTTTTGTTCTACGACGTTATCCTAAATATAACGTAAAAAACCTATAGGAACACTTTTTGTGTTTTGTTTTAAATCAACTTAAAGAAGCATTAACGTTGTTCATATAATTTTTTGTTTGGCAGGTAATGTAATTTAACATCCTTAACTTTATTTTTTGATACTGCTACAATTAGTGGAAGATTTTTTAATTGAAATACCTTTAAACATGAAGCTACAAAGAAAATTAGCATGTAATAAAAGTTCGGATTTCCTCTCACCACAACGAAATCGGTTCCGAATATTTAAATTTTATCAGTGGTATAAATAATTATTAGCACGCCACTGTACAGCATATCATTGAGGTATTCGAAATGTTTAATCATAAAAATAAGCTGATCGAAAGATATAACAATTGCTAATAAAATTGATTTAATGAAAAATAATAATTTCTGTTTGCACGCCACTGTACAGCATATCATTGAGGTATTCGATATTTTTAATCACAGTTAATACGCTGGCTGAAAGCTATGACAATTGCTAAAAAAATTCACTGGTAAGAACGATTCGGGATGGTTTAGAACGGAAAAGTTAAGAAAATTAATATGGTTATGTTAAATAAACGATATTTTAAAAACAAAGGCAAATATCAAAATTTTGAGAAATTGGTTTCTTAATAATATGTCAATGATTAAAATGAACTAAACAAATGAAACTGCAAATGATTATTTTTAAAATTATGCACCTTTGAATGTAAAATTCGGTGAGCCATTAATAAATAATTCCCAAAAAGGGGCGATTATTAGTACGCTACTGGACACCACAGTATTTTAGTATTTTTTTTTCATTGAAAATAAACCAGGATATCGTGGGGTATATCAAACCGCAGCATAAGATGCAAGATTTATTGTACAGGATGGTTCAGGTGCTTAAAAGTTGAAAAAAGTGGAGGTTATGAAAAAAAAATGATATTTTTAAAACTAAGGCAGGTATAAAAAATTTGAGAAATTACTTTTTTGCAGAAGATCATTGAATAAAACGCCGCATAGAAATAAAATTTAAAAAATCATCTGAGAAAGTTACACACATTCAAAATTGGGATGAAAATCACGGACTCTTTCAACACCCTGTATAAAAAAAATTAGACATTTAAAATTTTTTCTAAATAGCAGTTTTTTTCACAAGAAGTCAATCTGTCAGCCCGTGAAAACCGCAGGTCGATATCTATTCTGGTTCCAAAAATATCGATCTTGAAAATTAGGCGATATTTACCTTGTTCGAAAGCAATTGTCCAGCAGTTTACATACATTTTTAGGAGACCCGTATTTTTTTATTTTTTTCAAATGTTATCACTAACTATAACTAATAGTACCAAACAATACCATGAGATGGCGCACTGTTTTTTATGAAGTTCACTGTAGCATTTGGCATCTGATCTGTCATTGTGATCCACGTCAAGGCAATCTTATTATTGTTTGCATCACTCCGTCCCTTTAAAATGATATAGGTACCTCGACTGCAGGGACAGGCATTTCGGGTCTCCAAGAAGCTTTAAGCGGCATCTATTTCATAACAAAAATAAGATCCTTCAGTGGCATCATCTGTTGTCGATTCTCTCCAAACACCGCCGGTGGGCGATGACGTCACAATATTTTGGCGTCGTCCGTTCAAATTGGTGGGTAATAATATCTATTTTTTTGTTTTCTTTTTTAACTGTGCCCTTCAGGTATTTATTTTTCCGTTACAAGAAGCATATACCCAACGGTAATGTGTCGTTGGAAGTTATTAATTAAATTCTTATAAAAATTATGAGCGATCAGATCATATCGGTGAACGCTGATATAATAATTAAGGATTTGCTCCAACAACCGAGTAATGTACGATTATTTCCAATTTCCCAGAATCGCCCAAATCAAAATTTGGACATGACAAACGATCGTCAATTTCAAAATGTCGATATCGATGTCGTCCCGAATTCAGTTATGGCTGGAAATGTGTTGATCATATAATTAAATTATGACAAACAAGTGTCACTGTGTGAGCGCAAACCTATGGATAAAAGGGTTTGGCACCCCCGCAATGCTATAAAGACAAGTTAACAAATTTAGTTCCGGTTGAAATTTTGCAGGAATATTCGATAATCGATTCAGAATCACACCGAATTATTGTGTTACGGTGCCGAAGGGTTGACATCAGTTTTAATTGAAAATTGAAGTTGCAAGAAATACGGACTTTCATACATAACATATTCGGGTGTTCCTACCTATGTCTTTCTTTAGACATTTATCCACCTAAATACCACAGATAACTCTTATCTACAATCTACATAAACAGAGACGGACTGAGTTATCCCAGGGTAAATTCGTGACAGAGCGCTCTAAAAGTCGCGAGCGGAAGCGTACCTCGCGTGCCAGCTATGCTATGCCACGCTGTCTTAACGTCATCCAATTCATTTAGATGGCACTATGTAAGTACAAGCATGTACAAGTTTAATAGAAGCAACAGGTGGTCCTTTAAAATTATTGCTGCAAAGGCAGCGCGGAATTTGCAACTTTGATTGACTGTCAGCCCTTAATCCCTTTTAAAAATCGCTCTCCTAACAATGCAATGCGATTCATTATCCAGTAAATGCAAATTTTCTAACTAAATTCTTTATAGACTAACTTTTTTTTTCAATTTGCGTGGCCCATTTCTCTCCGGGTTTGCGCAGACAGAGTGTAACTTCCGTGTTTATCAACACGTGAGTAAGTGATGAACAGATTTCCATGCGGATCTAAACTTGTGTGGAAATCGATAGCCAGCTATTAAGACTATGTTCAAATTGACCGTTCAAGGATCAAGATCAAATCCACCCATCACATTTGCGTATGATTCAAATTCATTTCCCAAGTTTAAAATGTTCGATTGGTTCGAAGATTGCACATGATGCATTTTTAAGCTAAAAGTAAGTATGCAAAAATAAATAAGCAATAAGAAATTATTCAAGAAACATAACAAAGAAATAACTTTTCAGCCATCATACCCATCATATCCTAACAACGTTCATTAAAGCACATGCGGTTTGGTATATTCTTTGAATATCCGTTTCATGTTCGTCGGCCATATGCTGAAAAGGTACATTGAAGTACATCTGTTATATACCTTTGAATATTCTATGAATATACGTTCCATGCTCGAACAAAAATTATGATTATTTCTAAGAATATCGAAAAACTAAAATTCGGATTGTAGCAGATTATCGATCAAAAATGGCGAAATGGTGAAAATTAAATGTAAGTATTTCTATCTGTTTTTTTTAACAGATTGAGAGAAAGAGATGGAAATGCACTCATTGCGCATTAAATTGTATTGATTCTTCCAATCAGAAACGCCATAGGATAAACTATATTGACTAGAGCCGAGCTTCGCCGAACATCTAGTCACGTGATCGCCATCCACCAATCGTGTTTGGTCAGTCATCATTATTCAAGTTAGCGCAAGCGCTGTTCTTTGCCGTCCTCGATCCCGACGCAGCGGAACGGCCCGCGGCCCGAAATGCTCCGAACGGCATTCATTTTCTGCCGACTGCCGAGGCGTTGCTTGAATTTTGCAGCCATTGCGCCATTGCAGATTTGCAGTAGTACAGCCGTCTGGCCTAGCCAGTTCTAGCCTAGCACTGTGTTAATTTTATTTGGTAAATGTGAAGTGATATTTGTTGAAATTAGTGCATATTATGAAAAGTTTTTTTGTAGAAGGGATTTTGGAAACAACACAGCAACAGAGGCTGGTAGCTACCTACCTACCTCTAGCTCCATAGTCCATACATATATACACAGTAACCTAGTTCCTAGTTTTGGGTTGTAGATTGTAGATTTCGGGGGCGTCGTTTCGGCTTTTCAGCCGCTCAGCACTGCTACCTTTGCAGATATTTTCTGCGTGACTCTACATCTTAATTTGTCTCCAGAAAGCGTAGACTTCTGCCGAAGGAAGCTATTTTCCTGGGTGTCAGTTGGCCCACTTCTTCTGGTGACAGTGTTGCCCCCTCGAGGAATTTGAGCCTCTTGCAGAATTGGGCTGGACATTCGCAGAGCAGGTGCTCTGCGGTTTCTATTGCGTCTGAGCAGAATCTGCAGAGATCGTCTTCCGCTCTGCCCATTAACCTTAAATGGTATTTTACTGGGCAGTGTCCTGTGAGCAGTCCCACCACCAATCTGATGTCTGGTCTGCTCATGTTTAGGAGCTGTTCAGCTCTTTTTGCTGAAAGGGTAATAAACCTTTTTGACTGTATGAGTCCCGCTGTGCCTCCAATATGATGACAGTTGGTCTTTCTCCCATTTGTTGAGTTCTTCCATGATGTGGCTTTTCATTAAGCCACAGTAGGGCTCTGGTCCGTGGTATGGTGTTGAGGCCCCTTCCTTTGCGAGGCCATCTGCTTCTTCGTTTCCTTCTATGCCTCGGTGACCAGGCAGCCACATCAGCGTTACCTGGTTATGTGTCGCTAGTGTTTTTAGGGTCTGTTTACACTCCCAGACTAGTTTTGACGTGCATTTGAAAGCCCTTAAGGCTTTTAAGGCAGCTTGGCTGTCCGATAGTATGAAGATGTGTTTTCTTTTGAGGCTTTGGTTAAGACACTCTTGTGCACATATATCTATGGCAAGCAGTTCGGCTTGAAATATTGTAAGATGTTTACCCAATGCCTTGGAGAGCTTGAAGTTAGGGCCGGAAATGCCCAGTCCAGCTCTTTCCATCAGCTTGGATCCATCTGTGTACCACAGAGATGCATTGTCTGCTTGTGGTAGTTCTTTATTCTCCCATGATTGGCGGTCGTTTATTACCACTGCGAAGAGGATCTCTAAGTCCAATCTGACCATCATGTGGTCACTTGGTTTGCTGGCATTCTCCAGTTTTATTAGATCAAGGATTCTCAGATGTCCCCTCAGATCGCCAGGCTTGAACTTGTCTATTTGGAATAGCCTGTGAGCGCTGGTTATTGCCTCCTTTTTCACACATAGGTGAAGTGGGGGCATGTTGAGTAGCGTCTCTAGGGCTGCGGTGGGGCAAGTTGACATTGCTCCCGTTATTCCTAGACATATCAGCCTTTGCACCTTTCTTAGCTTAATCTGAGCGGTGACTTGTTGGGTTTTGGACCACCACACCAATGAGGCGTATGTGACCATGGGCTTTATTATGGTTTGGTAGATCCAGAATACCATCTTTGGCTTTAGCCCCCATGTTTTGCCAACAAGTCTTCGGCATGACCAAATGGCTGATGTAGCTCGAGAGCATGTTTTCTCTAACTGTTTGTTCCAAGTGAGGGTTCGGTCCAGGGTGACCCCTAAGTACTTCACTTCGTTGGAAAATGTTAGTTGTGTACCGTTAAGGGTCGGGGCTTTCAAATTTAGCTTCCTTCTTCTTGTGAACGGGACAAGGATTGTTTTGTTTGCGTTTAGGGATAGTCCTTCGCCTTCGCTCCAATTTTTAACGGTGTTTAGGGCACTTTGCATTCGGCTTGTCACTATACCTTCATGTTTGCCCTTGATTACAATGGCTAGATCATCTGCGTAACCTATGACCTGGTATCCAGCGCTACTCAGTCTGGTAAGAATTTTGTCTACCACCAGTGTCCATAGTAGCGGAGAAAGAACACCCCCTTGAGGACACCCTCTGATCGTGGTAGCGGTAGCTGATGCTCCGTTTATTTCAGCCGTAACGTGAAGGTGTTTCAGCATCGACTCTATCCATTTTACAATTGGAACTTCAACATCCCATTCTTGCAATGCTCTGGCGATTGATTGATGTGAGGTGTTGTCAAAGGCACCCTCTATGTCGATGAAAGCTGTGAGAGCGATCTCTTTGCACTCGATTGTCTTTTCGATGTCTTTAACCAGGCAGTGTAAAGCACTTATTGTGGATTTGCCTGGCTGATAGGCAAATTGCTTCGAGTAGAGCGGTCTTCTCAATAGAGTTTCGCTTCTGATGTACTGGTCGATTGCTTTCTCTATTGTCTTAAGGAGAAAGGAGGTTAGACTAATGGGACGATATGATTTTGGTTCGTCCTCGGGTCGGCGACCCGTTTTTGGTATGAATATCACATTAGCTTCCCTCCAAGATAGCGGTATGTGCCCTAGGAGCAGGCTTGCCTTAAAGAGCTTTTGTAGGTGTACCTTTAAGTACTCGTAGCCTTTTTGCAGTTGTGCGGGAAAAATCCCGTCTTTGCCTGGAGATTTGTAGGGTCTGAAGCTATCGATCGCCCACTTTATTCTGTTCATTGTGAAGATTTTCCCAGCCAGCCTTTTGCTCCTGCCGTTAGGGCTTTGTAGCCCTTCGATAGGCGGAGTGACCTGGTTCAGGGCTTCAAGGATTACCGAACCTGGAAAGTGAGTTTGTAGTAGTACCTCTAGACTTTCTATATGGTCGGTACAGTGTTCTCCGTTTGGCTTTTTAAGCAGACCAATTCCGTTTGAGTGGTTTTTTGAAAGAACTTTTTGGAGACGTTGAGCTGGGGCTAATTCGCCAATCCCCTCGCAGAATTCTCTCCATGATTTCCTTTGATTTTCTTAATTTTCTTAATTCACGGTTGTACTTGTCTAGGGCTGTTCTATAGTCTGCCCAGTTGCCGTTAGTTTTTGCCTTGTTGAACAGTTTTCTGGCATCTTGTTTCAGACGTCTCAGCTGCCCGTTCCACCAAGGCACATCCCTGTGGACTGCCTTCTGTTTTACGGGACAACTGTTCTCATAGGAATCTTTTATCGCATTTGTTAGATTGTCAGATGATGCCTCTAGCTCTTCTATTGTATTTATGTCAGAAGGGAGTTCATCTAGACTCAGGCAGAGACCCTCCACAAAGGATACCCAGTTGGTGAGTTTTGGGATTCTTGTCTGTACTGAGTGATTTATTACTGCCTCTAGGTCGAACCTTATTGCTTGATGGTCCGACAGGGAGGGTTCATTTGACACAAGCCAGTTGGTTATTGTGTTAGATGTAAATGTGTCAGCGAGAGTCACGTCTAAGACCTCTTGTCTGACGGCGTTAATAAAAGTGGGTTTGTTACCTTTGTTGATAATGTCTATGTTGTTAGAGTTCAAATATTCAAAAAGGTACTCACCCCTTGCGTTTGTATCGGTGCTTCCCCATCCTACCTGGTGATGGGCGTTGGCGTCCGCCCCGATAATGTAGTGTCTGTTTCTCGCTTTGCACCACGTGATGAGTCGTTGGACGATCTCTGGCGGTGCGTTATCATCACCTGGAAAGTAGGCTGAGGCTATGAGAATATGCCTTGAGCCCCCCTCCGTTGGCACTTCTAGTAAAGCCGCTGCCAAGTCTTGTGTGATGAACTCTGGAACAGGTAAAAATTTTAAATTTTTGTCAAGCAGCAATGCTGCTCTTGGTCTTTCGTGGTTAATATTGTAGATTAACTTACATGATTTGATATTTAGGCCTTTTATAGAGCCTCCATTGACCCAGGGCTCTTGAAGTAGCCCTACGTTGATTTTTTGTCCAAACATTCTTCTTCTAAGCTCACTAGTGGCAGCTTTTGAGTGTTGAAGATTTATTTGGATGCATTTGATGCATGGTGAGTTGCTTCTCTTTGGTTGCTTGGAGGAAGCCATTGGAGTTGCACTCACTTTTCGCACTCCACCTGGGCACTTTCGTCTTTATGACTCATTGAGTCTTTAGACGTTCCTGCCCTTGGTTCGGCGCCGCTTTTCTTTGGGGAGCTTCGTTGCTCCACAGCTGTTGTGCTCCGGCTGCTTTGCGGTCTTATAGGCGTATGACCGAACTTGTAACTCACCGCGTAGCCTCCGGATTTGAGTTTTTCTGCGGATGCACTGTCCACAGAAAGGGTTAGTGTGACCAGATGGCCCTCGGCGTTACGTCGGATGACTCGCCAATTTTTGACGTTTAGGCCCTCATTTTGGCCTTGAACGAGATTGAGGATTTTCTCCGTGGAGTAATCCATGCTGCTTGGGAATCGAGCAACCAGGACGTCAGAGTGAGGAATGTCAGATTCCTCTACCATCCTTAGCGAAGCTTCCTCCCAAGGCTTGATGGAGGCGACTGCAGTTTGCAGCCACTGCTTGGTGGCTATGTTTTCGCAAACTAGAGCGAGCCAGCCGGGTCTGTTGTGGGCGCTCAGAAACTTCGGTTTGACCGGGCAATCCGATGCTACCTCGTCCACGATCTTATCCATAATTGCCTCTTCGGTGGCTTGAATTTGCTCCACTGACAAAAGGCAATTGGGGAAGTCTGTAGGTAGTATTCCTACCTTTATGCCTCCAGCTATCTGGCTGAAGGTTGGTTTTGGAGCTCTGGAAGGCGGAGCACTGCTGCTCGTTTCCTTCTTTTTTGTGGGCGGGGCATTTCTGCCCGTATCCCTTGTCCTAGCTCTTTTTTTGGCTTGAGCCTCGGGGGTGTTTCCTTCTGACCGGGCTCTTTTTTCGCCCTTGTCAGAGGTTTTAGCCCTTTCTTTGATTGGCTCAAGGGCCTTTTTGCGGGCTTCGTCTGCACTCATCCCTTTTTTTTTGAGGAATTTCATCCTCTTTCTGGCAGCGCCACTCAGCCTGATCCTCACGTCGCCCTTCAGTCGTAGGGCACTCAGATCTTTGCCGAGTTCTTCGTCTGAACGTAGAAGTTCTTCTTCTACGTCAGTGGGGCTTTTACAGTCCCCTAATTCCATGTTTTCGGATGTGCTTGAGGCGCTATCATCCTTCGCCTTGATTGTTTGATTTTGTGTGTCCATGTTAGGTCCCACGAGTAGCTAGGGAAATAAACCATACGGCCGAGGCAGAGTCCCGCTTCCCCGGTCGGGCTAGTTAGGCCGTGGGGTCGCCACATCCCTGGAGTTCGCATAGTATCGATTAGGCTTTCCCCTAACCACGCAGTCCTTGGCCTATGCTGTTCCACCATGACTTGGAGGGATTTTTATTGTGGTTCGCCTTCCACTTGGCCGACCAGTTAAGGTAGGCCCTCACGCCCTAAGATACTTCCTGATCAACCACCGATCTTAGAGCGCGAGATATACCAGGCAGGTTTCCACGGGTTAGTAGAAAAAAAAGTTCACACTATTCTCTCACAAGAAAATACAGGCAAGCAATTTTTGGTAAGTGTGTTATTTGAATCTAAATAATTCAACTGAAAATTTATGTTTAATTTGTAATTTTCAGAGGCTGGTATAGGTAAGACAAAATGGAAGGACAAGAAATGCTTGTGAGGATAAGATTATGAGAGGCATTAAAAAGTTTCTAGTCAAGGCTTAAGAGAGAGTTCTGAATAAGCAAAAAAGGTAACATTCAATTTCTCTGATATAGGTAGGTATTGCAATTACCGATTTTCTTATTTCATTTTGGATTTATCAACTTTGACGCAGTTTCTTGAACAAATATATCTTTTTTTTTTCAGAAAAAAATACACCTCACACCTCTGATGTGCAACCACTAAACAATCCATCACATAAATCTACATGTATAGTTATAACATGGAAGTAATATATGCTTGAGATCTGACCTGTTGTTTTAATTAATTAGGTATATTGAAATTTAACAAGCGAAGTACTATTAAAACTCCTCCAGGGAAGAATATACCTAGCATATACTTCAAGCTTGGAACAAAAAATTATATTATATACTATGCACATCCTATATATATATGTATATTTATAGCTCATTAATGAACTTCTATATAATATTCTAAGAATATTCCACAAAATAACTATATGCATGCCGAATATACGTGATATATTCGTGGCGTATATTTCAAGAATATCTGTTTCTGACTACCTCCTCAACATTTCCATGTTAGTATGAATTCAATCCCATTATGTACCTACAGTTTTTGAATAATCATACAGTTTTGTATATTTTCGTATGGTTCTTCATTCGTACGTCGATCGAGTGTACGCCACTGGTATTTTCCTGTATCTGCCTACCCCCTCAACCTTTCCATGTTAGTATGAATTCAATCCTATGTACAGTTTTCGAATAATCATATAGTTTTGTATATTTTCGTATGGTTCTCCATTCGTAGGTCGGTCGAGTGTACGCCACTGGTATCATCTTGTTTCTGACAACCCCCTCAACCTTCCCTGTTAGTATGAATTTAATCCTATGTACATTTTTTGAATAATCATACAACTTGCCTTAAGGAAACTCGCGGATAATGGGCAGGAGCAAAATTTTCTGAGTGCCTTTTTTCATAGAATCCGGCTCCAAAATCTAGGAATAATTTAGTGTATGGAGTTCGGCGGATTCCGAAGGACCATTGGGACACAATCTCAACAACAAAAAAATTGAAATTTCATCGTTTTAGTAAGATGGTAGCTATGGGTGACCATACGTACAGGGTATTTGATTATATTTGGACCCATACCTACAGCCTTTACTATTTAGGATAGAAAAATAAAATTAAATACAAAACTTGACAGTTTTTTTTCTATATTTTCTTTAAACGTTATCAGAAAAAACAAAATCGCATCGGAAAATGGAGAAAAAAAGTCAAAGTTGTCTACGACTTTTTTTAATGAAACACCCTGTATATTTTGTGATAAAATGAAAGATCTTTTCTTCCTTATTCCAAATATATCTATATTGATCACATTTGAGTGAGCCGTTTTTGACATATCTTAGCTTATATTATAAATAATTTGCAAAGAAATTTCATAAGTATATGTCAAGACATTTTAAATCATTATAAAATTTCTTTGTATTTTATTTATAATTTAAGCTAAGATATATCTAAAACGGGTCACCCAATAAATGTAATCAATATATATATATATATATATATATATATATATATATATATATATATATATATATATATATATATATATATATATATATATATATATATATATATATATAAATGGAAGATATTTTCTGGGGTATCAGTCTGGGTCTAAATAAAAGTCTTAAAACTTAGATTAGGAAAAAATACTTCTATACTATCTACACATTTCAATGAATTAGATCATAGTTTTAATTATAATGAAACCAAAATATTACATAGGGAACAAAATTATAATAAAAGATTGTTTTTGGAGATAGTTGAAATCTTTTTAAATAACAATTCTATGAATAAAAGATCAGACATAGATGATTTAAGCATTATCTATTCAAATATTCTAACAATGAAACCTATAAATAATAATAACTTCACTTATAGTCAAAATATATCACTTTTATAAATTTATCAAAACATAAACCAACTTTTCTTTGGAATAATGTTGAAATTTTCTTAAAAAAACATTTCCACCATTTCTTGAACCATTGTTATTTGTAAATTTCAGATCATACTCATACCTGAAAGTAATACTAAAAAAGTCAGATTGTAACAATTTATTTAAAAAGTATGCCAAATTTTCTTGTAAATGATATTTTTTCAATTTAAAACACATAGCAGTAAGTAAGCCTTCCTTTTAATATTTATTTGTATAAATATTATTCTTTTTATATAGCCCTGAAGAAGAAAATAAAAATTTTCGAAAGCTCGGCGTAGCTAAAAAGTTTTAAGACTTTTATTTAGACCCAGACTGATACCCCAGAAAATATCTTCCATTTATAAGTTGCCAGTCACGAATACCTACACTATTTATATATATATATATATATATATATATATATATATATATATATATATATATATATAACAAAGGAAAAGTTAATAGATGAGATTCCCCAAAATGCTAGAGGTAGCCAAAGTAAAACGATGTAATGTGCTACTAAGTGTCTGTTTATTCAAATCATCAAGCTTTCGTCTACCATTGCAGACTTCATCAGGACGCTAAAACATGACATCCTCGAGTTATAAGTCTTCTGTGAAAGTGCACTATGCATTCATTTATTATATATTGTTTATTACTGCAATAGAGCTGTCTTGAATTTCAAGTAAGTTTATTGGGCCTTCTGCCTCCAAAAAAAGTGTTAATTGTCTCTTAGTAAGGAGTTTTCATTGTTATTTTTAGCGTCCTGATGAAGTCTGCAATGGTAGACGAAAGCTTGATGATTTGAATAAACAGACACTTAGTAGCACATTACATCGTTTTACTTTGGCTACCTCTAGCATTTTGGGGAATCTCATCTATTAACTTTTCCTTTGTTGTTACCAGTACCCCGTTACTGTCCTCCTCTCTTATATATATATATATATATATATATATATATATATATATATATATATATATATATATATATATATATATATATATATATATATATATATATATATATATATATATATATATATATATATATATATATATATATATATATATATATATATATATATATACATCCTCAAACATTATTGCGTCCGTACAAAATCATACATTGTTGCGTCTCCAGGAAAACGAAGAGGTATCTATGATCTCAATGCGTATACTCGTTCACCAATGCATTCATTTGATAGATGGGGCTCTATGTAGATTTTTCGTATCTTCAAATTTAAAATATACAGATTTTCATATATTTTTAAACCATTGTTGCGTCCTCATAAAAAGCAACCTTGTCAGCTCCATATATTGGTTGCACCATACAATGTTGCTTCCGTGCGATGTTGTCAAATTGACAGGACGCAATTATATTACGAAACTATGACGAAGGTAAATTGAATATCGGCTTATCGGCGTTTTCTTGGTAAAAAGTTATGAGCTGATTTGGACAACATCAAAAACGCAACATAAAATATACAATAATAATTTCTCCTGTAATTCAAATGCGTCTCAGTAAGTCGCAATTTTTGCCGGTATACAACCGCATAAATTGCGACTTACTGATACGAATTTGAATTGCACATTCCAAATAAAGCCCCCCTGATACTAATACTTTTTCATACTCCCCCCCAGCCCACGAAAATTGACTATTCTGTTCTAAATAGGCAAGCGAAAGCGGAAGTGGAACATGTCAGGTCATCGGTTGATAGGTACGAAAAACTTTTGCGCCCTGGACCTGGGTGCTGCGTTGGACTAACAAATAATTTCATTGAAGATAAACCAGAAAAATTTCCGTTGGAAAGACTCTAGTAAGATTAAATGGAGACATTAGGATAAGAATTGCCAATGTTTCTTCTTAAACAGTAAAAATAAAAGGAGATATTATTGGAACTCTCGAACCAGTTGAGCAAATTTCAAACTGTGACCTACCAGATAAACGACATTTTGTGAAACCGAAATTGGATACAGAGAAATTGATGCAGACTTTGAAGATATCATGGAAACACCTCAATCCAGATAGACTTCAAGAAGCCACAGACTTCGTCTTGAAAGAAGCAGACATATCTGTGATGGATAATCAAACCGGACAGACCAGTTTACTCCAACACAAAAGTGATACTGAATTGGCATACCCAATTAGACAACCACCTTGACGTATGCCAGTAGCTAAACAACAGGAAGTGGAAAAGCAAATTGATAAAATGCTTCAAGAGGGAATTATTGAAGAGTCAAATAGTCTATGTTCTGCGCCAGTAGTATTGGTTACAAAGAAAAATGGAAGTCTTAGACTTTGTGTGGACTACCGTAAGCCTCATGAGGTCACCAAGAAGGACAGCTTCCCTCTCCCGAGAATAGATGATACATTAACAACTCTATCGGACTCCAAATGGTTTACCACCTTGGATCTTAGGAGTGGATATTGGCAAGTGGCAATATACAAAGATGACAAGGAGAAAACTGCCTTCAGTATCGGAAGCGGGTTATACCACTTTATCGTGATGCCTTTCGGATTGTGTAATGCTCCAGTTATGTTTGAGCGACTGATGCATCTTGTTTTGCGAGGCCTTACATGGAGAACTTGCCTGGTATATTTATATGATGTCATGATCATGGGAAATTCGTTCCAAGAACATCTCAATAACCTGAAACAAGTTTTTGACTGCTTCCAGAATGCCAACTTAAAACTCAATCCAAAGAAGTGTTTTCTATTTCAAAAAAAATGGAACTCTTAGGTCACGTGGTATCTGAAGATGGCATACAAGTTATGAAAGGAAAGATATGGGCCAAAACCACGCAACAAACATGAACTGACGAGTTTTCTAGGATTGTTATCGAAGATTTGTAGAAGGATTCGCTAATACCACGAGACAAACATGAACCGAGGAGTTTTCTAGGATTGTGTTCTTATTATCGAGGATTTGTAGAAGGATTCGCTAATAAAGCTGCTCCGCTTCATCGATTAACGAAAGAAAAATCAACATTCAATTGAACCCAAGAATACGATTCCGCATTTAGAAAATTAAAACGAGCATTATGTACAAGTCCAGTGTTGTCCTATCCCGATCAGGACATGTTGATTTTGCACTCAGATGCAAGCAACAACTATTAGAGCTGTCCTTTCACAAATCTAAAATTCACAAAAGCATATCGTAGAGTACTACAGCAGAATTTTATTAAAGCCGGAACGAAATTATTGTGCCACAAGAAGAGAATTGCTTGCCATAGTAAAAGCAGGCGACCATTTCCATGAGTATCTCTACGGAAGACGGAAGTAATTTTGTGATTCGAAGGGATCACGCAGCTCTAAAATGGCTTTTGGGAATGAAATACCATATAATTTGCAAAAATACGTATCAACACACTCGGATATTTATCCTTTTGAATGTGACACTTTTTATGACAACAATTGAATGAAGCCGCGTATAATAGCTGGGTTCGGTAATTGCATCTGCGAGCGAAGTGAGCAAAATTTGACAGATGTCACGTGATTTGACACGTGAAAAGAGATAAGTGATCAGGTGACGTCTGTCAAAATTTGCTTATTTCGCTCGCAGATGCAATTACCGAACCCAGTTATTATACACGGCTTCATTCAATTGTTTTTGAGTTTAGAAATTCAATGTTTGTGTTGAAGTTCACTGATGCCAGCGATATAAGTATATAAAGAAAAAAAAATTGTAGAAATACTATTACAGAGATAATAAAATGCATCCTATTTGATAGTGATATTTGAATATTTCATCAAAAGTTACAAATTAAATACAAAACATAGCAGGTGTTTTAGGGCGTTAAAAACTATAAACAATTCTTCATATCATTATATTTATTTATTTATATAAACACCAAACTATACAACTTTAAAGCTACAAATGATAAAGTTGTTGACCAAAAATAAATGAAAGAATTTGAAAAAAAAATGCTCATGCTTAATTCACCAGTATAAGCATTACATTGAAACTTACATTTATCCAGCTGAATGGGTCATTGAATGTCACTTTAAACAAATTCTAGCTTTAAATTTGGCATGGCATATGTTGCATTTGAAATTCCTCTCATTTGAGTGTGATAATAAATGACTTCAAATTGTATTTAAGTTTAAATTTTGCAGTGCAAGTGTTACATTCAAATAGATAAATATCCAAATGTGTTAGTTTATGAATCTTTCAATCGCTTTTTTGTTTAAATTTTGATTTACAAGTGTCAAATTCAAATGGATAAATATCCGACTGTGTTAGTTTGTGAATCTTTCAATCGCCTTTCCGTTTAAATTTTGATTTGCATGTGTCGCATTCAAAAGGATAAATATCCGAGTATGTTGATACGTGCCTTTGCCAATTACCTTTTTCTTTAAATTTTGCATTGCAAATTCACATTCAAAAGGATAAATATCAGAATGTGTTAGTTTGTGTTTCTTCAAATAATCTTTTCCTTAAAATTTTGCTTTGCAAATGTCACATTTAAAAAGATAAATATCGGAGTGTGTTGAAATGTGCCTCTGCAAATTACCTTTTTGTTTAAATTTTGCATTGCAAGTGCCACATTCAAAAGCATAAATATCCGAGTGTGTTGATACGTGTCTTTGCAAATTATATGGTATGCTGGGTTCGGTAATTGCATCTGCGAGCGAAATGAGCAAAAAAACTCGGATATTTATCCTTTTGAATGTGACACATGCAAATCAAAATTTAAACGGAAAGGCAATTTAAAGATTCACAAACTAACACAGTCGGATATCTATCCATTTGAATGTGACACTTGCAAAGCAAAATTTAAACAGAAAGGTAATTTGAATAGTCACAAATTAACACATTCTGATATTTATCTTTTTGAATGTGATACTTGTATATCAAAATTTAAACGGAAAAGCGATTGGAAGATTCTCAAACTAACACATTCGGATATTTATCTATTTGAATGTAACACTTGCACTGAAAAATTTAAACTTGAATACAATTTAAAGAGTCATTTATTAACACACTCAAATGAGAATTTGTTTAAAGTGACATTCAGTGACCCATTCAGCTGGATAAATGTAAGTTTGAATGAAATGCTTATAATGATGAATTTAGCATTAGCATTTTTTTCAAACGCTTCCATTTATTTTTGGTTAAGAAATTTATTACATGGAGAACTTGCCTGGTATATTTGGATGATGTCTGATCATGGGAAATTCATTCCAAGAACATCTCAATAACCTGAAACAAGTTTTTGACCGCTTCCAGAATGCCAACTTAAAAACTCAATCCAAAGAAGTGTTTTCTATTTCAAAAGAAAGTGGAACTCTCAGGTCACGTAGTATCTGAAGTTGGCATATAAGTTATGAAAGGAGAGATAGATGCTGTCAGAGATGGGCCAAAACCACGCGACAAACATGAACTGAGGAGTTTTCTAGGATTGTGTTCTTATTATCGAAGATTTGTAGAAGGATTCCCTAATATAGCTGCTCCGCTTCATCGATTAACGAAAGAAAAGTCAACATTCAATTGAACCCAAGAATACGATTCCACATGTAGAAAATTAAAACAAGCATTATGTACAAGTCGAGTGTTGTCCTATCCCGATCAGAAGACATGTTGATTTTGCACTCAGGTGCAAGCAATACCAGTATTAGAGCTATCCTTTCACAACTCTAAAATTCACAAGAGCATGTATTAGTTTGTGAATCTTTAAATCGCCTTTCCGTTTAAATTTTGATTTGCATCTGTCACATTCAAAAGGATAAATATCCGAGTATGTTAATACGTGCCAATTACCGTTTTCTTTAAATTTTGCATTGCAAATTCGCATTCAAAAGGATACATATCAGAATGTGTTAGTTTGTGTCTCTTCGAATAATCTTTTCCTTTAAATTTTGCTTTGCAAATGTCACATTTAAAAAGATAAATATCCGAGTGTGTTGAAATGTGCCTCTGCAAATTACCTTTTTGTTTAAATTTTGCATTGCAAGTGTCACATTCAAATAGATAAATATCCGAATGTGTTAGTTTGTGAATCTTTAAAACGTGTTTCCGTTTGAATTTTGATTTGCAAGTGCCACATTCAAAAGGATAAATATCCGAGTGTGTTGATACGTGTCTTTGCAAATTATATGGTATGCTGGGTTCGGTAATTGCATCTGCGAGCAAAATGAGCAAATTTTGACAGACGTCACGTGATCACTTATCCCTTTTCACGTGTCAGATCACATGACATCTGTCAAATTTTGCTCACTTCGCTCGCAGATGCAATTACCGAACCCAGCATACCATATAATTTGCAAAAACACGTATCAACATACTCAGATATTTATCCTTTTGAATGAGACACTTGCAAATCAAAATTCAAACGGAAACACATTTTAAAGATTCACATTCGGATATTTATCTATTTCAATGTGACACTTGCAATGCAAAATTTAAACATAAAGATTATTTGAAGAGACACAAACTAACACATTCTGATATTTATCCTTTTGAATGTGATATTTGCAATGCAAAATTTAAAGAAAAAGGTAATTTGCAAAGGCACGTATCAATACACTCGGATATTTATCCTTTTGAATGTGACACATGCAAATCAAAATTTAAACAGAGAGGCGATTTAGGGCCGAATTTATTGTAGGTCCTTGAGGTTTCCTCAGACCTTAAGGAAGCCTTGAACGTTTAGAATTGACATCACTGACTTGTCAAATAGTGGCAAGTGTCCATTCTAAATTCGCGACTCCAAGGAAGATTCGAGGAACGACTATAAATTCGGCGCTTAAACATTCACAAACTAACACATTCGGATATTTTTCTATTTGAATGTAACACTTGCACTGTAAAATTTAAACTTAAATACAATTTGAAGAGTCATTTATTAACACACTCAAATGGGAGGAATTTTAAATGCAACATATGCCACGCCAAATTTAAAGCTGGAATTTGTTTAAAGTGACATTCAGTGACCCATTCAGCTAGATAAATGTTAGTTTGAATGTAATGCTTATATTGGTGAATTTAGCATTAGCATTTTTTTTCAAATTCTTTCATTTATTTTTGGTTAACAAATTTATCATTTATAGCTTTGAATTTGTATAGTTTGGTGTTTATATAAATAAATAAATATAATAATATGAAGAATTGTTTATTGTTTTTTACGCCCTAAAACACCTGCTAGGTTTTGTATTTAATTTGTAATTTTTGATGAAATATTCAAATATCACTATCAAATAGTATGCATTTTTAAATCTCAGTAATAGTATTTCTATAGTTTTTTTTTCTTCATATACTTATATCGCTGGCATTAGTGAACTTCAACACAAATATTGAATTTCTAAACTAAAAAATAATTGAATGTAGCCGTGTATAATAGCTGGGTTCGGTAATTGACACGCGAAAAGAGATAAGTGATCACGTGACGTCTGTCAAATTTTGCACACTTCGCTCGCAGATGCAATTACCGAACCCAGCTATTATACGCGGCTTCATTCAATTGTTTTTGAGTTTAGAAATTCAATATTTACGTTGAAGTTCACTGATGCCAGCGATATAAGTATATGAAGAAAAAAAAATTGTAGAAATACTATTACAAAGATAGTAAAATGCAAATAGGTTGCATTGTTGTTGCAATATTTTAATATTTCATCAAAACTTACAAATTGAATACAAATCATAGCAAGTGTTTTAGGGCATAATATTTTCAAAGAAGCTATGACCTCTCGAACTCCATCCAGCACCTACACTATCATTGTTAAAAAAGTTGTATATTATTATGACTCTCTGGGTCGTCTGTGGCATAAACCTAATATTCTCACACTGCGTTTCATATTTGCTGACTGGAAGCAACAATGGCTTTGGCTTCTGCTAAAATGATGACACGATACAAAACATCACACCACACAAAAATCCCGAGCTAAAAATAGATTGCCATGTTGCCAAGTTTCGGACGCAATAACATACTAGGTTTATATACTGTATACTTGACTCTGTATATTATTTTCGCACCTCTACCGGAGAATCGATGAACTAATAGTATACATTTTTATCTTTAACACGAATATTATTGCGTCCACTCCCAAACAGAAAATCCAGTAAAATCATAAAAATCCCAATAGATGCTTCCACTTTTTATTGTGGAAAGGAAACTTAGAAACTTCTGTCACCTGTTCGCGCCTAAATTTTGTTTAAAAATTGACGGGAACTCGCAAAAATATAAGTTGACATTGTTGCGTCCGATATTCGGACGCAGTAATTCGAAGGAAGCAATAGTGTATGTCTTGAGGAAGTTGATGGACGCAGCAATGATAGGATTTTGTATATATATATATATATATATATATGAAAATATATATATATATATATATATAAATTCGAAGATATATATATATATATATATTAGTAGTTTTTTCTTGGGTTTAGGTTCATAAATGAAACGACTTTTTTATTTCCTAACGTTTCGCCTTTAATTTAAGGCATTTTCAAAGGGATTGTTTTCCTAAAAAAAATAAATAATAATTTCACATTAACTTATTCACTAATTATGTAATAATACAAGAATTTTCCTAAAAATGTTTAATACAGTGTACATACCTCGAAAATGTTATTTCTTATTACCAGGTACCATTTTATGTTGTTGGTTTCATGGTACTAGGTGTTTTGGTATGCGACAATAAAGGAACCATGGTATGTATGTTTTTTTTTTTTTTTTATTAAAATTTTTATTATATTTAAATTGATCTATTAATATCCGTTGTTATAAGGTTGTTGTCAATTCGACTTAGTCCCATTATGTCAGTTCTGTCATTCACAGCATTTTTTTCTTTTCTAATTTCTATCATTTCTTTGATCATTAATTTATGAAAATTGTTGTCTTTGTTTAATATTGTGGTATTGTTAAACGCAAAACAGTGATTTGAATTAATAGATCAATTTAAATATAATAAAAATTTTAATAAAAAAAAAAAAAAACATACATACCATGGTTCCTTTATTGTCGCATACCAAAACACCTAGTACCTTGAAACCAACAACATAAAATGGTACCTGGTAATAAGAAATAACATTTTCGAGGTATGTACACTGTATTAAACATTTTTAGGAAAATTCTTGTATTATTACATAATTAGTGAATAAGTTAATGTGAAATTATTATTTATTTTTTTTAGGAAAACAATCTCTTTGAAAATGCCTTAAATTAAAGGCGAAACGTTATGAAATAAAAAAGTCGTTTCATTTATGAACCTAAACCTAAGAAAAAACTACTAATATATTACCTACGGTTCAAGAAAACAAATCAATATATATATATATATATATATATATTGATTTATATATATATATATATATATATATATATATATATATATATATATATATATATATATATATATATATATATTGATTTATATATATATATATATATATATATATATATATATATATATATATATATATATATATATATATGTTACTGTAAATGCCCGAAATTCGGTAAAACCTAGGATAAGCGCGCTAAACCTAGGATTTACCACACCGCATTGGTAAAAGTACGAATTATTTTTCTTATAATAATAATATCGACAAATTAAGCATGTTATGTGGTGGCTAAGGATTTAAGAAATGCAATAGACCTATCTATTTTACCAGACAAAGAGGTAATAATACGAAAACTTCATTAAATAAATAAAGACACAGAACGTTCATTGCGCAAGACGAGGCAAAATGTACCAAATTATGTTAGACTTACGTATAGAAATCCGTCCTTCTTATTTGCACGGGATAAAAAGGGAAGAAGAAAAACCGCGTGTTGTGCAACGTATTTGTCAATGAAAATGTCAAACAACTTTTGAATGACCTTTGCCAAGTTGAATATCAACTTTAGATTTATTCTTGTCAGACCACGTGCAATGAACAAGGACAAAGAGATGTCCAGCGTGCAAAACGATCACCTCACACCTGTATTGGCTAGCCAATAAAATGAAATTGCCTCGTGTTGCGCGCGCATAACAGGTAAAAATAGATAGGTCTATTGCATTCGAAAATGTTTGTTCAAAAGATGTTTGTGCAGATCCTTTAAAATACTCTGCAATTCTAAATGACACGGAAGTTTGCCGGGTAGGTACCAACTACCAATACATAAATATTTCTATAGGTGGACATTTTAATTCATTTATTTCATTTAATAAATAATAGTAGATTATACCACGAGTCAATAATAATAGCTATTATTCCCGAGGAATATTCACGAACTGGGGTGCGATTTTCGAAACCATTCGAGTGCATTTCGTACACGAAATTTGACTGCTCCCCATTTAATTTACATTGCTGTCAGTCAAATTTCGTGTACGAAATGTACTCGAATGGTTTCGAAAATCGCACCCCTGAGCCGCATTAGCGGCGTGCGGGAGTAACATTCCGAAGGAATAATAGCCATTATTGCGACTTTATTTACGACAAATTAATTTATTTCAGATTTAGGCTATGGTCCGAAAATAACCAAACATTAACCAGAGTAACCGAATCGGTTAACAGATGGTTACTGAAAATTCCGGTTACTTGATGAACGCAAACATGAAATAAAAAATAATTGACAAAAATTACAGATAAAACCAACAAAACCGATATCCGATGGCCGGGTAACTATTTTGACATTTGGTTAACCAGATTTCAGGAAACCGAGGTCCAAAAGTAACCACTTTTTCCAGGAACCAGAGTAATTCGATCGATTACTTTCGGACCGCGAAACCACAACTATGGCTATATTCGGACCATATTAATGAACAAATTTCATCCATCTCAATTCGCAATACAAATCCACCAGCACTACACGTTTGACACTGACACTTTTAAGGAATAATGACCATTAATCCCTCTACTCGTCATTTATTCCCTGGTGGAATAACATATGTCATTATACTGCCAAAATCACAAGTAATACTTACATTATACTTTAGTCGTGAATAAAAGGATATTTTCTTTTAATATTTAGGTACTTTTTGCGGTATTAGTACCTGAATTAATGTTTTTTTTTTAAATTTAAATATCTCGTTTAAGACCACTATGATTTCTGTTTACATTTAAGAATATTAAAATAAAAAGTGTTTTGGTGCGACTTTTTGTTTCATTTATAAAGTACCTTATTTTTAGACATTGAAATTTTAACGATTATCGTTTCAGTATATCGATTTCTGTAGCGTATCAGTGGTATTCGTACTTTTACTAATGCGGTGTGGTAAATCCTGAGATTTACTGTTTGTGTCCGATAAAAGTCCAAAATGGAAGCAAAATAACTAGTTTTCGGGCTTTTACCACTTGCTTTTGGTAAATTCTAGGTTTAGCGCGCTTATCCTAGGTTTTACCGAATTTCGGGCATTTACAGTAACATATATAGGTATTTGGAATCAAGAAGAAAAGATCTTCATTTTATCACAAAATATATATACAAGGTGTTCCATTAAAAAAAGTCGAAGGTATCTACGTTTCTACATTTTCCGATGCGATTTTGTTTTTTCTGATAACGTTAAAAGAAAATATAGAAAAAAACTGTCAAGTTTTGTATTTAATTTTTTTTTCTATCTTAGTAGAGGCTGTAGATGGATCCAAATATAATCAAATACCCTGTACAGGGTAAGCTTAACGCCGCATCTCTACATTTGTGATATACGTCATTTACGCGATCATCTCCAAAGTATGGTACTAAAACGAGCTATAAAGTCGAAAGTCGACAAAATTTCCCCAAAAAAGAACCTGTCCCAAAATTTTAGATGTGTACAGCATTCATACAAAAAATTATGGGCACCCTATTTTAGATTAATTTTAATTTCACACTGAACATCGCCAAGATTAGTCCTTCATAGTGTGTTTTTTACAATTGTTCACCAAAAAGCAATAGCAGCGCTTCACAAGTATCTTTGAACCCATATTAAACAAAAAATTAAAATTGGGAAATTGAACAAAAATTGATATTTTTCTAAATTTTACTGATTTTTGGGGAGGCAGTTGTGTTTTTAGTCCTACTCTAGTTATTTCTATCAATAAAGTCGCCTGCGTTTATGAATTTTCACCCGAGAAACTTCTGAAATGCACTAAAATGTTGCAAGAACCTAGATTTATATTACAATGAAAATAGTTGACGTCATTTTGTGTTGTTATGTTTCCAAAATAATATATCCACATTTGGTAGAAAATAGGGTAAAATCTTTAGATCAATTTTTAAATAGTACAGTTGAGATATAAATAATTAGATCTTCCCGACTTTTCAAGTCGGAAATGGTATAGAATTCCCAACGTCAAATTACGTAGTGTTTTGGTCCGTTTTTTTAGTCCGCTTAAGGACTCAAATAAGTCGGATTCCGACGTCGAATCGACCGAAATTTCATTCCCCATTTTAGTCGAATTTTGGTCGTCATCAGGAAGTCCTACGGACGTCGCATGCCGACGTCACGTAGTACATTTTTAACGTAATATTACGTCAAATGACGTCGAATTGTTACTTGGGTTGAATAGCAGACAATTACCTTCAGGATTTCGTAGAGAAAAAACTAATCAAAACAAATCCTAGTATTGATGGTTGATGGTTTTTGATAAAAAAATAGCCCCAAATTTTATTTTTTATTGTGTAGGTATTGTGTTTTTTTTATTTGTCTGCGAATTTACTTTTACTAGGGTTTCTTGCAGAAAGGGAATCCCCAAAATGAAAGGTTTTGCTGGGGATGCTATTTAAGGATTTTCCGATAAACATCACTTCCATCAAGACTTTTTTATTGTTAATTTTAAAATATACTTAGCAGAAAAATCCTGTCATTCCTATCATCCTCCATGACAAAAAATAACGTCGTCGACCACCTTCTAATCTATAGAAATCTAGTCTCTAATCCGATTTTCACAAACTAGTTTTGTTAATAATTGTGTTTTTACTGTTTTTTTTTTCAACTTTTATGTATAATATTTATTTATAATAGTACTTGACGTTTGAACTTATATGGGATGGTGCAGTACGATGATGTTTCATTGGTACTGCACGCGTGCAGTTTTTTAAGCACGAGAAGGGTGTCAGTGCAAAACGCGTGTTGCACTTGCTCTACCAATAAAATACGCTATTAGCTTCCAACTTTTGTTGTTTACTATCTACTGTTCGTGCTGCTCCAGAGTGAATGAATTATCGGTTGGAATCAAAATGAGCGAAAAAATTGTTGATGGAACGTAGCGTGCGAGAGCCGGTGCGCGGTCGAAAATATATGGGCTCGGGCGTTCCAGTGCTTGACCGTACGTTGAGGTGCATCCAGACCAGTGCAACAAACAGCGCAAAAGGTTCGCGAACGTTTTGCAACAAACATTCCGCGCAGGGCCGATAACGTCCGTACTGTTGCAACAATTTTTTGTTTATGTACGGACACCGCATGGAAAACATTTTGCGCCGGGCAAAACAGAGCGCTATTTATTTTTTATGGCGTTTTCCATTTGTTGCACGGAGGTGCACTCAGTGCAATTTTTTTATTCCATTTGACTGCACATTTTCAGTTTTCATTTTCCATTTGAAATTCAGTTCAATTATTTATGCACTCAGTGCGCATTTTTTGGCACGAGCTAGGAAGGCTCATGGAGAGCCAGTGCAGTTTGTTTTGTTTATGTTTACATGTCATGTACCCTACATAAAAATGTCTGCTAATTTCCAAAGAAAAAGTTGTTGCACTTTTGGATTTAATATCTGGCTGCAGCGAAGTTGAATTCGATGACGAAATTATATTATTTGAGCGAATTTCGCAGCTTATCCACGTTGTTTATGGGTATATTATTGTTTATTGTTGTTTAAAAATATAGTACTGATGCGAAGTATACCTACTCTAAATTATTTATAGGTATAGGTAGTCCAATTTCTCCCAAATTCAACAGCGGGTGAAACCGCGGAGAAGAACTAGAAGAAGCTGTAATTTTAAATAAATGACCTGGACCATCGAACTAAGTATTTATTATGTATGATTTCTTCATCAATTCTGAAAGTACTGCTTTTCTTGCTTCAAGCAGATCTCAACAGCTGACCGGCGTTCACTTGTCCGATAACTCCCATATAATAAGCTCATAAATAGCAGATCATCCTGATTTTTCGAGCAGGTAGCAAGTACAAATGAACAGCCTATATAAAACATGCAGAGCAGGAAGCAGAAACCGGCAAGTGCTAAACAAAAACAACAAACCAACATATGATTTTACATAACCCCAAAAAAGTCTGGGGGGGAATCCGAGCCGAGCCTGCATTTTTGCTTTCCATTTATATTGCACTGGTGCGCGTTTTTGACAGCACTAGAAAAATTCTCCTGCGCACTGAATGCTGCACTGAGACGACAAATGGAAAACGCCATTAGATCAGTGGTCTGAGCCCGCAACCGTCCAAACTGAAATATTCTGCAACGTTAGCGAACGTTTTGCGCTGTTTGTTGCACCGTTCTGGATGCACCTTTAGACCAAGGTTGTTTGAGAGAGGTAGGTTGCCTGATAACTTTATGACGTTATCTGGGGTGCCTCAACATAATGCAAATCTCCATAGCACCCCAGAGATGCGTCATCAAGTTACCCAATACCAGGCAACCTATGAACTTTAGGAACTTTGCCTTTAGACAATCTCCCCCTTCTCGAATGCAGGTCTGATTCTGGTTAGCTTATATTTTTTATTTACCGAAATTTGCGCATTTATGGGCATGAGAAAGGGGTGAAAATCAAATCGGGCTCTGACTCTGCAACGGTGGTGAAGATTCTTTGGATGGTGAATATGGATTGCGGACCTGCTCAAGAACTGTCATTAGACCTGGTGGGGGATTCTCATCCTCTAGTCGCAACCTATCCTATCGTCCCGACTATCCCATTGCCTTTCTACGGGTGAGTCAGGACGATATATGGTTGCGACTAGAGGATGAGAATCCGCCCCCTGCTCTCACCGTGCGTTCGGTATTTTGATCTGAGTTCTCCGAGCTTGAATTTACCGTTCGTTTATTTAAAGAGTGCACTCGGTTCAGGCTCATTCGCGTTCGTTTATTAAAATTTCTGGCACTCTGATACAGCGTTCAACTGCTCTGTTCGCTCGCTGGTTACGTGATTACTGCTCCGCTCTGCTCTTTGAGCACAATACCGAACGCTAGGCAAGTAGTTTGTCTACTTGGAGCAGATCTACCAAAAACAAATGAAAGCCTTTTATGACAACCATACCCAAATCCGCTGATCTTGAACTGGAAAAGTTAAAAAGAAAATATTTGCTTTGCTGACTTGCTTTGTTTGGTCTGGTGTTTTAAGTTTTAGAACAGTTTGTTTTTGTAGTGATAGTGATAGAGCTTGAACCTTATCAAAGGCAAAGGTCACTGAAAACTGAAAAGCAATAAAGATAATAAAAGTAAATAGAGGGAAAACATCAACATACAACTGTCTGCATCTTAACTGTAGAAGGAAGTGCAAATACATATTGTTCAAATAAGATGAGCAATGATAGAGATTCTCTGCTACAAAACAGTGATGTGAATCCCTCTACTTCCAGTGATTATTATGATCATATCGTAAGTTGACCTCTTGGTTTTTACCTACCTTTACATATTATAAATAAATTATAGAGGACCTACAACTCCACTAATGAAAACCTTGCCCTGAGAAAGTTATAGATAAATTAGTTTCTATGGGTACCTACCCAGTTAGAATAGTTAGATTTTATCCATATACTTACAGTTGACAACACAATTAGGAGGTCAAGTCTAATTGAATGGGTGATTGGAAAAAGGATAAAATTCCAGTAAGCCTTAAGTACTTTTGGGCTCGCTTTTGGGAAATCAAAAAAAAACGTTTTTGCGGCGAAGCCGGTAATTTTACAAATATCATTACTATTGGCCAATTGTACACTTTGACAAAGTACATTTCTATGGTGGGTGAGCTAACGAGTACAAGTCAAAATTTTGCGAAAATGAGTTTAAGTCATTTTGGTATATATTTTCGGTTCCTACATCGACTGGTCCAAACAGTATAAGTCAATTTATTTGAAATACTTTACTTTTAATTTCAATCCACATAGTTTAACTTAAAAGGAGTTTTATTCTGTTGGGCATATCAGTATAAGTTGAATTGTACTATTTAGATTATACACTATTAATAAAATTCAAATAGTACAAGTAGACTTATACTATTCCTATCCTGATTTTGTCGGTCGACTTAAACTCTTAGTACCATTTGGTGACCAAAGAGGTTATGTTATCAGCAAAAAAAAAGTGTTTTGTGAAAAAGAGTTGGCCTTCTTTTCCAGTTTTTGCTAATATCAAATTTTGGGTTGAGCAAAACTAGTATAAGTCATTTCTTAGGTCAGGTCAAGATATTATAAGTCATATTATCTTATTTCATAATGATATATGTCATCTATAGGTCTGGTCAAAAGAGTATAAGTCAATTTTTTTTTTGTAATAAAAAAAAACAGAACCAAAAAAAAATTAAAAAATAGATTATCTCTAATAAAAAAACACCTTTGTAAAGTTAAAAATTCGATTCGTTCGAAACAGCCACAAAAAATCCGATTATTTTAAAGTCTAATATTTCGAACGCATTTTTCTTGATTTGTCTAATTTTGACTTGTACTCTTTAGCCCACTCCCCATAGATTTGATGTCAAAGTTTCACCGGTTTATACCTATCTGGTAACTAGCTACTGGTATTTGAAAGGACAAAAATTGTATCGCTTTTCCACTCAAAATGAAAATTTTATCCTTTTTCCACTCAAAATGCAAAAAAAAAATTGAAAAAAAAAAGAAAAAGTCAACATTTTTCAACAATTTTTCTTTTCTTAGCAACACATTCTCATTCTGTCTTACCACAACTGAAGAAGTGCATAAAGTCTTACATGGAATCAAAACTAATGCTTATGGTTCTGACAATATATCTTCATACAGTAGTGTCGCGATAATCCGGATCAATTAAAACCAGACCAATCCGGATTATCAAATTATTCGGATTACTAAAGCATTTTATATTCCGCTTTTAAAACTATTTTGAAAAAATAATATGCTGTATTCAGGCAGAAAAAGCTTAATTTTCACCATTTGAATTTTGTCCACCTTCTTCTACATTTTTCTGAAGAAGTTGTGCTATTTTTTTTTTAAAAAGCCCACACAGTCAGGAAGGACGCTGTGTATTGAATGATGCGTGTAGACATGTAAAAACTATCTATCCACTTGAACGCAGTTACAAAACGACAAGTGAAAACCTGTGCTTTTATTTTCAAGAGTCATGTGAATGAATTCGGATTACTGAATCAAGTGAAATCCGGATTACAGAGTACATCAAGGGAACGAAAATGCGATGCGAATTACTGAAGCATACGGATTATCGCGGGATGGGATTATTGCGACACTACTGTATATGCTTAAACAGTGCAGTCCCATTATAGATGTTTACATCATGCATATTATAAACTGCTGTATACTTGATAATTATTTTCCAAGTTGTTGGAAGCTGTCAATTGGCAAACCACTTGCAAAGAATAGTAATCCTCAAAATTTTGGAGATCTTAGAATTATCAGTCTTCTGCCAACAATATCAAAGGTCTTTGAAAAAATTCTTTACAATCAAATATATGCCTATCTCCTCGACAAAAATATTCTTCCTGATGCACAGTGTGGTTTTAGAAAAGATTTTGGTACAGCCTCGGCCTTGGCTGCGGTGATCGATGATATAGTTGCTGCTTCTGATCAGGGGCTTGCCTCTGCTCTTGTTCTTCTAGATTTCTCCAAAGCGTTTGACACTCTTGATCATCGTTTGCTTTGTTCCAAATTAAAATTCTATGGTTTTCAACCTGAATCGGTTGAATTAATGCGTTCCTATTTATCTCAGCGTCTTCAAAGGGTTGAGCTTGGTGGAATATCTTCTGACCCAATTGCTGTTTACTCTGGGGTTCCTCAAGGCTCAATACTGGGTCCACTTCTCTTCATTTTATATACAAGTGATATCATAAAAGCTGTTAAAAATTGTAGAGTGATAGCCTAGGTGATAGCCTATGCTGATGACACACAAATTTATTTTTCTTTTAAGCTGCCTAATATTCTTGAGGCTGAAGAATTAATTAACAGAGAGCTCCAAAACATAAAATTATTGTCCTTGGAGCACAATTTGATTTTAAACTCTAATCTCATTTGTTTCGGCAGTGCCAAAGTTCGTAATTTTGTCAAAAATAACCTGTTTATTCATATAGATAACGTACCTCTACCGTTTGTGTCTTCTGCGCGTAATCGTGGACTTATTATTGATGAAGAGTTTCGATTCCAAGAACATATTAAAAGTGTCATGAGCAAGGCATATTGTGCTCTCAAGCTTATTTATTCCAATCGAGATATTCATCATTATCAGGGCAATAGGCTGGAGAGCCTTAACAATGGTGAGCTTATTTTTAAAAATATGATATGATATTTATAAGGCATTTAAAAGAATTAAATCTAAAAGTATGGGTATAGACCAAATAAGTTACAATCTTATTCTTTTTAGCATTGATTGTATTGCTCCGTTTCTAGCTAAGCTATTCAATATATCCTTACAAACGGGGGAATTTCCAAAAATGTGGAAGAGCGCCATTGTTAAGCCTTTGCCAAAGAAAAATAAAATTGAAAATTTTTCTGAACCAAGGCCAATCGGTCTCTTACCAATATTTGCCAAAATGTTCGAAGTACTAGTGTCTGATATGCTGCTTGAATTTGTAAGTACCAATAATATTATACCAGCTGTGCAGTCTGGCTTTAGGAAAAATCATGGAACTGCTACCGCCCTTACAAAAGTGTCTTCTGAAGTATCAACTAATATTGACTCATCAAGGGTTTCTTGTCTAGCACTGCTAGACTATAGTAAGGCTTTCGATCTCATACATCACGACATGCTTGTGGCTAAAATGAGGTTCTATGGTTTTTCAGAGGCTGTCTGCAAATGGTTCAAGAACTACCTTCTACTTAGAACACAGGTGGTTGAGCTTGATGGAGCAAGATCTGAGCCTGTTACAACTGGTTATGGAGTCCCTCAGGGAAGTTTACTTGGGCCATTATTATTTAGCATTTATACTAGCGATCTTCCAAAGCAGGTTCGGTTTTGCTCCATCAATCTCTATGCCGATGACACGCAGCTCCTGTTAGGTTTTGCTCCTCAGGATGCCTGTGTGTGTATGCAGAGAATAAATGACGACTTAGACTCGATATTTATATGGTCAAGTCAACATGGGTTGGTTCTAAATGCTAGTAAGAGCACAAATATGATTATGGGCTCTAATGCCGTCAGAAGTCAATTTTTGCGATTTAATTTCACTACACTGCACATAAACGGTACTATTCTACCTAACTCAGAATCAGCAAGAAATCTGGGTGTGACTTTCGACGAAAGTCTTAACTTTCAGGTGCACGTCAACAAAAAAAATGTCATGTGCTTATGCTGTACTTAAGAGTTTGTACCCGTTTAAGGATAGTTTACCTCGCAACATTAAATTGATGTTAGTGGAGACTCTTATTTGGTCACAGTTGGACTATTGCAATGTTGTCTTCTATAACTACCTGAATGTTGAATTTAAAAACAAAATTCAGTTAGCTCAAAATGCTTGTATGAGATTTATTTTTAGCATTAGAAAATTTAACCATATTACGCCAACCTATGTAGAGAATAAGATACTAAAATATGAACAGCGAGCAGCCTTGCACTTTGGTCAATTCGTTTATAAAATTTTTCAATCTGGTTACCCATCCTATCTCTCCCAGAATATCTTATAGTAAGACAAGACCTACACAGTCGCTGTCTGAGAAACATTATACGATTTCAAATACCACGGCACATAACCGAAGGTTTTAAAAACTCATTTTCTTACCGAGCGGTACAACTACTTAATACAGAGGTGTATGAATTTATGATTTCAGGTTCACTGGTAAACTTTAAAAAAAAGTACAAGGCTTCTCTGCTGGAAATTTTAATGTGTTTGTAGATGTCATTAATGTTGTTGTAAATCATATATTTAGTTTAAAAAAATATGTCATTATTACAGGCGATTTTAACATACACTTTGAAAGGGATTATAATGAAAAAAATTGTTTCTTGGATGTTGTCGGGTCATACGATTTTGCGCAGCAAATCTTTACTAGCACTAGGTTAGATCACTGTATTGATAATCTGTTTTTAAATTTTAGCTACCTGAATAATTTTAAATCAAATGTTTTTAACCCTGTATTGTCAGATCACTCTGCTATAGAGTTTCTTTGGAATGTCAACTTTTTAATTGAAAAACCATACAAACCAAAAACAAATAGTATTTGCCGTCCCATAACCAATCGAGGAAAATTTCTCTTTTACAATATGCTTGAAGGGGAAACCTGGGGGTTTTTAAATTGTGATATTTCTGTAAATGATAAATGTAATCAGTTTTTTGATAAGTTTTTAGCTATGAGAGGTGTTGCATTCCCTGAAGTTCAGCGACGCTCTGAAAAATCCTCGGCAGATGGGGTACAGTGGTTTACCCCACAGCTTCAGGTGATGAGGCATGAAATACAGGTGCTGAATGATATGTGTCAGGAATCTTACTGTCCACTGCTGCGTAGTGAGTTGAGGGCATCAAGGCGTATCTATAGGGGGGCAATTGTGGAGGCAAAGAAGTCTGGAAATTCAAATTACATTAGGAATGCAGATAACACTGCAAAAGCATCTTGGGATGTTATCAATGCTAGCAGAGAGAAATCTAAATCAATTGTCCCGGATATTCAACCAAATGAGTTTAACGACTTCTTTGCTGACATTGCGGACAGGTTAGTTAATTCCCTGCCGCGGGCGGCTATTCCGTTTGATACTTACCTAAATATTGCCGGTACTGTGGATCCCAACCTTATCTTCTCTTTTAGACAGGTGACATATATTGACGTTAGGAATGCAATAGACTGGTTGAAGAATAAACATAGTAAAGATATTTATGACCTTAATATTACCCTTATTAAATCTATGAAGGATGTGCTGATCTCTCCTCTTACAAGGTTGTTTAATGCCTGTATTAATGACTGCACCTATCCTCATGCTTTCAAAATAAGTAAAACTGTACCAATTTTTAAGACTGGAGATCGCTGCTCTGTAAATAACTATAGACCAATTTCACTTATTCCTGTGATATCAAAAATTTTTGAATTGCTTCTTAAAAACCAGCTATGTGAATACTTTGAAACAAACAATCTCCTGTCTGCAGATCAATTTGGTTTTCGAAGGGGAAGGTCCACAGTGATGGCAGTTAACAAACTGTGCGAAGCCATAGTCGGGGGCTTTGAGGAGGGCAAGTTTGTGGGAGCCACCTTTTGCGACCTCTCCAAAGCCTTCGACTGTGTCTCGCATGGGACTCTTGTGGCCAAACTGAAGTATTATGGTGTTGCCGGGTGTGCTTGCAGTCTCATACAAAACTATCTCACAGATAGGCGACAGATAACAAGTGTCAATGGTGAGAGCTCAGAGAGTAGGGTGATGCTACATGGGGTCCCCCAAGGTTCCATACTAGGACCTTTGCTTTTCATAATCTACATAAATGATATAAAATCTGCGCTGCAGCACAGCGAGGTGACACTGTATGCGGATGATACCAGCTTCTTGGTGGCGAAGGGGGAGTTCAACGCTTTGTGTGAGGAAGCGAGCGACTGTGCCGAGAGTGTGGGTGACTGGTTTCTTGCCAATGGGCTTTCTCTCAATCAAACCAAAACCGAGAATATAACCTTTACCTTAAGACGAGATGAAGAGATCAGTAATCCTACTCAGATAAAATTTCTGGGAGTCATGCTTGACCCCAAACTTACTTTCGAGTGCCATGTAAACCATATCTCCAAGAAAATTACATCTGGAATATATGTACTTAGAAATCTGTGTAGGACCACCAATTTGAGTGTCGCTCTAATGGCCTACCATGCTCTGGTCCATTCCGTCATTTGCTATGCTCTGTTAGCCTGGGGACATTCGGCTCATGCCTCTAGAGTGTTTGGTTTGCAGCGGAGGGCAGTGAGAGTTCTGGCTCATGTCGGATATCGAGATGACCCCAAACAGTTTTATCGTGATTTTCAGATTCTAACAGTACCATCACAATACATTTATGACTGCCTACTGTACATGCACCATAATTTGCATAATTTCGCGGCTCTGGGTGAAACACACCATCATGATACCAGACATCGCGACAATATTAGGATTAATTTTCTCAGACTAGGAACATCAAGGAATGCAACACTTTATTTTGCTCCTGTCTTTTAAAATAAGTTGCCTGTCTCTGTAAGAGAGTTGACAGCTCAGCGATTCAAGTCTGTAGTTAAGAAATATTTGTTAGGCCAGATTTTTTATCATTATAGGGAATTTCTGGATAGGGATGTTGCTGCTGACTTTGATCTACTGTTGTGACACTGTGTTTTATTTAATTGTTTAATTGATAAATTAGTATCTATGATAAATGACAAATGTAAAAATTTATAAATTTGTATACATGATTATTTAATAAATTGAAATTGAAAATTGAATTAATAGCGTAGCTTAGAATAGGCATTGAATTCTGTATTTATTTATTTATTTTTTTTTCGGGTAGCAAGGAAGAACACATTACGTGAATGTTACCTTTTATGTAATTTCTTTTGATGCATAATAAACGTTATTATTATTATTATTATTATATTTTAAGTCGTCAATTGGAACGGATGTTGTGTGACAGTTTGGTGCTGTCACGATTCAGTTACTGTGATTTCATTTATGTTAATTTTTTGTACGCACTGGATCGATATAGGATACAAAAAATTCAAAACTCTTCCTGTAGACTTCTTTACGGTCTCAGAAAGTATGATCGGATCTCTCATAAGATTGTCCACTGCAACTGGCTCAACATGGATAATCGGAGAACTCATCATTTTGGAAATTTTCTTCATTCATTGTTCACCTCCCCTCATGCTTCTGTGTTACTTAAGAATAAGTTTATTCCCCGCAATAATGTACATAATAGGAACATCAGATCAAACAAGAAATTTACAATTCCACAACACAAAACCTCCTTATTTCAAAGGGGTTTTATTTATAATGCTATTAAGCTTTATAATTCTCTTCCTCATGGCTTAAAGGAACATAATATCACAAGTTTCAAGCGTGAATACCGTTCTATATTGTTTAATGAGCAGGTTAATTCCCTCCCCTAATTTAGTTGCTGATGGCTTGCTAGAGGGTGGTGCGCTGGTGTCTCTGAACTATCTTAAAACTATTTATATTATTGGTTAAAATTCCAACGTAATTATATAGTTAAATATTTAAATTTAAATTTTTACTCATATTTGCGCTTTTTTTTAGATATACTTTTTAGTTTTTTAGGGAATATTATGATGGTACATTTCATTAATATGTGGGGTGTATGCATATCACTGGATAATATGGTTGAGTTTGAGTAGCTTTCAAGCTAGACTTCCCCATGCTAGAGTTTGCATCCCCTATCATGTTAATTTATATTTACTTATACTATTGTTTTGCCATTCAATTTGTCCGATCCAAATAAAATAAATCAATATTTTGCTTTTTCAGGATGTTAATGAGAATTGTGATGATCTTGTTCATGCTTATAATAATACTACCTCTCTTAATAATAAATTCAATTTTAAAATGACAAACTCTGATGAAGTTCATAACATTTTACACTCTTTAAAAAAAGAATCCTCTGGTTGTGATAATATTTCCCTTTCAATGTTAAAATATTGTAGCCCATTCATTGACATTTTTCTAGTACATATTATAAATTCTTGTATTGAACAGTGCTATTTTCCTAAAATTTGGAAAAAGGCAGTTGGTACTCCTTTACCGAAAAAGGCAAACCCAGAGACTTATTCTGATTTACGAATAATAAGTATTCTTCCTGTAGCCTCTAAAATCATGGAACAAGTTTTATATAAGCAAATGTACAATTTCTTCACGGTTCACAATTTATTTCCCAAATGTCAGAATGGATTCAGATCTAATTTTTCAACTAGTGACGCCTTATCCAACATAACTAATGACATCTGTGACGCTTATGATAAAGGATTGGTTGGTGTGCTGGTTCTATTGGATTTTTCGAAGGCGTTTGACACGATTGATCATGAACTACTGTTGGCAAAACTAAAATTTACAGGTTTTGAGCTAGATTCTATCAATCTGACTAAGTCTTATCTTGATAAACGTAGCCAAAGTGTGGCTTATGATCGAAATCATTCGTCCTATCTTGATATATTTTCTGGTGTTCCTCAGGGCTCTGTTTTGGGTCCGCTCCTATTTATTATATATACCACAGATATTCTGAATTCTGTAACCAACTGTAAGGCCCAGGCATTCGCTGACGACACTCAGTTGCATTTTGAATTTGCGGAGAGGGACTTTCATCTTGCCGGTGACATTATTAATTCTGAGCTGTCGAGAATTAAAAACTTATCCCTTGAACATAACCTTAATCTTAACACTTCCAAAACAAGTGTAATGTTGTTCGGTTGTCAGAGGAAACTTCGAGAACTACAAATGAATCTCAATTTACAAATTGATAATGTACCTTTAGAGATTGTCAAAAGTGCAAGAAACTTGGGTTTAACATTAGACTCAGAACTGAGATTTAGGGTGCACACTAATAATTTAATTCAAGCGTCTTTTTACAAACTAAAATTACTGTACAGTGCCAGATATTTTCTTAGTGAAAAATTGAAAAAAGAGTTATGTGAGTCACTGGTTTTATCTAATTTTAATTACTGTGACTTTATTTATGGTGGATTTCTTGATTTTAATAGCAAAAAGCGTATTCAGAGAATACAAAATTCTTGCTGTCGACTAATTTTCAATTTGAGTAGGCGGGATCATATTTCTCACAAAATTAAAGAGTTGGGTTGGTTAAACATGGAGAACCGAAGAATTTTGCACCTTAATAACTTTACTCGTAAGCTTCTCAACCTACCTCACACATCGGAAATATTAAAAAGTAAATTTGTTCCTAGAACTACAGTACATAATGTGAACATTCGTCAAAGGTTTATATTAACCACTCCACGGCATCATACTGCTTTGTTCCAAAGATCTATGGTTTATAATGCTGTAAAACGATATAATTTTTTGCCGAATGTGTTTAAGTCACTTGGTTTAAGTAATTTCAAGATTGACGTTAAAAAATATTTGTTACAAAATCAGTAAATTTCAACAGTAGTGCTTTTACGGTTTTTGAGCTAGTTGAGTGAGATTGTTTTGTGAGAATTTGGCGAGTAAATAAACCAAAAAATGGTTAGTTGTCTTTGGTAGCCCCTTTCTAATCAAAAAATAATTTTAATTTATATATTTAGTTTTAGTTTAGCTATATTTTGTGCCATTGATATAGTACAAATACGGGGGTTGATTGGTTGAGTATGAGTAGCCCTAGGCTAGACTTCGCCAGTCCATTCTGATTTGTGCTCAGAGTTATAGTATATGATAATGTATGTTTATATATTTTGTTTTTTTAATAAAGACGATTTCAATTCAATTCAATTCAATTCAATTCAATTGTTCTTCTTTGTATGGGAATGTATCTTGTCGATTTTTTTTTTCTGTTCTTAATATTAAACAAAGGCGATATTTATTTATTTATTTATTTATTTAACATTTATAAAGAAGTAGTATTTATTGAAGAAAACAACATTTCAAAAACTCAGATGCTCGATGCTCTGATATAGCGCGAAGTTCTAAATCCATGGAAGAACAATAGAATTTCAGGAATATTATCCTTTTTCCACTCACAAATCAAATTATGATATGAAGCGGGCCGGCGATTTTATCGTTTTTGTGCTCAGCGGAAAGATAAGAGAAATTAGAATAAAATAGCTATCTCACTTTAATTCGCCATATTTTTGGAATTTTATCATTTTTCCAATCACCCATTCAATTATCCGAGTAATTATCATACTTACTGTGAACAGGTTTCTGTGAATATTTGGATTTTCAAAAACGAAATAATATTTTTGATTTTAGGTGCCACAAGTTATTCTTGTCTGGTTCGGGTGTCCATGTATGTAATTAAGTACACCATTTTAATTATCTGGCAATTTTTCGAGTCCAGTAATCTAAGTAGGTATCTATCTATCTTTTTAGCCCTCTGGTTCATTTTTGGACATAACTAGGCCTCTCCTAGTCTTTTCCACTCTTCTCTGTTTGTCGCCATCCGCCATGTTCATCCATCTAGTTCCCGCGTGCTACTTAACGTCATCCGCCGATCTTCTTTGGGGTCCGCCTTTGCTTCTTTTTTTTCCCAACATCTCCAGTTTATAATACATTTGTTCCATCGATAATCCTCTTGTCTGATATTGTGACCAGACCATTTCAATTTTGCTACCTCTTTTCCGAGCTCTTTTCCCTCACTTTCGTTTATTTCTCACCCAGTTATTTTGCTTTCTATCAATTAGTTCTACATGTAACATTTGTCTTCCTGTTGATCTTGTGCTTTTAATATTTTGTCCTTGTTTGACTGTGTGAATGTCCATGTTTGCGCTCCATAGGTCAGGACAGGGATTACACATTGATTATATACTGTGGTTCAGTTCTTCCAACATCTTTATCAGTTCTTCTTTCTCATTTGTTATTAGGGGGATGTCATCCGCATATCTTAGGTTGTCCACGTCCCCAGTGTATTATACATTTGTTCCATCGATCGTCCTCTTGTCTGATATTGTAACCGGTCCATTTCAATTTTGCTACCTCTTTTCTCTCACTGTTGTTTATTTCTCGCCCATTTGTTTTGCTTTCTATTTATTAGTTTTACATGTAACCGAGCATGTAACATTTGTCTTCTCATTGATCTTGTTCATTTAATATTTTGTCTATGTTTGTCTGTGTGAATGTCCATGTTTGCACTCTATAGGCGAGGACAGGGAGTACACATTGATTTTATACTGTGGTTCAGTTCTTCCAACATCTCTGTCAGTCGAGCTCAGTTCTTCTTTCTTATCTCTGTTATTAGAGCGATGTCATCTGCATATCTTAGGCTGTCCACCTACTTGTATACCTTGTTTTGCTCACTCTAATTCTTTGAAAACGCATCCTCTAGGACCTGGCTAAAAAGTTTAGGTGATATTGTGTTTCCCTGTCTGATACCTCTTTTTATGTGTGTATTGGTCTTGTTTCCTCGTGGGTTTTAATTGTTGTTTTTGCTTCACTATATATGTTTCTTATTAGGTCTGCGTATTTGTAGTCTATTCTGCTATTAATTTGAGAGCTTTTTAGTGCCCAGTGTTCAACACTATCAAAAGCTTTTTCAAACTCGATAGATGCAATATATAATAGAGTGGGATATGATACCCATTGGCTCGTTCTATCAGGATTTTCATGGTTAATAGCTCGTCGCTCCTACTGAAACCGGCCTGTTTTTTTGATTGGTGTCCGTCGAATTTTGCTCGTGGTTCATCAGTTATACACAGAGTAATAGCCTATCTTTGCGCAGCAAATATTCCTATATAATTGAATCGACAAGAAATCAGCAAAATAATTTAAAATCAAAACTCATTAAAGTAATTTTGAAATTTGAATGAATTTTTAGTAGCATCTTAGTTGTCTTCATATTGTTGTTTTTACCCTGTATACTTACATAATTCTTTTTCTTGCACTCAAGACTAAATGAGATGATACAGCTAAGTACAGGTTTGGGTACATGTTATTTTTTCCAAGTACTAATAACTTTGAAATGTCTTAGGAGGTTATATCTCTAATTTCTTTAATTAAACTTTACTCCAATATTGTTATTCCTGATGGCTCAAACAAATGATATTGATATTTTTTTGGCCCAGCAATGGATTAAACTTACCTTTTTCTACATCTAGGAAACGCATCCTGTTCAGTCTCCCACTTGTGAATTAACGCCACCATCTAATTTTCCGCAAATTTGGGCTGCCTGTACAGGTATTTAAACAATTTAAACACTCCACCTCTGTTTAATTTTCTCTAATTTTATTTTGATTGTTCTAGCATCTCTATCAGCGTTATGTGCTGGCTTAGTTTTAGGATGGACATCTCCAATATTTGATTATCTTACTGATGGACAATTTAATAACATTCCAATTGACAAGAATCAAATGGGTTGGATTGGTATGTATTAACCTCAGTATTAACTTTCACATTCACTGTGTGTATCCACTATATATTGCTCTTTCATTACTTTTCAGGTTCCTTTGCAACACTTGGGGCAATGGCTATGTGTATTCCTACAGGCTTTATTTGTGATTTACTTGGAAGAAAAATGGCTTTACTACTTCTCATGGTTCCATTTCTAGCTGGATGGTCACTTATAATTTGGGCTGAAAGTATTTTGGCACTATATTTTGGAAGGTATACCTATGTACCAAAATCCTATATTTATTTACCTAATAATGATAAAAAAAACGTATGGGCAATTAATCGACAGTACCTAATTCACAAAAATAATAACGTGAATACAGAAAAGTTATATTTAGGAAACTACTATTTTATGTTTTATTTTAGATTAATAACTGGTATGGCGATAGGTGCTTGTTGTGTAGCTGCCCCTCTTTATAATGGAGAAATTTGCCATCAGAATCTTAGAGGCGCTCTGGGTAGTCTTTTCCAACTCATGGTGGTTACTGGTATACTCCTTGCCTACACATTCGGAGTGATTCTCTCACCTTATCAAGTAAGCATTTGGTTATTAATTATAAAAATAAGAACCAAGAAACCAAGAACTTTTACTCAACAAATTCAAATAAATGCGTACAAAAATCCTCCACACCATTCACTGCTTTTTAAAACAATTTAGGCAATTGTTGCGACGGACGGCAGTATCGACCTTTCAAACGATTAATAGGTAACCAATCCAAATTATGAAGATAAAAAAAATGCAATTTGAAGTGAACCTTTTCATATTGTCAACCGTAAACCAGTTCCTTCCAAATTTGGAAAATTTTAAAAGAATATTAAGAAAATCTAGCAGTCATCTATTTTAACAAAGGCTTGAGAAAGCCTCATATAGTTTAAAGTAGTGTTTTAGTTTTATTTTCAAAATTGACCTATACCCAAAAAAAACAAAGATATTTGTATGTAAAAGGTCAAAGAAAAAAATCAAACAATAAAACTAATGAATTAACTGTGGAAATTATTTTTTAGTTTACAAAATTTTGTGCCTGTATGCCATTTATCTTCTTGATGACTTTCGCTTTTCAACCAGAAACTCCTCACTACCTAATCAAGAAAGGTGAGTTCGAAAAAGCTAAGAAAAGTCTTATGAAACTACGAGGTACTGGATACAATGTTGAAGCAGAACTACTCCAAATTGAAGGTGTGTAATTTTTTTAATATAAACTACACTTTTTTTCTTTGCTGAAATTTGCTTGTAGGCAGTTTGAAAGAAAGTTCACAATTAGCAATTTCACTCCGATATACTTTTACCAAACGATCAGTGGTGAAGGCTGTCTTGATAGCCTTGGCTTTGATGTTTTTCCAACAGTTTAGCGGCATTAACGTCATTATTCTCTATTCCAGTGATATTTTCAAATCTACTGGTATTCACTTGGACTCCAATATTGCCACCATAATTGTAAGTACATACAGTATCACCATTTAATTTTTTTTTTCTCTTATTTAGTTTACGCAAATTTTGTGTTCATGAACAGTTTTTGCTTTAAGGCGCGTCTCCACCAAAGGAAAATTGGCAACTTTTGTGTTGCCAACACGTGTTGGTTTCTGAAATTTTCCCATGTTGTTAACCAAAATTGAAACAAATGTCGAGAACCGTTTTTCCGTTTCTGGCGGTAAACATCAAAGGGATACGCGTGTTGCCAACATTTAATGGCTTTGTGTGGACGGTCGCTAGTTGGAATTGGAAACATACATAGGTATAAACAGAAACATGTCTGTGACGTCGTCAAATGAAGATATTGATACATTAATTAATTTATGCCGTACCCAAACCATGCTATGGGATTCAAAAGACTTGAGTTATAAAAATAAAAACAAAAAAAAAAGGATGCATGGAAAACCATCAGTGATGTTGGTCGTACCCAATATTTATTCTTTCGTTTCTTTTTTCTGCTCAAAATAATAAATGCTGCGGCTGATAGCATCAAATCGTTATCAATCGACGACATTTTGTCAATATAAAATAATCAGTGGAGACAACTAGTTGTCAACTGGAATGTTTCTTAAAATGTTGACGACTTTGTTTCAATCGGTGTGGACAACAATGAAAACAAAAGTTGGTGACTTTCGGAAGCTTTGCCAACATAGAAGTTGCCAACTTTTCAGTGGAAACGCGCCTTTAAAATCCTAACTAATATTATAATTGCGAATGTGAGTTTGTTTGTTTGTTTATTTGTTATGCTTTCCCGAGTAAACTACTAAACCGAGTATAATAAAGAACATAGGACACTTTTCAGAAAAAATAACAATATTGAAAAAAAAAAATCTAATTAATTATATAAAAATATAAATAAAGCTGAAGAGTCAGAGAGAAATTGATTTAAAATATAAATATTAAAATACTAATATAAATACTAAAATACTAATGATCCCAGTCAAGCATCATATTTTATTTACTTTTTAATATTCTTTGACAGTTATTAAGGGACATCAACGCGAGCAAAGCCTTGGGTAAAATCTAGTTAGTGCTAAATTATCAACGTTTTTTTTTTTTTATGAACGATTTTTATTATTAATATTTTAATAGAAATTACACATTTCCATTAATATTTTTTGACAATTCTGTTTATGGTTTTCAGGTTGGTGCTGTGACTGCCCTTTCTACATTATGTGCCAGTCTCATTATAGAAAAAGTTGGCCGGAAACTTCTTTTATTCATTTCATTATCTGCCATTGCAATAAATGCTGTAGTGTTGGCTATTTACTTTTCTTTAAAAACCCGAGGCCATCCAGATGCAGAAGTACTCAGAGACATTGGGTTTATTCCTGTGGCTGCTGTGTGCCTATTTGTTTTGTCATTTTCTTTAGGTAAGCCAAAAAGACATCATAAACAACTTTTGCTTCATATTATTCTTCGGGAGGTATTAGTTTAAAACTGACTTGAGAAAACACCACTGGTTTATTTTAATTTCACATTTTGTACATAGTTAAGTAGGTAATTACAAATATGCAGCTTTTTTAAGGCGCATGTTCTGCACATTACATGATTAACAAGTGATTAGAAGACATTATTTGTAGTAGAATTTTCAACCAATTGAGTTGCTGGGGATGGCAATAAAGTAAAAAATGCAAATTTAAACACTTCAAAATATTGTGTATTAAATATTTTGACAAACCAAAATTTTTTGCTAGTACTAAGATTCAGTCCCCATTAACTAGAATCATTTATTCATACACCACCATGCAATAGTGAATTTTTGATTGTTTTGCCATGCGATATCATCGTCTGAGCTAAGCTATGAGGCCACTTTTTCTCTCTGTTTCTAAATAGGAGCTTACAAAACATTGTAACATATTTAAATTGTTGATTTTTGAAATTCATATTTCTTTCAGGCATTGGTCCAATTCCCTGGATGATTTGCTCTGAAATTCTACCAACAGAAATAAGAAGCATGGTAGGTTCGACTGCAGGAACGTTTAATTGGTTCTTGGCTTTCGTAATCACTAAATCTTATTTAAATTTGGCTCACATGTTAGGAAAGGATACAATGTTTTATTTGTTTTCTGCAACATCGGTTGCAGGAACGATTTTTGTTTTAATGATGGTACCTGAAACAAAAGGTAAAAGTGTTGCAGATATACAGGAAGAACTGAGTCATTAAAATGGTAACAAATGCCAGAAGTTAGGATTACCTACTTGATGAAGAGATGTTGAATTTTTATTATGTTATTAAATTTTGAGTGTTTACAGCTGATCCTGATTAGGTACTGAAAATATGACAGTTAAAGGAAATGGAAACTATACAATTTACTTTTTCTTTTTCAACACTGTTGGCTCATTAATTTACATGTACAGGTCCACCCTGAGAGCCTGACACTTTGGTCAGAAGGCCAATCTAGCCTGCAGCAGTTTTTTTTTTCGTCATGAAAACACCTATTTTATCTGTTTTACATTCTTAGGTACCCTTAAAGTTTTGATCTCCAAGCCTTGTGCGTATACGCCAAATTTGATAGAAGAACCCTGTGTGCTAATGCATCTATTGTCCTCATCTAACACAAAACTAATGTTATGTTGAAGATTTCCTTTAGAGACTGTGTGCTTACCACTGATTTTAGAAATAAATAAATAAACAATCGTACAGCTTGATTAGCTAAACTTGTTCGAAAATTTGGGGTCAATAGTCTACGAACAGTTGTGCAACTGAACAGCCTAACGCCTGTGCAGTGTCTTACTTTCGAACAACTGTTCTAAATTTTGAACTATCCTTCCTTTTCATTGGCTATATTTTGCGCACGCACAGTCCCAAGCAGCACTCCTATGTTGGGCCAATATTGGGACAATAACTACGATTTATTGGCCCAAGTCAGATCCTCTATGTTAGTCCAATAAAAGATGTGGACATTCTGCAATATTTGTCCAAGAACGTATGTCAATATATACCCAAAAATAGATACCAACGTTGGTACAATAACGTAACCAAATGTTGGCCCAAAAAGAAATAATCAATATCATATCAAGAACTTTATGCAATATAGAGCCAATTGAAATTACCAATATTGGCCCGAAGACGTATGTAAATCTTGGCTTTATATTATATTTAATTAAGGTAACGGACCAATTATAAGGACCGACTAAGAAGTGTTTTCTCTCTGCCGGACCATCCGTGGACCCATTTCGCTGTATCACAACTCATCAGCACGGTTAAGTCCCGCCAGGGTCCCGCAGAGAGAAAACAACCAATTTTTGGCTTCATCCCGGAACCAGGTTTAAGACAGGTGAAGTGAAGACAGAGTCTCCATCTATTTTTTGGTCGGCACACCAAGTGCGCACGTTGAATACCCTATATTGGACCAACATTTTCAATACAGAAAATCTAACCTTGGTAAAAATTAGTATGTAAATATTGACCCTTCATTGGGCTTTTCAAAAAGTATCAATATTGTGAAAAAATTGAAAATAAATATTGGGAGTACAAAGTTTTTGAAGTGAATTTAAATATCAATAAAAAATTTAATGCCAATATTGAATTAATATTATATTACAATATTGTTTCGATAATATAAAATGTAATATTTGGCCAATATTTCATTAATCAATATTGTAGTGAGAAAGTCTTGGGCCAATATTCAAATTACTGAAAAGTTAATTAATCTATGAAAACAATATTGGTACAAGATTATTTTTAAATATTGTTTCCACATAGTTAAAACTAACGTTGCCCCAATATTGGTACTGTGTTGATTTAACAACAAAATTGAATAAATATTGGCCCAACTGAAAAACGATGTTTACCCCATATTATGTGCTACTTGGGGTACATGTATCTACTGCGCACGCTCACAGCTGTCCCAGTTGTTAACATTATGATCTGGTAAATTAGCAGCATTAGAAGCGTTCTTTGTTTATCCATTTATTTTTGAGATCACTGGTGCTTACTCATTCGCTTCAAAAATTACCCTTGCCACTTGAATCATATTATATGTGACTATCTTTTTTTATTTAATTCTTTCTTGTAGTGAATAGTAAAAGTAAATCGACCGTCCAATTATAGTTCTCCAATACTACTACTTAGACTTCTTTGTCTCTATATTGTGATATTTTTCTTTATTTTATTATATTTTAAAAATATAAAAAATAATTTGCCTCTAAGGTTGAAAGCTGGCCCATGGCCTTAACTACGCCCAACGTCTCATATCCAATTCCGTCTTTACCAAAATAATTAGATACCTACAACTCTAATTACCTTCTAAAATTTAGCGGTCCAATGAAAAACGAAAATTTAAAGCATTTATTCTCTCACCGAACAGAAACAAATATAAAAACAAGTGTTATCTGGAGAGCTCAGTTTTCATAAATAGACACACAAAAATTTTGCTTCAACCTGAAAAAAAAAAGACATATCTTTAAAAAGATAGAATAGTGAAAGGTCCACAACATCTCAAAAAATTTGAAACAAAATTTCATCTTCACGGTGTTGTTATAGAATGATCATTTTTCCTTTGTCTCTGTTCGGTGGTTTCGTTGTATACATAAATTATTGTATCTATTAATATTGTTATATAATTATATTTATAACTAGGTGTGGAAGGGAAATTTCGGAATATATGGAGGGTCAACAGTCAAAACCCCACTCTTACTTCATAATTGAAAATCCTACTACAAAATCCAGAAATGTTTACAAATTTGTTTAACCTCATTAAATGAAATCAATAATTTGTTTATGAGGAGATTCTATTGTACCAGGTGTTTCACCTAAGGAGGCAACCCGCTATATCTCAGGAACTAGTAGTCCTAGAGCTTCCAAGTAATTTTTTTTTTTCAAAAAAAAGGCCATGAAAAATTACTGGAAATAGTTTTCAAGTTTGTAAGTTGACCGCTAGGGGGCGTAACGAACACTAAATAAATATTTTAAATAACAAAATTTCCAGGAAAAACCTTCTTGCCTTCCTTTCAGGATAAAACAAAAAAAAAACCTCATTTTTTACGGCAAAAACTAATTGTTTTTTTAAAAGTAGGTACCAGTCCACGATATCAAGAATGAAATTGAATTGTACTAAAGGTATATTAAGGCCCTTCATTTTATATGTCACCAAAAAACTACAAACAGAATTAAAAACACAAAATTAGGACTAAAATAAAAAATATGTAAAATAGGTGAATAAATTGGCTAATGCCTTTCCAGATGTTCAGTGTTCACCATCATATCGTCATCGTAGCCATGACAGGTATTCATGAAAATTATATCCTGCACCGTGCGCGTGCTCCATTGGTTAAAGCGATCTTAGTGGGCCATGCATTTCTGACATTTTGTCTATGTGTCAAAGTCAAATACAAATTAAAAAGTTAACAAAACGCAGTTTTCACCAAAACTTACTTATTTGGAATTTATGAACACTTCGAACATCTGGAATGGCATTAGCCAATTTCTTTATTTCACATATTTTTTATTTTAGTACTAATTTTGTGTTTTTGTTTCTGTTTGTAGTTTTTTAGTGGCATATAAAATAAAGGGCTATAATATACCTTTAGTTCAATTCGATTTCAATTCTTGATATCGTGGACTGGTAATTTTGTTATTTAAAATATTTGTTCATTTATATTTTGGACTAGGATAAAGATTCAGACTTGCGGTTTTCACCTTTTTCCTTATTTTTTAAACCTCTTTTTATCTAAATTTAAAAAAAAAGCATCATTATTTTTGAAATTTCCGAGAAAAAAAGGAAAATTATCGACTTTTAGACACAGCGCCCCCTAGCGGCAACAAAATAATTTAATTTAGTTATTTTTGTTATGAATTTTATTAAACAGAAAAAACTCTTCCAAATGACACCCGAATCATTGAAATCGGTTGAAAAACAAAAAAGTTATATGACTTCTGTTCCTAACTAGTTTGAACCTTTCCCCACCTCTTATTTGAAGAGTTAGGGCAAAAAATCCTGAACAAAGTTTTCTCGTAATCTCATCAAGATTTCAATAAGCATATTTTTAGGATACCTTTAGTAGGTCTTTTTGCAGATAATCACATGTTTTCGAGTGTTCGTTGCGACCCCTAGCAGTCAACTTGCAAACTTGAAAACTATTTCCAGCAATTTTTCATGGCCTTTTTTAAAGAAAAAAAAATTACTTGAAAGAACTAGGACTACTAGTTCTTGAGATATTACCGGTTACCTCCTAAGGTGAAACACCACAACGGAATATGCGAATTTGGCATAGAGTGGGTGTAAGATAACAATAAAAAACAGGGAAAATTGGGGTTCAAGGGACAATATTGAAGTATGTGTATACTGTCTTCTGAAAACCGAAAAATAGGATTTCAATAAAATTCTAAGAAATATTATGTAGGTACTAAGAATAATAACATTTTATTGTTATCCGACACTCTGTAGAAACAGGAAAAGCTTTCCATTTCAAGCCGACGGACAAAAAAAAGGTATGCTGATGAGGTGGCGTGTCTTATTTTCCTGTATAAAAAAAACTTCAATCTTCACATATTTTAAATTCTAGCTGTATTTTCGCAGCTAGTTTTTTATTTTAATTTGAGTTTATGTTTCTCTTGATGAAGAAAGGACTGGAAATATAAATGATTTTATTAAATAAACAAGTTTAGACCTTCCAAAGACCCAAATTACCGCTTTCACACATCCAATTAATTAGATACCTACTAAGTAAAGTAAAAATTATTGGATTATATAATATAGATTAGCTGTAAGAATGTGTATTTCTAGTCCTGTATGATGTGATTTTTATAGAAGTATTTATAATAAGTTTTAAAAATACATATATTTTTATTAAAATTCTAAGCATAAAGAAGCTATGACCTATGTAAACCAAATTAAATAGAATACATCTACTTAGACCTGTTTTTTGTTTTCTTTTTTAAACTAGAAAAAAAAATGGAAAAGGGATTTTTGAGCTGAAAAAACGATTTTTTTCTAAAACCTTGACACCCTGTATCTCAGAAACTACGCATTTCCGGACACATGTTCATGGGAACTTTTTTTCTCAAAATATTGTAAGGAATCACATCCTGAAGCTACGAACCGTACTTAGGAAACAACCTGTATATTTTTCTATTTTCTGACCACCCTGTATATGCTATTTCAAGTTTTATTAGTTTAATATTATTTTTTCAAGAAGCAGAAACTTTTATAAGGAATAACTTTTTTTCGTAAAATTGATAATGAAAAAGTTTCCTATATGCTGCGAACTTAAGTGGACATACTGTATAATCCTATTGGTCGGCCAATTATTCGTTGACCAATCGGATTACTGTTGGTTAAATTTATCTTGTAGATAGTTACCAGTAAGTTGATCAGGAGATGAATAAACAAAAAACTGACCTGAATTAATTTTTTTAAATTTTTTGTGGTTGCTGTTAGTTGGGGATTTTTTTTGCAAAATATGACAGTTGGTGACACTTACTTACCAACTAATTGACAGGGTGGATTCTATCATTTTAAAAGGTTTGACAATTTTGAAGGTGCCAATAGGTATACTTTGGAAACTAAATGTCTCTAAAAATCGTTGAAGAAAGAGCTTCACTCTTCAACGATTTTGCATGCGAGAATAATGACATTCTCACACCAAAATCGAGAAAAAGTGCTACTACACTCTCAATTGATAAAACACCTTGCTAACGCGTTGCTTACATTATTTTATCGCATTTTGTTTATAAATGGTTCAAAAAATTTTTCAACTTTTGACATGACTCAAAAATAATTTTTGAAATTACATTCAAAACAGACAAAAAGACCAATTTAAGGTTAGTTTTTATTTCGGTTACCTAGAAAACCCCTAAAAATTATAAGGGAAAAGAACTGGTAATGGTTGCTATGTGGTAAAGAGTTGCTATGGAGTAAGTGGCACTTTCCAACTCAATTTTTAATGCAGTTATGTATCACATCACTGTCAAAAAATGCGACAAAGATAATCAGGAGTTTGAATGTGTTCTAACCACATATAGTTACAGACCTTGGTCCATTGAAAACCTTGTTGAATTTAACGACCGACGTGTCAAATTCGTTAATCTAGATCAAAGGAGAACATTTTGAACAACTATTAAGACAACAACTGCTTTAATTATGAACTACTGGTCCAACTAGTAGCATAAAAATTATATCGTTTTACCTGACTTACCTGGGAACAATATTTTTTCTGCTCAACAGATTGGGAGGAAATTTTTATGATTCACTGTTAAAATTTTTCTTCAATTTAAGAGATGCAATTGTACTAAAACAAGTTATCTATCTTGTAATAATTTATTATCCTTGAAAAATAAATTAGACCAAACTATAATTAATTATCTACTTATTAAGTTATTACGTATATACTTGACCAATAAAACAGATAAACTTCATTATAATCAACAAAAATTATACTTATATAAATTAATTTAAATAAATAAATAAAATTGCAACATTAATATTAGTAAGTTAATTATTAGAAAAATAATTTCTCTGTGATATATTTTTCCACAACAATTATCGTGGGTACATTTTATAGAAGGCATTAGGTATAGCATTTACAGTTAAAAAATAATTGGTGTCGTAAAGATGCGTAAAAAAGATATTTTTATGGTTTATGTTAAGGTGCGGCCTAAAATAATTACCGGTTCTTGAGAAAACTGCCAATCTATAATTTTAACTAAATAGTTTAGTGCCAATGCTTCAGAAGATTGAAATTCAATTTTCACAAAAAAAATAAATTTTTATTGGTACACGTTACAAGTGGAATCTTTTAAAAGAACATATTTCGACACCTAAATATGCTCAAACTTATCATATCCAGTAGTTTGTGTTACAGAGCTTATAAGTTAATAGCTAATATTTGGATTGGCCATATAGTTATGTTTTAATACTTATACTTAAGTTAACATTAATGATTTATATCATGCTCATTTAAATTAATACTTATTTATATGCCAAGGCCTCGAAATTCGTTTTCAGCGCAGAGAAAAGATAATCTCGAGGACGCTAAAAGGTTTCGCTGCTATGGTATACCTAGAAAACACAGTATTTTTTGTGCAACTATGTATATTATGTAGAATTACAGAAAAATTAACAAACTTGTGGAACCAACCACCAGTTCAATATACAGAGGGGTATGGTACTCACTGTATTTCTATGGATATGCCATCAGAAGTAAATATTATCAGTTCAAATCACATTGAAATTTTGATTTATTATTACCAAGGGTAACGGCAGCGAAATAGAATTTTGCGGCCTGTGGGGCTGCCGCGAAAGCTTATTTCGGGGCCTGTTGCAAAATAATGCTAGTTGGATGATTTGTAAAATTCAGAAAAAAAATCTGGCAAATTTAAGTAATATTTTAGATTCAGCCCTAAAATTTCCTTGCGACCTTAAAACATTAAGCTGACTATACGAGGTCTCCTAGGGAAAACAGTGCACCCCGATTTATTGGATTTGAGATGAGAAACTAGAAAAACGCTCGGACACGTCAATGTTTGATTTGAGGGGGAACTATTTTTCAGTTTGTTTCATCCCCGTAGCTTCAACCCCCTAACTAGGGGGAGAACAACCCCCCAAATTTGAATAGGGGATAGGGGTCGTGTCATACCTCTTTTTAAAGGTCGAGCTCTTTATGGCCCTAGAATTTCGTCTTATTATTTTCATCCGTAACGAAATGACAGCTTGTCAAAATTTTGGAATTAGTAGGCGTAAAAGCGGTACTTACCTCCCTTAATAAAAATACGAGTAAAAATAACTACAATTTACAATTCTCGTGTACAACTCATCAATAATAATAATAAAAAACTTCAATTTCAAGTATTTTTATAAAGGGAGGTAAGTATCGCTTTTACTCCCACTGCTGTCATTTCGTTACGAATGAAAATAATGAGATGAAATTCTAGGGCCATAAAGAACTCCATAAGACCTTTAAAAAGAGATATGACACGACCCCGATCCCCTATTCAAATTTGGGGGTTGTCCTCCCTCTAGCTAGAGGGTTGAAGTTACAGGGATGAAAAAAACTGAAAAACAGTTCCCCTACAAATCAAAAATCGACGTGTCCGAGCGTTTTTCCAGATTCTCATCCCAGATCCAATAAATCGGGGTGGACTGTTTTCCCAGGGAGACCCTGTATAGATATTTAAACTCTTTTTCAGTTTTGGGCAGTCGTTTACTTAGCACTAAGGCTATGTTTAAACAATGATACACCCTGTAAATGGTCTGATAGATTGAAAAGTCTAGGTCTAATACTTTCAAATGTTAGATATCCCAACTAAATAAATGATGTTTGACCAACATATCCCGCACTCCGTCTTTCAAAGGTTGATTGTTTGTTTCTCTTTTTACAGGCAATTCCCAGTTTGGGTTTAAATTGAAAGATAATTGAGATAATATTCTTAGTTCACATTTGATTTGAACCCAACCGGGACTGTAGATGAAAGACCATGGATGGAACCTAGAAATAAAATTTAAATTTATTATTTAAACAACACAGATTCAATTTGATATAGGTGTTGTAGTGGGTTAGCAAAAAACTTAAATCAAATGAAATGCCAGCAGCGCAAATGAGAGTTTATTAAATACGCTACCTTTGAAAGCTTTTCTTGATATGCAAATCTTGCAACACACAAAAAAAAAAATATAAACACAATCTGCCGGAAATTATACAATAATAGCTAAGAAACGTCAAGTTAATATAGTGAATGGATTTTTGTCAGATCCCGTTTTACCACATATTGATGCATCTTGATCTAATATGACATCCCGAAACTCAGAGGAGCATGAATGGTTTATGAAAAGTCGGCCACTTGATTATTGGATTTCTTGTCCAATATAGAAATAACAGTAAGACATTGAAAACTAAAGGACTAAAGTAATCATTTTATTATCTAGCTACAGTCATGAAGATCAATTCAACCTATAAAGTTCAACTATGCAGAGATGTTTAAGTAATTGTTCTTTAATAATACGGAGATGAGTGACTTATTTTACAACTGTTTTATGGCCATCTTCAATTTGTGAGCTTTTAAATAAAATTCCCTCACCCATATAGCCAATAACCAGAGTAGTTATTTTTGCTGTGTAATTTGCTGAAATCTTTGAAGGAAAACATTATCTTTGAAGTCAAAGTGGCGACTCATCAGAATATTGCTAAATACGATCCCATAGCTTTACATATTTAGGAAAGTTATTTTAATTATTTATTGTTAACCGGACAAAAGTTATTGAAATCTTAATTAAGTTTATTGTAAAAATTAAGATTTTTTTCAAATTTTGACAAGCCGCCTAAGCTCTGATGAATTATATTATAAAATGTGCATTGTTTTATGGGACCAAAAAAAAAAAAAAAAAACAATTCATACCATTTTTGCACAACCTCACTTGATGAGCAAAGTACTTCGAGCCAAAGATGCAAAACTTGTTCATTCAATCCAATGCAGATAAGTGACCTCAGTTTGACATCCATTTGAGCATGTGCATTGTCGTGGGACAGATTGATGGATTGGACGCATCGATAGAGTAACTGGAAACACTTAAATTTAATTATAAAGTTTACTTATTTATTTATTCATTGGACATGTCATTTACAGTAATTAGCAAAACTTAAAACTAAGCACGAGAAGTAACAAAATGAAAAAGGCAAATTACACAATTCTACAGTCAATTAAAAATAATTCAAACACTTACTTCTTCTGGTGTCAAAACTTTGCCATCTTCATCTAATCTATAAGTTTTACATAGAACCAATCTACTATAAACGGAATTAAAGTCTTTTTCGACTTCTTTGGTGGCTGCTTCTTCTATAAATAGCCAGGGATGGCATGGGCTACCTAAAATTGAATTTAAACAATTTAAGAGTGATCGTTTATTTATTTTTTTTCTATAGAAACAAAAAGTACAAAAGGGTATTTTGCTACAGAAGCTATTCGGTCCACTTGTTGGAAGGCAAATTAACAATCTTAAAAAGAATGGACACAACTATTTCATCACAGAGACTACTATAAAGATGGAATTCTATATAGGGACATATCCCAAAAAAACAAAAGTAGAATGCAGTTCTTTAGGAAATAGTCTGCATATATGTGTAGATACATGTATATGAATGACTGATAAAGCAATTAAGTAATTGCGAAAACTTTCATGAGACACTGAGTGTTTCTTTTTTAATTTGTGGCATTGTCCCAAAAAAAAAAACATAATTATTAAATTTAACGTGATACATGTCATGTAAATATACATATAAATAATTTAACTTGCCTAAAAAATTTGGACGTTTCATTCCATGTTCAAAAACTTGTTTTATCACAGGACACAATACTCCTCGTACTAAATCAGTAATTGTTTCTGATATACTATCATCACCAGCGCTACTATATTGCTTACTTCTCTCGTCTAATAACTGTACAAATTTTGCCGGAAACCAACCTGAAATTTTTTTTATGAGAAAGGTATTTTGAAAAATCATATTAAATTTTACCTCTCAGCCCATTCAATTCTCCTACCCAGCAGTGCTCATCTTTTTGGCTAATAACAGTGATGATATCATTTTTTCTGAACCCTAGCTCATCATCGTCATGTCTTTCAAAATCTAGCAGCGCTTTGGCTCTCCGTTTTCTATTTTTTGAGACGTTTATATAATTCGTGTGATCCTGAGCATGGCTTTCCATTGAATAATCGGCTATTAATGATATTTCTGAGCTTATTTTTGGATCTAATTGTAAAAAATGTCTAACTACCTAAAAAAGAGATAAGACGAGCAATTTTTCAGTTCATGTTAATACTAAAATAAAGAGACTTACCTGAAGAATTGCTTCCCTAAGATCGACAAGTATTTCTGTTTGCTTGATATTTTTACTTTTAATTTGCTCTTCATTGGTTTCATTGAAAAGCAATAGTTGGATAACGGACTTGTTTTTCTTTACTTGCCTCCTAAAAAAAAGATTTTATGCATTTTAGGGTGAGTTTCTTTAAATAAAACATGTCAGTACTCTGAGTATTAATATATTAAAAGGTTCAAGAATATAAAAGACGTTAGAAGGTATATAAATTCAAGTTAAGATGGTTGGTGTGTATAAACTGCAGTAAAAGAAAAGTACAGTTTTTGACTAAATTAATAAAGGCTTTCGTGAAAAGGCTTTATACTGGTTAACTTTTTGGATCAAATAATCGACAATGAAGTAGGTTTGTTGATAAATTTTATAATGTGATTAAAGATGAAAATATTGTGAGGAAATTGCATCGACCACCCGGCCAGAATTCTAGGAACCCACTTGTTACGTCTAGTCTGGGAATTTCTTCTTTATTCGAGAAAATAAGATTTCTAGTAATATCCGGAGTACAATATCATCTATAAACAGCGCGCAGTAGTCCTCTGGAAGGTCAGTTAGATTGAATATGTACCTACGAGATATGTCGTGTACATTTCGATAAGTCAATTTGTGCAAGAAAAGTTGTTATGTAGCGCTACTTTGGTTTTCCGGTGAGAAAGCGGTCGGTTCGGGGTTTCCGGAAAACTCGGGCGCCACCCTTAGGATTATAGTGGTTAAAGTGGTTAAGGGCTCACGTGCACTAGGTAGTGGAGACGGAAAACCAGAGGTCAATATGCGCATCCTCAAAATGAAACACAGAATCCAACTTACAAATTAAAGTTTTATTTGCCCAATAACATAAGATAAAAGGAACAGTGACAAATGCAATTAAATGAGAGACGAAGAGCGGGGAGAGTGGAACGAAGTCGGCGAGAAGAATGTGTAAATACTATGTACAGGGTGATCCAGTATAAAGTGAATACCCCCTACCTTTTCGCAAAAAAAATTTTTTTGAAAAAATCAAGATAGCCATTTGGTGTATTTTGTTTCTAGGTATTTGAGAACGTTTTTCGAAATTTAATTAGATTTTTCATTAAAGCGCTGTGACCAAGAAAGTCATTTTTTTAAATGGAATAACCTATATTTAAGTCGATTTTTTAAACGTCCCTATTTTTTTCATTTCAAATATATAGTTGGTTTATCTTTATTCTAAAAATTTGCGATATATTCTCACTTCAAAATTCACATAAAAATAGCCGAAAAGGTATCATGAAACATTTATGCTTTATTAAAGGTAAAATTATTTAGATTTACCTTGATACCTTTTCGGCTATTTTTATTTGAATTTTGAAGTGAGAATATATCGCAAATGTTTAAAATAAAGATAAACAAACTATATATTTGAAATGAGAAAAATAGGGACGTTTAAAAAATTGATTTAAATATAGGTTATTCCATTTAAAAAAATTACTTCTTTGGTCACAGCGCTTTAACGAAAAATCTAATTAAATTTTGAAAAACATTCTCAAACACCTAGAAACAAAATACATCAAATGGCTATCTTTATTTTTTGAAAAAAATTTTCTTTAGCGAAAAGGTAGGGGGTGTTCACTTTATACTGGATCACCCTGTACGTGGCGGAGAATCGCGGTAATAAGATCGCGGATAAATAAGGGTATCGGTAAATAGGATTGCGGGAAAATAACGGTTTCGGTAAATAGTACTGCGGAAAATAACAGTTTCGGTAAATAGCTCCAAGGGTTGTGGTCTAACGCAGCTTGTCGATGAACCTACCCGTATCTCAGAAAGGGGCGAATTTGCAGCGCTTTTAGACTTGTTCCTAATCACCAATCCTGACTTGTACACAATTCAAGTAGATGCTCCACTTGGTTCGTCCGATCATAAACTTATAATAACAAAGTGCGAAATGCTGATCCCACCAAGCCTACAACCACTTCCTCGTAAAATGTGGCACTATAAATCGGCAAAATGGAATGACCTAAAACAGTATTACCTGGATTTTCCATGGCAAGAGGTTTGCTTTAAAACAGCTGATCCCACTATTTGCTGTAATGAAATAACACAAGTAATCTTATCTGGAATGGACGCATATATCCCACATACAACTAAACGTAGAGCTAATGCAAAACCTTGGTTCAACAGCCAGTGTCAAACGGCTGTACAGAAAAAACACAGAGCATATAACCTTTGGAAACGACAACAAACCGCTCAAAACCACACAGAATTTATAGAAGCCAGAAATAGTTGCAAAATTACTATTGACTCCGCTAAAGAAACATACAATCAAAGAATAAAAAACAGGTTGCTGAATTGTCCAAGTAGTTCTAGGTCTTTTTGGTCTCTTGCAAAAGCTGTTGGATCTAACTTCACCAAGTCATCCATACCACCACTTACAGATAAAAATAATCACTTAGCCACAACATCAGAGGAAAAAGCCAATATGCTTGCCCAAATGTTTTCCTCCAACTCCAACCTAACAGTGCCAAACGGAAAAACTCCACCGTTCATTGAAAGGGTTTCCCATAGTATGCCAGAGGTACCCTTTTGTCACAGAGAAATACGAAAATCCCTAAAAAAGCTGGATACAAACAAAGCAATGGGTCCGGATGGCATTCCCGCAATAGTACTCAACAATTGCGCCAACGAACTCACCCCAACTTTCGCAAAATTATTCAATTTGTCTTACAGGCAAGGAGTATATCCATCATCATGGAAGTCTGCCGCAGTACAACCCATTCCAAAGAAAGGAAAAACGACAGATCCGTTAAACTATAGACCAATTGCTCTACTTCCGGTGATATCAAAAGTAATGGAAAGAGTTGTGAACAATCACCTAACCAAGTACTTGGAAAAGTACAACATTATCAACGATAAGCAATACGGATTTCGAAAATATAGGTCAACTGGCGATTTACTTACATACGTCACTCACTTATGGCAAAAAGCGATTGAGTTGCGGGGTGAAACAAGAACAATTGCCTTAGATATATCTAAAGCATTCGACAAAGTTTGGCATGAAAATCTGCTCAACAAGCTCAAAGCAATGGGATTATCGCCGAAACTTTGCACTTGGTTTGAAAGTTACCTAAAGGACAGATCCATTTATGTTGCACTGGATGGCCAGAACTCCAACTCTTACCAAATAAATGCTGGTGTGCCACAGGGAGCAATCCTTTCGCCAACTCTTTTCCTGATTTACATAAATGACCTCATAGATAAAACAGTAAATCCACTTTATTGCTTTGCAGACGATGGCAATGTAGTCTCCTCACTCATACCACCCACAGGTCTTTCCGCACGTGAATTCCATCATCTTAGACTAACTCAAATATCGCAGATAAATAACGACCTGGAGATAATAGAGGACTGGGGTAACAAAAACCTTGTACAGTTCAACGCGCAGAAAACCCAAGCAGCTCTGTTTTCAAAAAAGACCAGCACCGGTGAGCCAAACATCATGCTATCTGGAAGTGCTGTACATTACAGACTCAGTTGAACATCTTGGGAGTTACTGCAGAGACCAACATGTCTTGGCACAGTCACGTGGCAGATATTGCTAAAAGGGCCTCCCAAAAGCTGGGGGTGCTATTTCGTACAAGACATCTGTACACACCAAGCCAATTGCTGACACTCTACAAAGCCCAGATTCGACCAACTATGGAGTACTGCTCACATATATGGAGTGCAGCACCCAAACATACCTTAATGCTTTTGAATACCGTGCAAAAACGAGCTATCAAGCTGATCAATGACCCCGCACTTACTCGTAACTTGGATGGTCTCGAACATCGCAGATCTGTGGGCGATTTATCTCTCTTCTACAGGTACTATCACGGAAAATGCTCTGAAGAGTTGGCACGTATGATTCCACCGAGAGTAGCACCTACCAGGCGAACCCGTCAAACAGACGGTAACCATGAATTTACTGTCAAACTAGAGGCACCAAGAACCTCATTATATCAGAATTCATATCTCTGGAGAACAGCATCGCTGTGGAATAAACTCCCTGCGACGGTTTTCCCTGCAGGTTACAACCTGAACCGTTTCAAGACCAACATACACCGACATATCCGCGCACTTGCCGCTTCTCGAGCGTGATAGGACATTTCCTTGCGAGTGCGCATATCCGTAAAAAAAAAAAGAAGGGATTACTGTCGCTAGGCTTCCGTACTCCTACCACCTTCAGCTCGTATTCCAGGCGCATGCGCGAACTATGCAACTGAGTAGAGTGCAGGTTCGATTGGTTCGAAGAAAAGAGAAGGACAGAATTAGAGGGGTGCGTCACTCGGTATCGGTTCAGTCGGGACGTCCCCACCAATCCTCTACGGAGAGAATAGAGCCGTAACGCTATTCAATCCGCAGTTTGGGTTAGTTTTGGCGGCGCATTGTGCAAGATACGGGTTTTCCAAGGAATGGCCCTTAAACATTATGGGAATGGGGGAACTACTTAGAAGAATGAGGTGATTTTAAATAGGTAGGTACCATCGTCACCAAAAGTAACTAGGAGAAAAATAATTCATGTTAATCTCCTGGACTCCTGGACTATTCCAAGTTAACCTAGATAAACCTAAAATTATTCACAGTTTGGCAAATACCTGACATCTAAAATCATATAATAATGCAGGAGCTAATATGATGCTCTCCCAATTACTTTTGGTACGATGGTACATGATAGATCTATTTCTGCAGAAATCACAAACCGGTCGTCAGAGCGAATTTCATTGCTTGAAAACAGAAAGCTAGTTCCAACCAATGGAATTCAGTCTGACTGGTTTGTGATTTCTGCAGAAACGACCTACTATTATTGATTTTCTATGAATATTTATTTATTAGAACAAAAAAAAAAACAATACATCAACTCAAGCGCTACTTAGGTAGTGACAAATAGTGCTAACTGTTTGATGTTAAAGTTCTTGGGACAAAAGTGTGATTTTTTATAGGTTTCCAGCTTTTTAAACATTTTTGAAAGTTAAAATATGGTTTTGTTTCCTTTTTTTTTAAATTTTATTATTTTATTTTGAAAAAGGGGGGGGGCAGTTGCCACTGGGTCCGGCAGCACGCTATACAATCTATGATCCTTATACCCCTTAGAAGAAAATACCGGCCCTCTCACTCTACTTTACCCTTTACCATTGTTGACGGCGCCGCGGCGGCTGAAGGCGGCGTCGCGGCTGAAGGTGGCGTCGCGGCGCCGGATGACGGCGTCGCAGAGGCTGAAGGCGGCGGAGGTCGGCGTACCTTGGCTGGCGGCTGGTCTGGTCGAAGCTGGAGTCGGAAGCGGAATCGGAGACGGAATGCCGTTCTCTTGCAGCGCGGCGATATTTATAGCCAAAAATCCTGATACCGGCTTCGACTGTTGCGCGCAAGAAGTGTGGGTACGGCGACGATCGCGCGTCGTATCCACTCTACCAGTGCGGAGAATTCGAGGTCACGCGATTATGGGGAACTGCAGCGGGTTGCAACCCCTTTCAGAATCTACTCCACCCCGGGGTGAGTCTCATAAAATCCGATTGATTGAACTCGCGCTAATTTTTAACTAATTGAGTGACCGGGATGCACGGAAAATTTAGTAACCCTCGTTACAGTTACTATTTCAGAAGTAAGTTTTAGTGGACCCGGAATCCGTGACAATATGTAATGGAATCAGGAATGGTCGAACATGTTCGTATCACACCAGCTCTAGTTCTAGTAATGTAACAGAGGGTGTTCCAGAAGTGGGGTTATAAACTGATAACTCATCAAAATAGAAAAAGTCCTACGAATATGGGTCTTCCCTTTCAGTAAGTGAAAATACATAGTTGAAGGAGTTGTGACCAAACGCATGCATTTGATTTCCTGTTAGCAATAACCTTACCCTTTATCACTACTTGATTCCACTAACAAATCACTTGAACAAATAGTTTTTGGCGAGGGAATACTGTTCGTCTTTTTATTGAGTTGCCTGAAATATTGAGAAAGATGAATCTGATTATAAGTAAGTATGCCAACATTGGAGTGAATTTAACATTTAAATTTTCGCCCAACGTTCTATTCTCGATCCGGTAGGGTTTCAGATCGACTGAAAAATTTTCAGCTTTATCAGTACTATTAGTAGATAATTAACTCGACTATATCGAAAAGAACAGTACCCGGGTCAGCTAATATCGCTATTAAAAAATAGGTGTTGGTGGTAAAAAAGTGGAAATTTAGGGTTGTATGTATTTTTTGATGCCACATCATAAAAACAAAAATAAAAAATGTTGTCCAAAAAAAAAAAAAAAAAATTTGGGGTGGAACACCCGTCTAACTTAGGGGTATAAAAAACAGATAACGACCGATTCTCAGACCTACCGAATATACATATAAAATTTCATAAAAATCGGTCAAGCCGTTTCAGAGGAGTATTGTTAGAAACACTGTGACACCAGAATTATACCTATTAGATGGTTACATCTACAGCATAGCAATTTCTCGCAAAATACATATAACAATTTGGCGACGAGGAGAAGATAGCAGAAAGAAGATAAAATAAGAGAAGATAAATTCAAGGGAAATCATCGGAGAAATAAAGATGAATATTTAATATGTCTAAAGAACTAGCGCCATTAATAGCAGCACTCCGCGGATTAGTTAATATATTACAACAACGCCAAGTAAGTGGATCAGGCAACTTTAAGGAGCCTCTTTAAAATCAAATAATAAATTTTGAATCCTTTAATGAAAATTATGAAAATTTTGACCAATATTGTCAAGGATTGGAAACTTTTTTCAAATTAAAAGGATTAGATAAAAACGATTTAGATACTCATGAAGCAAAAATAATGGTTCTAATGAAAACCTATGATGAACTTTATTTGAAACTGTTTGAGAAAATTTGAATATTTTCAATAAACATTTATTTTCGAATTACGACTACCAGCAAATACAAATGCATTGTTTTTATCAGTAACTTGTTCTACAAATGCTTTCAAACTTCATGGATTCAACCTTCTTACATCAGGAGTAGTGAGATTTATAATAGCGAGCAAAATAGAGTGAATACTGAACTGGAAATTTTCAATTATGACTATTTTTTTTAATGCCACTTTGTCCTTCGATTTTGTAACTAATTGACGAAAGATGTGTATAAGCAAAGTGTTATAGTGCTATTACATGAAGCTTAATTTTCCTTTGGAGCACCATAAAAAGAACGCATTTATATTATTTTGTCAGTCTTTCACATATCAGGTTCAAGCCCTTTCTGGCACTTTAAATTTAGTAATAAATGTATACAGCTATACACATAATGATCCTCAAAAATGTGAAAAAATACAAAAAGGGGTGTAATTTGAAATTTCAGTGTCATGTCAAGTTAAACCGAAAAACCAGCCCGGAAAGGATCTCCTAGAGACCCGGTTTATGGATTCTGACAGTGGTACCTCTTAAAATTCACCTAACAAACTAATGTGCAAAGAAAAAGGACGGTACCTATAAATTGTCAACATCTAATAGTCATATGCCGCACTACCTCAATTGCAGAGCTAGCTGCAAGAATCTATGTAATACTCGATATATTATTTTGAATTCTTTGCTTATAGGATAATAATCTTGATTGCTTTGAATATTTGTTACGAGGAAACGACAATTAACACAATTACACCACTAATTTGCAAAAAAAGTGACAATACAACAAGTGAAATTTTGAAAATTGTAATGGTAACGCTGATTTTGATATGTGCATTTTTTCAATTGGGTAGGTACCTACTTACTTACTTTCAAATAGTAGAAAAGGTATCCCACAATCACTAATTCAGTTTCTACTTATAGATACTTAAAAGAAAATTTCACAGCTTTTGCTTGATCTACCCCTTCTTAAAGACTGTCTATTTTTTTATGTCTAGTCTTATTTTGATCTCCATTTTGATCATTATCACTTGTGCTTTCCAAGTCTCTTGTTAATTCCACCAAAAAAATTTCTTGTTGTTTAATGATTTCTTCACTAGCAAAATTATGTTCAGTTTCAAGAAGTTTATTTATTGCTTCCCTTTCTGTATTAAGAACTGCTTTGGCCACTGGTTGCAGTTCTAAGCTAAGAAATTTTCTCTTACTGTCTACGACAACAACAGTTTCCTGAATTGTCCATGCTTCCACTGTCATCTGATAAAATATAGGAGCTGTCTATAAAGAGAACTATTTTGACTGAGTTGTGTACATTTTTCAATGTTGATTATTGTGACATTCATTAGGATTTCTCATGCGTTATTAATGTAGCGGCCAGCGGGTACCTACCAATGGCGCGACGTTTTCTGATAATGTTTCCTTTGGCATCATATTAATAGATGAGATTGTGTGACACTATTAGTAGGTACCTACCCCAGTTAATCATACTTTTCATTTCCCAGTTGATCAGATCACAGGTCAGTGGTACTTAACTGGGTCGACATTCATAAGTCGAAAAATACTGTCAATTTTTTGAGAAATGTTGACGATCGGTGGAGAATTCAGTTTTACCCTTCAATTCTCAAATCACATTCCCAGGAAGGGCTCCAAGGTGTGATTCTTTTCTTTAGACAAGGGTGTGTTGATGAATAGATCTAAATCGTACCGTGAGCTGCACTAAATGCATCTAGCATTCAGATTTAATTGATAAAAAACAAAAACCAAAATATACATACGTACCTCACTAAATGCTGCTTAGGTAAATTAGCCGCTGCATCTGGGTTACCAACTAACGCTCCTTGGTCAGCCATTAAATAAGCCAAATGTCTTCTTCTATAGGTTTCAATCATTACATCGTTCAATGAACTTGTTAGTTCGGTTAATACCTATTAAAAATATGAGTATAACCAAAATAAAATTAATTAACAACATAATATAACTACATTAATGCAAAGTATTGATATATTTGCTGATCATTTCAGAAATTACGCAAATAATCAACATTTCATAATTCATACCTACATTCCTGTACCTGCATTAATATACTATATGCACATACAAAATTATTTCGTTCATGTGCACATGCACATTGCTTGATTGCATGATATGAAACTGGAGAACGAATTAACAAAAATTAGATATTTTAGTCCTGTACTATGATTAGAAAAGTTGGATACTAGTGTCATAAAAAACAATTTTTCAAATGTTATCAACCTAAACTGATTACTATCAATTTTAAGAATTTATCATTTTTTATGCAAGAAGTAAAAATAAAATATGTAGGTATGTCTTGCCACATTAAAGATTTAGGACATATTTTGTACAAGTCAGAATTTGATACTTGTTTCACCAGTTTTTCTGCATAATATACTAACCTCTAACAATTTGTCTACATCATCAATATCACCAGGTATATCAGAAAGCGCATTAAAAATCTGAGCAGAATTTTCAAGTGTCTTGAGTTGCGGTTCTTTAATCTTCAACATGGCGAGCGTAATCTGAAATAAAACCATGGAGCCTTCGAAAAAGAAAAGGTCCCATATCCTGAGCAAAATTTTGGTGTGAACGACGTTTGCATATAAAGTTAAAAACCATTGCATAGTGATTAATGATAATTCGATGTCATGATTTTTTAGGACTTCATCTGTATCTGGCAGGTAATTTGATATGAGGTTGCGGAGAACTTTTTGATCTGCTTGGATACCTGTAAAAATCAAATGTTTTTGTACCTCTCTTGAATTGATTGTGTAAAAATGCTGAAATCAAGCACCGAAATTTTACAAACAATCTCGATTTTTCATTTATAATATATTGTACATACTCTCCCAAACACTGACAAAGGCTCTAGTCAATCATTTAAAATGTTGTTGGTGTTTTTGCAATGATGATTATCAAAAAATAGTTTATGAAACTAAAGAATAAAAAAAAATTGTGAATTTACCTAGGAGGGTGGAACTGTAATATGAAGCAGGAAGTAGATCTTCAACAATTGTTACCATTATCCAAAAAGCGTTTTCTTCCTCAATAAAAAGTAGTAAAGAGGCTGCAATAATTCCCAAACCCTGGCAGTACCTAAATACATTACATATATTTAGGGTATGGAAGCAAAAAACAAGTTAAATTTGCTTGTTCGCTGATTACTGTTGGAATTAGGGTCTCGCGAGACCCAGACCGAGACTGGCACAGACTTTATATCGGTTTTGAAAAACCTGTACAGTCTCGGTATTGGTATCATTGTTCCGAGACAAGAGTTGGTTAGTCTCGGCCTTGGCGGTCTTGAAAATTTTATGATCAAAATAGCATAGCTAGGTTTTTTCACACCTTCAAAAAAAAAACACTATATTTTCATTGATCATTGACCTTCATCGATTTTATCATTTTTCACATCATTGTTTTTCTAGCGATCTCCGAATTTTGGACCATAAATAACCTACCCGTATTGCGGTGAAACTTATGGATATCATATTCTTCTCATTTCAAACTATTTTTATCTGTGAATAACTAATTGTGAAGAATAGCGTATTTTTCATGGGTATTAAATTTTCCTAATTTCTCAGTAATTTATTGATTATCTGTCAATTAATTTTACTACGCGTTTGAAAAAGAACTATTGAATTGAATTATTACCGATAACTTAATCAAAAATATGCTGAGTTTTCCTTTGCTTTATTTCCTTGCGCCCACTCTGGAATGAAATTATGGTCATAAAAATAGTATAGTTTGGTGAAAGTTCTAGTACGTAAGTGAAATCCAAAAATGGGTATTATTTTATTTTATTTTTTTCGAGACCGAAACTCACGCGATCTTATGGCGTTTTCCATTTTTTGCACAGAGGTGCACTCAGTGCAATTTTTATATTCCATTTGACTGCACATTTTCAATTTTCATTTTCCATTTGAAATTCAGTGCAATTATTTATGCACTCAGTGCGCATTTTTTGGCACGAGCTAGGAAGGCTCGTGGAGAGCCAGTGCAGTTTGTTTTGTTTATGTTTACATGTACCCTACATAAAAATGTCTGCTAATTTCCAAAGAAAAAGTTGTTGCACTTTTGGATCTAATATCTGGCTGCAGCGAAGTTGAATTCGATGACGAAATTATATTATTTGAGCGAATTTCGCAGCTTATCCACGTTGTTTATAGGTATATTATTATTGTTTATTGTTGTTTAAAAATATTGTCTGATGCGAAGTACTCTAAATTATTTATAGGTAGGTAGTCCAATTTCTTCCAAATTCAACAGCAGGTGAAACCGCGGAGAAGAACTAGAAGGAAGCTGTAATTTTAAATAAATGATCTGGACCATCGAACTAAATATTTATTACGTATGATTTCTTCATCAATTCTGAAAGTACTGCTTTTATTGCTTCAAGCAGATCTCAGCAGCTGACCGACGTTCACTTGTCCCATAACTCCCATATAATAAGCTCATAAATAGCAGATCATCCTGATTTTTTGAGCAGGTAGCAAGTACAAATGAACAGCCTATATAAAACATGCAGAGCAGGAAGCAGAAACTGGCAAGTGCTAAACAAAAACAACAAACCAACATATGATTTTACATAACCCCAAAAAAGTCTGGGGGAGAATCTGAGCCGAGCCTGCATTTTTGCTTTCCATTTATATTGCACTGGTGCGCGTTTTTGACAGCACTAGACAAATTCTCGTGCGCACTGAATGCTGCACTGAGACGACAAATGGAAAACGCCATTAGTTTCAGTCCCGAATCCAAACCGAAATTAGTCTGGGGTCTCGCCAAGCCCTAAATAGAATAATAATCAAAAGATTCTAACCCAATATCTGGATACAACCAAGCGACACCCCTCAAAATGCGCCTCAATCTAGGAATTCCTGTACTATTAGCATTGCTATAACAAGCATTGGTTGGTATAATATGGAGTAGATCTTTTTCTATTTGTTTGGATGTCATAAGGGAATCGTTGCTGGACATTCTAACAATTTCTTTGTAGCCTAATTCAGATTGATGTTTCTTTTCTAATGCACCGGACATGCGCATCCACATTTGTGGTCTTAGGGAATGTGGGATACCAGATCTCACCTAAAAGAAAAGGTAAAATGCAGTGTTAATAATAAAAAAAAAAATATATCAGGAGATTCAACTCACCATTTGAAGTAGCTTATCAGTCCTAGGTATTCTAATCTCAACTTTGTCCCATGTTAAATCAGATACTTCTTGATTATGAGAAAACTCCAAATGAGCAACCCATTGCAGCCTGTATAAAACATGAAAGGATTTTAGTACATTTTTTACAATGGACAAAATTGAAGAAATCAGTTATTAGAATAAGAATAGATCTAACAACCACGTTGAAATATTTAGCGTTATATTTGGTATCTATATTTTGCTATTAAAAAATCGATTTTCAAATGAACTATACTACATGCCTAGTATTTTCGCTTTGTCATAATTAAACGTGACAACATGGCACATTTACGTCCGAATTCCTTCCGTAGACTCAGATCCGCTGGGCAAACAATACCTACGTTATTCGCAATAATTTTCTTTTGACTCTGATCAGATGCAAAAATAACAACATATATTAGATGAGAAAGAGGCAAAAACTATTTAGGAAAATAAAACCCAATGAACTTATAAGGCGGTTACACACGGACGTTGATGTCTGAAAACATGTACGCACATACATGAACGTGCAAACAAAAACATCAATGTGTATGCAAAATATCGTCGCGTTTTTGAATGTGCAATTTTGTATGCACACTCGGAACACCGTAGCGAGAATAGCAAGACTGCAGTTTTGTGCGAGCGTCTGTACAAAAGCGCCATGCACGTTGTTGTTTGCATGTTGATGTATGCACATATATGTATTAAGATATCCACGTCCGTGTGTAACCGCCCATATGTACCATATAGTAGGAGGTATACTAATTATTTTTGGTCCTATGTATAATACGAGGTCTAATACCATTTTTGTGATTTTTGATTTGTCTATTATAAGCTACATTTATTTACAAATTTTCATTTGCTTTTGACATTTTTTTAGGCTTAATAGCGTTTAATTTCCTTTATACATATTCTTCCATTTAATGGTGATCAGGAATGTTGCCTAATTTTGTATTGAAAACTGCTGAATAGACAGAGATTTTTGAGGCCATAAATGAGGAAGTAAGGTACTATACTAGAGCACACACTAATAAGAACCTACGTTTACCAATTCCAAAATCCACCCCGACTAAACAAAGCAAGAAAATTTTCATTTACCTCAGTTATGAATTGAAATCAATATCGGACTATAAACAATTTTGAACGAGTGCTAAGAGTAGGTACCTATATTATTGGAGAGGGCCTTCTACATCTTGGAGGAATATTATGGTGATGTTTTATGAATGATTGTCTTATTTTTTTTTAAATTTTTACTTGATTTTTTTTATACCCATATATTTATTTTTTTATGTTTGGTGTTTTGATTTGTTCCTTTTACTTATGTAATTTTAATTTATTTATTACATATTAATTTGTGAAAATTGCTCATTGTTTGGGCTTTGTGTTAATTTTAATTTTAAGGTTTTGAAAGATATTGCATACCTACTGATATAGATATGTAGGTACTTACTACTTACTATTTAATACATATTATGTAATTCGCTTTGTCAATAAAATTTTCTATTTTTTGGACAATAAAGCAAATTAAGTATGAGAGTGAGTATGAAACTATGAGTGACAAAAACTACATCATGCATGTTAAGTTGTGATGATATGTAAGTACTTATTAGTAGTTCACCACAAATCTTTGATCACAAATATTATAAAAGATAGATAGCAAAATTATTTTGGATAAAGTAATAAAACATACCTGTGCTGGGGATCTTCAACCAATGGAATACCAAGAAGTTTATTTGAACTTTGTTCGGGTCCATCCTCTTCTTCAACTCTGAACCCAAATTCATCAAACCTAAAATATAGACAGGTGAGTACCTACCAGGGCCGTATCTATCTCAAAATTTTGGGGCGGTTAGACAAAGTTGCAAAAAAAAAAATTGTTACACTAGTAATAAAAAAAAAATAAGTATTTAATAAGTGTTATTTGTTTTTAAGCTAAATTTTTTGAATTTTATTATTTTTTGGGGGGGTTTGAACCCCCAAAACCCCCCCCTAGATATGACCCTGGTACCTACAAACATTCTAGAACCTGCAAGCTGCAACCTGACAAGGTATACTGACGCTCCATAAAACTTAGATCTTACTGTTTTCAAACAAACAAAAAATCAGAATATATTTTTTGAAATTGTTTGCTTATGAAAAATATAAAATCACAAAATTGCCACTTATAATTTATTATTACTAATTGAAATAAAACATCATATTATTATCTACTAAATGTTTAACTTGATTCCTAACTAAGGTATATTATCTATTTAAAAGGAGATTCTCAAGGGGGTTCTCTTCTTCACATGAAGTTTCATATAAAAATAACTAGATAGGTAGTTACATGGGCTGTTTCTTGTACTAGAGTCTTAAGCCTAGTTCTCATGATGCGGAATTCCGGATTGCGGGTGCGGAATTTTTGAAATAATTCCGTTGGCGGGAAAACGTCAACTTTTTTGTGGATCCGCAATAAAGTTGAACCATTTTCAACTTTCTTGCGATTTTTTTTTTTCTGTCTTTGTCTAAACATTTCTCATCTTTGTTTGATTTCTACATAAACAAATAAACTAACCTCAAACAAAAAACAAAACAATTAATACCTAACAAAAATAAATTGATCTGCTTGCTTGTGTGCTTGTTTTATTTTCAAATACATATTATTACGGCAAACCCCTTGTTCATGCCTTTTCAGAAGAATATTTCTGAACATCTTCCTTTTTTTAATATTCCTCTGCTATTCTGCTTCTTTGATGAAGTTTCATGCATATTATGGATTAATAGCAAACCCAATACTAACGTATATTGGGTGGTAGTCTGAATAAAAACGAAGTACTTGCTACTACTACAGGTAGTAGTATATTCTACGAAGTATTTACTTCACAACAAAGGATTTAAAATTTGTTTTTTTTTAAAGATAAAAGTCAAAATGACATTATGTTGGCAATACAATGTAAAATTGTCAATGATTTCAAATTTTTTATGTAGAAAAGGCTTGTGTTGCCAACATAGTTACTAAATTTTTGACTTGGGGAATTATCTTTAAAAAAAAACAGACTTTACTAATTTCCGGTAGTTTCGAAATGTAGTATCTACTTCATTTTAAAGTAAACACTACGAAGAATATACTACTCGTCATAGTAGCAGATACTTTGTTTTTTTTCATACCTCCCTCTGTCTTTTCCATTGATAATAATTTAATTGTGCAATATAATTATCCATCCAGGCACACAGGAAAACAAAAACAAAAAATATGTTAGGTTAAGATCACATGTATTTGACATAAAACCGCATCCGGAATTCCGTTTCATGTGAACCATCAAAAATTACGATTTTCAAAAAACTGCGATTTCCGGACCCGCAATGCGGAATCCCGCACCATGAGAACTAGGCTTTAGGCATAGGTACCTAAAAGTAGAGAAATTCTGACCCAACTATTAGAAAAGAAGGCGAAGTTATCTTTTTCATGACTGTAGAAGAAATACCTAGAAAGATGACATAGAAAATTTTAAATCTGGGTTGCCCAGGACGAACATTCAAGGATAAATAACATGTATTTAAGTACCTACTAAATTTGCTATGACAAAAAAGTGAAACTGTGCTGATATTGTACTTACCTATACTCTGGTTGTGAGTTTGGATCTTCTTGCTCCCTGGATTGTTTGGCCATTATTTCTTGGGGCCACATACTTGGAGTCAAGGCAAAAAATGGACCCCCTGGAGTTGGTTTAAGAAAGTCTTCTATGTTGAAACCATCAAAATTATCAATAAAAGAATCATCAGCATCATCTGGTTCGATAGCCAATTCAAGTTCTCTTTTCTACAGTAGGTAGATTAAGTTATTAAAAATGTGGGCGAATTACTATATTTTACATACATTATGATCAGCCTTTCCAACATATCCATTATGACTTCTAGTTTCAAATAGGGATTTTGCTAAATCCATTTTGGACGATGTGTAGGTTGAGCAAAATATACTGAAGACCCGAGCTTGAACCTCAAAAGCAAGTCTATTTACAGGTAAAAATCATTTTCAGCAAAGACTTTAGGGCTATAGATTAGTGTCATAAAATTATTTTGTCTTTGGAACATGTCAACATTACAGTAGTAAGGAAAAATCAAATAATCTATAAATAAACTTAAAATTTGATTTTGATTTTCGATCTTCCAACTTGAGCCCAGCTGTTTTTGAAAGGTTTATTTTGGTTGCGTGTAGTATTCCTTTTACCCGTTGAGTTACTCGGGGCTACTCAATGTCAAAAGCTTGAACGTTCCTTTTAAAAGTGCGTTAAGCACTCGAGTCGCTCATAGTGCACCCCCCTTTCTCCTGTTGCACCAAATTTGCGGGAGGTGCAAGAAGCCCTTTTAGGTAATAACGGTAATGTTAATATTAAAAAATATGATAAAATCTGAATTGTGTGTTTTGGAGTGACTCCGAGGAGCTCGTTCGGTGTAACTCGATCTATAAAAGGAATACAGTATGAATTAAAAACTGAATAGTTCTTTTCACGTGGCTCCGGTTTAACTAACCGGGTTACAAAACGGTTAGAGAAATGACATACCGTTTTCTAACCCGGTTACAAAGTGACGTGATGGATACCTACCACTCGAATTTGAGCGGTATGTTGCGGTTTGTTAAATCGGAGCCACGTGAAAAGGTTAATGGAGCTGCGTTCGAAACTTGGCCCTGTTCGGGTTGGAAAAAAGGACGGTTCTAGAACGGTTCAAAACAACGCAGTTTATAGGCCTGTTTCTGCAGAAATCACAAACCAGTCAGAGTGAATTTCATTGATTGAAACTAGTTTTCTGACTGTTTTCAACCAATGAAATTCGCTCTGACTTGTTTGTGATTTCTGCAGAAACAGCCCTATTATTTCCAGTAACGCACTTTAAGCACTCCAGAGCTGCTCTAGAGCGCCCCGGACTGTTTATCGGCCAGTGCCAGTTCCAGCGCATTAGAGTTTCGCGCGACTGAACTGTTCGTTTTTCCTCTCCCCTGCCTTATTATTCACCCAATTTTATGGGTGAAATCAGAACACGATGCTTAAAAAGGGGACGTGACCCTAAAAAACGACTTAAGCTACTCAAATCAAGAAAAAAATTCTAAGCTCTCTCGTGAAAATCGCAGTCCTGTATTCAGAATAGTCTCCGAGAAAATTCCTTGTGAAGATCAATTATGCAGGAAATTGTGATGTCACAACCGCCGCAATCGCAGTCTTCTGGTCGTTCAATCGTCAGTGAACCGTACCCTATACTTTGATTGGTTGCAATTCGCTCTAGGAGATAATTATCTTTAGTTTTGGGGAATTCTCAGACGTGTTAATACTGTCCCTGAAAATTTAGTGTGACGTCACAAAAGCGTAGTTGTAACTTTAAACCGCCCTAACTCGAAAACGGACCATCGTAGCAAGATGCGGTTTGAATAATTATTCTTAGATTTTTTGCACTAAAACTTTCATTTTTGGGTCACACCCCCTTCAAAGTAAAGGCGATTTCCATTTGTCAATCAGTGCGCACTGAGTGTATCCGCATCTTTTTCTAAAAGCATGTAATATGTAAGGATAAAGCCCAGTACTCATAACTGCGAAATTCGCTCTTTTTTGACATTGCTTCGACAATTTGACGTTTTATGCGTGAATCAAACGTCAAATTGTCGCAAGCAATGTCAAAAAAGAGCGAATTTCGCGGTTATGAGTACTAGGCTTAAGCCTAGTCTCCATGGACGCGAAATCGCGAATTTTTTTTTGCGGATATTTTCCGATTGGTTGGAATTTGACATTTAACATTTGATTTTTTTATGGCGGGAAAAATTCGCGAATTTTTTAACTTCTTGCGGCGTCGCAAAAAAGTTAACTATTTTTTAACTTTCCGCGAAATTTCGCCAAAAAAAAATGAGGTTATGTGGTGTTACTTTCAGTTTAGTTTTGTTTATGTTTTTGTCGGTATGTGCTCTGTCCTCTGTGAGTCGTTGATGTGTTTTGTACTTGTAGATACCTAATAAAGAATGGATACTGCCAAAGAATTGAATATTGTAGACCCGAAAACAGACATAAATTACAGCTTGCTGGTTGATGAGGAAGATTATAATAGGGCCTTAAATGTAATTAAGACAACACCAAGACACATATCTTTTTTTGTTTTTTTGTAATCACTTTCATGGTTTTCAAAGATTAGTGTTTGAAATTCAAAGCATTTAAATCAAATTCAAATTGATTACAAACAACAACATATAACCTCAACCTGTTAAATAAAACGCGAATTTCGCGCTTATGGAGACATGGGAATAATTTGCTCGGAAATAGCCACCAAAAAATGACACTTAAAAAATTCGCTTTCCGCGATTTCGCGTCTATGGAGACTAGGCTTTAAGGATACATTTTTTTTGCACTGGTTCGACAAATGGAAAACGCTATAAGGGTGCGTTCCAGTGACACAACATTATTGTTTGGATTACTAGAGTGTGAAGCTACGGGTGTGGAGCACCTTGAAGTTCGACACTGGAAAGTGACTCAGCACCGACAATGGATAAATGGATTTCATATTTGCTTCTGCTGGTTTTGCATTTATTATTTTCCCATAGAATGAAAGTAGAACATTTGAAAAAATGTTATGCGATGTGTCATCATCAGATACCAATGCCAAAACCCCCTCGTGAAAGGGCGGCGGCGGCGTCGTCCATATGGACAGGTTTTCAGCGAAAGTGTTGCAATAGCTCTACACTCGGCTCTACAACTATAGGACTAAAAGATTGTGCAGATGTTGAAACGACAGTGGACTTTACTAAATTAATGAACGATTTGGTCAATATTTTAAATTCTAGGAATCTACTACAATACCGTTTCCTCTATCAGAAACTAACTTTTTTGTCATTAATGAGTTTTTAGATTTAGCTGACAAATTAATATTAGCAATTTGAAATCCCATATGTAAATGGTTCTTCTCTTGAAAAGTTATACTTATAGCTATAGATTCCTTAGGATTGAAAGTTTGTAAAAGTTTGTATCTCCTAAATCATTACATATTTGGAAGTTTAATTGATAAAACGAAAAATTTTTGTAACGCAGAATTTCTATTTTGGGTCTTGGAATTAAGGATCTCCTTTGATTCCTTGCATAACGATATTTTGGAAGATTTTATATTTTCAAATGTTTTTTCCAATTTAGTTACACACAGTTTTGACCAGTCTCTATTTGATAGTCATAGAATTTTGTTAATCAAAAGAATCATTGAGAGGTACCTATTTGAATATCAGAATGATTTATTCACGAAAAAGTAAGAGCCTCAGAATGGATGACAATTATACAGGGTGTCCCCGTTCAACTGATCAAAAATGCTGGGGTATATAGAGGAATCATAGAGAAGTAGTTTGAGATAGGACACTGATGGTCGGAAGTGCGTCGTTTCCAAAATACAGGGTGTTGAAATTTAAAAAAAAAAATCGAATTTTTCCCTCTGTTTTAAAAACGCTTTTAACGATTTTAATGAAATTTTTAGAATCTTGAAAAGTTGCATCACCACCTATCATTTGAATTCTGAAAATTTCATTAAAATCGCTAAAAGCGCTTTTAATACAGAGGGAAAAATTCGATTTTTTTGTAAAATTTCAACACCCTGTATTTTGGAAACGACGCACTTCCGACCATCGATGTCCTACCTCAAACTACTTCTCTATGGTTCCTCTATATACCCTTGCATTTTTGACCAGTTGAACGGGGACACCCTGTATATTATTATGACATAATTATGATGCGGGTGTTATATTTTTAACCATCAAATTGATTATGCTTGTGTGTAACAAAGAGCTCCGGCTGCGCTTTACATCGCTAGTATTTCGATCAATCGATCGAACGGCAAATCGCAAAAATGGCAAGAAAATTTAACCGGGGTTTATCTGCATTTTCGACCGGCTGGGGTGCATACTGGGTAACGCACGGTACGTGCTTGTTTCGAACGTTCCCCACTGCATTCACTTCGTGAGTTCAACTTGAAACGGGTACATTGAAGTACATTCACTACATTCAGGCGGTGCCACCAGACCAGCTAAGCTCATTAGTGCAGCTGTGTACGAATATTTTTTTTTTCTTAAACAGCTTATTGGAACTAGTTCACCACTGATTTATCAATCTGACAAGATTTTGTCATTACCTGTGTGTCCAAGAAGTAAAATGTTGACACATTACGGGGGATGTTTAATAGTGTGTGCGAATTGCAATGATTCTCACTACAAGTATTTTGGGAAAAAAAAAACACAGTGGAAAAGGTCTCTCCATTTTTCTATGGAAGAACATAGGGTCGATCTACTTCAATTTAATCGTTCAGGAGGATTTCAGCGATATGCGATATGTGAGTACCTACACTCCAGAGGAATCGATGATCAAACTTCAAAAATGTTTCAGCGGAGAGGCAAGAAACACATTAGCAGGAATGTTATAATTCCCAAAAATTAGAACTAAGATTTGGCAGAACAGAACAGATAATTGCGACTTTGTTGTATAGAATCAAAAGCAGAAGTTTTCCTCAAATAAGAGCCAACGAAATGGACAGTATTCGATTTCCTACGCACATCAGTAATTTGGTCAGTAGGTACAATAAAAGGTTTAGACATTGAAGCACGTTTGCAAAATCTCTTAGTATTTGAAGATGCTCTTCAAAAATTATCAGACACAATGATATTTCGTTGGGGGGAAGAATTTAAGACAAAGGGCACAAAAGAAATCTCGAACATTTTGCTCATTGGTTAGAGAAAATGGCAAATGTAGCTTGCTGTATTTTACCCACCACAACAACAAATTCATAGCCTCTTTCCAGCAGATATTGTGTTTGTGTTTCAAGCACCGTGCAGCATAGTGTTTGAAAAGCAAAAGTGTACAACACCTGGAACACGCCAGCAAAATTCAAAGACCCACAGGCATCAAAATAAACAATGAGGTTAGCGGTTAGGTTGACAACACCTATGCCATGTTTGAAGGTAGGTAGTCATAAGATCACGAAGTGCAAATCCAGAAAATCCTGTAGAGTGGATAACTGTACACGAACGCACGATAAATGTCTGCACAAGTCTCAAGAAACAAGAGACATCCATTGCAGTCAGTCCAGACGGGGAGATCAAATAGATAACCAAGATGATGAAAATAACACGGACTCTGACAAGAGCCAAAGGGTACCTACTAAACTATACTAGACAAGACAAAGAAAAAGGTAATGTTTTACTCAGTCAGAATTGTAGATGTTATTCTTTATGGTCCGAACGGTACCAAAATAACAGTATAAGCTTTGTGACAAGGCATCGAGAGTTTCTCTGATTGACGAGTCACTTCTTGAAAGCCCGAGTACAGTGGCAAAGAGGCCCTTTCTGCGTGCAGTTGTGGACCAACGAAGTTGTAAGAACCAATGAAGATTCCGTATGTTTCGATATTCCTGTGTCTGCTATAATTACCATTAGGCCAAACAGTTTCAATTATGAAATATCCGTTCTGTGAAAAATGTTACTCTTCCAAATCAACAAATTTTAAAAAGCCAATGGGAAATTTTTTCACATTTAACAGGTTTACTTTTTCAAGACATAAATTTTACACCTTTGGCTTTGATTGGCCAAGATAATATATACAATTGACTGTACCTAGAAAAAGAGTTCAAGGCCCTGCTTATTTACCCATATCATAGCTACTGAAAATATGTTATGCTGGATTCTACACGAACACTACAATTACCAGCATTCAAACATTTTCTGTGAACATGAAATATAGGACGAAGAATTACATCAACCAGTACGATTTTCGACAAACGCTTTTAGAGTTTCCAATCGATACCTATGAAATTGGACTCTTATGGAGAGTGGACACTTCACATTTACCTGAAAGTAGTCAGCAGCGATCCGAACACTTAACTGCATAGAAAGGAAAATGGGCAAGGATCCGACTCTGAGACTGAAATATGGTAACAAAATAAAAAGTTACGTTGAAGAAGGATAAGCTAGAGAGTTAATAGACAAAGAGGCCCGAGTCGAAAGCCCAAGATGTTGGTATTTACCACAATTCCCAGCATTTAATCCAAATAGGCTTTCAAGCAAACAAACTTCGATTAGTATTTGACGCAGCCACCAAATCTAATGGAATGAGTTTGAATGAAAGCCTATCACCTGGTCCTGCCCTTTTGCAGCCTTTATGAAATTCCGCCAAAGCAAAATAAATACCCTTTTGTTCTGATGTTAGAGATGTCATTGATCGAAGAGACTTTTGTGATGATTGTTACTAAATTGCCATATTCTACCTTCGAAATGCAAGTTATGATTTTTTGTGCAACTTTTTCACCCGTATGGTCGTGGAAAATCTTAATGTTAAAGACCATACAGACGATCCAGAAATTCTTGATCCAATCATTGAAAAAAATTACGTAGACGATTATTTGGGTTCGTGCGACATTGAAGAAAATAAAGGCTGTACAGATAGGTAATTGAAACGGTTAAAACATACAAATAATGAGAGGTTTTGAAGTAACGAACTGGTTTTTCAATTCAAACAAGATTATGAGAAATGCACCCAAAAAATTCAAAAAAACGTGGGGACTTGAAACATAATTTTTCTTCGACTCAGAGAGTTGTGGAACTTTATTGGGAATATAAAATAGAAAATGTAAGGTGAAGTGGGGTAAATGTGTTAAAGGGGAACTTGTGTTATAGTCCCGCCAAAAATTTAGAAAATGACAATCAACCAATGCCATCGATGTCAATGTCTAAGCACCATAACTGTTCACACTCCCACCACTTGAAATTTTACGTGCGACTCATCCTTCGTCAGTCAATAAATAGAATTCATTAGGTACTCGTTTATAATAATCTTGTGAGTTGCGTGGTTTTTCTATTTATGTGTGTGAACTTTTCATTTAAAGTGGTAAGTAAGACATTATTACTTGAAGCAGGGTCAATCGAAGCTTGTTTTCAACTAGTGTGTTTATTTTACCAACATTTCAGGATTTTTTCAACTTTTGATACTATCTCACAATAGGAATGTTCACAAAATAAAAAAATTCCGTTTAACCATCATCAAATTATTAAGCATCGTTTCATAAGTAAATCTACAAAATTTTACGAAAATCAGAAAATTCTTTCTATGAGAAAAACGGAGACGAAATATTGATATTCGTTTAAACGCACGAAACGCTGTCTGACGTCACAATGCGTAATGAGTTAGCACGCGCAAGTACAGTGGCGTTACTAGCTACTCAGATCAGCCTCTTGTGACGTTGCTTTTGCGATTTTTGTTGGCAATAAAGACTATTGATATTAATATTATTGTTATTATTATTACTATGGTTCGGTTTTAATTTAACGAGAGTCTGTTTAACGTTTAACAAGTATTTTGATATTGCTGCTTCATGTCGATCTCTGTGTTATAGGGTTTATCGAAATTAAGGTAGAAAAGGTGCTATGGCTAAAATGAAGGAGGGTTTTCAAAAGGCCGATTCACATAATTTGCCAACTGTGGACGTTATCTACTATTTTTTTGTTTATTTCGTTATCTACTATGGTATCAAAATGTTTGGTCAAGTGTCGACTTGAATCAGCTCCAGTCCATTGGTGTAGAAGTAAAACAGACGTTATTAGATGTAGGTATAGTTGCATTTGAACAATGATATATAGTTATTTACCTATAACAAGGGCGGAAAGTTATACTTTCCCGCACGCATTTGCACGAACGACGAGCCAGCAGAATTCGTGCAAGCCGCAAGTGCGGAAAACATACTTTATGCTCGTGCCAGGCCCATTTTTTCTGTGAGCGTGTCGAAAACGCGTCTTCACGCAACGATTTGCTTGCGGAAAGTAGCACATTTTCGCACCTCGTAGAAAAACACGCACGTAGGTACCATTCTTTTCGACTCTGTTCAACTTTGTTTGAGTCTCCCATCATTACACAAACACAGATAATTGGAGTGAATGAAGCTTCTTGGGATAAAGCAACAGTCAGCAACACAATAAATCCAATGTAAACTTGTAAACAAATCTCGCCAACACGCCAGCTGATTTTTCGCTCCGCACAGTGACGTCACAAGCGGTACTCTCGCCGCAGGGGGTCGTTTTGCTAGCCTCGGTAATTTCGTTTTTTTGTTTTCGATTTATCAGAAAAAATAAAGGGTTTCTAGATGTTTTAATGCTTAATACGTGTTTTGTGGACCTAAAACCACCACTTTTTATTGCAATTGAAAAATAGTGAACATCCCTATTGCCCCAGAAATTTTTGCATTTGGGGTAAATGTGTTGTACAATGGCAGGGTTATAGCGTTATAGTATAACACATTTGCCCCTTTATTGTTTCAGTATTGCTTTGGTGCGCAACTACAAAAGAAAGACCACCGATAATAAAAAATATACGAAGGACGATCTAGTATTAGCTATTGATGAAGCCAAAAGAACAACAATTTACAGAGCTTCTAAAATAAATGGAATTCCTTAAGTACGTTACATTACATTTCCGAATCAAAGGTATACGTGGAGCAAAGCAAGGCAAGAAGCTACCAGGACCATCAAGTATTTGCCAGCAGCGTGTGTTATTTGAAGATCTTTTGTTATCTGCAGTCAAACAAACTCCAAAACCATGTTTTGACAAGTACTCTTTCACTTTGTAATGTTTTGTTAATGTTTTAAAAAACTGCTTTTTTTGCCTCTAAATTTAAAAAGTTTATAACTTTTGTAATATTTGAGATATTTTGATCAATAAAAAATCGAAATGCGTCAAATATCCTATATTTATACATTTGCCCCAATAATTAATACACATGCATTGAATTTAAACATACAGCCCATTATCACATTTGCCCCGAACTCTGGGTAAATGTGATATAATGGGCTTGTTTCAAAAAAATACACCCTACAAAAAAAGTATAATAATATCTATTCTGAAAATACATTTCCAGACAATAAACATGTTAGAAATGTATTGTAATTTATTTCAAAATTTTAATGTTTATACTTTTCATTTGGCAGCGCTATAAATTCGAGCTAATGAAAAACTATATCACAATTACCCCATACTTCACCTTACCTACTTTTTGTTTCAAAATTAACACTGTTGACAGAGATATTTCTGAAAATTGTCGACCAACTAAAAGGCAAGTTCTAAAAATTGTCATGTCATTTTTTGACCCGTTAGCATAGCAGGTTTGATAGTCGATTTGTCTATTCGAGGCAGAATACTTATTCATTCAATATATTTGGCGCAGTGGCATCAGTTGGAATGACCGCATAGATGAAGAACTTTTTAAAGTATGGCAATTTTGGTTAAATTATCTTGAATTAGTTGCTCTATCTAAGCATTCCTCGACGTTATCATTCCGTATTTCTGAAGCTAAAAAGATGGAGTTACACGTGTTCAGTGATGCAAGTAAAAAGGTATGTGAATGTGCTGTTTACATAATATGAGTAACTACTTACCAAAGAAAAGATTGAAAATTCTTTTATCATGGCCCAGAGCAAAATTTTCTCAGGGAAAATTTTAACAAATACGTTTTGTTACCCTAGTTATTTTTTCACGAGTTTCCTTTGATCTGCAGTGAACCGGATGTCGGCTGCTGATGCATTTTTGCGAAAAAAATGTGGAACAGCAATGACTTTTTGACAACTTGAAAACGATTGAATGATTTTTTTGAAAATCGGCATTTGACACGGGAGCTTTAGTTTCAAAGTCAGGCCGAAATAGTGTATTTTCGCCAAGCGAGAATTTTTATTTCGACGTTCAGATAACATAGAAATCTCGATTTGATGAAATTTGTTTGATGGAAGTGATGGTTGCACCCTTTATGGTTGCATCGTTGGCCATCAGAGTTATTTCAGTGGTTTTGTGCATTTCTTTACCTTTTGGCGCCACGATGAGCTGATGCTTCAGGATTTTTCCTCGATTCGTTGGTGTTGTTGAGATGGATGAAGTTGAATCACGCCGTGTGTGTCATTTTGATCCCTAATTATGGGTACTTTTATCTATTGATAATAGAGAAAAGTCTGTTGCTGCTTCCAGCGTTACCTTGTGGCATTTTTTTTTTGCGTATACTGTACCTATACATATGTATTTTTCAACAAAATAAACAAATAATTTTTTAAAACATTATTGACACTTAAAATGAACCTGTCTGACTTTACATCTTGCGCAAAATCAGAGATGAGTTTGTTGGTTATCTACACGATCAAACTTGTTATAACCAACGAGTCTGTTCGATGGTCAAAGGGTATAACATTTACCTACGAGCGTGCGGTAAAATATTGTTCTTTACAGCACTTATTTGCAGGTGCGGAAAGTATCACTTTACCGCATAGTGTGCAGTAAAGTAGACTACATAGTGTGCGGTAAAGTAGGTACTTTTATATTCAAAAATCCCTTAAATTCCATAAATTTCAATAATGCCTTTTTTTCGGAGATGTATATGCTCGTAGGTGGAATTTTGTACCTACCACATGCGGAAAGTGCCTTTACCGCTCTTAACGGCTTGAACGCGCGTACTCAGCTTCGCGTCGTTCGGTCAACTGGCGATGGGTGCGGTGAAGTATCACTTTCCGTATTTGTTAGGTGAATAAAAAGGTAGGCGCAGACCGACGCAGGATTGTGATAGCGGGAGCGGGAACGGGAGCGATGTGTTAGATGCGGCAGCGACGAGTTTGCATAGTATGCACACCAACGCGATAGTTTCCGCCATACTCCAAACACGTGATAGCGTCCAAACAATACAAAAACATCATCAAACTATATGCGAACTGCGGAAAAACGCTGCACGCTGCGAACCTTAATTCATTCGCAGACATCCCGCAAATCGCATGCGTTCTCTTCGTACTGGTATGCTCTCCTTCATATCCCGCCATTGATTTGCGTCCCGCAAAAGTTTCGTTCCCGCTCCCGCTCCCGCAGTCCCGCGTTGGTCTGCGCCCACCTTAACTATTTCAATTGCCACAGCGCAAGTCCGTTTACTCTTTCGTGAGACAAAGATGATCGAAGGTGTCATGATGAGCGGTGACAGGTGACACGTAAACTAACTACTGGACAATGTTGTCAGGTCTTTTATTTTCTCCCTATTATTCTTGCGGCATAAAACATTTTTCTTAGTCATCTTGTTTACTCGAAAAAAATTTTGCAATTTGGCGCCACTAATCGTACCAGTGATGACGTATACAGCGTGTCGTTTCTCGCTTTGACTTAGGGTGTTTGCACCACAGATATTGCGCTGATTTTTGCTCTATGCATATTTGGTTTCAGTACATTATGTAACATTCTGAAACAACCCTTGTTTATATCTCGTTTGCATCTTCCTCTTTGCCTAATATGTTAATCAAAATTAAATAATATTTTTCATCATAAATGTATATTCCTAGCTGCGACCGTTGGCGCAAACCGCTAACGACACTGTTGAAAACGTCAGCAATGGTGCAACACCATATGAACTTGATTACAAAAATCCAGGCCGATGAGCAATAGTGTGTAATATCCTTGGTGTAGCCTAGCCGAGTTCAGAAATGAGCGCTTTCCAACGGTCTGTTTTTTAGAATGTTGAATTTATTACGCAACGACGATACGAGCAAACAGCAAACAGCCTAGTTCATGAAATCTTGAAACCGAAAAATACCGCGGTAAGCACCAATATAGTTATTTTCCTAACAAGTGCGCAAAGTGTTACTTTTTTTCATGAACGTATCCGAACTCCGCTTCGCGTCGTTCGTATAACTGTGTTTGCGTGCGGAAAAGACACTTTGCGCACAAACAGAGCTGTTCATCTTAAAGTGTTTAAATTTGATGAGAAAGTTTGTAGATTTTTGCATATAAATAGAGAACAAATCTGAACATGTGTCAAAGTTAATTTATATTTGGTGTTTGTATATAGATGTTGGCTGATATATCAATAAAAATAATTGATTTCTGTAAAAACTTTCTAGAGGTACTTTTCCAAGCAGAATTCAATAACCTACTCAATTTTTTTCCATTTAGTCCATGTTTCGAGATATTGACTAAAGTTCTATTTTTTTTAGTAGTATTGAGTATTTATTAAAGGGTAGGTATTGATAACTCACTGGATAGCTCTGTTCACAGTATTCATGAAAATCGGGAAACGGCCCCTGGCGACAAAACGGGTGGAGATATCAAAATACGGTCATGCACCATTAAAGATTTCATAAAATTTGAGCCTCAGAATGGCGGGCTATTTTTTTGTCTCACTCGGAAATTGATGTTTTCCATTAAAAGTGTCCAAATTGGCCCACCCTGTATGTACAGCTAGTAGGTAGGTATATGCGTCACTGAGCTTTAGTTAATAAATGAATAATATCAGTTGCCTTTCATTTTGGTGGACTTACTGAAGTTAGTAATACTGAGTTTATTTATTTATCCAAATCAAATCGTAAGATAACTCAATTTGAAGAAAGTCTCCTACTCCATTTTCCTCCTATTTAAATATAACTGGTACCTATTTGAGAGAAAATAGTACCTCATAAATTTTATTTGGCTTTATGTCCTCCCAACCCTTATCTATAGTTTTGGAAATGAGTAGGTACTATTATGTAGGTACCTAGTGTTTTTTTTATCAGGGCATACATTATTTGGCATGCACTAAACTCTGCCGGAGCTAATAACTATGAAGTTCTTTTTTATTAAAATTTTTTTTTTTCCCTCGTTTTTGCTTAGTATTTTCCTTTGATTAATTAAGAATTAAAATTTAAAAAAGCGTGACATTATGTTGTACCCTATCCTGTTATTTTAGCAGCTGATGTGTTATGGATAGGACCATCTATACCTACATGTCTGTATCTTGACGTATGGAATAAACAGTGACAGATAAGTTAACAGTTTCTTAACGTTTCTGTTGAAATAACAGAAAATGATACATTATCATGGGCCCGATTGTCGAGACTAAACTTGCCATTAAAGAGCTGATGGACAGAAAAAAACTATGGATTAGAACATTAAAAAATAAAAATAGATGAGAACTGAATATTCTTTACTAGTTTCGTCTGAGCCCTATCATACAGATAAAACTTTTTATATGATCTCCAAATGAGGTTCTATTCTGAGTACGAATCACTTATCACTCTATAATGTACGACAGGGCTTTATCCAGGTGGCCTAATACAATTTTGTTAGTAAACCCTATGGTTGAACGGCTTTTGTATTGATGATTTATCCGAAAACCAATATCCAGAAGAAGTCAGTGATAATAAATAGATTTTTTTGATCTTCATAATTCCGTGAACAGTTAGAGTTCCTTCAGTATCATGAGAATTCAAATTAAATCACTAATATTGTAAAATCTTGCATCATAAATGTTTACAAACTGGCTAGTTGCGATTTGGACCTACAGAAAATCGCACTACCTACCCACCTCATTCGGGCTACTATATACGAAGAAATTTATTAGGTAAGTACCTATAATAATGGAACATTATTATATTAAAAAAATTGTACAAGTAGATAGGTACTTTTCCATTTGCTAAGGCTAATAATAATAATCTGATCCTTCTGTGCCAATATTTTACCTATTCAAAAAATTAACACAATCACAATTATTTTATTAATGTAACATTATTCCAAATTTCTATTCTCCAACATCTGCTAGCTATACAAAATTCCTAAAATTACGAACATCTAACACGAAAAAAACTCAATCTTAGCCTATAGCTTTTCTATAACTTTGAAGTCAAAATTACCTACGCGCAAAACTTGGAAATTGTTTTTCGTCACAAATTCTGACATTCAAATCAGCCAATTAGAAGGGAGTAACGTCAACCGCAGAAAGCAGGAACGTTGCAGAATTTCTAATCTTTCACTAGCGCCACCATTGAGAATCAAGAAAAAACAACTTGAATGTTCTCAATACCTATGTTGTTAGTGAGTTGTTTCTCCGAGATTGGCGATGAAGGGTGTGGAGGTAGCTACATTTGTTTGCTTATTCGGTCCATGTCTGCTTAGTATCGTGGGAGATTGTCAAAATCATTATGTAAAGTTGTGGTGCTCTCGGTGTTATTTTTTCCACACATAGCGAATTGCCATAGTTTTTCATCTTCTCCAAATTCTTCGCCATCGGCTAAAGTAACTGGTAGGGTTTTGTTGAGGGTTTCTGGAAGGAACAGGCAAGCCATTGCACCTGAGATCATAAGCAATCCTGGAAATAACTATTAAATTTAAAATCAAACTTTTTTTTTTCAAATAGCTTACCTAAAATAATTTCTGGGGATGGTAACCAGAAATCAGCTAAATACAAAATTTGGGTACTAAAGAATGTAGCACCATATCCAGCTACATGTATCACAGCTACTCCCTGTCCCCTCACTACTGTAGGTAATAATTCAACTGCATATTGATGCCCTGAATTGTAAGCTATGTTTATTCCAAGCCTAGCGACAATAGCTAAAGTCAAAATAACTATTGGTTCTGGATTCTGAACAAATACTAAATAGATGCCCGCACATGCGGAGAAAGTACCACTAACTAAAAGGGAGCCACTTGCAAGAGCCTTTCTGCCAACAATATCCTGAACAGCTAAGATGAATACGCATGCTGGTAAAATGGTTGATGACGTTACTGTGAATACTACAAATGGTGACATACCAACTCCATTGACATTTTTTGATATAGCGTCATAGCAAAGTGATAATATCATCCTGAAATTACAAATATATCAGGCTCTACATAACACTATTGATAATAAATTAACTTCAAACTAAAACGAAACAAACTGTTTTCGAAAGAAAATCGCAATAATAGTTTATTAAAATGCATTTTAAAAGCAAATGCATCATCTATGTTTCAGTCCCAGCCTGAGAATTTTCAACATGGAACAGTAGGAATCATTAGTCAATGTCTAACGTTTACTTCAAAGGACAAGAGAAGAAAAATAGTTTTACTTTAAATTGTCACTTATTGGTCTTAACTACCTCGAGCATCAAGTTACTAAACTTTCAAGCTTCCTAATGCAAAATCTAATATTTGATCAATCTTTAAATGGAATATTTCATAATATTTAATTGATAAGCATTTATTCTTGGACTCGAATATTTAGAGTTTTTACTTACGATTTATAAATTAGTATTAAGGTTTTTCTTCTCAAATTTGGAGTCTTAACCAATCCAAAGAAATTTTCTGAATTTTCCTGCTTCTTGTTAATATGTTGGTTAGAATAAACTTTAAGACCTTCAATGGTTTTGGGATCTATTGTCTTCCTATTAATTTTAGCAATCCTTTGGAAACATTTGATAGCCTCCTCGGTTCTGCCCTTACTCAATAGCCATTGAGCACTCTCGGGCACGATAAAATAGAATAATAGTACTGGTACATGAGAGAAAGAAATAATTATCAAAAAATTTCTCCAGTTACCCACCCAGGAAGCCACCCATGGTATGGCCATACAAGATAAAGAGTAGAATAAACCGATACATATGTTTAGTCCAAAAGTTCTCATGCTTGGTCTGAGGTACTCCATAACTACAATGAATATAAATCATATACAGGATGTGATATAAAGCATAAAATTATATTTGCAATATACATATTAACGATATTTTACTTTAGGTGGATTAGAGGTAAGCATGACAGGATCATAATAAACCTCATGCAAAATGCCGTAAATGTCATTATTAGATGGTGTCTGCAGGAAAGTTGGAGCATCAACACCAGCAAAACCATAATTGTATCTTTTACAAGGAAAAGGAGACTAAATCTAACAGCTCAAACCCTGAGATACAAATCAACTTCGCGAGTGAAGTCAAATATCTGAGAGTCACCCTAACCAACATCTTAAAAGAGTAACCGACCGGGCAATACCCACATATTGGACATGCCGGAGATTATTCCGTTTCCAAGCTTACAAGCTTACACAAAATCATGCACGAAAAATATTTTTTTTCTCTAATCATCGTAACATCCACCGATTTCCATACGACCATTTCCATTATCATAGGCGATCACTCGATACCGAGTATGATAACCTATTGTCTGTATTATTATATTTAAATGAATACTTTCAATATGACTTCTATTTTATTCAAAATCGACAATACCCTTGACAATACAATTGGCTGGTCTTTACCTTTGGGTTATTAAAGGTAAGTAAGATCACCATACATCTTCCTTTTTTAAATGCAACAAAAATAAATATTACTAGTAACATACAAAAAAGATCAATAACATATTATTATATATTACATTAAATAATATTTGAATCTAGTGGGAAGAGGTCTCTTTCAGTTTTTATCTCTTGTATAATTTGTTTCATGTTGTTTGCTGTGGTTTTTCTGTGTATCTCTTTTATTTTGATCTTTTTTTATCATCGAAATAGTTGGATTAGAATCAGGCCTATTAATCGGTTGATGATCTGTCATGACCGGTTCAATAATTGCATTATTTTCTAGTAGTGGTTGTAAATGTCTTCTATCTCTTCTTAATATCTTATTATCAGTTTCCACCATGTAAGATCTTGGTTCAACTTTTCGTTTACTAACAATTTTTCCTTTTTTGTTTTCTGTTATTATAAAAACTCTCGTTCCTTCATTTAATTCATCTAACTCCTTTGCTCTATGTCGTTTATCATAATTTTTCTTCTGTTGTTACATTTCAGTTATCATATTTCTTCTAATTTATGATTCGGTAATGTAGGAATTAATTTTTTATCTAATACAGGCAAATTTTTCCTTAGATTTTGACCCATCATCAATTGAGCAGGTGACGCAGATTATCGGTTCAACTCCTGGATTTTTATGTTCAAGGCATTTTTCACAGTTATTAACTTTTTCTTCAATATGATTATTTATTGAAGGTTACCAAAGTATTTCCTTTGCTCGCGCCTTAGATCTTCTTGAATAAGCAGAGTGCAAATCTTTTAGACATTTTTTTCTTAAATTTTTGGGTATTACAATTCGATCTTGATATGTCAAAATTTCGTCAATTACAGCAAAATCTTTTTTAAATTTGTTTTCAACCTCCGCTAATAAATGTCGCTCAGTTCTTGTTGTATTGGTTTCTGCTGAATTTCGTGGAAGATGTATGTCTGTATGACCATATACCCATGAGCCCTATCTCCATTAGGTAAAAGCTGTTTAGTTGCCACCTAGTTGATTTCACACTTTTCTCAGAAAAATCAAAATTTTGAAAAAATATAATCATCGGATCAAACAATGCTTATGCCCAATTTGAGCCGATTCTGGTTTGAACTTTTTTTTTATTTCGCAGAATCAATTTCGCAAAAATCAACTAATCACCCCAAATCTGCCAAAAACTATCACATACTACTTCAGAATATTACAAAAAGTACCACGATTGGTATAAAAATACCATTTGTTTCCACAAACGTGTACATTAAGCTGAGCTACAACCGTGAAATCCTCCTAGCTATTGTTTGCCCAGCGGATCTGAGTCTACGAAAGGAATTCGGACGTAAATGTGCCATGTTGCCACGTTTAATTATAAAAAAGCGAAAATACTAGGCATGAGAATAGTTAATTTGAAAATCCATTTTTTAATGACAAAATATTGATAACAATAATAAAATGCTAAATATTTCAACGTGGTTGTTAGATCTATCCTTATTTTAATCCTGATTGCTTCAATTTGTTCTATTGTAAAAAATAAACATTTTCTAAAGATACCATCAGCTTTTGACAATTTGGCAAGCATGCGTCCTGGATGAACCTGATTGGTGAAGTTTTTGGCAGGATCGCCGTTGTCATGGGGAACCATACGGTTGTCAATGAGCTAACGTCACCTTACGTCTTGCCATTGGCCAGGGCTGACGTCATTTTATCCTCCCATCTTGGAATATCGGTTTATATTGAAATATCCAGTGGCGGAGATTTGGTCATTGCTGATTTTCGTGTACGAGTTACAATACGATAACACTTCCAAAAAGTTCCGCACGCAGCTGGGTATTTTATGAATGAAATCAGCCATTTTTTTTCACAACTGCATTCCCCTTACCGTTGCCCCGTAGACACAGACTCGCTGGGCAGACATTAGGAGTGTAGGTATTTATTTGATAATAATTATCATATCGCTAAACCCCTTATAACTTTGTTCAGATAATAAATTGAACTTTTCTGCATTAAATAATGTACCTTCCATGTACCTGGATCTGGAAGTCACTAGGCGGCAGAGCCATCCCGGTGATCAACCGAATCGAAAAAAAATCATCTTCGTTAAAGCAACAATAACAAGGCACAGGGCTTGATGGTAATGTATAAGAGATACATTCCAATTCGACATAAGTACCCAGATAAATTTAAAATTTCACGATAGAAAATTTTTACGCCACAGAACCTGTCAGAACTATACTTACCAATAATATACATCATAACAAAATTAGCATCTGTAGCACACCCAGCAATAAATCGACTAATAGAAAAAACAATTGCATTATTTGATAAAGTTGTGATTCCATTGCCAACAAAAGCAAACATATTAGCTAATACCAAGACATGAAGTCTTCCGATATTGTCCGCTAATACTCCTAGTACAATTCCCCCTAGAACTGAGCCGATAAAGAATACTGATTGACCTAATACTGGTTTCCAGCTATCTGAACATACCCAGTTCAGCTAAAAATATGTTATAGTATCTATTCATTAACATTAAATAGAATTAATTCAAGTTTTTACCTCCTGCACAATGCTTATGTATCCATATGTATTGGTGTCATTATAAACCCAACCCGTGTCGCACATTTCCTCCAAATATTTCGAACCATTTTTAAAAAATTCGATGGAACACTCCAAAGCTAACGTTTCTGTTTGGTTGTATGAAGTAGAGTTACATCTATATTCAGGAGTAAGACTGCTAAATGTTTGTCCAAAATAATGAAATGCTGATAAAATATTTATTATACTAAACAGGCAGGTTAATATTATTTGATATCTGGAAAAATCGCCAGCATAGGCGAGCATACGATCTACGTCGATTGTTTCGTCATTGGCCATGGTATCTAAAAAGAAAGTTTTTTTTGATTATACACTTTTCAAATAATTGAAGCATTGATTTATACAAGGTTATTGCCATATTAGATAGGTACTACTCATTTGCTTATTATTTTAACAAGACATTGAATTCGATCCAGAACATTCGCTATTCGATTGAAAAAAATCGAGGAAAAATATATTTTCCTTACGAAAAATCTCATGATTAAATTGGAAATTTACAGTGTTGTTAGAGAATTCCTTTTCGTTGATAATATCCGGCTGTAAATATCCTATATTTTTTGCAGTCGTAGTTGGAAATTGTTCTTCTCGAACACATTTCAAAAATTTTTCAAACTTTTTATGCTTTATCCTAAAACTTACAATTTGGTGGGAAAATATTATGTACTTATAAGCAAGAAATATACTTCCTGGTTAGTTCCATCATATTATTATATTAGGTCAAAATTTTAAAATTTTCCAGAAATTTTAATAATTTTAAAACATTTCACAGGATCAAATTCCCCTACTTTTGCACTCATCCAATTAGGATTATCTAACTTATTAAGAAGTGGATAATTATAAGTCATTCTAATTTGTAATAATTAATAACACTCATATTATTTTCTTGCTGATTTGGAGTCTAAGGCGACGTTCCGTAAGTTAACCAAGATTCTTGGTTTTTCCGGTTCCCGTACCGTAACCTAACCACTCCTGAAATCTGGTTAAGTTATGAAACGCGGTTCCTGAAAAATTCGGTCCCAACTGTCACCGAATCTACCGATCAAAAAGCTTTAGTTCTTTCAAGGTTGTTTCGGTTTGTTTTCAATTTTTGACATTTGTTTGTTAGGTTAGGTGATAATTTTTAAACTTTTTCGTTTTTCTTCTGCTTTCGAAGTGTATTCGCGGTGAAAATGGAACAAGGGGTAAATATCACATTCATTCATATCGATTTTTTACTACAAATATATTTTTAAGAGGATAATATTCTATCATCAAGCATCCAAGCCAAACCAAAGCTGAACCAAACCGTTCCACACTTAAACCGCATTTTCAGGACCCAGACTGTCACCATAGACGAACCGCTTCATACCGATCGGTAACTCTGGTTAAGATACGGAACGCCGCCTTAGGTTTTCGAGTTCGACACATGATTGCATTTTGCCAACAAAAAATTTGCCTATAAACGTACTTATCAAAATATTTTCATTATATTTACTTTATATTTATTGTTCATTTTACCAAAATGCCTTTTCAAGAACGTCACTACATTTACCTTCTAATTCTGATGCACTTTTCCAAGGCTTTTTCTTATAGTTATCTACTCAAAGACGCGGGATAAAAATATTTCAAAAGAGAACATTACTCAAAGCCTTTTATCACCATTTAAATAAAATATAACTTATATTTTATTTACTGCAATCCATTCCAGTTTGTTCCACAGACAGTGTGTATGTGGAACATTATATTCGCAAATAATAAAACATTGGTAACAGCCATGAACAAATTATTATTATATTTCCATTTTGAATTGGAACTGGTATTTTGCTTGTTGAGACTAAAATAATGAAATATAAAAATGATAAAACATTGATTTTTTGGAAAAATCGCCCAGGGATTTGCTGTACTGATTATCCGTAATAAAACGGTCACAAAAAACATTTCACGAAAATAAAATTGTATAGATATATTTATTTTAAATATCCGAGGATATTTTTGCACTAAGTAGTGGTTTTAATGCTTACAGTTTACAGAATTCCATATCTAAAATTTTTTTTTGAGAGTTAATTTAGCCACATTTTCTTTTGAGTGACTTTTCAAATAATAATATGCCTACTTCCAAAGGGTATGGTTCTTCGTCATACTCGTGATCAAGTTGGTCATCCCAACTCTATGCTTCTCAAATAAGTCTCCTCAGGAAGGCATTCCTCAAAGTCTACTTACGCCTGAGTGGTTCTTTTTTCCATGGACTGACGTCACGGGAAAAAGAAGATTGGTCACTTGTTGACTGCCATACTGTCAGCCGAGTTGTCTGCGCCAGCGCGGACTGTCGCAGCACTCATAATATTTCTTATTGCAGGAATCTGTTTGGGGGATAATATTGAGCTTTGTTCTCTTTTTTTTTTTCTTCTTGGCTCGCCAATTTTTTCTTTCGCCAGTTTGTTATGGCGATCTATTGCCGATTTCCTTTAGCCATACTCTACAGTCACGTTTGTGATGTCCTGTTCTTCTGCAGAGGTAGCATTCGGTGCCCTATTTCAAGTTTCTCATTGATGGATAAAAGCTACCAGAAGGAGAGATCACAGGCGTACTCTACAGTCACGGTCAAAAAGTTTTATTATGCAGCGTTAGCATTCGGTGCATCCTTTCAGATTCCCTCGATTGAATATTCTGATAACAACCTGTTACGATAAATTTATCATTTACGTAACATGTTCCATCCCTTCCAGAATCGGCAGAATGATAATTCATAACTTAAGTAATTTAAAAGTATGTGCAAAGTTTGATTGATTCAATATAATATCAGTACTGCTATCTATCCATAATGAGCATAAAAATGCAAATATCTGTTATTAAAAGAAGGTACCGCCATCTAGTACCTGATAGATTTATTTTTTAAAATAAGATTTTTATTATTTCTCATTGACAGTCATTCGTATTTTCATTTAAAGAAATTATATTTATCTCACTTTCAGCAAATAGATATATTTCTGTCTTTCTCTAACTTCTGATTCTAAAATGATTATTTTTGGCTAAATGACCTAATTAATTAGTGGTTTTCTGTTTTCAACATAACCTTAATTTAAATTATTTTAATTTATAAACAAATAAAATAACACTAGTTTTATCTATTTCCTTTTAATAAACGTGGTGTTTCATTGATTAGGTGAGCACGGTCTTTCGTGTATGTTGAGTGTTGTCTTCTGATTGGTCCATGGTTACTACGCAGTTAAGTATAAAAAAACACAAGATTGGTTTCTTGCAGGGTTTTGCTTCTAAAACGGTCTATTTTCTGGCTGACCACTAAACAGGCGAGTCGATTTCATTTTTGTATTTTTTTTTTACATTTCTAGATTTTCCCTTGATATTTTTCAATTTATTTTACCATCAGTGTATACTATCATATCACTGTTGAGTTTTTACCCGATAAATCTTATCTTATCTACCTTTAGAATATAAATATTATATTTTTTTTTTTTTTATCTAATTGTGTGCCTCCATTTTGTGATTGGTGTCCCACGTTTTTCCGAGGTGAGTCAATTGAGAGTTTTGGGCTAATATATAGGTACAGTTGCTTTGGTTTTCGGAATCAATTGTTAGTGTGAAATTATTGGACTCTAAATAGAGTCGGTGAACCAAATTTCTGTGTCCATCCCTAAAAACACTTTACCGAATCCAGGCAGAGGCCTGTATAGCTATTTATTGTTTGACTCCTTCAATTATCTTCTCGAGTAGGAAGGAATACTTTTTCCAATTTGCAATAGTTGCTCATACTTTCCTGATTCTATTGGAAAGGAGTGTCTGCACAACAATGGTTTTATAATAAACTAATTTTAATTAAAATCTTCTTTGCAAGACACTCGCTTTTTGACAGAATTCAGAGATTTAATATTCCAAATCTCGGTGAATCTGATACTGCCTTATTCTTTTCTGGGTACCAACTCGACATAAATGATCACTGTTTGGAATCTGGATCAGCTAGAGTGACGTCACACCAGCAATCTATTCTCTTTCCTGGATACAGGAAACAACACGAAGAGCTCCAGTTCACGGAAGTGAAACCCCAACATCTATTGAAGAGCTCCGAATTGGAAAGGTACAAATTGTATCAGATTCACCAGAACAACCAAACTGTTAACTGTCAAATTTTAAAGAAAAGTAACATTGGTACTACATTTTAAACAAACATAAAATAAAATAATTGTTTGTTGGATTTTGAGTGTTTTCATTTGCACATAAAGGGGCTACACGTTATCTTTATTTTTGAATTCCACGACCCTATAGGTTCTCTTGTCTTAAAGTGCAAATAACAAGCTTATTTGTAACAAACCTTCCGCATTTCTTCCAGAAGTTTTTTCATCATTGTGTCTTTCATTTCTCCTTTTTCTTCTCGTTATGAGAAAGTTTTGATCGTTGATTTTCAGCGCATTGACGAGACCTTCGCCGATGCTTGATGATTTAGGTATGAGCATTCTCCGTACATTCATTTCTCTAATTCCGTTGATGAACTTTTGAGTCGCTAGTTGTTCTCGTGATCTTGCTGTTGCTTCCGGATAGGCTAAATTAATTAGACGGCGGATATCTGTTCTCGTGCACATTCCATAACATTCTCTTTTGTTGTTCTTACCTTCACCTGGTACAGCTGCCGTCAATGTTGATACTTATAACGATGCTCTTATAAATCAGCAAACGCAACATGGTTTTGTTCCAAGCTGAAGGAAGAGTCTCTAATAATAGATCTAAGGCAAGGCTACGCAGTGCTATAATATAATTTCCTGATCGCAAATCACATGCCAACTTTACAATTTTCTTCTGGCTCCATTTTTTGGGAGGTATATCCTTGGAGTTAACTCCACCTCTAGTTCTGAGAGGAAGTTGGCGGAGTTGCCCATAGGAATTCCTCAGGGCAATATCATGGGACCCATTTTCTTCCAGGTACCTATATAGAAATATCTCTGGAATTCCCGTGAATTCGTGTTTCTTCAAATTACATATTATATTTTTTATTAATGGGTTAGTAGTAATTTTTGTTCATACTATGCCTATCCAGAATTATATCAACAAAATTTGGCAATCTTTTCATTACAATATGAGTGATCGTGTCAGTACTAACCATTTCGAACATAAAGTTAAGGTAATCCTTTTTATTTTATCTACCAAAGGAGTCATTTATAAGTGTATCCTAATCGATCTTTGAGAGATATTTAAAAAAATCAGATAGAAGTAATAAAAGTTTGGTTTATTATTCTCCTGGAACTTATAGCTTAAATAGAGATAGATAGAAGGGCTCTTCTATTAAATTTATTTTCCCCACTACCGTGAAAATTTTATTCGGAAAAAAGATTGGATATTTACAGAGAAAGCAATAATTCACAAATTCTTTTGTTGCAATTCAGATTACTGAAACCGGACCGAAACAGTGGAAAGAAGGAGGCACAATTAACGTTGAAAATAGGCCCCCGTAAATTTCAATCAAATTTCAATATTCTAAAGATACCATTGCGAAAAAAAAATTGAAATGTAAACAGGATCGTATGTCTGTGATAGCAGATAAAGCTCATCAAAGTACGTTGGTTCTGCTATGCTATGCATAGGAAATATCCGAGGAAATATCCCTACGTGGATTTTCTTGAATATCTCGAAAAATACTAATCCGATTTTGACGTTTTTGGGGTCCTTTTGTAGGTCTCAAACTCCAAAAAGGTCAAAATCAAATCCAATCCAATAATGATACCTTTAAAATATTGAACTTTGGTTGAAATTTACGGGGGCCTTTTTTCAATGTTAATTGTGCCTCCTTCTTTAATATTTTTATTTTCCTTGAAACATTTATCATGACAATGTTTGTTTATTCAATAATAATAAATTCCTATACCTTTTTCTTAATTGGGTGGGCTGTGCTAAAAATAACTAATATAACTTTTTAGGTTAAAGGTTTTCAGGTTATTACGCAAATTAATTTTGTTCATGAGCAAAAAGTGGTGTAAATTTACTCCAAAATTGAACAGAAAAGTCAATTTGTAATATGCATATAATTATTGCTGAGAGTAAATACCGCCGCATTAATTACATGGCCATATTAATGATGATAATGAATAACAAACTTGTTTAGGGAATAGCCTGTTGGGCCGTTAAATTAGGCATTAATTTCTATAATTAACATATGAAACCGCAATCCATACTGTATTAACTGAATCGAAAAAACGGATTAAAACAAAAAACAAGTAGGTACTAACCACTATCACCCATCTCTAATGATTCATTAATCTTAATAAATGAGATAGCGTACATAATAAGATAAGTTAGGGTGATTAAATTTGCATTTTGGAAGCATTTTCTTTGCTTTAATTATAATAAATATTATTGTTTTTTCCGAAAAAATATTTCTATAAAAATGTCCTGCCTACATTCTAATTGAAAACAGAATCTTGCAAATTACTGCAAGCATTTGCTTATTTGCCTAAGATTGATTGAAATTAGGCAACTTGTCCTGTAACTATTAATCAATATTTAATCTTCCATCCTTAGTTAGTCGGATAATGAAATAAATTGACTATTTAACATAGCGGCGACTAAATCCCACCCCTGTTATCTAAGAAACGGAAAATTTTAGAAAAAATCCCCGAAACATAACTTGGAGTTTGGAGAAAAATTCAACCCCCAGAACCACCCCTCAAAAAATCTTAAATGGAAAGAGGGTCAAGTGAAATGATACATCGTTCCAAAAGATCTTTCGGCCCTTATCTAAAGTCTGCTGTCACCCCTGTTGATATGACCGTTTGTCAAAATCTTCAAGCAATTAATTAGTGTTTGTTTTTAGTTATTCAATAACTAATCACATGAGTAGCGACTTCAAACCTGGATGGGGTATTATGATGAAGGTCAGAAGACATTTAAAATAATTTTTCTATGGTGTTGGGATAGCATAGTTCATAATTCAAATTTTTGAGGCAAAACTAACTCCTATCCGAAGAATTAAGTCAGAGCTTATTTAATAGATCCTCTGACGCTCAGCATACCCATCAGAGGTTTGAAGTCGTTAGACTAAATTCGAAGTTGAAAAAGATATTGACTAGCGTGGAGGGAAAGTTAAAGGGGGTGTGAGCCAAAAAAACAACTTGGGCGCTTTAAGTCAAGAAAAAAAATCTAATAGTTCCTGAGAAAATCCCTTATGAAGATAAATTATGCGGGAACTTGTGACGTCACACCGGCTAACCGCCGAAATCACAGCCTCCTGTTTGTTCAGTCATCAGTGAACCGTGCCCTATACTTTGAGTATTTGTAATTCGCTCTAAGTGAGATCGTTGACTTTTGTTTTGCAAATATTCACACGAGTTAATACTGTGCCTCCGAAGCCGGTGTGACATCAGAGCCTAGGCGTTTGTCACTTTTAACCGTCCTAAATCGAAAACGGTTTATCGTAGCAACATTGGGATTAAATATTTATTATATAAACTGCTGGAACTTCGATACGCATAAAGAAATTATTTGCCTATTTTTGACGTCAAATATCTCAGAAAGTATAAGAGATATTTGATTGCGGTTTGAAGCATATTGGGGCGCATTGTTTGGTGTTCAAGGTATATGGTATCGTAAAAAACAACTTGAATGGTTTTTGAATAAATCTCGTAGTTTTGCAGAAATTTCAATTTAACTAAAAAACGACTTTCATCACCCTCATTCTTTATCTCACTTATTCGAAACAACAATTATTGTTGGTTCAACGTGTTCGTCTTTTTTTGTTTTAAGAGATTTTATACGGGGTGAAAAAAAAAGTAAGTTTTTAATACTAATTATTGGGTGGTCCGATTATGTGATGTGTCAATTGTGTGATGCTCCCCTAACTCCCCCACCATCAAATTCTGGGATACTGGAGGATCAAGAACACATAATTTCTTCTGTGAAAACAGCCAGAAAATCACCTTTTCTAGGTACATTCAAAATCGACAAAAAAAAAATAACTCTAGCACAGTCTGAATCGCAAGCATTCCATAAAGAGGTCTGCGTTGGACGTCCTCACTATAAGCTGCTGATATGACGTCACTAGCAAGCCCAGAATTGGATGGAGAGGGAGTAGGGGAGTATGACACAATTGACACATCACATAACCCAGCATAATCAGATTATGCTTGATTATCCTCGCGAAAAATTGCCTATTGTATGACCATTCTGAGAGCAAAATATGATTATTTTATGTTTCCTAGGTGAAAAAGCTATTCTGTTCTCGAGACGCCGACATATTTGGTGAATTATCAGAAGGTACCATGTCATAAGGGGGACTATTTATACAGGGGTGGTAAAAAGTACCGGAACGGTTGAATCTCTTCCAAACTTGCTTAAAAAAACTGCATTCTCAGATTTCGTTATCTGGAGGTTTCCGGACATACAAAATTGAATGATTCAATGATATTGACGCTGCTGCCAGATCCACCAGCTTTGCCCTACATCATTGTCCAATTTCGTTTGCCCAGAAACCTCCAGATAACGAAATCTAGGAAAACAGCATAAGTGGGTTTGGAGAGATTCAACCGTTCCGGTACTTTTTACCACCCCTGTAGCCCCCTTACGACATGGTACGTGCTAATAATTACAATTCATGTAATTAACCCCTAATTGTTGCAAGTCACCTCGGACGAGCAAAATTCTCTCCTACACCTGTTTTTGGTTATCTCTCTCTCACTCTCGCCGGGCTCCAAAGTATCTGTATATCCTTGTGTTTCTTTTCATCTCAATTCTCAGTGGAAAATTCCTTAGCTGTCAGTGCGAATAGTGATAAATGGATAAATAATCGCCTTATGGATTTATCTTTATGAACTGGATTAAGCAAGTAAGAACGTTACAATTTCTCTAACAGTCGAACAATAAGTTAATAAATACTGATTAGTGATTCGCTTGAAATGCACTATAAAGTGAAGTGTTTTCTAACCTTTAATGCAGGAATTTCAATAAATAAAAGAACTTTCAAGGATCAATAAACAATTTGTGATTACAGTGAACTGATTGAAGTTGACGAATTATTTATGTTGTGCTCTCGTGCATTTAATTAGTTAATGTGTGTTCTCGTTCATTGAACATTTAACTATATATGATATTATTATCATTATCAGATTTCCCTACTTTTTATAAATCAAGATACTTTACTTTAAAAAACTTTGCTTTAGATTAGTATAAAATTTGTAGTTCGACTGGCAGAGTCCAATTAGGAATTTTTGGATAGGAATTGATTGATAACTATACCAAATTACTTTCATTTATTAATTAAATTGATAATTATTCTATTTCAGCGTTTTATTTGTATAAATGAGAATCAAGGCACCCCTAACTCAATACAAGGCTTAAATGATCCAACACCTAATGGTTAATTTTAACAGTCAGTCAAAGTAAAAACTTTTGGCACCCCTGGTGCGGTTTAACCAAAGCCCAAAAAGTGGCTAGCTAGTTCCGTCACAGTACCTATGTTTGAAAAGAAATGGCGACGCCCTGAAATTTGTTAAACTTTGCACTGTTCAATTGTCCACCCTGTATGTTGTAGATAACGTTCTGTTCATCAGCACAATACCATATATAGTATGCTCCAAAGATAGTCGAGATTCGTACAAAAAATTATGTTTATATTATCAGCCAACCTGCATTTAGTCAAGGAGCACGTATCAGGATCCGCTTAGTACAAGATTATATTGATTTGAAATTATTTGGTTTAAATTGTTGTAAATAATGTTTAAAATTATTTTTCATCCAGAACAGAGCTTTTGGACTAAATTTATTCTCAACCCTTATCTGTAGTTTTTGCTGCGGCTTTTGTTAATCGGGGCATCGCCGATGAAGAAATTATTTTTTGTAGGAATCTTGAATATCTGTGGCGGCGACTATACCTTGAACATCAAACAATGCGCCCCAATATGCTTCAAACCGCAATCAAATATCTCGTATACTTTCTGAGATATTTGACTTCAAAAATAGGCAAAAAATTTCTTTATGCGTATCGAAGTTCCAGCAGTTTATATTATTCTAAGATTTTAACTAAAACTTTAATTTTTGGGTCATACCCCCTTTAAAGCGGAGACACCTCCCACGCAGCATCAAAGGAGCGGAAACGAAGATCGGAACTTCCAATAAGTCGTTGTTACGTAATTACCACTAAAAAAACGCCTTTCTAGTTTTTCCTACATTTATTCAGGCTTTTTTGGTTATTCTGTATTTATTATTGCTACAATTTGGAACAATCATAGTTTCAGTACTTCTAGGTAGCTTTTGAAGCTTCTGGAACAGGACTGTTACTATGTAAAGTCGGAAAGACTTAAAAATAATATTGGATTGTCGCAGTAACTTTATTTTGTTACTCGTATATCACTTCAAAGTTTTTTTATTACTCTATTGTATTTTTGAAAGTAACTACAACGTGTTTGCTAGTTTTGAAATTCCTTCAAATTTATGGAACTATGTAGTAATATTTTAGGTAAAGTTAAGTGTCTCGCTACTCACGAAAACTACTTTGAAGTAATTTTGACTACCCACTCTGTTTAAAAATTACGACAAAGTTCCAATTACTAAAAAAAAAACACTTCAAAGTTATGGTCACTTTGAAGGGACGAAAATATCTATACTTGTCGGCAATTATTCACATAATTCGTTCGAGAATGCACTTCGTAATAACTAAAGGTTGAAGTTTCAATTGGAACTTCATAGTGACAATGGAAAATTTATCGTGGCTTCGGGAGCTTCGAGATTGTTTTGCAGTTATCGCAACTATAAAGTTTGAAATCACTAGAATAAATATTCTACTCAATGGTAATAATAGTGACTTAGAAGTGATAAAAGTGTAGAGGCCGTCATGTGCGGTAAAGTGACAAATCCTTCAAACACACGTTTCGCGTGTTACTAAATTCACCAAAATGTTGCACCGCCACGGATGCGGTGATTACGATTCACTAATGCCAATGCCAAACCACAGCTTGCCAAATCCTGTTTAATTTATCATTGGCTTCTCGAAAAAAAGTGTTACCTATCGGGAAAATTAATTTTTCTACTGACGTTCCATAATACGCTTATCAAGCGATTAAAATCTGTTTCATAATGAATTTCATTATGATACAGATTTTTCAGCCGCTGGAATCGAGTTATTTTGAACATGAACAATGTTTATATAAAAATAACATACTTGCTTTGGATTGTTTCTACTAGTACTTACCAAAAAAAATTAAAAAAATTAATAAATCGGGTGAGGAATTTATGCCCAAATGACGTCTGGAGCTTAATTTTCGAAATTGTCAATAGTTGTCAACAATTGTCACCAGTTGAGAAGTTAACTATTCTTAAAATAAATATGTTTCGTTTATTAATGTAAGTAGAAAAAATAGTGTATGCAACTCTCATGTAATGGCCATTAATACACTCGCATGTTAAATACCAAACTCGCCTGCGGCTCGTTTCGTATCCTTCAACCTGCTCGTGTATTAATGGCTATCATTACATGATCATTGCATAATATACTATTATGATATCGTGAGTTATAAGTTACTACTTTCCCTGACGTTTTCCAATCTCTCCAAATGCTTTAGGCTAGGAAAAAAACCAGGAATGCAGGGCCTATTTTGGTGGAACTTTTTCTCAATTCGAAATGTGAGAAATATCAAGTGCTCAGAAAAATCTGAAGGACACAAATATATTTACCAGGATCTGACAGAGGAAGACTTAAAACTCCCTAATAGCGCCCCCCATACACTTATCGTCGCTGTTAAGGTGACAACAGCACTCCGCTGTATCTTTGGTTGCCTATCTTTTGGAAAAGGTCTTGCTATCGATTATTTCTCAAAAATAAAATTAACCACGCTAAACATTGAGAAAATAACTCCATAAACCGATCAAAAAATGCTTCATACCAAATTTGAGCCAAATCGCTTTGAAGGTGTTAGATAATCTATCAAAGAATGTTTAGGCCAAACTTGAGCCAATTCTGATGTGCCGTTTTTTTTTTGCACCTTCAAAACGATTTCACTATAATAGGCCTATGTGTGCATGTGCATGCGGTGTTGTTTCCACCTTAAGACTAAGTTTAGTAAACTCAGAGGACACTTAAGGAACACCTACTAGTCTTAAAAAGATATTAGAGGAAGGGGACTGCAGTTAGCGCCTCCTATTAATCGCGATAGGTATCTCCAGTTATTCTAAGGTGCAATTATCAGAACCATCCAAAAAATTTAACACCCTGTATCAAATCTTCTTGAAATACGGAAAAAGATAAAAATTATGGAAAAAAAATAACGATAAAAATGGAATAGCTGAGAGAAAGAATCAGGGTGATGAAAGTATCGTTTTTCAATTAAACTCTGATTTCTGGACGATAGATATTCAAAAGCCCTTCAAGTTAATTGTTTTTTACAATTGAGCGAATGATTGTTTTAAAACCTAGAAAAAAAAGTATGTTTAAAAAGAAATGAAATTTGTTAAAATTTGCACCGTTTTAGTTTCTACCCTGTATGTTGTGGCATATATTCCTAGGTATCAAAAAATCCCCATCTACACTAAGACCAAACAATGCGCCCTAATATGCTTCAAACCGCAATCAAATATACCTTATGGTTTCTGAGATTTTAGACTCCAAATATGGACAATTTTTTTCCTTTGCGTATCGAAATTCCAGCAGTTTATGTTGCCCTTAAATTCTGCCATCTCTTACGTATAACATCCAAAGCTGTTCTAGATGATAATGTCTTTACAGACACTTGGAATGTAGCAAAAGTTAAGCAACTTCTTAACAAAATATATTATGAAAGATATTGATGACCTAAGATCTATAAATATCTTGTCATGCTTATCGAAAATGCTAGAGTAAAACATGGACATCCTCATAAAAGAGTATCTTCAAAAATATAAAGTTTTACCTGATCACACAGTAAAAAAAAATCATGCAAAATTTTACACGAAAAGTGGTCTATATAAGGCCACATCAATTTGTGTATATTTAACACCAAGGTTTTTGGTAAATTTGACGAGAATTTGCGTGAAGAATTTACACAAAACGGTGTTAAACATAATACACCATATCATGTAACTTTTACACTAAGTTATATTAAATATACACACAACAGTGTACGTATTTCCAAATATGCGTGTTGTATTTACACAAAACAGTGTTAAATAGAATACACCGAATAGTGTTAATGTACAGGATGGAACATTCTGTTTTTTGTATGATTTTTTGGAAAGTCGCATTTTTTACGACTAGTCTGTTGAAAATATTTGATATTTCGATAGTTATTTTTATTTTACTTTATTTTATTTTCTGATGTTTCATCCTTAACTTTTTCAGCTTAACCTATTTAATTTAATGGGACGTATAGGTAATCACCATTCCTCACAAACCTATTAAATTAAACTGGTGAAACTAAAATTATTGAGGATAAACATTAAAATAAAATAAAAATACCTAGCTATCGGATCAAATATTTTCAACCAGAATAGACGTGAAAATGTGCGACTTTTCCAAAAATCATACAAAACACATTAAAAGACTGTTCATTTATGGCGTAACTCTTTAGTTTTGGAGACTTTGGTTTTGGTTTCTAATGATTTTTATTGTAGACAACAACAAACGAACATCAATCATCCCATCAGCGCATCAGCATGTTTGGAACTGATCAATGTCACACAAAAGAAGGTAGAGGACGGAGGGCTTGACCCGAAACACTATTGGGTGTATAAACGTTCGTCTATCGTGTAAATTTTAACATTTTTGGTGTTGATTTAATGAGAATAGTGTAAAAAATTACACATTGTCATGAGAGTAACACGGAACCAGGATATAAATTTGATTCAACGCTGTATTGTGTAAGATATCAGTTTACCAAAATACTGTTGGTTAAGTGGCCGGCCCTTTACGAATAATGGTGTATAGTTTTTTACACACAACGTGTTTACGACTGTAATTATACACGGGATTTTTTTTTACTGTGCACTTAACAGGGTTCAGATTGGGGTATAGCTGAGTAATTGCATATATACTGGAAAAACCACCAAGCCTTCCAAGAATCAGGGTCTTAAACTATATTGGTTTCACTGGTTCTGCCACTGATCTTATGCCCAGTTACATTGATAAGTGATAAACGTTCACACTTTGTTGAATCGGATGGACAATAGACAAACCAAATTAGGCAAGAAATCAAGGCGTACAACAGGTCTCGATAATACTCTATTTTTTTTTAAACTATTTTTTCCGTTTACAGTTGCCGTCCGTCTGTAAGGACAATCGTTATGCAGATGAGATGCAAGTACCTACCACATTCTTTCTTCTCTAAAAAATGGTTGCAAGTCAAAACTCACATAGAACATAGAGAATACTTGGAGTGACATATCCTCGAAATCAATTAATTGTCATGTTTTTTTGGCAAAAATAGAGATATACGAACACGCAGTTAGAAACAAAATTCCTCTTACTGACAAATTGAACTACTTGACACCACTAACTATGCAAAAAATCTTGGATTGATCTTAGACACAAATTTACGTTTCACAGGTAAACACTCTCAATAAAGCTACTATTTACATATTCTCTCTCTAGTACAGGTATCAGAAAATATCAACCTGTTTCCTATTAGTTGCAGGTTGCAGGATGCTAAGTGGCTTATTATGGGTAGAAAGAGAAAACTTAATTAAGCCAAAGCTGTCCCTTATATAATAATAATACATAGCAAATAAATTCCGGTACAGAACTGATGTTCACAGCTTAAACTTAAGATTCCGTGGATTGTTGACACCACCGCCTCAATCATCTGCTATGTTTGAGCGAAGCTTTACATACCTACCTATGATGTTTATTGTTTGTACCTCGTGTCCAATTAAGAAAGGATTTCGGCTATATCTCAGGAACTACTTGTCCTAGAGCGTCGAAGTATTTTTTTTTTCTTGATAAAATAGGCCATGAAAAATTGCAGGTTTGTAAGATGACGTATGGGGTGAGGAAAGGTTCAAACTTGTTATGAACAAAAGTCATATAACTTTTGTTTCTCAACCGATTTCAATGGTTTTGGTGTCATTTGAAAGAGTTTTTCCTGTTTAATAAAATGCACAACAAAATAAAATTATTTTTTCGCCGCTAGGGGGCGCTGTGTCTAGAAGTCGACAGTTTCTCATTTTTTCTCGGAAATTTCGAATGTTATGATTGTTTTTTTAAAATTTAGATGAACAGAGGATAAGGAAATAACGCATCAGGTAAAAAGCGTAGGTATAAATTTTAATCCTAGCACAAAGTATAAAATAAAAAAAATTTACGCCTGCATATCCATTGCCGAAGTGGAAGCCGCTGCTTACGTAGGTATATAACTGAACGAAAAGTGTGAGATTTCTTATTTTTTTATCCTCTTTTTATCTAAATTTTAAAAAAATAATCATTAGATTTGAAATTTTCGAGCAAAAATTGAATATTGTCGACTTTTAGAAACAGCGCCCCTAGCGGCGACAAAATTATGTTTAATTTTGTCGTTTTTGTTATGTATTTTATTAAAAAGGAAAAACTCCTTGAAATGACACCAGAATCATTGAAATCGGTTAAAAAACAAAAAAGTTACATGACTTTTGTTTATAACAAGTTTGAACCTTCCCTCGCCCCTTATTTGAAGAGTAAGGGCAAAACATTCTGAACAAAATGTTTTCGTAATCTCATCAAGATTTTAATTATCGTATTTTTAGGATACCGTTAGTAGGTCTTTTTTGGAGATATTCACAGTATTATGTTCTCGATACAGTGACTCTATTAAACACAATGGCGACAATAGGTCCCGCCGCCATTTTGTGCCCCATCTCTTGCTAATTTTAAATATGAATATATAGGATTTAATGGACATCTATGATAAAAAATCGAAAACAACATATTTGATGAGTGATGACTATTATTGGATACATCAAATACGTTGTTTTCAATTTTTTAGGATGGATCTTCACCCAAATCTTATATATTCATGTTTAAAATTAGCGAGAGGTAGGACACAAAATGCCGGTGTTTTCCATATGAATATATAGAATTTTAAAGAACCAATCAAAAATAAGACAGCTATTGTCACCACTGCGTGGTTTAATAGAATCACTGTAGTTTTCGATACAGTGACTCTATAACCCACAGTGGCGACAATTGCTGTCTCATTTTTGATTGGTTCTAAAATCCCATATATTTATATTGAAAACATCGCCATCTTGTTCCCAACCCCTTATTACTTTTAAATATGAATATATGGGATTTAGGTGAACATTGAACATTCATCATAAATCATGGAAAACAACGTATTTGATGGACCTAATAATGGTCATCAAATACGTCGATTTCAATTTTTTATGATAGATGTCCATTTAAATCCTATATAATTAATATTTAAAAGTAACAAGAGGTTGGGAACAAGATGGCGGCGAAACCTCTATTGTCGCCACTGTATGTAAAGGTTTATTTAGCCACTGTAGTTTTCGAGTGTTCGTTGCGCCCCCTAGCGGTCAACTCACAAACCTGAAAACTATTTGCAGCAACTTTTCATGGCCTATTTTATAAAAAAATTACTTGGAAGCTCTAGGACTAATAGTTCCTGATATATAGCCGGAGTTTTTTCTTATTTGGACACCCGGTACAATATACAGTATAAAAAGTCTGGGTTTGAAATAGCTCAAGAGAAAAGTTTCGGATATCCTTCTCAAGAGCACAAATAACTAATACCTATAAGTAGTATCTAAAAAACAATCTTTCTGGCAAGGATCGCTTATATCTCAATATTGAATATTACTTGAAATATGGATTACTGCATTGACCAATTTTATGCAGTGTCCCCCATAATGTTCACTACATATGGGGAAATTTTTTATTTGTAGGATATGGAATTTTTTCTTATGTGCGATCGATCCTGCATGTCCGATAACCTAAAAGTGTATTTTGACATTGGTCACGTGATCACTGTTGTGGCGGCAAATTCGAAAATTTAGATATGGAAACGCGAAAAGTGGGGTTAAATGGCAAAGTTTCGAAAAAAGTTATTTGAAAAAAGCGATTAGAACTATGTTTTAGGGCTGTCTGCGAAATTGGGAGGAAAAACAACAAAAACAGGAAATTACTTGTTTTTCGCCATGGATCTCTTATCAACTAATATTATACAGTTTTTATTATTGAAATAGTCCAAGTATCTCAATCTTTGATGTGTATTGGTAAAAAAAACCTAAATTCTTCATTGGAATCATTCCTAGAGAATTAAATAAAAATTGTTGATAAGCACATGAAACTTTTCTGTAGCAATATTCTGTATCTGGACAGTTAAGTAAGGTGTTTTAGAACTGTATTGAAATATTTAATAAAAAATCTCAATAACGAATTTTTTCAATTGTATCAACATCAAGTTATTGGAAGTCTCAGAAACTGTCAAGATACAGGGTATTGCTACAGAAAAGTTCCATGTGCTAGTCGAATATTTTTATTTAATCCTCTAGGAATCATTCCAATGAAGAATTTAGGTTTGTTTTACCAATACACATTAAATATTGAGGTACGTGGACTATTTCAATAATAAAAATTGTATAATAATATTTGATAAGAGATCCATGACTAAAAACAAGTAATTTCCTTTGCTTTGTTATTTTTCCTCCAAATTTCGCTGACAGCCCTAAAACATCGTTTTGATCACTTTTTCCAAATAACTTTTTTCGAAATTTTGCCATCTAACCCCACTTTTCGCGTTTCCATATCTAGATTTTTGAATTTGCCAACACAACAGTCATCACGTGACCAATGTTAAAATGTACTTTCAGGTTATCGGATATGCAGGATCGATCGCAAATAAGAAAAAATTCCATATCCTGAAAATTATTTTTTTAACTATATGTAGCGAACATTATGGGGGACACTGTATTATTCATTGTGCTATAATATTATGTAAATATTATGAGTTATTTGTTATGTGGATATGTTAGATTATTCAATATTTTGTGATGTTTTTTTTTTTAAAACCTCCTAATTTCAAGCGGCTGAAATTTGATTTTCTTTAAAGTTGGGTCCAGCTAATTTTTGCACTATTTTACCTGATATTTGAACTTGCTGATGAACATAAATTTTATTATCATTATTATCACTGGTGGTTGGGTTAGTTCGGGTAATTCCTATTTAAGAATCGACATATCTGCACAGAGAAATCGGAAAATTTGCAATTAGTACTTACATTGAAGAATACGAATCTACTGATAATTATTGATAGGTGTGTTTCAGCAGACTGTCAAAAATGTTAAAAGCAGAGAGATATTCACTTACAATTGCTATATTCAAATAAATAAATACTCACAAGCCTCGTGATAAATTTTAAAAATCCATCAATACTTGATATTTCGATAAAAAAATTAAAAATAATCCAGACTGCTTGTGGGTTGGTCACTGTTGGACTCGCAAACTGACTCACCGAAATAAATAAATCTTCAGATTACTTATCTTTCAAAAAAATTAAAGCCTGTGTCGCACAAACGAATTACGATTCATTAAAAATGCACAAAGGAAGTACTGCATTTGTTGATAAATTTATGTAATTTTTCCAGGCATATTACGCTTTATTGTCTCATGCTCTGCGTGCCATATCGTTATTATAATATTATCATGTTTTTGTGTATATACTCTAAAAAAATTCGAAATAGAAGAATGAATAAGGTGATTTTGATCTGAAGTTTCTTAAATAGAATGTCTAAGTCTATTAGTAATAATGATGATAAGGAATGACGGATTATAATGTATACCTACTTTAAATATTAAGACATTCCCAGAAGTTGTTAGTGGTTCAGGAAAAGTCTTCGGTAATTTTTTTTTCAGTGTATCACCGAAAAAAAAGTCGTTATAATATTTTCCATCGAGGCTTTTTTAATTTTCCCCACAATTTTCTAATTACTGAGCCCGCACTAATTACAAATAAATTGATGTCAATGTGAAGGACATTTTGAATTATAAGTCACGTTATAGCTGATTTCAGTAATTGTATCGATATATCTTATTATTATAGGTCCCATCAATGTTGGGAGAAAAATAATTCGAGCATGACAACCCAAAACTCGTGTTTTTTTTTTATTGCTATTAATTCTGGAGCAAAATATAAACTTCCAATAAAGACAGATTGAAATGTAAAATTTCATTCTACCCTTCTCATGTAATGTATTTTTTTTAGTCAATATTATTTTCTCTAAATTAAGACCCACAAACAACAGTAGCATATCTTTATACATTTTTTTCTCTAAATCACAAACTTAACAAAAATTTGCTACATGAGTGAACGAGTTTATTCTCCGACCTTTTTGATGATACATAATGTTGATTGTTGCGAATGCGGGTTGGTAGATAAGTGACACTCTTTCCATGTTATTATATTTTCAACACGTAGTTTGTCATGAATTACATAATATTTTGTTAAACAACAAATTTTATGACTTCCACTCACTCTAGTTTCTAAACAAAAGCCACAAAAGCCGTTTTCGAAATCCTGCATTTATGGCGAAATCATATGATATCGGGAGGCACTAATGGGCAAATAAAGAAAACTGTGTCCAATATCAGAATAGTTAGCGATAAAAGTTTCAAATTGTTCATGGATAAAAATGTATAATTTTAAAATTGTAAATAATCATCACGAAGAACGATTTTATTGCTGAGAAATCCACCTATGTGAAATAAGCTTTCAAAGCATGAGAAGCATATTGCCCTATTTGATGGAATTTCAAAGAGTTTGTCACATGACACAATTAGTAGTGTTTCCGCTACCAAAGGGGAATAAAATTAGAAGAAAAAAATGCTTAGATAGTCTGACAATATAAATGTTGTCTTGACCGCGTCGCGTGTCATATTGGAATTCGTGTAAATGATATTCAAGATACCGTGTACATTGGCAAACTTTTTGAATTCCATAAGGCTCGTTTATTGAGCACACTGCATACTACTAGAAAATATCATCACCCCTACAAAATCCATTTTTATCCTGTACCTTATCTAGATAAAAGCATTTGAATTGCGAAATCCGTATATCCATAATTTTTTTAAAAGTTAGGTAGGTTCAGCAAATTTGAAATGGAAATATATTGTTTTTTGGGTTCCCACAAACTCAGCTGAACTCATCCAATTTAACCACAAAACAATGGTGCTTTTTGCTACTAATCAAGGCATGTACCAGTTTCAACTAGCCACAAAATTTGAAATGAATAGTTTGTGGTTTAAGTAAGTACCTACATAAGATTCAATCTCTGCAGACTTAGCCCCCTGAATTAAAATTTTTCACTTTTTCTACTCTCAATCGCTTGATAGCATTTTTTTTCAAGGGGTGAGTCTGCACAGGTAGGTAAGTATTCCTAATAGAAAGGTATGTATGAGGTTGCAGCTAGGAAGGAATTAACTCAAAATTGATGTAATTGGTCTATGTCAATAATCATTAAAGTAATAATTGTCTGAATTATCGCAGTCAAATCGAAATGAGGACCGCCGCGGAAACTATCAGCTGTTGAAAAGCGGCTGAGCGTGAGCCCTGACAACATTTGAAACATTCGATAGCGGTTTATAGCGGGCACATATTCAATATGCTAGCATCGGTGCAGTATTAAAACGTGTTAATTCTGGTTTGTAATTTTACAGTCAACAGATAGGTTGCTACTTTACGACTTTCTGCTACAATAATTATCCTTTTATTCAATTAATTTCTGTAATTCATTATTATTTTATATAAGTAAGTTATTGTATTTCAATTGAAATTTAATTTAGCCAAGCAAGTGATAAACAGGTTATTGAATTTGAATAAATCACAAAGTCTCGTAGTCGGTTTGAAGATCATTAAAACCATAGTATACCATGTATCCCAATTCATATCCTTAAAGGGGGTGTGACTCTAAAAAACGACTTAGGCTTCTTAAATCAAGAAAAAAAACTAAGATCTCTCGTGAAAACCGCAGTCCTATATTTAAAATAGTATTCGAGAAAATTCCTTGCGAAGATAAATTATGCAGGAGCTTGTGATGTCACAACCGCCGAAATCGCAGTTTTCTGTTCGCTTAGTCGTCAGTGAACCGTAACCTATACTTTGAGTGATTGCAATTCGCTCTAGGAGATAATTGTTTTTTGTTTTGGAATATTCTTACACGTGTTAATACTGTCCCTGATAATCAAGTGTGACGTCACAAACGCCTAGTTCTAACTTTAAACCGCTGTAACTCGAAAACGGATCATCGTAGCAAGTAGCAAGATTTTTGCACTGAAACTTTCATCTTTGGGTTACACCCCCTTCAACATTAGGATCTTGGTTATTATAGGAGATTGACTCTTTCAATTAACCAAGGAAAGTTTAAGACAATTTTATGCTGATTTAAAATCTGCTTCCGAATTTTATTGAAAACTAGCTAGGTATTCCCCGCGGTTTCACCTGCCGTTAAATTTAAAAGAAATGGGACTGGAGTATAAATAATTTAGAGTACTTAATCATATATTTTTAAACAACAATGTAACTATCAAAAACATAGATAAGCTAAAACAAATTTCATTTTCGTCGGGCAGCCGTCCTTGGATTTTAGTACATTAATCCACATTTCCAAAAAAAAAATTTCTAGATGTCGTTTGCATCTTCTGCTTTGTCTATTAGGTTAACCAAAATATAATAATATTTTCCATCGAAAGTGTATATTCTAAACTACGACCACTGGCCGAAACAACTGGCGGAAAATCTGATGACGTCAGCAACAGTGCTAGCACACCATAAAATTGATTCGAAAAATCTAGGCCGATAAGCAGTCCAGTCAAGATACAGGGTATTGCTACAGAAAAGTTTCATGTGCTAGACGAATATTTTGATTTAATTCTCTAGGAATGATTCCAATGAAGAATTTTGTTTTACCAATAGGTACACATTAAATATTAGGCAATTTAATCCATCTGTCAAAATGGAAAATTCAATATGGCGTGGCGGCCAAGCAAGTTTGTTTTGAATATGTTTTTATGCGTATTTTAAATTATTTTGCTTAGAGCTTTGCTTGCAACTTTGATTTTGATTATTTAATAAAATATTTGTTGACTAGGTACCTAAATTATTAAATCGGGCAGAAACTAGATATTTTTTTGTGTTTTTTGGCCCATGTGTGGCCGCCACGCCATCTTGAATGTCACGTGGTTTAAATTGCCTAATTGAGGTACTTGGACTATTTCAATAATAAAAACTGTATATTATTATTTAATAAGAGATCCACGGCGGAAAACAAGTAATTTTCTATTTTTTGTTGCTTTACCTCCACATTTCGCAGAGAGCCCTAAAACGTCGTTCTTATCACTTTTCTCAAATAACTTTTTCCGATATTATGCCATCTAACCCCACTTTTCGCGTTACCATATCTAAATTTTCGAATTTGCCGCCACAACTGATCACGAATGTCAAAAGTGTACTTTTAGTTATAAAACTACAGATAAAAAAATTTACCATATGTAGCGAACATTATGGGGGACACTGTATACAGGGTGAATATTAGACAAGTACAAAAAGTTTGAATGTCTGCCTTATTGGCAATTTTTTTTTTCTCCGGTATAGGTGATTAGTGAGGTAATATAAATATCTCCAGACGTATTGGCAACGTTTGTATTTTCCAGTTTTTTGAATAGTGCCCTTTGGCGGCATATACACTAAACAACAAAGTTGATAAAATCTTGTAAGCACAATGTTTAAAGGGCTGTAACTTAGCTTTTTAGAGGTTCCACGACTCGCTTGTTTTTTTTGTAGATGGCCCTGTTCACATTATACAGGGGTGGAGAAAATCATGAACCTGAGATTAGGCAAGTTATGATAATTGTGTTGTTCCTATACATCAAAGCAACCATATTTGAGTGCTGTGATTCTATGGAGGCCTATGTTACTCAGCTCATAGAAACAGCACAGAAGTTGAAAGGTACAGGTTTTCAAATAGATGATGACTGGGTCGGATCGCTATTATTGGCAGGTTTACCAGGAAAATATGCTCCAATGATAATGGCAATAGAGCATTCCGGAATCCAGCTAACAGTTGACAGCATCAAAACTAAGTTGTTAGATATGGAGCCAGCCGGTAATACAGGAAGTGCTTTTATTGGTGGAAATCGGCAACATGGTAAACGATATGTGGGCAGAAGTGGCAACACTACCAGTAATTCGAATGGACGGGGATCAGCTGGAGCTGATGTCAACGTCAAAGTAGGGGTAGGACCTAACCCTAACCTGAAAAATGTCAAATGTTATGGATGTAAACAAATGGGGCATTATAAGTCAAAGTGTCCAAATAAAAACATTGGCAATAGGAATTTGAATGCGTTTAGTATCGTTTTCTTGAGTACACAGTTCAGTAAAGACGATTGGTACATTGATTCCGGTGCGAGTGGACATCTTACTGTTAACAAAAATTGGCTAGGGGAAACTGGGTAACACTGAGACACTTTTTTTTCTAATGAAAATATTTCACCATAAACCTTTAAAATATAGATTTTGTTTTTCAGTAACACTCAAGAATAAATCTAAGTTAGAAATTTATTATGTTTTTGATTCTATAGTCACTTACAAAGGCAATATTTGACATAAACAGTTATCATGACATTTGTCATTGATACCCATGCAGGGGGTTCAATGAGACACTATATCGAATAAGAAATAATTACTTGAATAAACTGAAACAAACTTCTATAAATGACCCAGACAAAGTTTCAATGCCATGGTAGGATCGATTCTAGTCTTTCCGTAATTCACTGGTTTTGGCAAAATCATCTTAATATCTCTTTTAACAACAGTGGCAATATCTCTAAAATCTGGACATTTGGGGAAAAAAAATCCCTCCTTTTCATCACATTTCCTTAAATATAGTAATTCATAATCATTTTTATTATCACTATCGATTTCTGATAACAATTTTCCTATGTAATAGGTAGATTTTTTTCCTTTAATGTTTCGGTTGCAAATTCTACTAAAACTACATAGTCTCAGTGTTACCCATCTAAACATGTCTCATTCATACCCAAGTCGCATTGAAAAATAAAATGCCATTTTTTAGTCCCCCTTTGATCTTAATTTAGTTTTAATAAATCCAATTAACAACAGAAAGGTTCTCTTATATCACTCAAAGACAATGCGTAATAAAAAAAATCACCGTTTTTTCAAATTTCGCCGAAAAAGTTTGTTGGCAAAAAAAAAAAAAATAACCGAAAGGTTGTACCCCCTTCCACGTTGCAGACGAAACTAAAAATGGAAGATGGTTGAAAATAGAACCGATACTCCTCTTAAGACATCATTAATGTCTTATTGCGGCGACACCTAGTTAAAAAGTGAAGAAATAGCTAATATTTTGAACGTCTCACTGTTACCCGTGTCTCAATGTTACTCACTTTCCCCTAAATAATATCTCAATGAATATTGAGTTGCAGGACATTGTAACAGCCAAAAATGAAAAACTCTCAGTGTCGTGTGTAGGCGATTTAAACATTGTGACTGTTGTGAATCAGAATAACTATGACATCACTATAATGGGAGCTATGTGTGTTCCTGGATCAACAACGAATCTCCTATCGGTAAGTCAATTGATGAGTAATGGTGATAAAGTTTTGAACAAGAATGCTGTAAGATTTATAACAAACAAAATGTACTGATAGCTATAGCAGACTTAATTACCAATGTTTATAAATTGAGAATCAAAAGTTTTGAAAATTTTAACCTGGAGAACCAGTGTTTGTTAACATCTTCAGTAGCAAGTGCTAGTAGTGAAATATGGCATCGTCGTCTAGGCCATATTAACTACAAGGATTTGTGCAAGATGCAGGAAGGTATTGTTGAAGGTATGATTTTTAAAACTAAAAAAGATAGTAGAAATGCATGTGTTGTTTGCTGTGAGGGTAAACAGTCCCGAAATTCTTTTAAACATCATGACACAAGAACAAGTGTTTTGTTAGAACTTGTGCATGCTGATGTTTGTGGCCCAATGGAGGATAGATCACTTTGGGGCTCAAAATATTTTCTTCTTTTCACAGATGATTATAGTAAAATGGTTTTTGTTTATTTTTTGAGGTATAAGTTTTCGAAAAATTTCAGGAATTTAAGGCCTTGGTAGAAAATCAAAAAGGTAAGAAAATAAAATAATCAGATCAAATAATGGTGGAGAATTTTGCAGTAACGATTTTGAAAGTTTTCTAATAAAAAATGGTATTGTGCATCAAAAAACTAATTCTTATACTCCAGAACAAAACGGCGTTGTAGAAAGAATGAATTGTTCCATATTTGAGAAAGCAAAATGCTTATTATTTGGATTAGGTGATAAAACACCATATGAAATATGGAATGGTAGAAAACCTTATATTGAAAATATTATACTATTTGGTAGCACAGCCATAGTCCACATACCCAAAGCAAATAGAACCAAATGGAAGAAAAAATCTAGAAAAATAATTTTGGTCGGTTTTGGCGAAAATACCAAAGGTTACCAAATATATGATCCAAATGATGGTTCTATTATAACGAGCAGGGACGTTGTGGTAATGGAAAAGGCTGTCGAAATCCGAGTTATAATAAACTCGTCGTCAGTGAGGGGTATTACCAAAGATACTATTGAAGCTGGCATCTCAGATAGTACTGATATCAGTTCAGTATCAGAGTACAATTCAGTAAGGGATGAGGACGAGAAAGAAGTTCTTGATGAAATAATTGACAGTGACATTAATGACGATTTTGTGGTTAATGATCCTATTGATCCTATACAAAATCAGATTTTGAGTGACACGGTACGTCACTCAAGTCGAGTGCCAAAACCAAAAAAGTTTGAGGACTTTGTTACTATGTGTGTGTCTGGTGAAATAGACGCTGACCCAATTAATGTAAATGAGGCTTTATCAGGACCTGATAACAAAGAGTGGCGGCAAGCAATGAGAGAAAGAATACCAATCATTTATAGACATTGATGCATGGGAACTTCTAGATATTCCAGATGATGTTAATATTGTGGACTGTGAGTGGGTGTACAAGAAAAAGAAAAATATTGACGGTAGTATGCGTTATCGTGCAAGGCTTGTGGCTAAAGGCTATACACAAAAACCAGGTGTTGACTATGAAGAAACTTTTTCGCCAGTGGTAAGACACAGTACAATTAGACTTTTATTTGCTTTGTCAGTTGAATTAGATTTAGATATCAGTCATTATGATATCATGACAGCTTTTTTAAATGGTAATTTAAATGAAACTTTGTACATGAGACAACCAGAAGGTTTTCAAAGTTCTAAAAATGAAAGTAAAGTATGTAAACTTAAAAAGGCAATTTATGGCATTAAACAGTCGTCCAGAGTTTGATACGAAAAATTAGATACAGTTCTCAAAGAAATTAATTACAAAAGGTCTGAATTAGAGCATTGTGTTTATATTAAAGCTAATGAGAATTATTTGACAATTATAGCTCTATATGTAGATGATTTCTTTGTTTTCTCTAATGGTTCTATCGAAACAGAATCATTAAAATCTAATTCAAGTAACAAATTTAAATTGAAAGATTTGGGCGAGGCTAGAGAATGTTTAGGTATGAGAATTAGTAGGAATAAAGAAAAGGGTATTATAACTCTAGATCAGACTGAATATATAAATAAGATTCTCAAAAGGTTTAATATGAATACTTGTAAAACAATATCAACACCATTAGAAACAAATTTAGATTTCAGTTTGCAGGTAGAAATTTCAAATAGAGATATTCCATATCAGCAGGCAATTGGTAGCTTAATGTATTTGGCAGTACTGACAAGGCTTGACATTTCTTATACCATAAGTTTTATGAGTCAATTTAATAATAAGTATACTGAGTATCATTGGAAATGTATAAAAAGGGTTTTCAAATATTTGAAGGGTACAAAGAATTTTGGTGTAGTTTATAAAAAGTCAAATAATATTAATAATAACTGTAGTATTGAAGGGTTTGTAGATGCAGATTGGGCGGGCGATAACCAAGATAGGAAATCATATACAGGACTTATTTTTAATCTTTTTGAAAATGCTATATCTTGGGAAAGCCGTAAGCAGAGAACTGTGGCTTTATCAAGCACAGAGGCCGAATATATGGCAATTTCAGAAGCAGCCAAAAAGGCTATTTACCTCAAAAATCTTTTATGTGAACTAATGGGCAAATCAAGTTGTGAAGCTGTAAAATTATATAATGATAATTTGAGTGCCCAGAAACTTGCATCGAACCCAACGTATCATAAGCGTTCGGAGCATATTGATATACGCCATCATTTGATCAGGGAAGCTGTTTTTAATAAAAACATTGAATTGTCTTATGTTCCAACTGATGAAATGATTGCGGATTTAATGACAAAAAGCTCGACAAAAGCTTAGGTGTTTCTAAGCATAATAAGTTCATGAAAAATATAGGTTTGAAAGAAACTTGTTAGTTTTGATGTAGTGGGGGTGTTGTTCCTATACATCAAAGCAATAATATTTTGTCATGTAGGCATTGCATTGACAACCCTTATATTTATTTTTTGTCATGTTATGTGTTTTTGTAACATAGTTACAATATAAATAAAGTTAGTAGTTTTTGAAGAATTATTGTGTTAACACGTTTATTACTCAGAACTCCTAACTCTGCTCAACAAATTGTTCTTTTAAAACCTATTCAAATTGTTCTGTATGCCGTTTGTTTTCTTTGAAAATTGTTTAGGTGATACTTATTGGGCCGATTTTTTCGTTTTTGTATTCGAGCCTCCTGAAAATCCATTCTAGCACCACTATATTGAAACGATGTGGCTCACGGTTTAACGGATTGTGAATCGTTTTTCCCCACTGAAAAAAAGTGGTAGAACCTTTAAAAAAAATAAGCATTCGAAACCTACAATGTTGTTCGAAATCGATACAACCGTTTTCAAGATACAACCCTTTAAACATTGTGCATGCTTACAAGATTTTACCAACTTTGTTGTTCAGTAGGGTATCTGCTGCCAAAGGGCACTTATCAAGTCTGTATTAACTTACTAATCGTCAAAACGGAAATCTGAAAAAAGAAATATTGCCAATATGGCAGACACCCAACTTTGTATTTTTGCATGTTTATTATTCACCCTGTATATTGCTTGAGAAATGCATTCCTTCAAAATATATGAGGAATCTTTTGATAATGTTTAAAATCATCGATATTATTTTGTTTTCATAATACTTGATATTTGACGAAAAGATCTGATTGAAATCTTTTTCAAAGGAAAAACCTAAAATCTGCCAATGTTGTATGTACTTTTTTCATAAAAAAAAAGACTTCCAGAGATTGTACTAATAAGGTAAGAAAACCATGTTAATATGGCAGAATGACGTCACCCAAGAAAGAAAATATCCTATCATTAATAAGAAAAATATTTGTAAGCAACAACTTTCCGAATTTAATTGACTTTCTATCTCTTCTAATTTCTAAGATCCTAATGGTGAGGATCTGAATTCGGACACACTGTATATCTATATTTCTTCCGAGAAAAACAACGTGAAATATACCATAGTTTTGTCACCAACGTTAACACAAATGTTGCGTACAAGGTACGATAACGTTCAATGCCCGACGAGGAGTGTAGTTACGGGACTTATTAATTTGGACACTTAATTCAACGTTGGTTTTGGTGCATATTGCGGTCAAAATTGTAACAACGTGAGAGGATGGTCTCGGTGATAAACGCCAATGGGGTATAATTAATATTGTTGAGCATATTGTCAACTGGCCAATAAATAAAAACCATCATGTATATCAAAAATCGATCAATTATAACTAGAACACAATTTATCAACAATCGGCACTTTAAGCAGGTCAACGCGTAAACTAATCCATTCAGGTCTTTCTCTTCTCAGGGTCTCTTCACCCCGGAAGCAGCATTAATCTCTTTAGGTTCGCATCTCTCTCCTCAGGGTCTCCTTACCCAAAGGAGCAGTAGCTATACGTCTCTTCAGGGTCGCCTTACCCCAGAGAGTCTTGGAGCAATCTTTTTTAGGGCATCGCTGCGGGAACCAGTTGCATCCCCGTATATATACATAGAGCCCCAAGCCCAAGAGTCATGTGGCGTACCTCTGAGCAGGGGGAACCTCGAAGGGAACAGAAATAAAGTCTCAGCAAAATGGGTAAAAAGAATAACATTTTAGTATTATGTGATGGTCGATTTAGATTTATTTGGAATTCGATAAGGGCTAATTTTTCTAATTATAATGTACAGAGTATTATTAAGACTAATTCATGTTTTAAAGATGTTATCTCGGAAATTTCAAACCTTAGGTACAAGAAATTTTACTTTGAAAGACTATGTTATTTTACATGCAGGGATGTTCAGAATGGTAAAGCTCCATATTTCAGGGCTATAAATGGGTTTCTAAGCAATTGCACACACACAAATATTGTTTTCACTGCAGTTTCTTATTCATATGTAGATCATAAACATATTCAATTGATGTACAAATTCAATTCACGACTTTCCGATTACGCAAATGCTTTGAGCAGATATGCGGTAGGAACTGTGGCTTGTATAGACATGAATGATGCAAATGGCTTTGTGCATAAAAAACACATAATTACTGATAAATTACTGTATTTCACCCAACACGAAGTTAAAAATAGCAATCTTATTTTCATTAAGCCATTCGAGTCTTCAACTGAAAACCAAGTTGAACTGAATGTGGAGCCCGTTGAGGTCGAGGTTTTAGAGTCTACTAAGCATTGTGAATTTTTTTTAGAAACGAACCTAGGCGAAGTGATGCAGACATGAGTAGCGAAACTTTTGTCAAATATTTCAAAATATCCTTGGACAGGGCATCAGAGTTTAATAATGAGGCCTCTTTATTATTGCTTAACATTCAGTCCATTCGCAATAAGATTGACGAGTTTGTGATATTTGTGGAGAACCAGGGTAATTTTATATTTCTGACAGAGCATTGGCTGAGGTCTGATGAGCCACTTTATATCCCGGATTACTATGTGCTTTCTAAATATGTATTGCCGAAATCTTACTGGATATGGTGGCACAATGATTTTGATAAATAAAACTTTTTATGATGATTTTTCTGCAGATGACCTTATAGAGTATAGTGATCTGGCTATTGAGGGTGAATTTGAGTTTTGCATTGCGTGCAATAAGAAATTTATAGGCCACCAAGTGGCAGTGTAAGAAAGTTTTTGGATATTTTAGAAATTCTATTGGAAATTTTTTCAGTGAGTAGCAAACTTGTTTTGGCCGGTGACTTTAAGATAAATTTCTTAGATAAAAATTGGGAGACCCAAGAATTAAAACACCTTTTAAGCTCTTTTAATTTAAAGATGTTACTTAAAGAGCCCACACGTGTTTCTAGATATGGCGCTTCTCTAATAAATTATGTCTGTACAAATTTTGACTGTGATGCTTCTGACTGTTTTGTTGTTCCTGCCCCATTATCTGACCATGAGGCAGTTCAAATGAAGTTTCCTATGTCAAGTTTGGAATGCGGAAAAAGGAGAATAGTTCTGGTAGAATATATAGTACAAGAAATTTCAATAGCTTCAGGCAACAGTCTCGTCAAACCAATTGGGAAAATGTATTGGATTGTGAGGATCCTATTTATGTTTACTACTCTATACTAGTTTTCAACATATTTTTAACAACAATTTTCCTGTAAGGCCAAATAAACATAAATATAGAAAGCCATGGATAACACAGGGCATATAAAATTCTACAAAAAATCTAAAGTCTTTACATACTATAAGAAAATTTACTGACAATCACAGTTTTATCACTTTTTTTGATAATTATAAACGTATATATAGACATACTATAAAACTAGCGAAAGAAATCCATTATAAACACCAGATAAGTAGCTCAAAAAACAAAGCAAGGGAGAGTTGGAATATAGTCAATAACTTAAGAGGGAAGAATGATAAAATAGGTATACAAAATCAAATAAGCATTGATCTCAACGTCTTGAATAACTTTTATTGTTCAGTAGCAAATGACTTAACTTCGAAACTGAAAACGTCTGTTAATCCTTTGAATCACTTTAACGCTGCCCCAGTGCTGAATTCTTTTGTTTTGTTTGAGACTGATCTCACTGAGATAAAAAGTATTATCACACTAATGAAAAATAAAAACTCATCTGGAGTTGATGAGATTTCGTCCAGAATTTTTGAAAACTTGCCTGATAATGCCACGAGGCTATTGGTAAGTGTAATAAACAGATCGTTTAACATTTGTAGATTTCCGTTCTGTCTCAAAACTGCGATTGTCTTACTCCTCCATAAAGGAGGAAGGAGACCCAGATATACCATCTAACTTTCGACCCATATCTCTATTGCCAGCTCTGTCTAAGATAATTGAAAAACTGGTTAAGGAAAGATTGACAGATTATTTTGAGCAAAACAAAATTTAATCTGACTGTCAATTTGGATTCCAAGCAAAAAAGGGAACGAACGACGCAATTTTTTCCTTATTGGAAAACCTTTATACCAGGCTAAATGATGGTGATGTTACAGCGGCTGTATTCTGCAATTTATCTAAGGCCCTTGTCTGTGTAAACCATGCAGTGCTTTTGAGTAAGTTGGAGCGACATGGCTTAAGAGGGATAGCCTCGGGGTGGCTAGCATCATTATCTTTCCGATAGAAAAACAAATGGTGAAAGTGGGGAGTCAGTGCTCCGACTTGTCGAGTTTGAACTGTGGCGTTCCTCAGGGTTCCGTTCTTGGACCACTTCTGTTTTTGTCCAAAATTGCCATTCGAAGTGAATTCACACTATTCGCGGATGATTCAACAATTTTGTGGCTGGAGGAGAGGCTGATGATTTAAAGGCTGTCATCGAAAATGATTTAAGAAGCGTAAATGAATGGTGTAGGGCAAATTGCTTGTGTTTTAATATATCAAAGACTAGCAATCTAAGTTTTAATTTTTTTTGTGACAATCTGATTTTTGAGGGGAGTTTTGTAGAAAGCAGACCGGTTGCCAAGTTTTTGGGTATGTTTATTGATGATAAACTCAGTTCAAGTGAACATATACGATCTTTAAATAGAAGATTGGCGGCAGGATGCTTTGCCGTGAAGATAGTTTCCAGGGAATTGGGTTTGCCCATGGCTCGAATGGTTTACTATGCATTGATTGAGTCCCATTTGAGGTACGGAATTGCGTTTTGGGGATTCTGCACCCAGCAGCTACTGAACTCAATTCTCATTTTGCAGAAACGGGCAGTGCGTTGTTTATTCAGCGTAAGAGCAAGGGAGCATTGTAAGCCATTGTTTGTTGATGGAAAGATTCTGACGGTGATAGGAATCTTTATCTTGGAGACAGTGTGTCTGATACACAAAAAATACAAGAACTGTTCCTCAACCAATCCATACAATACTCGTAGCAGTGGTCTGCCATTGCCTATTCCTAAGACGACACTGACCAATTCAATTATGTTTGAAAGCATCAACATATATAACCACATTCCTTTGGTATATCGATTGATGCTCGATGATGTATTGTTCAAAAAAAGTGTTAAAAAATTTCTCATGGCGAGGCCATATTATAATCTGCAAGAATTTTGTAGTGATGACTTCTAATAATAAGTATGTTTTTGTCTTCAGTCTTTATTTTTTTCATGTCCCATTTTGTGGTGAAGTGTTTTCTTGCCCTGGTCTCCACAATAAATTAATTTTAAGACTTCTGTATGAGTGTTGCTTTGTAATTACCTATATTGCTCCATTTTAAAAAATATGTGTTAATATGTATAATATGTATGTATGTGTATATAGGGATGTGAGTTACAAAAATCTCCCATCTGTTTCTTTTATTTTATTTATATTTATATCTTTATCTTTACTTTCCAGCTTTGTCAATAAGAGTTTATCTACTTAGACAATAAAGCATATTTTCATTTCATTTCATTTCATTCAAGTAGTCCCTTTGGTATTGTACCCACTAGAAAGCAATATACAATAAGTGCCTTTTGTAGTTGTGTGTTTTCCTGAAAAACAACCCCTAGCCTCAGGTCCTACCCACACTAGCCGCGAGGCACGTGTGACATATGGTGGAGGCGCCGTGCAACGATCCCGGTACCTCTTCGCACCAGAGTTGGGATACATACCCGCGGCAGGTCAGGATACCGCCTTCGTACAATGGACATAATCCGTTGCCTAAAGCCCGGGACACATCTGCCATGCATTCGTCCGATCCGACTCCGATCATACAAGCAGGGTCCTTAATCTTGGAACCGGGAGCAGCGTTCCCAGGAGAACGAGTGTTCCGCTGCTCCCCTGTTCCAAGAATAAGGACTTTGGTTGTATGATCGGAGTCGGATCGGAAGAATGCATGATAGATAGATAGATAGATAGATACATAGCTAGATTTTTATTAACGAACAATGGTCATTCACAAAAGATACCTGGCCTAGGTTAAAGTTACAATGATTAAAAAAATTCAACTTAAATACATTTATAAAAAATATCACACTATGCAGATACATGGCCTAGGTTAAAGTAACAAAGGTTAAAAAAAAATTAGTTTAAAAACATTTATATAAGATAAAAATATCACATTATGCAAACATTAGCAGACTACACAGTTGAAATCACAAGATAAAAGTCACAGAGACAACATAAATTATTATAATTCAGTCAGCTTACGTTTTAGTGTATTATAACTTATAGAGAATAAATCTATATTATCAGGTAGTTTGTTGCTACATGGTGATTAAAATTCTGCTCGGTATTAAACCGTACTCCAAGATCCTTAATATGGGTTTCTCTTGTTAACTGACAAGTATTTATTTTGTAGTTGAAATAAATAGGTTTTTTAATTCTAGAAAAGGTTACAATTTTGCATTTATCTGTATTCAAAGCCAATTTATTTTCATGACACCATTGAGCTAGCTTGTCAATGTCTCTTTGAAAATCCAGACAGTCCTGTTGACATTTTATTTTTTTGTAAAATTTGCCGTCATCAGCATAGGTGAGAGAAAGGGAAGTTTCAAGCGAGTTGGAAATAACATCAAGAAAGATATTGAAGAATAATGTAGACAAATGTCCACCCTGCGGGACACCTGAGTTGATGATAGATGTGTCCCGGCCTTAAGGCGGGTTTGGTATTTTGGTATTGACCTGGGTCGATGGAAAAAGAAATATAAATTAAAAAAAAAAAAAACCAATAATAATTTTGAAAAAAAAAAGATACCACTAGAATAGATAAGTATAATAAAGGGGGTACTTACAGTCCATATTTGAAAAAATAATCAAAATGATTCTCACCAATAGGGTAATTAACAACTTATAGATAGATTTAGCCAATTAAGCAAAACATAATAAATAAATATTGTATATGTTACAGTTAATATGCAAACTTGGGTAGTTTGTAAACTAGCTGGATAGTTTACAAACTAACCAACCCACTGGTTATTTTGATAGAAAACGCAATTTTCACTAAAATAGCAGCTAGTTTGCAAACTAACCAAGAATCATGGCTAATTTGATCGAAATTATTGAGAAAACTAAATTAGCTGGTTAGTTTATAGACTATCTAATGCAGCCTGGCTAATATGGAAACCATAATTTCTACTAACACAAAATAGCCAAACCTTTGGCTAGTTTATAAACTAACCAACCAATTTGGGCTAATTTACAAATAAAGTTAGGTTACATAGGTGTTTAGGTAAATGTTCATGCAAGCTAATATTTTTTCAAATTTTATACTAAGAAAAACGGGGTCCTGAAAAGATACCGACAAACTTTAAAGGGTAGTAAGGTACATCAAAACAAGCATTTTTGTTTATATAAACATATGTCCGCAAATGAGCCATTTGGGCTGTAGAGCAAAAAAACTGTTGGGTACTTTTATTCTTCGCAATAATTGAATCACTGTTTACTTATTAATTTTGCTTTATTAACAAATAAATTATGGTTTACAATAATTATTGTTCAAAATGTTGACCATTTACTTCAATGCAAAGATTGCACCGTCGGGTCATCGATTCACGAACCCTTTGGAATATTCCGGGAATAGCTTCTACATGGGTAAAACTCGCCAGTATCCTTGCTAACAGATCTTCCTCATTACGAACAGGTGTTTCGTAGACTGAACTTTTCAGAGAACCCCAAAGAAAAAAATCTAGAGGGTTGAAATCAGGAGAACGCGCGGGCCAGGCCACGGGACCTCCTCTTCCAATCCAGCGTTGGGAAAATCGCTGATCTAAATACCGGCGCACGTTTACACCAAAATGTGGAGGTGCCCCGTTGTGCTGAAACCACATGTTATTTCTAAGGTTTATGGGGATAAAGAAATGTTTTTGCATTTTAAAAATAAACAAAAGTGCGACCACAAATGTTTAGCAAATCATGCTGGTGGCCAACTAAATAAAAACCGACTAAAAAATGTCTTTAATTTATTTGAGTATGATTTAAATAGTTTTTTTGCTCTACAGCCCAAACGGCTCATTAGCGGATACATGTTTATATAAACAAAAATGCTTGTTTTGATGTCCCTTACTACCCCTTAAAGTTTGTCGCTATCTTTTTGGGACAACCTGTATATTGTCAATCAACTCGTTTTAAATCGTAATGCTTAAGGAAATAATGATCAGATTTTTGTGGAGTTGGGAATTATTTCCTTTCCTATTATAGAGAACTAATAAAGAGGCGTTAAATTTTTCCTTGTGATTCATTTTATCAACAATAACTGTTGCTATTTCTGTGAAATATAGAAACAAACCCGGCCAGGATAGCAAACAAAAAACAATAACATTCCGTGTTCAAAATGTAACCTAACTTTATTTGTAAATTAGCCAGAAAATTGGTTGGTTAGTTTATAAACTAGCCAAATATTTGGTTAGTTTATAAACACGCCAAAGGTTTGACTATTTTGTGTTACTAGAAATCATGGTTTTCAAATTAGCCAGATGCTGCATTGGATAGTTTATAAACTAACCAGTTAATTTAGGTTTCTCAATAATTTTGAGTAAATTAGCCAAGACTCTTGGTTAGTTTGCAAACTAGCTGCTATTTTAGTGGAAATGGCGTTTTCTATCAAAATAGCCAAGGGGTTGGTTAGTCTGTAAACTATTCAGCTAGTTTAACCGTAACATTATATACACACAGGAGGTGAGAAAGTTACTAACACTTTGATCTTATATTGTTTTAGGTGCCAATAATGACGAAAATAAGGACCAAGAAAAAAATAATAATAAATCCCGGACAGCAATCATGAGTAGGCGGGAGGGGTCCAGTTGAGAGATACCAGACTCTATATAGTTTATGTGTACGGATTAGTATTATTATGAAATAAGTAATATTATTGTAAAGGTATGATCACATGGTACTTAGCGTTGGAGACCACCACTTCCACAGGAGGGGCAATGTCAACTGGTCTATAAATAGAAACCATCCTGTAAATCAAAAACCCATCAATTAAAACTAGAACACGGTTTATCAACAATCAGCAGTTCAAGCAGGTCAACGCATAAACTTATGTTTACAGGAAAAAACCGATTCAGCCCATGGTATCGGCATCCATTCGGGTCTTTCTCTTCTCAGGGTCTCCTTACCCCAGGAAGCAGCATTAATTCCTTTTGGTTCGCATCTCTCTCCTCAGTGTCTCCTTACCCAAGGGAGCAGTGGCTACACATCTCTTCAGGCTCGCCTTACCCCAGAGAGCCTTGGAGCAATCCCTTTTACCCTTTTAGGACATCGCTGCTATATGCGTGCGGGAACCAGTTGCATTCCCTTATATACAGGGTGTTCATTTTAAAACTTACCACCCCTATTATCTCGGAGTTGACAAATTTTCGAAAAATTTATGAAACACATCAACTATAATTTGAGGGAGGAAGAGTTTTTATGCAAAATTCACCTCTCCCCTTTCAACCCCCCAGCTCCTAGAGCCAACCCCTAGAAAATCTTAAATGGGAAGGAGGGTTTTTAATTCCATAGATTCCGGTACTAAATTTCAATACCTAAATTCAACTGTTTTGGAAATCTTGACAGTTGAAATTGATTTTCTTGCAACTTTGACAGGCTGTAAGATCTAAACCGATCTTACATCCTTATCTCAGATTTTTAAAAACTTTCTGACATCAACTTTGAATTTAATCCATGATCAAAAATTCCGGTGAATTTTGCCTAAAACCCAATCCCCCCTCAAATTATGGTTGACGTATTTCAGGAATTTTTTCGAAAATTTTCCATCTCCGAGATAATAGGGGTGGTAAGTTTGAAAATGAACACCCTGTATACATAGAGCCCCAAACTAGAGAGTCATGTGGCATACCTACGTAGTGTCCCTAGTACCCACTAGAAAGCAATATACGATAAGTGCCTTTTGTAATCTCTCTCTTTTTCTCCTCAACAACAACAACGGAGGAGGAGGAAAAGAGAGAGATCTCTCTCAACAACAACAACGGAGGAGAGGAAAAGAGAGAGATACAATTTTTGAAATATTTTTTTTATTAATCTTCATAACAAAATAAACAGTAGTTGATGATTCTTTGATTTAAGAAAACAAAAATAAACGTAAAAAAAAAATTCACAAATCTGTACTTATTTTAAACGCTATAATTTACCGCCCGAAAATTACGCCACAGTTGTTATGCCCAATAGCGTCAAGGCACTCCTTATATTTTACATGCTTTTACAAAAAGATGGCCATAAACTCGGTGCGCACTGATTGACAAATGAAAATCTCTCAAAAAGTGGGGTTATGTTGAGGGTGCGCCTAGATGTAATGATAACCTACAGACGCTGATATATCTCTCTTTTTTGCACTAATGAGTAAGTTTGTGTCGAATATCGGACGTAGGTTTGATTTAATTCATACTCAAATACAGCAGCTATGTCGTAGAATCGAGGCGACGAGGCGCGAAATAATTCCGTTTGAATAGTCCGTCCCAAAACTGTACTTTTACAACCGTTTTAAGCAAAGTTAGTAACTTTATCTGAAATTTATTTTAGTGCGAATATTTTTTATTTACTTCACAGATGAAGAATAGATCATCGATTTCTTTGAAATTATACCTTGTCCACTATACCCTATTATATATGGTATAATATTTCCAAATTTTCTAGTTACACAAAAAAGGTAATATGTAGTAATATTTTTATGATATTGTTGACCAAAACTATTATTTTCCTTTGAGCCGGAAGTGACTATATTCTCCGAATGAAATATGAACGCTTTTACTTTCAAACAATAATAAAAAGCCTAATGGATCTCTAGAGAGCAAAATATATGGGAAATTTGATTGATAAATTGACCACGATGCAAAAACAACCGAACGTTGACATGGAGTTAGCGGGACCAATAATAATTTTTATTATTTGCGTTCGAGTTTATAAAGTGGCACTGTCAATAAAAAAAACTGTTCAATTTTAGCCGGATGGAAAAAAGTTTGAATTTTTTCATAGTTTTTTAAATTTGTTTTTGATCGAACATGTGATTAAATTTTGATGTCATTTGTCATCCAATAAAAAGCTAAGTTTGAGAAGAATTAGCTAGGTATCTGTTTTCTATAACGTATAACACATCAATTATTGTAAGGCTGATCGTCTAAAAAAAAAACATTATTTTAACATATTTCAGACTTTGATATTTCTACTATTTCATTGCTTTATTATTTTTAATCAGTTATATGAACCAAAATAAAAATTTCCTTGCTGCCAGTTGGTTTAAGAATGTCCTATTTTTTCAATAAATAATTTTTAAAAACGCTGTTTTTATACCACATATTCAAATTTACTGGAATGGCGCCATTGTATGACGTAGCCATCCACGACCGACCAATAAGAATTGTTCACAATGGCTCTGAGTTACATATTTGATGCTTTCCTTGTCTAAGACCTAACTCTGAAGAGTGACAATGATGAAATTCCTCATTCGTTATTTGAACCTTGTAGAAAAAAAATAAATAAAAAAATATCACCGAATCTCCCAGCACAAAATCTGTATCCAAATAGATAATATCGAATGTAAGAATCTTGAATTTCGGCAACATTCATTACTACACTCAAGACTGATGCCGTTATCTGTTTATATTTTATATTTATATTCGTTCTTCTTCTAGTCACAATTTTTTGAATAAAGTTCGAAATTCCTCCTCTATTTGTCTGCTTCTGTTAATAGGATGAATCCAAAATCTAGAGCGCCTTTTCTTTTGGCACTTTTTTCCTTATCAAACAGAAGAGCCAATAGGAAGACCTCTTCCACTGAACTCATTTTCTTGATTAAACTAAGGATTAGGAGAGCGCGAGCAGGATTTCGTGCAATTGCCAAATGCGAATGAGTTTGTAGGGACCGCGATCAGCTCAGCTCGCGATGTGACGAGACCGCGACCGTCTAATGCGTTTCCTCCTTAAAGGAGAGAATGCATTAAGCGATCGCGGACCCGTCGCATTGCAAGCCGAGCCTGTCTCGGCTACGCTCAGTGGCGATCTTTTCCATGTTGTATTACGCATGCATTTGCACTCGGTATTCTAGGGCTTATGCTCGCTCGGGACTCGCTCTCCTCCGATCTTTTTGAAAGAAATTCGGGAGACCGCGATGCGATCGAGACGAGCTCGGGAACATCTGGTTTGCTCGTTTTTGATGATCGCGTACCACGTTAAAGGATCCCTAATTTTATGAATCGTATAAATTCGCAGTAAATCGGCAAAATTCGTGACTACACTGATAATGTTTATCTGTTTATGTTTTATATCTATACTTATTCGTTCTGCGTCTACAAACAATTTTTAGGATAAAGTTTGAAATTCACCCTCTACTTGTCTGCTTCTGTTAAGAGGATGAATCCAAAATCTCGAGTTGCTTTTCCTTTGGCGCTTATCTTCCTCTTCAAACAGAGCAGCCAATAAGACCTCTTCCGAGGAACTCATTCTCTTGACTAAACTAAGGACTAGGAGAGCGCGAGCAGGATTGTGTGCAATTGCCAAATGCGACAAGACCGCGACCGCCTAATGCGTTCCGTCCTTAATGGTTTGCCGATCGTCTGACACTGATAAAAAAACATCTTGGGTTTAAAAATGCTGCTATCATTCCTGTTTACGTGACAGCTTGTCAAAGCTTTTTGGTGATAAGAATATCAAAAGCAAGCAGCAGATTCAAAATCTACATATTTAAAATAGGTAGTTTTTAACCAATTCAGAGAAAGTCAGTCTTATCGCTGAAAATTTCAGAAGGGTTTAATGATATCCCATTATGAAAATCTTCCTATAGGTACTTTGATTATCATTGTTAAGCTAGGAGTTCATTGAAAAATGCATTTAAAATATTATTATTTTTTTGGCTTTGAGCCTAGCCAAAGAATACTTCCCAACAACAATTATCTAAACCTAATCAACGATAGAGAGGGAGGAAATAAAAAGGAGAATCAAGCAACAAATGATATGGACACACGCTTCTTGTCCTGATGGGGTCTATGAAGGACATTTTTAAACTTTAACAAAACACAGGTGAACCCGGTTAGGAAGGATGTATAACATATAAGGCAAAAAACATAGGAAACGATTCTAATTAACTACATTTCAAATAAGGACTATACATAATTTTAAATAATTAATTAAAATATATGCTCCAAGTTACCATCTGATAAAATAAGCTCAATTAAACCCTTGTGATTCATCGGTACTAGATGGAGCTTTTTCCAATTCTCACATTTAAATTATAATTTTTCCTAATAATTAGGAACAAAACAACCATAGCCCTTCTATCGGTATTTCAGGGCTGGTATACTTGGTACTTTTGCACAAGTTTGAGTAAACATTTGTGCTGAAATTGAAATACCCATTTTTTTTTCTTTTCTAGGGATTATTAATTGAAAGCACACATAATGTAGGTATTAGTGAAATTGGAATTGATATGCTTTTTCTTTTAATTTCTCCGGGAGTGAAATTTAGTTAGAACAAATCCATTTTTTTACATCCGGATATCCGGGGGCTGAGTTCAGAAGTGCTCGATCTGAGAAAAATGTTTTGCTCTCTAAAACTAGGAGCTTGAGAGATTAAAAAGAAAATAGTTATTTTTATAAATTTATATAAATTGGCTTCTTTCGTTTGGCCACCCATTACAAAATTACCAGAAGTAATTACTTCTAATGTGCCACATGCTTGTTACGGTTCTGACTCACTCCAAAGAATAACAGTTCATTTGACTAGAAAAGATAGCCACACTTCAACAATTCTTAGTTATTTTGCTACTCAGTCTCGCCCCTTGTCATTTAGAACCGCTTAAAAATGTTTAATAGGAACGTTCGATTTAGACAAACCATTCAACTTGAAATGGCTTCTCTACTTTGTATCCGAGGACCTTATGAAAGAAGAACAAAGATAAATTTAATAATGGGCTCTTTCACTAAAACTTAAATACGTAATTTAAGTATAAAATCCCAAAGGAGGGAATATTTTAGGCCTATATAACAAAAAAAATGTTCTACAAGGTTAAATAAGTTTTTTACAGGCATTTTAAACTAGCAAAATTCAAATTAATTAAAAACGCGCCGATTTGCTGACGTCGCATAAATATTTTCCATTTCGCTTGCTGTTGCAAGAAGCTGACCGCCTCGGCTGTATTTACCCTGTAGTAAATGCAGGTAAAGGTTCGAATGCGCTGTTGTCGATGGTGACTAAATGTAGTGCAACGTAAAATAAATAAATAAAACTAAACATAAAAAATTATATTAAATTGTGTTTAAGCATAATTTCAATAAAAATGTTATAAAATCTTGAATCCATAACTAATTAATTTAACTACTTTTCATGATATTTTGCGAACATTTCAGAATTAAATCTATTACAAATTTTCAATGTTGACAATTAGTGGCAACACGGTCAAATTGCGAGCTGCGACGTCATAGAAATAAATTCTGGGTTTTTATTTGGAGGTATTTCTTTTTTTTCTGTTTTCTCAAGAAGGACTATGAATTTTTCAAAAGTAAAAATAGAGAAAATTCTGTTTTTAGTTGCTTTATCCAAATATGCCAATTTCAAAAATTAGTGAAAGAGCCCATTGCCAAAAAACATGTATCGAAACTTGAAAATCAAGACTAATTTATCTATGTTGATGGTAGCAACTTTTTATAACTAATAAAAATTATAAATTTTCATTTAGAACTTGATAAACAGAGGCATTTCTCAAAAATTGAAAATTTGACATTTTTATTTATTAGACTATTTGATAGGCCTGTTCCTGGTAGGCAATGTTAACAAAATGGTTTGTCATATTAACAAAAAATCATTTGAAGAATCTATAAAGAAGGAATATTCATGTACGATCAAAGTCTAGTTATAACTTCAGTCCCGCGATTCATTGAACCATTGCCTTTGCTGCGCGTTCGTCACTTATCAGGAATGGTACATACCAATAATTTGTTTTCTCGTTTATTGAAATAAAAATAAAAAATCCGGCGACGACAGGTAGAATAGCATTTAAACTATCTTTCTGTAAATTGTAGATTCCATTTGGAGTCGTTACAGCCTAATCCAGCGGCTCAAGCACTGCTACCTTTCCAGGTATTTTGTGCGTGACTAGTTGGTGTCCAAGATTTCTAAGCTTCTCTCAAAGGAGGCCAGCTTCCTGGGTGGCAAAGTGCCCACCCAGGGGCGTAGTCACCGGTGTTCCACGTGTTCCGCGGACCACGGGCCCGGTAGCTCAAGGCGCGCGGTTCTGCATGTCAGTATTATTTTTTCTCCTATTAAGTATAAAAAAAAAAAACATTCCAAGCTAATTTATATAAAAATAAAAATCATGTGTAGCATAATTCACTCCAAACAACGAGATTTTAATTTACCAAACACAGATGTACCTGATATGGTCAGTGTAACGAATTCTGAAGAGTCATCGCAAAATTTACCAAGTACTTTCCATCAAGCACAATCCCAAATAGATAATCACAATATAGATTTATTAAGTTTTCTCTCCAACTTAAAATCATCAGTACCTGTCATAAAAATTATTCCAAAAGGAGTTAGGATTCCTATTTCCGAAGAACTTAGCTCAATTTTAATGCAGTGTGTTTTGAAAAATGATGTACATTCTTGGATGTTACTTCTTATTTTTCCATATTCTGTTTTGGCCCTACCTGAAAATTCTAAACTGAACCGAAAATCTTCATTGACAAGTTTAGTCAAGAAGAACCTTTCGTTATGGATTAAAAGCAAAAAACTTTCCACGTTTGATTTTCTTGAGCAATATAAGAAACCTGAACAAAATAAAGAACAACTCAAAACCCTTAAGAATTTTAATCAAGATAGGTTTTTGGCAAAGAAAATACAATCCAAAATTTCAGAAGGAGACGTGAAGAATGCTATCCGAATATTGACGTCAAACGATACTTTTGCACCAAAAAATGAAGAAACCCTCTTAAAGTTGAAAGAAAAACATCCAAATCCAGATATTAGCGATAAAATTCCAGTTTTCGAAAATATTTCTAATCAAAATTCTTTAAGTGTAACTGAAAAAGAGGTAAAAAACGCCGTTTTCTCTTTCAGTCCTGGTTCCTCCGGTGGTATCGATTCCGTTAGACCACGCCACCTCAAAGATTTAGTAGGTTACAAACTTGGTACAAATTCTAAATTATTATCATCTCTTTGTTTATTCATAAATCATCTTTTTTCTGATATTATACCAGAAGACATACGCTTAATTTTTTATGGCGCAAACCTTTGCGCTTTTAACAAAAAAAGTGGAGGTATACGTCCTATTGCAGTCGGACTCTGCCTTCGTCGTCTAGCAGCTAAAATAATTTGCTCTCGAGTTTATGATAAACTAGGAAGACTTTTCAGACCTTTTCAATTAGGATTTGGTTCGAAATGTGGTACGGAAGCGGCTGCCCATGCAATGCGGAGGTACCTCAATTTTCCTCATTCTTCTGACAAAATTATTTTAAAAATTGATTATCAAAATGCTTTCAACATGGTAAATAGAAATATAATTTTAATGCAAGTCAAAGAATATCTTCCTGAATATTTTCATTTTATCTATCAATGTTATAGCGATAAAACTTTTCTTTCATATGGCAAAGAAAATATCTTCTCTAGACGGGGCGTCCAACAAGGAGATCCTTTGGGTCCTCCATTATTTTGTTTGGCAATTCACAGCATAGTGTCTTCTATAAACTCGCTCGATTTAAATTTGTGGTACTTGGATGACGGCACTTTGGCAGGAGATCCCGAAAATGTTTTAGAAAATTTTAAAAAATTAATTTCTGCCAGTCAAAATATCGGCCTTTCTCTAAATTTTAATAAATGCGAAATATCTACTATATCATCAAATCCTTCATCTATAATATCCGATTTTCACGATATTGCCTCAAATTTATTAGAAGTTCCAATTTCCAATTTCAATTTGCTCGGATGCGTTTTCTCACCTGAGCAAATTAATTTGAAAGTTAAAGATAAAATCAATTTTCTTAACAAAATGCGTGATAAACTAAAATTACTTGATTCACATGTGGCCTACTTTCTGTTAAAATCATCTTTTTCTATACCTCGAATCTCATATTTACTGCGATGTGTTCCTTGTTGGAAAAACCCGGAATCATTAGAAGAATATGACACTATTTTACAAAACTGTCTTCAGGATATTACGAATTGTCCGATCAGTTCAAAATCATGGAGCCAAAGTACACTTTCCGTAAAATTGGGCGGCCTCGGAATAAGGGATGCCAGTACATTATCAATATCTGCTTTTTTGGGCTCCATTAATGATTCATCTAAACTACTTAATAGTATTTTGCCTGAAAATATTTCAAATTTCTGTGATTTAGACCTTGATTTATGCACTGAAAAATGGCTTTCGCCTGAAGAATTTAAAAAATCACAAAAAGATTTTGATTTTTCAATGTGTCAATTTCGCAAACAACAACTTTGGTCTGAATGTCAAACAAATGAAGACCGGGCGCGTCTCCTAGCTCTTCAAGCTCCTGAATCCAGTGCATGGCTTCATGCTCTTCCGTCCGCTTCCTTGGGAAACCAGCTTGATAATACATGTTTCCGAATATCAATTGCAATTAGACTTGGTTTGCCTGTGGCTGTGGAGCACCCCTGCATTTGCGGCGAAACAGTAGATATATATGGCTCGCATGGGCTTAGCTGCAGAAAGAGTGCAGGTCGTGCTTCCAGGCATAGTCAAATCAATGACATAATTAAGCGTGCTTTGATTTCTGCTGAACACCCAGCAGTTTTCGAGCCGCTCGGCATTTGTAGAAATGACGGTAAGAGAGCGGATGGAATGACTTTGATCCCATGGAAACAGGGAAAGCAACTGATTTGGGATGCAACATGTAGCCATACCTTGGCAAAATCCTATCTAGACAGAACATCGAAAGCACTTGGGTCAGCTGCTCTACTTGCTGAATCTAAAAAACATATCAAATATAAAGAGCTGGAGGATCGCTTTGTTTTTGTTCCCATCGCCATAGAGACATTGGGTCCTTGGGGCGATGAGGCTAAGAGGTTGGTCCAAGAGATTGCTTCCAAGATCCCTTGTCAGCGGTCTCTTAGCTTCATCACTCAGAGGATCAGCTTAGCTGTGCAGCGTGGCAACGCAGCCTCTGTAATGGGTACCATCGGGGAAGAGATTTTCGAAGTTTGACACTTCTTTTATTTATTTATTTATTTATTTATTTATTTATTTATTTATTTATTTATTTATTTATTTATTTATTTATTTATTTATTTATTTATTTATTTATTTATTTATTTATTTATTTATTTATTTATTTATTTATTTATTTATTTATTTATTTATTTATTTATTTTTTTTTTCATTTTACTTATTTTGTTTTATATATTTATTGTTCAAATTTCATTCATTAATATACAATTGCTTTGAAATGTGTAGCATCGTACACGTCTCAAGAAGTGATACTTCTTAAAAACTATTCCCTTCCTCATACAATTTTTAGACTTAAGATTATGAGTCAGGGTAAAGCACTGATCGGGTAAAGACGAAGAGCCAGACAAAAGGAAGACGCGCATCTTCAGTGACGTCCCAAAGGTATCGGCGCTTGACAATAATAGGCAATCCTCTTTGCTTATAATCTTTGGTTTGTGTCAATCGTTCGTCGGCTGTCATTATCATTGGCCATCTTTTTCAATCTTTTTACGTTAAATCATATCTTTCTTCTCTCTCGTCTATCGTGTAACGAAATTTGCCAAAACGTGACGTTATGTGATGCGTCTTTCAAACCAATCTCCATTCTCGTCCAAATATCAGACCGCCGCCAAGGGGCCGGTTTCTCAATAGCAAGTCACCCCTCGGTTAAGCATAACGTTAGGGTAAACATTGCAACTGGACACGTTTACCCTGGAGTTAAAACCAACCTGGAGTTGACTTGCTATTGAGAAACCGACATAAGAAGCTTCTTTTCAATAGCCGTGTTCGTTTTTGTCATCTTTTTCGTCGATTTGCTCCGAACTTTTGACAGGTGATTTGTAAATTGAAACTGTCTGATCCAGTCACGTGCCTGTCAAAATTTTGGAGCAAATCGACGAAAAAGACGACAAAAACGAACATGGCCAATTAAAAAATAATATATCTATATCTACGTAGGTGAAGTCTTCATTTCTTACATTTTTATGTAGACTTATTTGACTTATGATTTATTTTATTCTTTCATAAAAACTTTCCGATTTTACCGCTTGTCGCGTGTCGCATATCTTCAAAATTCATTAGTACAGTCGAACCACTCCACAGTATGCCAGGATTGCCAAACATGTCAACTCAAGATCCTGCAATCCGTGCATTGTGATTTCTTGTGCTCAAGGTTGGTCGAGAGAAGTAGCTTGCCTGATAACTTTATGACGTCATCTGGGGTGCCGAAACAGAATACAAATCTCCATGAGCGTCACCCCAGATGAGTCATCAAGTTACCCATTACCAGACAACCTATTAACTTTAGGAACCTTGGTTGTGCTGCCCTCTAATGAGGTGAGTTTAGCTTTCCGCAGAATCCAAAAATAATATACAGAGGGTACCATTTGAAAAAATAAAGTTGATAACGGTACAGCTGTTCTTGTATGAAAACATTAATATGAAAAAGTGAAAAGATCTCAAGCAAAATCGACGTGTCCGAGCGTTTTTTCGAAAACGCCTTCATTTATTTTATATTAAATATGTTCCATACTTTAAAGTTCACCTTGTACTTATATTTGAAAAAGACCTATATTTCCATCATTTCCCAGTTTTTTAATCTCGCAGGAGTCTGGTGAAATTTTTGAACACGGGCCCGGAACATCGTCACTAAGCCACTGTGCCCACCTTTCGGGGTGTTATCTGTGCCCCTAAAGATATTTCAGCCTCTTGCAGAATATTTACATATTAAATGTTCTGTAGTTTCTGTTGCTTGTTCGCAAAATCTACAGTGGTCGTTGTCTGCTTTGCCTATTGTTTTTAGGTATTATTTCACCAGGCAGTGCCCAGTGAGCAGGCCAACGACTCTTCTAATGTTTTTTCTGTTCATGTCAAGAAGTTGTCCAGATCTTTTTGCTGATATGGATATGAACCTTTTTGCCTGTCTCAGACACGGAATGAATCTCCAGTGAGCTAGCATTTGGTCCCTTCTTCTTATGTTCATTTCTTCGAAGGCGCGGCTTTTCATTAGTCCACAAAAAGGCTCTGGGCCTTGAAAAGGTGCTGTAGCGCCTTGCTTTGCGAGACGATCTGCCTCCCCGTTGTCATCTATGCCCCTGGTGTCTTGGGTTACTTTGTTCCTCCTAGCCAGTTGCTTAAGGATCTTTATACGCTCTCAAACTAGCTGCGAGGTGCACTTGTTAGAGGCTTTTGAGTCGCTTAACTGTCCGACAGTATATAAGTGGGCTCTCTTAAAGGGGGTGTGACCCAAAAATGAAAGTTTTAGTGCAAAAAAGTTTAAGACTAATTATTTAAATCGCATCTTGCTACGAAGAACCGTTTTCGAGTTAGGGTTATTTTGAATATAGGACTGCGGTTTTCACGAGAGATCATAGATTTTTTTTCTTGATTTAAGTAGCCTTAGTTTTTTTTTTGCCACCACTTTGAATTCGGCCTGCTTTTATGCCTAGGACAGTTAATCCGACGTTGCTCAGTGAGGATGCTGTCTGCCACTAGTGTTCGCAGGAGAGAATGACACAGTTTATCGATAACCCTTGCATCCCTTGCAACGTAGAGAAAGTACATGAAGCTGTTTGACAAAAATCTATTATAATGGCAGCTTCAAAGCCTTATTAACTTTTTTATCAATGCAAGTGCTTCATACGCAAAGTGAATTTTAGATTAGTCAAATTAAAGCTGCGCTCTGCTAATATAGTTTCCCCATTAGCGCTAGCAGTAAGCGCAAAAAAAAAAAACGCTACATGTAGGCCAGGCAACGAAGGAAAAATAGGGGAAAAAAATCGTGTAGAAGCCAACTTTGATACAGATCTAGGTGAAGGTGTCATAAATAACATACTGAAAGTCCTGGTGAGTGGGCGGCTAGCTAAAGTGGTAGGGGGTGTCTGAAGGTATTTTTTTTAGTTTTTTTTTCCTAAATAACTCGAAAACCCCGGCTTTAAGCAAAACAATATAGAGGTACTAAATTATTCTACATGAAATTCTCGATAAAAAGGGTTTTTATATGTTTTTTCTAGAATTAATACGTACGGAGATAGGGATGAAGAAAAAACGATATATTTAAAAACTTGATTTTTGTTGATTGATAAGTAAATTGGCAAAAGTAAACTAAACAAAGGTGATGCAACCTAGACGCTCTACACCGAAATTCATTTCGATCTTTAAAGAAATGAAAAAATGCCAGAGAGAAAACGATCTCGTTGACACCCGATGTATTTATATAATTTTATTACATAAAAATTTGATTTTTCAAAATATCGTATTTATTCCCCCCCCCCCCTCAGTATTATTTCTAGCGAGAAAATAAGTGAAAACTTTTTTGGAGGAAGTTTTTCTTAGAATAATTAGGTACTATGGTTCTTTAGTATTCTTTTCGCTTGTCTGGCAAGCAGACGGCGAACTGCAAAATAATTTGCTGCTTTGCCAAACTTAACGGAAACAATAATAAACAAGTTGCTTAAATATTTTTTTTTTTTGCAATGGGTATATATAGTATTTTGAAGTAGAGAATGATCCGGCAATCTTGCGAAATTATAGATGTGGAGAGGCGTGTTATTCAGAGGCATGATTCTATTGGTTAGAGCCTGATCGACAGCACAGTGGCGTGGTTATTGGTTCAACCCTAGAGTTTTTTTCTAATAATTTTATTGATCAATCTCTCTAGTGTTTTCGGAGCCACTGAATCCAACGATATGGTTGTCTAGTAGGAGAAGTCAGTAAAGATTCTTATTGGGCTACGTCCCACTTTTCTTCCTCCTTATTGGGCCACGTCCCAGTTTTCTTCCTCCTTGCTTCCCTATAAAGTTACCACTTGCCAGACTATAGTCTTCACGTTATTCAAGAAAAACGTAAAAAATGGACCTTCAGAGAGTCAGAGACCCCCCAACACATTAGCTCGCCCCCCAGTCGTCAGGACTTTTATTGTTGTTCGGGACATGTCACCATACATCTATACCAAAATGGGCTTCTACAAGAATGGGCCCTTTCACTAAAATTTAAATACGTAATATAAGTATAAAATCCCAAAGGAGGGACTATTTTAGGCATATATACCAAAAAAAATGTTCTACAAGGTTAAATAAGTTTTTTACAGGCATTTTAAACTAGCAAAATTCAAATTAATTAAAAACGCGCCGATTTGCTGACGTCGCATAAATATTTTTCATTTCGCTAGTTGTTGCAAGGAGCTGACCGCCACGGCTGTATTTACCCTGTAGTAAATGCAGGTAAACATTCGAATGCGCTGTTGTCGGTGGTGACTAAATGTAGTGCAACGTAAAATAAATAAATAAAACTAAACATAAAAAATTATAATGAATTGTGTTTAAGCATAATTTCAATAAAAATGTTATAAAATCTTGAATCCATAACTAATTAATTTAACTACTTTTCATGATGTTTTACGAACATTTCAGAATTAAATCTATTACAAATTTTCAATGTTGACAATTAGTGGCAACACGGTCAAATTGCGAGCTACGACGTCATAGAAATAAATTCTGGGTTTTTATTTGGAGGTATTTCTTTTTTTTCTGTTTTCTCAAGAAGGACTATGAATTTTTCAAAAGTAAAAATACAGAAAATTCTGTTTTTAGTTGCTTTATCCAAATATGCCAATTTCAAAAATTAGTGAAAGAGCCCATTATTTTCATTATTCGGCCTTTTTTTGATCTTCGTTGCCTGTAGTGATGATATAATCTTGAATTTTGGTCTTGTCATTTTTTCTAATATTGTGGATGATTTAGCCAGATGTTTCCCGGCTTTCAACAATAATTAGAAAAATGGAAAATATTTGAAAATACGTATGTGAACTATTATTTTTCGGATGCTAAGATAGATACAGACACCTAGAATATGATTTTTTTTCCAAAATAAAGTCATATTATTCATCTAAAATAGCAATTCACAAAGTGCACCTTTCTGACAGTGTGACAAATCTAATCGGAATATTCTCATGGAAAATATATAGTAAACGTGATAAGTGTAGTTACAGTTCACCGCGTTTACATCATACTATGAGGTTGTATCGCTTCTAGATACCTACAGCTAGAATATACATACAATACCTGTGACTGTGCTTTGTAAGACAATGAAAATCGTGTTCCCATCCGTTGGATACTTCCCTAGCTGCATACCAAATCTTGACCACGTATATTGCAAGTATCATTTTACAGAGTTGTATGAATAATGTTTTAATATTCATAAGAAGTCTTTGAATTAGAAAATTACTAAAAAAACTAAACAAACAGGGGTGCGCCTTGATCCTTAAACTGATTGAATGAATTGGTGTTATTGGTCCTGGACTTGCGTCAGGTCGCTGGCATGACTGTTGGTTGGGGGGTGATCGGTGGTCTGGCTTGGCGTCGTGGCTTCGTTCACGTGTTTATTGACTTTAGGCAGGATTTCTGCTTTGGAAGGCCTCCTCAGGCAGGAGAGGGAATCCTCGGCAGTCAGCACGTCATGTGTCAGGCTAACTTCCTGCTTTGAATAGCATGCCTATCGGGGAAAGTTTAACCTCGGCGATAGATGTTCTGCCTTATCTCTCAGGCTGAGATCGGGGTGGAGTCCTGCTGCTTGAAAACCGCGTCTGTTGTTCGATCAGCTGCTTGGATACCTCACTAATTACATACCGGTTTCGAGCTTATTAGCTTGTGTCAGTGCAATATAGGCAAAAGCATACCAACTCAAAGAAACAAGTTTACAGGATCGAGGTTCACACGATAAGGAATAAACCCATCCTAGCGTATGGCTCTATCTCTTCGAAGTCTTGTAAAGCAAAACCAAGAAAACTTTGATTTTTGCATTTTTGCTCTATCTCTTCGAAGTCTTGTAAAGCAAAACCAAGAAAACTTTGATTTTTGCATTTTTTCTTTTTTAAAGAATAACATTTAGAAAGTGTGGTAGAATTCACCAACGAGTCTTTCTTCGGAAAAATTCTTCAGTTGGTCCTCTATGTAACAGTGGAGTTGGCAAAATTCCTTCGAGACACTTTCATTGGCGGGTTCTTTGGTTGTGGTAGTTGCGGCTGTGGCGGCGATTGTTTGGGTTACTGCCCCGACTCTATCGGCCCTAGAGAATGGTCTCTGTTGGACTAGTCGTTAAGTACTCGGGATGGCTGGATCATACTTCCGAAGAACGCAGTGTGTAGCCTCCCGCACTTTGCGCACTGGGGGTTGGAGGTTGGTTTTTTGACAGCCTATTCGTGTCTGTGATTCTCGTTGCTCGCGCACTTCACACACATGAAACTGACGTGCCCGTGTAGCTGGCAATTGTGACATTGTTCTGTTCCATCCGTAGTACGTTGGGCTTCGAGCTGGACCGTGACCCCGTTGATGGTGGGGACTGTGGTATATGTCGTTTTCTGTCTTCTTGCGAACTAGCATGCACTTCATAGGCCTGCCTTTCGTTCCGTCCTTCTTCCAGAAATATCTTGAGACGGCGACGGGAAAATGCTCTCGAGTTCAACCATTGCGGCGTCGGTCGAGGTGGATTCCAGTACTTCCTTAGACACTAATTGAAGTATCTTTTTTCCGGTTAACTAGAAACATTGGTAGGTGATTGGCTTCTCCTCCAGGTCGCGTACCGTGCTTTCCAAAGTCCCCTTAGTCTTCTGTCGTGGCTGGGAAAAAGGTTCACCTTCGCTGGTGGCAAGGGCTTTCTTAATATTTATTGAGACATAACCAATGACCTACAACCCAAGATAGACGGATTTATAAACAAAAATATATGTTGACGACATGTCTGATTCTTTCTATCCTGACCAAACTCCCCCACTACTAAAATCCCATATTAAGTCGTAGGAATATTTATTTTCTTTTTCTAACTCGGGTATGAAGTCCTACGAGTCCTGCATTTTAATTACACTTGGCAACCCATCACTAGACTAAACTCCGCCTGCTGCTTGTCATAGAGTAATACGTACGGTTCTTGCGCAGAGTATCTTGTTTTTATATTATGCGATGATGATTAGTAATATGTTAAAAAAAGACCGAAACATAAGATAGGTATGTTCTTCTTAGTCTGGAATACATTTCGAATATCATCGTTTTGGTTTGGAGTGGATCTGGTCCAATTCTGGCAGTTCAGTCAGTGGTGTGCTTAGCTAAATCATGTGCTCAGGCAGGCGGAACTTAGATCGGACGACTTATCCCTACCACGGACCGCCCGCACCCCAAATCCCCCCCTGTCCTATACCTAAACATATTGTCAGCACAACAAATAGTATTTTATGAATGGGATACTCTATCTATCTGGCCCCCTATTCTTGAAAATCATACGCTCCGGTGTTTCTCTCGTACGATGGGTTCTATCCCGTGCGATCTGTCGACTCCCACGGTCGAAATCGACCAATTTTTGAATCTACGTGTGAACCTTCAAAATTATTGCACTGTTGCCAGCATTATTTGATACAGAAGATCTACTTTTAGGCATTTTCAACCTTTTTTTTGGTACGGTTGTCATCATTAGCTGCTTTCCAGCTGACGCTTTTGAGCACGCATTCGAGCTTTTGCGCACGCAAATGCTTCAAGCGCGTGTTCGTGTTCCAGCCGTACTGCGCTCCGAGAGCTGCTAACTTTTGCGTTTCAAACACAGAACACTGTGCTGCACCGTGCTTGAAGCACACAGCTGGAAAACGGCTATTTTCTGTCATTTGAAGTAATTTCTGTCATTCATGTTTTTTGATATTTTTTTTTCATAAATTATTTCAATAATAATGAAAAAGCTAGTGTGTGTTATAGTGAATAAATTATTTTTGAATTGAATAAGGAATGCCCCCACAAACAGCATTCAGAAGTAAAACGGTAAAACCACTCAAACTCACAACAAAGTCTCTTTTTTTAACTTTTATGCACATAAATTTGACATTCAAGGAAATTTCACGGAACTCCGTTACTGCGCAAGCGTCAATCGATTCGACGTTGCTCCTCGCTTTCGGACCATGCGATCCGGAAGGTTTGATTTTCATGAGAATAATAATGCCGGATCACCTGTCAAGAATATAACGACGATCGTCTCATGTGATCATTTGCCATAAATCTATGCCGCTCACTGCTCAAGAATAGAGGTCCTGTGGTTTTAGGTCTTTGGACATAACTCGGAAACAAAGCAAAATTCAAGATTTTTACCACAATACTTTTATTATAGAAAATCACATTTCCTATCGAAACATGTTTTTAAAATAAAAGGTAGGTACCAGGTGAAAAATGCCCAAATTAATTATTGAAGTAAGGACAAATTACTGAAAAAAAGTGATTTTTTGGAAATTTTTAGTTTTGTTTTTCGATTATTCAAAGTAGATACAAAAGTCTGTGCAAGGCTATCGCAATGTTACGTCATATCATCCCATCTTGCTTTATACCATGAACGTATGTCCTAAATTGGTACATTATTAGTAAAATTTTTTGGGATGTAGGTAAATATGTTGTGCACAGTTGATCCAAAACGAAATCCGGTGCATGTCATGAATGAAACCCATACTGCGTAATTATACCCAATTTGCTAGCGAACGCATTGTGACGTTCAGCAGATTTAGTTTTGGATCAAGTATAAATATGTTTTTTGGTGTATCGCCAATCGGATCAAATTGCTTTTTGTGAAATTTTGTCCAGCTCTAGCAAAATCCTCACTGTATATTTGTCATTTCCATTTATCACGCTCTACAGAATATTGAATGGTAGCTTACACATTGCGGCGGATACATTATCGGCTTCCAAAAGGTGTCTGTAAAAGGCGAGGTAGGTAATGAAAGTTCAATAATAATCAGTAGTAGAAGTTCATTAAAGCATTGCCAAAATATTGGATACATTTGAAATTTTCCTGACCTGCCAACATTTGAAATTGACCCTTGCTTGGTATTCTTTTTTTTTTATTTCCTTTACTGGTGTGTGCGGAAAGCATTTAATTTTAGTTATTGGCCTCAATTCGTCATTTACTCTCGTAGTTTTGATGATTTAAGTTAATTGTTCGATATAATCTCCATAAAGCAACAAAAATTGAACGCAACTCTAAGAACTTTATTGTCGTGAACACTTCACACAGAAGTGATACATAATATGTACCTACCTAGGACCATAAATATTTTCAAGTAGGTATGGGGTAAATTGTACGTTTTTTCTCGCTAGGTGACTAGGTGACAGTGTCAACGACTAAGTTCGCATCAATCAGCGCTTTTAGTGGTAATTGATTTTGAATTGAACCCAGAGCATAACTTATTCATAATTCGCACTAAATTGTTCGCTTCACATTTTTTCTTCAATGTTATGAAATAAATTATTGCCTAAATAAAGTACCAGCATAAATAAATACGGATAATCAAGTTGATGTGTCTGCTCTTTTACACGAGCATCCATGCTCCAAGCAGTGAAATGTGTACATCTTAAATTATAGTGGCAGCCTTTTGTTTTTTCGAAAATCGATGAGAAAAGCACTGATTTACTTGTGAAAGGAAATATTGCAGCTCCTTGATAATAAAATGTTGTATGCCATTCAGCCCATAGAAGGCCTTATTGTGTTTTGCTCAATTCTAAGCCTCCACTACGCGTCGTTCTTCAAACTTTGAGCTCATTATAAGAAGACTCACTTCTTGGCCTGATAAAATAGATATAGTCCAGTCACGTTGTGGTTTCACCTACCAATTTTGAGGTAAGAAGCTCAAAATTGGTATACCTACACCTTCCTTTTGGCGTTCTTATAGTTGTCCCAAAAGTCAGAGTAATAATGTGGCCAAGGCTTATTCTTTAGTCATTGCATATCAAAGGTCACAGAAATTGTTCTTTGCGATTATCTCGATTTCTATTGCTCCAACTATATAAACACCTATTACAAAAGTTACGTAGAGATAATAGAATTCCTAAGTACCTACTTTCGTTGGAAACTTTTTTATATAAAATGAACTGCTTTTGAGATAGAGCGAGAAGAGTGATAAGCCCTATGCTCCAGATTTTGACCAATCAATTAAAGAGGCCTAACGGTGAATTTTTACATACACGTTGTTGTTATGGATCTAAATAATTGATGAAAGTTTCCCATCGATTCAGTGATTATTTGGGCCGTTACGGGAGGTCAAAGGTCAGGAATGCGTTTATCAATATCTCGAAAACGGTTTAAAACTTTCTTCCCAAAAAAGTTATAGATCATTAACCATAATGGCCCAAATAATCACCGAATCGATGGGAAACTTTCAACAATTATTTGGACCCATAGCAACAACGCGTACGCAAAAATTCACCGTTAGGTCCCTTTAATTTATAGGTCAAAATCTGGAGCATAGGGCTTATCACTCTTCTCGCTCTATCTCAAAAACAGTTCATTTTATGGAAAAAAGTTTCAAACAAAAGTGCTTAGGAATTTTATTACCTCTATTGGCACAACTATTAGAACGGCAAAATTAAGGTGTATGCCAATTTTCAGCTTCTTACCTCAAAATTGGTAGGTGGACCCCTATTTTATGCTTAAATAACTGCAATTATAACTATTATTTCTTTTGATATTTTTCTGTATAACCACCTATACCTTTTTTCAAATGTGACTTCGACTCCGCTAAAGTCCTACAAGTAGGTATGATGTATCTGGATGCATTCCAAGTATGAAACATATTTTTCACGATATATTTCACTTATACGTTTTGTACTTTGTTATTTGTGACATACCTATCTCACTGTGATGTTTTCCTTTTTAAAAGTGAAAACATAAGTTAGAGAATTTCACATAAACCCCATGGAAGTTTAAAATTAAAACATCCCAGCAAGCTTTGAAAGGCTCGTCGACAATACAGCGACAACGTTTAGACAAAACCTCATATACAATATATTCTTAGTTTCAAATAATGACTAAAGTTTAGTACTAAAATTTAAAGCCGATAAATCAGGCAGCCCAAGAAGATATTACTATTATAGCCAAACTCTTAGGCAGCTTGTTTTGCTTAATTTATAGCTGCTCTCAACAGGTATTTAATAGAATATAAGCGGTGAACTCGACTAGAGTTTATAACAGCTACTTGAATATACCTATCTGATATATTAGGTACATAATGTGGGAAAACCATCATGTTTCCAAATATTCTACATATACTTCTTTTATGCATACTATAATGGTAGGTAGGTACTTGCTTGTTCATCTCCTAGACCGAAAAAACGGAAAAAAAGTAATATTCACCTGCATGGGGTGGTCATCTATAGGGGCCTACGGAGGTCACCGGCTATGGGAATAGGCGCAAAAAACGCTGCAGGAAAAAAGCGTCTGATAGTATTTAGAGGCAGCTATCCCACAGCGTCTTATCCCATATTAGGGGCGGCTGATCTACTATGTCCCAGAGGTTGATAAGAGTATGAAAATGTGGGTACTATACAACTTTTGCTGTGTTTGCACTGATCGTTAAAAGACCGACCAAAAATTAATTCTTTGCTGTAGGTAACCCAAAATGAGAAAGCATGAAAAATGTGGGTTGCTTTTTTTCGCATTTCCATCCACAGACGCGTTTCGATCTATCAGATCTCATCAGAGTGGCTAGGAAGGCAAAGAAAACTAATCAAAGTTTCGTGCCTGCAGGCAAACTAGAAACAGTACGAAGGGAGATTTTTGGTCGTGGCGCCATCTATGACTAAAAATTAGTACTGTACAACATTTTGCTGTTTTAGCACTGATCGTCAAAAGGCCGACCAAAAATCTGTTCTTTTGTGTAACCCAAAATAGGAAAACATGAAAGTGTGGGTTGTTTTTCCTCGCTTTTCCATCCACAGCCTTTTGACGATCAGTGCTAAAACAGAAAAATGTTGTATAGTACTGATTTCTAGTAATAGATGACGCCACGACCAAAAATCTCCCTTCGTGCTGTTCATAGGAGCCTCAACTGGGCCAAGATTTTAGCACCGAGTGAAACAAGACCTGAGGGCGATGGCCAACTCACAGAACATGGCGGAGGCTACACGTTCTTCGGAAAAGAAAAGGACTGGATTAAGCTCCGAATAAACGGGGTATGCCATGCATTAAAGGACCAATTTGTCAAGCACCTTGATGAGCTCCGTTCTGGGATGAGTGAAAGACTCATCACTCTCTTATCAAGCTCGTAAACAACCAAAAAGCCGCTGTTATCGGTGCATGCGCCACAGCTCTACATTCCGACGATGACAAAAAAGAAGATTTCCATAACCATCTAGATAAATTCCTAACAAACATTCCTCGGTCAAGCAAAGTTATTTTGTTAGGTGACTCCAATGTAAGACTCGGCAGAGAGCAAGTAACTCAAATAGTATACCTCTACTGATCAAATGATCAGAGCCCGACCACTTCATCACAAATACTATGTATTGTCGAAATAATAAGCTGAAAACAACGTGGAAAGATCCAAGATCAAAGCGTTCACTCGCATCTCATCGACTACGTTATTGTGCGCGCCAAAGACCAATGTGACGTGAAAGTAACCACAGCTATAATCCATGCTGGTAACTACTGGACTCGTCACCGAATGGTCCTCACATAGCTATCGTTATCTCTTACGTTGTGGAAGTTTCGAACATTAAAACTGATTGCCAAGTATATTATTAAAGTTCAGGGAGCAATGTTCCTGAATTGCATGGTTTTTGTGCCCGGTAATTATTGTCCCCCTCAAATTTCTTGGTTATTCGATGTCAGTGTAAGATTTTTTTTTAAAATTCTTGCGACCAGTGCAACTTGATCTTCTACCGTTTGAATTTTCATGAGGCATATTGGCCCGTGGCTAGATATGTTGGTGAGTAAGTAAAGATAACGGAAGGGTACAAGTTCAGCTAAGCGTGAACCATATGCGGTTCTCTTCAAGCAAAGGAGGTATCGAATAGACCGGACTGAGCAGATTTGCTTTCCTTTCCTGAAGTAAAATTATACTTTACTGGGATGGCAGTGGAACGCTATCAGAAAATATGTAACATATGCAAAATCAAACAGGATATCAAGCCAATAAAAGTTTCTCGAAAATCAACGCGATGAATTAGAAATTACGAAATTCCACTCAACTATTGATAAATTCCTGTTCAATTTTAAATATAGAAATGTTCATAAAATAATTATTATATCTATATAGGATATATATTATTAAGAGGTGCAGGCTTAATGAGTCATTGGCAATTTGATTTTTCAGCAATTTAGCCTAGTTATAGCAGAGGCAAATAATTGATGAGAATATTTACCTGTAAGTGGATTTCATAAATCGAGACAGCAGGCGAGCTTTTGAAATTCAGTACATGCGAAATATTTTTTTCTTCTCGGAATTTGCCGAGACTCATTAACTTTTCAGTATACGGACGGACCCATTTTTTTGGTCATAAAATGTGTTATATTGTCAAAAACCGGTAAAATAAGCCATTGTTCTTTTTCTATTAGCTATCTAATAAGCTTTGCCGGTTCATTTGAGAAAAATCCTTTCTCAAATATATAGAGATACATGAAACTAACATAATCTATGTGTCTGAGAATTGGTCCTGAGAATTCTGTTGTATTTCATCTCTAGCTGCCAAAAAATATTTCATTTGAATATTTTCAACAGGTCTCGCATATTGTAAGGAGCAAAGGAGCGACAACCTGTCATAATGAAATATTTCCATTCAAGCACCTATTCACTCTACCACCAAATTGGTGGTAAGTTCTACAAAAAATCCCGCATACCTTTTACCATTTGGATCGCTAAATACTGTGAAAAACAACAACTTTTTTTAGCCCTCTCTCGTTGAGGAGGGTTTGATAATTGCACCATCGAACTTTTTCCTGGAAAATTTGCAGCATCTTTTCATTTTTCTGGAGGTTACTGATCAAGCTAATGCTTCTTGTTAGCATTAGCGTGGTTTGATTTTGGATATTCTCATTTCCCGATACCGTTTTCACGCAAATTTAAGTTTTTTTACTAATCCGCCTATCAATTTTAGAATATCAATTTCTTTTCTTTCAGTTAGAAGAGCTATTATATTTCATCAGAGCTTAAAGGGTTATTAATTGAAAAATTTAGTCAATAGATAATCATGTTAGTCGCATAGCAACCAGAATTGAAAGCATACCTCGCACAGATGGAAAATCCGTAATAATTGCTTTCCCATACAATTTGTAGATATCTACTTTATTCACAAGTATCTACTTCTATATTATTCAACAAACATTTTTTCTGTTCTAGTAGCGATTAAAATTAAATTAAGTGAACATTAGGTAGGTAACTAATTTGTCTGTTTTTTGTTTTGTTTTAATTTGTTGAAGCATCGTGAAGGAAGATTACGGGAAGCGCAAGGTATCAGCTAAGTTAGAAAATTTCAACTCCTATTATGTTCCTATAGAAAAAATAAGACCTGTCTTTCTCTAGAATTTGTACCAATGCAAACTTTTCATTCGTTTTGGTTGCGGTTAGTCCAAAACTTCAGAACATTATTCCAATATTTAAAAATTTGGCAGTTTCAACATATTTTTCACATGGAATTCATTATTCATTGGGCATAAAATCCAAATAATACGATAGCAATTTCTTGTTACTGAATTTGAAATAATTTTTAGCAAACTTCAAATTTGCATTAGTTCTATATTTTGTTGTAGTTCGTTAAAAAGATCTTTTTTCAAAGAAATGTTTATTGTTAATTAATTAAAAATACTCGAAAACTTTTCTATGTATTTTTTGACTCAAGTCTTTTTGTAAAATTTTTATTCTCGAAATCGAGATAAGCAGCAGTACATCTTAGCTTGTCGCAGATGTTCAACATAGCTTGAACAGGAAGCTAATAAGCCTATGTCCTGAGGAGTCCAAATAAGGATGAAACGCACGAGGGACTAGCTTGGAAATCTTGCATTGACTTTACGTTGGTTGATACCTGGAAAAACTTTTCCACCCTTATTTGGACTCATCAGGACATAGGCTTTTTAGCTTCCTCCTCAAGCAATATTGAACATTTTCGACGAGCTAGAAACTACTACTCCGAGTTCAAATACCTCTACTGACATTGAATTACACTAACTGGTCTAAATTTCCATTGGCAATGTGGTAAGTGGGTGAAAAGTTGTTCCTGGTATTAGCCAACGTGAAGTTAAGGATATCGCCGTCCTTGTTTGGGAATTTATCCGCTGATCCGAGGATGCGAGATTACCCAGCCAGTTCCCTTAACGTTTCGTCCTTATTTGGATTCATCAGAACGGGCATAGGCTTTCAAGCAATATGGAACACTTTCGACCAGCTAGAAACAACTACGCCAAGGGCAAATAAAAGGTATTTGCCCTTGGCTTTGAATTACACTAAGGGCGGGTATTATAAAACTATTTTGAGAGTTAACTTAAAGTTAACTTCTGAAATTACATGTAATTCAAAAAGTTAACTTCAAGTTAACTGTCAAAGCAGTTTTATTATACCCGCCCTAACTGGTCTAAATTTCTGTTGACAATGTAAGTTCTAAAATTAAAATTAAAAAAGAATTAACCAATGTGAAGTCACGGACATCACCTTCCTTGTTTGGGAATTTATTCGCCAATCTGCGAATGCAAGATTTCCCAGCCAGTCCCTTACGCGTTCGCTGTATTGGCATTAGATATTAATATTTTATCTACGGCCAAAAAATAACGAAATTCGAGGGGGGTTTAAGGAGACAGACCAATATGTATAAAAAAAGTTGACCACATGGAAACCATTTGTGGCGTTTATACAAAAACTAGCTGTGCCCCGCGGTTTCACTCGTCATTTCATTTGAAAGAAATCGGATTATTGGAATTTTTTGAGAGATTTTTTTTTGTGTGACAAATCCGCTTTGGATAGGGGTTCCGTAAAATCCGATTTTAGTGGGGCTCTACGTCAAGAAAAGAGTATCTATATATGCAGGTAGGTACCTACTCCAAATTTCGAGTCAATCGGAAGTATAGTTTTAGAGTTGGAGATCTGGTAATGAGTGAGTGAGTAAATGAGCCAGTAGTAGTTCCAGATATTAGCGCACAAATAAACTCTTCAACTTCATTCTATTCGAATTTTTAAGTACATTTTTTAATAAAAAATTTGAAATTCTATATTTTTTAATAAAAAATATAGTCCGGGGGCCCTGGGCTGCGTTCAAAAACGGCTACAGCCGAGCCAAAATTGGCATATTGCGTTCAAGTTCGGCTCCAGCGTGCCAAAAACGGTTGGCTTTACACGTTCCAAATCGGCCGCGGTAAAGTAACTTTTGGAGGCTCTTTCAACTGAGTCTAGAAATGGTTATACGAATTTTGATTGGATTAGACCAAATTCAATATGGCGTGGCGACCAGCAAGTTAGTTTTGATTATGTGTTTTCATGCATATTTCAATTATTTTGTTTGTTTGCAGCTTCGATTTTGATTATTCAATAAAATATTTGTTAACTAATTACGTAAACTATTAAGTCGGGCAGAAACTAGATATTTTTTGTGTTTTTTGGTCCATGTATGGTCGCCACGCCATATTGAATGTCACGTGGTTTGGATTGCTTATTGAGAAACGGTATTTGGCGTTCCAGCGAATTCAAACCAGATTTCGCATCGCCGGTAGAAGGGGAATAGTAGGTTTTGGCATAAGCATTGCCGTCTTTGAACGCACTCCAGGACCTTTTTTCCAAATCATTAATAACAAGCTAGTTTTTTCAATGCAGCTTCATTTCACCGAGACGCCCAACTTTTTTCTCTTCGAAAATTGCGAAAACAGGTAGCTAACATACTGCGCAGGTGTAAAACATGTCGATTTGGTGACTATGAAAATTTAATTAATAACAGTTAGTTTTTCAGCTAAATGTTGAGATAATTTTATGAATAATTTGAAACAACATTTGTCCGACAAAATAAAGGGTTTGGTCTACGATGTCCCCCCCCTCAAACATGTAGCAATTACGTTGCATAAAAAATGATTAATAACAAGTTGATCTTTTCAATGTAGGTTGGTAAATATTATTACAATTAAATGGTCACACTGTCCTACAAATAAACAGGTAGCTATTTTCAGTCCTACACTCATAAATAATATGAAACAACATTTTTCCGACAAAATAAATGGTTTGATCTAGGCTGTCTTCCTTCTCAAACATGTAGCAGATACGTTACATAAAATATGATTTATAACCAGTTGATTTTTTTAATGTAGCTTAGTAAATATTACTACAATTAAATGGTTACACTGTCCTACAAATAAAGAGGTACATTTCTCCAGTCCTACACTCAAAAGTTGTCAACTTCACGGTAATACTTTATTCATCAATCACTCTTTATTTGTAGGACAGTGTAACCATTTAATTGTAGTAATATTTATTAAGCTACATCAAAAAAATCAACTGGTTATAAATCATCTTTTATGAAACGTATCTGCTACATGCTTGAGAAGGGAGACAGCCTAGATCAAACCATTTATTTTGTCGGACAAATGTTGTTTCATATTATTTATGAAACTATCTCAACATTCAGCTACAAAATTAACTGTTATTATTTACATTTGTATGATCACCAAATAGACATGTTTTCCACCTGCGCACTCTGTTAGCTACCTGTTTTTGGAATTTTCGCAACAGAAAATTTGGGCGTCTTATCAAAATGAAGATACTCACGAAGATTTAGCCGGTTATTAATGAAAAAAGTTAAATCGTGAAATCGACAACTTTTGAGTGTAGGACTGAAAATAGCTACCTGTTTATTTGTAGGACAGTGTGACCATTTAATTTTAATAATATTTACCAACCTACATTGAAAAAATCAACTTTTTATTAATCATTTTTTATGCAACGTAATTGCTACATGCTTGAGGGGGGGGACATCGTAGACCAAACCCTTTATTTTGTCGGACAAATGTTGTTTCAAATTATTCATAAAATTATCTCAACATTTAGCTGAAAAACTAACTGTTATTAATTAAATTTGCATAGTCACCAAATCGACATGTTTTACACCTGCGCAGTATGTTAGCTACCTGTTTTCGCAATTTTCGAAGAGAAAAAAGTTGGGCGTCTCGGTGAAATGAAGCTGCATTGAAAAAACTAGCTTGTTATTAATGATTTGGAAAAAAGGTCCTCGGCCCCAGGACTAATAATACAGTTACGTCACTTGAATACGCCAACTTAAATAAATGTGTCAACGTTGTTTCATGTTGATGTCAAAAAAAAAAGTTCAACAGTGTGCGTTGGAAAATACACCAGATAAAATTTACTCTTCTAAGGGTCAGTTTCTCAATTCCAAATTACCTCTGGATTGGTTTCAACTCCAGGGCGAACGTGTCCAGTTTAGTGTTTCAAAGCAAGACAAGACAAGAAGTTGCCAAGCAAGACAAGAAATTATTCTGCAAGAGTCTTGCAATCTTGCAAGAAATCTTGCAAAAAAATGAAGTCTCCTTCTCTGCATATTTTTGAATTAATTTTGGCAACGTTGCGGCAGTTAATAACGAGATAAAAATGTCAGCATGTCAGTTTGTAAAGTTGGCTTTTTTTGCGACAAAACGTTTTGAAATTGTAGTTTCAAAACACTCAAACAGATGTCAGTTTCTAAAGGCCGTTTTACAGCTTGCAAGAAAACTTGAATGCAATTTTTTGCATGCAAAAAAATTGCCTTCAAGATTTCCTGCACGTCGTTTTACACCTTGCAATTTGACTTGTTTCTTTCTCTAACCTTAACCATACTTTTTTGTTTTTAATGTTGTGTTGTTGATGTTTGCATTTTCCAAAAATAAAAAAAGCGATTTTAAGTCGATATAAAAAGAAGAAAGTAATAGCAGCAACTTTAAACATCATAATTGCTAAAAATTCCCCAGCTTGCACGAAAACCTTCAAGAAAAATGGCACCAAACCGATTGCATGCAATGCCATTCAAGTTTCAAGAATCTTGCAGAAACCAATCAGCTGACTCACTTCTGCGCATGCCTTCGTTCAAGTTTCTTGCATATTGCAGAAAGAATTTCAAGCTGTAAAACGGCCTTAACAGTTCCTGCAGCAAGTATGGCTAGGAAAATTTTTGGTCGTGATGGACAACGACACTGCACACACAATATTGAATTTTAAGCTCAATGTGAAGGCCTTTTCGTTCTCAATCATCAGAGAATCAAGTCGAATTTTTTTTAAGGTCTGTTAGCATTGTAGTGCATAAAATAGTGACGTTAGAGTCTTCTTCTTGCAAGAATCTTGAAACAAGACTCTTGCAAGAAACACTTGCTATGACGTCACAAAACAAATAATGCAAGAACAAGAAATTGCAAGAAATCTTGTTTGCAAGACAAGATTTTTTCTGCAAGAGTCGGGCAAGACAAGAGTGAATTTCATTTCTTGTCTTGCTTTGCAAGACAAGACAAGAATAGGCCCAGCAAGACAAGAAATCTTGTCTTGTGAAAGACTAGTCCAGTTGCAATGTTTACCCTGGAGTTATGCTTAACCTGGGGTAATTTGCTATTGAGAAACCAGCCTTGATCACGTGACCATTTATCCACTCTCACCCCTGGGTACAATTTACCCCTTTTTCGAAAGCACTCTAAAAGTTGGGTTATACATACAATATTGTTTTTTTATGAATAGAAAAGTGTCCTATATACAGGGTGTCCCACGGTGGATGGCGTATAAGACGTTAATGGAAAACTAAAAAGCGGATCATTTTGAAAATTTGGCAACCGGGATAAACAAACATGATCTACACAAATATTTTTCTTTATGCGGTGTTGCCGCTTCTACTCTAGACCAGTGGCAGCATCGCTATTTTAAATGGAACACCCTATATGTGATTGCATATTTGGATTCTACGTAAAAATCTAAGCAGATTTACCCTATACCTAGGTTCAACTGTTTTGGAAATATTGACAGTCGAAAATTGACTTTTCCTAACTTTGACAGGCTGTGAAACCTAAACGGTTAATTTTAGAGGAAACCCGATTTTACATTCCTTTTACACCAACTTTGAATTTAATCCATGATTAAAAATTCCTATTAAATTTAATCTTTGGTTAAATTCAAAGTTGTCAATAGTTAATGAAAATCTAAGATAGGAATGTAGAATCGGTTTTCCTCTAAAATTAAACGTTTAGGTTTTACAGCCTGTCAAAGTTGCAAAAAGTCAATTTTCAAGTGTCAATATTTCCAAAATAGTTGAACTTAGGTATAGGGTGTATCACATGAAATCTGCTCAGAATTTTACGTAGAATCCAAATATGCAATCACATACAGGGTGTTCCATTTAAAATAGCGATGTTGCCACTGGTTTAGAGTAGAAGCGGCAACACCGCATGGTCAGAAATGTTTTTAAAGTGTAGATCAGCGGTTCCCAAACTGGGGGGCGCGCCCCCCTGGGGGGGCGTGAGTCTTCTAAAAAATTAATACAAATTTTAAGATTTAAAATAAAAAAATCAGTTAAAATTTAAAAAAAACATGTCTACAATCCGGTAACAGCGCATACCTAAGCCAAACTTTGCCATGCGATAATTGCTACAGCGCACGCTCGCTGCCCACTGTCATGCCCATTCCTCCCCTCCCAAAGTTCAGAACTGCTCTCGGGTGCCATCCGTTGGGCGCTCCCGAGTTACTCCGAAGTACTCCGGCTACAGTTTGACCTGTTCGGTTTCAAGCGCTCGAGTGCAAAACGCATGGAGTATAACAAGTCACTGACGGGTGTGAAATGTTCTAAGAGCACCCGAAAGCGTCTCTGTTCAGACGAGTTACAGTAAGTAAAAAAAAAATGTTTTTGTATAATGGGGAAAGGAAGGGGGGCGCGACCACTTCTTGATTTCAGAAAGGGGGCGCGGAAGAAAAAAGTTTGGGAACCACTGGTGTAGATCATGGTCGTTTATCGCGGTTGCCAAATCTTCAAAATGATCCGCATTTTGGTTCTCCATAAACGTCTAATACGCCATCCACCGTGGGACACCCTGTATGCTCTTTACTAAACTCTTGAAAATATGTGTACAAAATTTACTATTGTACGTTATGTTTGTTATATTTTATTACGTATTTCTTATATTATGTTGTGCGTATCCTGTATGCACGCAACTTTTAGCAATGTTTTCCTTCAGCATTAAGTCCACAGGTACTGCCGCGTGCAAAGTTGTTTATTTTTAAACTCTAAGGTACGTAAGGTGTGGTTTATTTTTAAACCCGAAGGTACGTAAGGTGTGGATTTTTGAATATCAAACTAGAATAAAATGATATTCGGAAAAAAATATAAGTATAATGAAAATTTTATTTGTTTAAAACGCAGCTCATATACTCTTGTTTAGGCCACCAATATTTTTACTTAAATCAAACTCATATTAAACCTAGTAAAAAAGTTTTTTCCAGGCTATAATGCCGTGGTCCATTAGTATTTCTACCTAACGTTTCGACTACTTCTGCGGTAGACATCTTCAGAGGCGGTGTGGTAGAGGACGAAGTGTTCTCTTCCGTGTTCCTCCGATGACTGGATTCGACGTTTTTTTTTTTTTTTTGTCCTGGCTTAATGGCTTAGATTCCTGAGTTTGGGAAAAGTAATTAGTATCTACTTTATGTTCCCATATTTTTGGTAGTACGTATTCTGGAGTCCCAGGTCCTGATAGGGTGATTGGTGATCCCTGAATGTCCGGATCTTCTTCGTGGGGGTTTTTTGGTGGCTCCCCTGGTTTTTGTTTTCCTCTGTGAAGGATGGCCTGTAACGAAGGGCGTTCAGTTGTGTTTGCAGGTCTTCTAGCTGCTGAGTAATCGCTTCAATTGATGGCTGAAGTGGTCTGCTTGGGTTCAGCGGCTGCTGGTCACCCCAGCGGAACGTCGTTCTGGAAGCGGTTTTAAGACTGGCTTTCCTGGCGTGCTTGGGGTGTTTCTTGCATCCCTGGTAGGAAGTTGGGTGGGGACCACCGCAGTTAGCACAGGTGGCGGCGGTGTCCCTGATTTTGGTGCAGGCTGTGGACGGGTGGTCGCCTACACATTTGACACATTTGTGAGAGGCTTTGCATCTCGACTGAGAGTGTCCATGTAATTGGCAGCGGTGGCATTGTGTGGAGCGCTGGTTAGTCTTTTGCGTTTCCACTCTGACTTTTACGTGGTTGATTGTCTTCACTTGATAGATACTGGTTTCAGCTATCGGTACTATCACTAGTACTAAAGGCACTGGCTCGCCTTTGGCATTGTACCATCGGATCACGGCCGATGGGTGGAACTTCATCTTTTCGAGTTCGGTTTTAACGAAGTCGTTCGTCCATTGTTCGAGGGGTCCTCGGATCACGACCCTTAGTTTCTTCTCTTCCGGGAAGGAGAAGGTGTGGAAGGGTTCTTGAGTCTCTTCTAGGTAGGATTGTATCTTCCTGTAGTCGTCACTTAACTTTGGGTGAATTTTGATGCCTCCATTGGTATTTGTAGTAGGTCCGAATTCGATTTTCTATGTCTTGAGTTGGTCTACGATGTCGTTGTACCTATATCTGTTCCTAAGTACAATAGGAGGTATTCTTTCAGTTTTAGCCTTTGGGGCTGGGGCGAGCTCTGGTGGTTTGGTATGGAAACCTTGCAGGTTGAAGCCTGGTGGCGGGCGTAGGTCGAAACCTCTCGTGGGAGCACTGGGTCCGGCAGTATTTATTTGGGCTGTGTGCACTATTACTGAGTCGGATTCCTTGTGGGCTGGCTCTCCGCTGTTATTGTCGCTGTCAGAGAATTTCTTCCTGCGCCGTCGGGACTTGACGGGCTGGAAGTCGTCAATGTCGAACTCTGATTCACCCGTTGCGGGGTCTTCGTCGGAGCTGGCGTTTGTTTCCATTGCTTGTTGAGCAGCAATGGCGGCGGACTTTAGCTGCTCGTTTTCCTTCCGCAGCTTGTTTACTGTATCGATAAGTGAGTTGTTGTGGTTTCGAACTTCTTTCAGAACCGCGGAGGTTGCTTGAAGTTCGGTGGCAATCTGTTTATTGGCCTGTTATTTGGTGATCCATCTTGAAAAGCACTGTCTTCGGCGACTGTCACCAACGTATTCACTTTTGAGGGCTCGATTTGGCTGTGAGAAATGGACTAGTCCATTCCCTTCGGCGCAAAAAGACTGACTTGGCTAGAATGGAGATCTCTCTTCGCTTGGCTGATGCTTCCACTTTGAGAGCTCGACTCAGAATGGATTCGACGTTGTTGGACCTGCGCTATTTATATCCTGGGTTGTGGGCGTGGCTTGTATTACGCTATTTTCCTTGTCTCGTTCTCGGAAAGGAAGCGTCTTTGTTTTTCGGACAACTGGCTACCAGCTTTTGTTGAGGTTCATGCCCTCTTCTTTTCTGTTGAAGTTGTTGTGGTGTTTCTGTGTCTCTATGGCTTCTCTGTGGAGTTTGGTGTAAAACTGTTTGGTTCTATCCAATGCTTGAGTCTGGTCGAAACGAATGACATGGTTTGTTTGTGTAAGCACGTGTTCGGCGATTGCTGATCTATCTATTTGTCCCTGCTGACAGTTTCTTTTGTGCTCTTTGACCCTGGTGTTGATAGAGCGTTTGGTTGTTCCTACATAGACAGATCCACAAGAGCAGGAAATTCTATAGACGCCGGCCGTTTCAAGCGGTGCCCTAGGATCCTTGGCCGATCTTAGACTTTGCTGGATTGTTCTTTTGGGCTTGTAGATAGGCTTAACGTTGTGTCTTTCTAGCGTTCGTCCTATGCGATCTGTGACATGTTTGATATAGGAAAGAAAGGCTGTTCCTGCCACCTGTGCTGGTTCCTTGTTATTTGTGCGCTGTTGCTTCGGTCTTATGGCTCTATTTATCTCCTGCTTGGAGTACCCATTTCTTTCAAGTGCTGATTTCAGGTGTTGCATCTGGTTCTGAAGGTATTTGGGTTCACAAATCCGGATTGCCCTGTCAGATAGAGTCTTAATGACTCCTCTCTTTTTCTTAGGATGGTGATTGGATTCCTTGTTGAGGTATCTGTCTGTATGCGTCGGCTTCCTATATACTCTGTGTCCCAGTTTACCAGTTATGCCTCTGAAGATGTCTAGCGCAGCAGTAGACGAAACGTTAGGTGGAAATACCAATGGACCACGGCATTATAGTTCGGAAAAAACTTTTTTACTAGATTTGACCGGCCGTGAAAGCCTTCATTCTTTATTCAAACGCCTCTACGCGGAGGAAACACCACGACTTATTCGACGCTTGGAAAACTAACGCAAGAAAAAAAGCCCATTCTCTAGGCTCTCTTGCTTTTCTCCAAAGATGTAGAGACTCGAAAGTAGTTCCGAAATTCCTGGAGATTTGAAGAAATTTTAATTCCTTCCAATCTAACTAACAGAATTTTCGAACGAGAAGAACGAGCCTTGCTTCGGGAATGGATTCACCAAACCAGGAAAGACCTAGCATCTATGGACAAGGATCTTCTATCGATTAACCAAAGGTTATCCAACAGCATGCACTGGAGTGACTGGGACAAAATTGACCGAATGACATATGACGTGATGGAAGCCATACTAGCGAAAACAACCAAGAAACTGGTAAACAAGTTTGAGTCCTTGAAACCAGTGAACGCTACGAAGCCCACAGGCAATGATCGCACAGTTGTCAACCTGACCCAACCCATTCTGACTGATTCGGAAACTATAGTGTTCTAAGAAAAGGAGGCAATTTTGCAATAATACCGAAAGACCTGCCATTTGAAGACATCATAGCAAATGTGGAAGCCAGCATACGCACATTACCTCAAACCACTGCGGAGGAAATACGCAATGAAACCTCTAGGATTCTACGCCTTGCGAAACCGCCTAAGTGCAACCTGACATACGAGGAAAGGAAAGCTATTCGCAGCCTGAATACAGACAAGAACATGCTACTCCTGCCTGCGGATAAAGGAAACGCAACGGTAATCATGAACGTGACTCACTATGAATCAAAAATGTCCGAACTGCTAGACCCCTCCACCTACAGAAAGCTGAAGTGCAATCCCACTGCTTCTATATTGCGAAAAACCAATCAACTCCGTGCACTACCGTTGGACCCGGAAAACATAAGGAAACTCATCAAATCTGAGGCCTTACCACCTAGAATATATGGGCTTCCTAAGATTCACAAAACAGGCAACCCACTCAGCCCCATTGTAAGTGCAATAGATTCGCCCACATACGCGCATAGCCAAATACCTCACCACCCTCCTTCAGCCACGGATTGGCCAATCCAGCTCTTATTTTAAAGACTCAACTCATTTCATCAAAAAGATCAGTGACATCACTCTACTAGCAAACGACATTCTGGTTAGTTTTGATGTCGTCTCATTGTTTACTAAGGTACCAGTGAATCAGGCCTTAGAGTATCTGAAAGAGGTTTTGCCGGAGGAAATCAACAACTTATTTCACCACTGTCTGACGACTACGTACTTACAATGGCAAAATGAATTCTTTGAGCAGACAGATGGAGTCGCAATGGGGAGTCCACTCAGCCCGGTTATCGCCAACTTCTACATGGAGCACTTCGAACAAATGGCACTGCGAACGGCCACAAAGAAACCTACTTATCGGTTTCGCTATGTAGATGAAACATTTGTTGTTTGGAACCATGGAGAGGCAGAGCTCGAAAACTTCCTTAATCATCTAAACTCAATAGAACCCAGGATACAGTTTACGATGGAAGTTGAGAAGGACAACAAAATTGCATTCCTCGACGTCCTTTTAGAAAGATCACCCTCAGGTAAACTGGGACACAGAGTATCTAGAAAGCCGTCGCATACAGACAGATACCTCAACAAGGAATCCAATCACCATCCTAGGCAAAAGAGAGGAGTCATTAAAACTCTATCTGACAGGGCAATCCGGATTTGTGAACCCAGATACCTTCAGGACGAGATATAACGCCTAACATCAGCACTTGAAGGAAATGGGTACTCCAAGCAGGAGATACATAGAGCCATAAGACCATAGCAACAGCGCACAAATAAAGCCCGGGACATATCTATCATGCATTCTTCCGATCCGACTCCCATCATACAATCAGGGTCCTTATTCTTGGAACAGGGAGCAGTGTTCCCAGGCGTTCTCCTGGGAACGCTGCTCCCCTGTTCCAAGAATAAGGACCTCGATTGTATGATCGGAGTCAGATCGGAAGAAGGTATGATAGATGTGTCCCGGCCTTAACAAGGAACCAGCACAGGTGGCAAGGAGAGCCATTCTTCCCTATATCAAAAATGTCACAGATCGCATAGGACGAACGCTAGAAAGATACAACGTTAAGCCTATCTACAAGCCCACAAGAACAATTCAGCAAAGTCTAAGATCGGCCAAGGATCCTAGGGCACCGCTTGAAACGGCCTGCATCTATAGAATTCCCTGCTCTTGTGGATCTGTCTATATAGGAACAACCAAACGCTCTATCAACACCAGGGTCAAAGAGCACGAAAAAAACGGTCAGCAGGGACGAATAGATAGATCAGCAATCGCCAAACACGTGCTTACACAAACAAACCATGTCATTCGTTTCGACCAGACTCAAGCATTGGATAGAATCAAATATTTTTACACCAGACTCCACAGAGAAGCCATAGAGATACAGAAACCCCACAACAACTTCAACAGAAAAGAAGAGGGCATGAACCTCAACAAAAGCTGGCTGCCAGTTCTCCGAAAATCAAAGACGCTTCCTTTTATACAAGCCACGCTTCCTTTCATACAAGCCACGCCTACAACCCTGGATATAAATAACGCAGGCCCAACAACGTCGAATCCAGAATCCAGTCATCGGAGGAACACGGAAGAGAACACTTCGTCCTCTACCACTCCGCCTCTGAAGATGTCTACCGCAGCAGTAGACGAAACGTTAGGTAGAAATACTAATGGACCACAACAGCTTTTTTACTAGATTTGACCGGCCGTGAAAGCCTTCATTCTTTATTCATATTAAACCGTTTATAAAATATAAGCAATGTCGTTTTCATCAAATTTCCCGACGTTTTGGAAGAGTTCAAATATGTTTAGGCAAAACAAATATTTTAAATATTATCTTCATAGACTTTCACCACTCTAGTATTCATGGAAGCAATGAAACACATTTAAAAGCTATGGCTACATTTTTGATAAAACTAGATCGTGTATAATCATTGAAAGTCGCTTTAATCACGGATCCAGAAGCATACAAATTTATCGAGTTCCTTAAAATATCACATAAACGAGCATTTTATAATCATCTTAAAATTTTTATTGAAAATGTGCAGATTCCTGTCTAGGTTCATAAATAAAGGGAGTTTGGGTTGGAAATCATTTTTAGAGGTTTATATTACTTCAGATTTATTACTCTCAACCAAACCATAAAGCTTCCTTCTAATTTTTATAATTGGCCAATAAAAATTTGAAATTTATGCATTATCTCCTATTTGATGACGCCTCTGTATAACCATAAATTTAGAGAATATTTTTTAATTATGAATATTTTGTTATTTTAGTTTTCAAAATTGTCAGGAAATAAAGAAGTGTGAATTGAGCTTACACCTATGGACTATACGTAAAAGAGCAATCGAGCGTTGCTTGTGATTAAAAACAGACAGGTTAAAAATGTTCTCTCCTGAGTTTACATAGGACTATTTTTGACATTGCTAACATCGAAAAATCATACCTTTAATAGCAAATACATGCTGCGAATTCCAATATATGTTTCATAAATATTGAGGACGTTTATTTATTCTACATCAGCTTTTATCATCATATGCGCCCAGCAACTAGCATTTTTAGACAAATTTCCAGACCTTTCCACAAATACTCCCCAAACCGTAAAGCGCTTCCGAACACTCGATAACAAAAAGCAGTTTGACGGAATGGTCCAGACGCAGTCAATAAATTGATAGATGTTTGTCAGCGAAAACCGGGATAAACTGGTGCCTCTTTTTCTTCTTGCCTATAGATGATCTCTGAGTGAATTGACCAGCTTCACATTATCGATGCTGTAAACGGAAAGAGAAATCACGCTTCCTGTCGATTAAATGTTTGGCAGACCACTAGCCGATGAAGACCCAGCTGTTCTCCCAGCTTATGTGACTGATCTCCAAGACAGACTCGGAGTGGTTCACGATTTCGCCAAGAAAAACCTACGTCCGAATATTGAGATAGGTAATGAAGATGAGAGGTATCAGTTACCAGAGAAGGAAGGAAATAAGCCCGAAATTACAAAAGCGCTTGGAAGGACCACACAGAATCGTCACGAACAGAAACGTCTATTGTACAGGATTCAAATTTCGCAAAAAGCTAAGGCAGAGGTCGTGCAGGTCGAAATACTGGCATACAGTGACAGGAATACACCGACTTGGATGCGACCGGGAACAGCTCTAAGACGTTAAAGCAATCATGAACAATCTAGCAAAACCGCATGGGAAATTCCAGGAATGATTATCTAAATACGAAGTGGGTAGCTCTCTTAGGCCCAGGGTCTAACCTTGTCGGAAAAGGCGACCAAAAAGTAGCTAAAAGGTTGGTATACCACACCTAACGGGGGCCTAGAAGGACGCGGGCTATGGATATAGGCATAACAATCTCTGCAGTGAAAGAAGCGTCTAATCCCATTCAGAGGAAATCTTAACAAACAGACCTCGATCAGACAAAGCAGTTTTGTCAAAGAATATTCGATCCAATACCAATAAATTAGAAATCAGATTGTCAGATACAAGGGTTGAAAGATAAGAGCTCCGCAGCAATTCGCTCAGCAGATCTATCCAATCCCTCGGCGCAACGCTGGGGAACATATTTTCAATTTTCACAGAAATTGATACAGCCTCAAGCGGGATATGTTCTTGCTAATGATTTAGAATATCCTCTTCAAAAGCAGCGTTTTCCTAGCAACGCACATTTTACGCGGCGTAGAACGTAATACGGCCGACGCAACGGAACATCCAATGCGCTGCGTAAAAGTGTTTTCCTAGGATTGTCAGTTGCGTCCCGATCGTCGCAATGAGTATATCGACAAAGAAATTAGCTTTGGCTTTATTATTATTACAAGATGAAATTTTGCAAGAGGAGATTGATAGGACTCGAAATTCTTCTAGTCAATTATTATTTCAAAAAAGAAGAAGCAAAAAGAGCATTTACTTATATCCATAGACATCTACTTGACGACGAAGTAAAATTTAAATCATATTTTAGAGTTATAACCAGCAATTCGCATTTCTCCTCGACCTTTTGAGTAAAGGTTAGAGTAAGGAACCATGTAATCGTGTGCGACATCCTATTATTTCGCCACCTGAAAAATAAGTCCTAACATTGAGGTAAGTATATAAAAATAATATATTTTTTTTCCAAACACGAAGCATACAACTGAATAGACAATCGTCCAGTTGCGTCGACTGTATTACGCTAGCACAAGTCGTTTTTACGCAGTGTAGGAAAACACCTCCATTTGATTTTTATTAGACATGTCCTCAGCATTTTACGCGGACCGAATTACGTTTTACGCCGCGTAAAATGTGCGTTGCTTGGAAAACGCTGCTTAACCGCGGCAGGATTATCTTCTTCTGAACCTCAGGGATGCTATACGAAAGGAGTGTTTAAGGGTTCATAGAATATCGTCTTAGTATGGATGTATCAAAATATCGAAGTGTGAATGGCAATTATTCTGAAGAACTCTTCACTCTTGTAAAGAAAAATCCAGTGGGGTCTCTGTTAATACCAGTAATGCCCCCCAAGCCTAAGAACGTCAAATTTATAAAGTCCACCATTCTCATTATCATTATACATGACACTTTATCCGCTTTAGTGACAAAAAAATCATCGGCCCTTATTTTATTCTACAATGACGAAAGGTATTTATTATTGAAATTAGATCTGTAACTATTCATTAAATTGAAATTCAAAAAAGTCACGAGTTTAGCTTTTAAAAATAGATGCTTTTATTTAAAAAATTGCTCTGTTAGACGATTAAATAGGCTTTCATCCTCCATGTAGATAACGCGGTTAAACAAGTGAGCATCGACATTATCGGCCAGCAGCTCTGCCATCACACTTGCCTTGGTATTATGGATCAGGCTTTAATAGGATTAAACCAGACAATGTCCTAAAATCGTTCATGGAATGACCACGGCTTTGAGTAGCTCTAGTTTCTTGTGTGAACATTTCGACAGCATGCCCTAATAAACTTTTTGTTTTAGATGCTATGTATCTAGCGTCGGGAATGTATTGAATGATTGGATATTGTATTCTTGAAACTAGAGCTTTCTGAAAATATTTTGAGCCCCAATGCTTTCTTATTAATTAAAATTTCCTATGCTCCGAATTATTTCCGACAATGTTTTTATCCAGTAAGAGAATCATGGAAAACAGAGCACCGATTTATATAAACTTTCCCTAAACACTTTACTGTTTTCGTTTCTTATAGGATTATTAGCTAGAAGGTGTTTAAAAGAGGATTTATTATGCCTAATTTATTGCTAATAGGCTACTGATAGGGCTTAGCACAACTGACTATTTATTTCTCTTGCGTGACTCGGTGAAAAATATTTTTGGTGGAAAAGAAGAACCAAGACACTGATTTTCAAATATTTGTTTTACAGACTTAGAAAAGGAAGGCGAGCAATAATTTATCCATTACAGTAGAATCATAAAAAAATCTCAAAGAGAAAGAAAGATTAGCGTTTAATCGACGTATATTGCTGCTCTCGAATTTAATAATGTCTGACTTTGTCTTTCCTAATTTATATTATCTATAATTTATTACACTGAAAAAAAAAAGTACACAAATATAACGAAAAAGTGCATTGAGCCAGTGAATCTCGTCATTAATATTGAGCCGGTGAATGAATTTGTTAATATTATGAAAAGCTGTTCGTTAAATAGATGAAAAAAAGGTTCATTGATTTAACGGTTGAATTCATTGTCGCAGAGTAAGGATTCTATCATTTTGACGTATAGAATTCGTTGCCTGAGTGGAATAACTTCTTCAATATAATGTACAAATAACATTGGTTTAATGAATCGAATTTTCAATTTAATGTATGCGGTTTCATTGGCTTAACGTATGAATGCATTATCCTAGGCTCAGTTGCATGAACAAGAATATTCATATTATGGGTTCTCTGATCTCTCGCTCTTTCCTGCGTTTCCTCTTTTCGGTCTCGTGTCTGCGTCGCTGTTCTTCAAAAGTTTGTGGTCCATCGTGGACTACTCGACTCCGCGAGGGACTATTATTTGTCCTGGACTGTGGCTGATATCGATGTGGCACTTTGCCAAAATTTCCTTTAAAAGATCTTTGTAGCGTTTTTGTTGACTTCCTTGATTCCGTTTTCCATCTTTCAGCTGACTGAGAATACGTTGGGGAAGACGTGTTTCGGGCATGCGAACGAGGTGACCTATCAAACGAAGTTAGTGCTTGATGATAAGGGCTTCCAAGTTAGTTGGGTTGGCCTCCTCTAAAACACTAGTGTTCGTTCGTCGATCTGGCCATTTAATCCGTAGGATCCTTCTTAGGCATCGCTGGTGGTATTTTTCTAGGCTTTTTATGTGTTTTCTGTAGGTGGTCCATGTTTCGCAGTTATTTATGTAAGTGTTGGTATTACAACTGTATTGTAGACACGAAGTTTGATCTCAGCGCTGATGTCGTGATTGTTGCAAACTCTGTCTAGAAGTCGCCCAAACGCCGTGCTGGCACACTTCAAGCAATGTTGGATTTCAGCGTCAATGGTTGCCTGCGCTGACAGATGGCTTCCGGGTAGTGTCCCACGTTCTGCAATGTTTTCCGTACACTATAAATGAAGAAGTTATTCCAAATAAATACCTGAATTCCGAATTTCTTTCAAAAAGAGTTGAATTTAACACCAACACAAAATATAATTTCCGGATAATGTACGATATACTGTCGATAATATGGAGTTTGGGTGTGTTTAATGAATTCCATACGTTAGCATGACAAATAGGTCTATATTAAAACTATTAAATTCATTAAATTGATGAGTAAAGTTCGTTACTTATAAACGTTCATTAAATCACTAACACATTCGTCAAGCTGATGAATGATATTCATCAATTATTGAACTCTTGGTCATTGATTCAATGCATAACTTCATTGACACAATGAAGAAAGTTTCATAAGCATGATGAACAAACTTTTTGGGATAAGAAATAATCATTAATACAATGAATGTGGTTTATGAATGATTATTCATAAAATCAAGGACTAGAATCACTGATCTTCAAAGAAAGTTCCTTATACTGATGAAAGTGTTCGTTCGAATAATGAAAAATAAAAATTCACGAGTTTTATGATAATAATGAACATAAATTCGCTACATTAAGGAACGAAGTCATTAGGCTATGACCACTGATTAATTGGATTGATGAAATATTTCATTTAATTAATGAAAAAAAAAATAACAACCGCCATTCGTCAATATTATGAACGATTTTTTTTTCAGTGTTAAAAACAATGCAAATCGATAGGATGATTTTTGAACAATTTCTTGAAGGTATTGCCAATTTTCATACAGTTAGCCAGAACCTGATGCAAGGTCCAAAAAAATGATAGCCACCATCACTAATTTGTTCTTATGAGTTCATGGGGAAACCAGTACAATAAGTGCCAGAAATATGCATTCAGTAATATCCACAGAAACCTCAACAAAATAAATTCTTACCAACTCCTTATCAGTATTCACATGCCAGCGCAGGGAAAGGGAACGCACCGGGGTGCAGCCAACAGTCACAGAAATGCCTGGGTAATATTGCCGGTTTGCTTTACTTGATTTGACTCACTGCGGCCGCTACTATTCAATGACAGGAATTTTATCTTGTTTGAAGGTAACTTATCCTAATCTTCTCAGCGTAATCTCTGGTACTGTTGGGCTCCGGCACGTCCACTGAGCTGCACTATTTCTGGGCCTGTGTGAATATTGGCTCGCCAACCAACTTCCAACCACTTAAATGCAACAGTGATAGTGGATGTTCCAACTATGACCCTCCAAGTAACAAGGTCATATCTAGGCAACAGCGTTTGCAATGACGAAACCTATATCGACACCGAGGTGAAGGGAAAGCTCTGAATCTCGACAGCCATCACTCGGAATTCAACCATACAAAAAATCTACATTCAAGGAATTTTATTCCTATTAATCAAGAAAATTCTAGTTAAGATAATGAACCACTTACCCCGCAAATACAGGGCTGGAACTCTGTAACGATTAGAGATCGTTATCCCTATCGCTAAGGCACTTGCTGTCTTCTTCTTTCTTTTCGAAATCAATAGAGAGGGGACGTCAATAGAGATAGAGAAAATATCTTTATTCCTCACAGAGTCACAGCCCAGTATTCTTAGGTAAAGGAAAATATCAGCAAGGTGGCCAAGACAAGACTTGAACCGCGTGGAATGCTTCAATCTTAAGCAACAAAAATAGATCTTCCAACATGGAAAGTTGCAGGAAAAATAATTCCATACAATATTTCCTCTAATGAAGCCAAGGGTATAAACTCCAACGACCCGTGGAGAACTAAATTTCCTAATCTACCTACTGATTAGCACTTGGACCTTCTGACACCATTCCATCGGCTGCCAGAAGTCAGAAGAAGAGAGAGAAAATTCCTCTACTTCCCGTAACAACTAACCTAAAAAAATTGCACATTGCACATATTCCCGAAAACACAGGGACGGACGCAACATACCGAAACGAATGATCATTTAAGTATCATAATAATTGTATATTTTGGAACGGAATAAGATGGACTAATAAGTTGAAATGTGTTAAGCGTACTTCTACATAGGAAATCATTAAATAATAGAATTAGTGAAAGCACTATTATGAAATGTATCCGTACAGAAACCTATCCCAGCGGATTACTCCTGCCCTGAAATTGCCAATGGGCTCTTTCACTAAAATTTAAATTCGTAATAGTATAAAATCCTAAAGGAGGGACTATTTCAGGCATATATACCAAAAAAAAAAGATCTACAACGTTGAATAAGTTTTTACAGGCACTTAAAACTGGCCAAATTCAAAATGATTTAAAACGCGCCAAGTGATGACGTCATTTGAAATATTTCCAATTGGCCTATGTCTGGGAGCAGCTGCTCGGCTGCGTTACCGTCTAGTAAAAGGCTCGAATGCGCTGTTGTCGGTTGTGACTAAATGTAATGCGACGTAAAAAAAATAAAATAAAACTAAATATAAAAAATAGATTTAAATTGTGTTTAAGCACAATTTTAAAAAAATGTTATAAAATATTGAATCCATAACTAATTAATTTAACTATTTTTCTTGGTATTTTGCCAACATTTTAGAAATAAATCTATTACAAATTTTCAATGTTGACAATTAGTGGCAACACGGTCAAAATGCAAGCGACGACATCATAGGGATAAATTCTGAGTTTTTATTTGGAGGTATTTCTTTTTTTTCTATTTTCTCAAGAAGGACTGTGAATTTTTCAAAAGTAGAAATACAGAAAATTCTGTTTTTAGTTGCTTTATCCAATTATGCCAATTTCGAAAATTAGTGAAAGAGCCCATTCAACTAACTGAACATAGCATTCGGTACATGACAATATTGACAATTAAGAGAGGATTTGACGCAAAGCCTTGTAGCAACAACAGTACTCAAGGATTTCTATTACAAATCGTGTTCCGATAGCCCGTAGCAACAAAGACGACCCTATGAATAAAAAAGAACTTTCAAAGATCAAGTGAGGTTACAAATATTCATTGTTTACAAAACCAGCTGAAAATAATTAATTAAAAATAAATGTATTGGAAGAACCTAGTGGTGCCGCGAGACGAGAAGAGACTTAAGGTTGGTCTCGTCTCGTCTTGACATCTCGAGACGAGACCGAGAGTTATTCTCGATATCGACTACCAAAGTCTCGTCTCGTCTCGAGTGGTCTTGTCTGGTCCCGAGTTATACAGGGTGTCCGGAAAAAAGCGTAAAAGCTCTTCATTACGCGGTGGACGTATATATAATAATTTAAAAAATCTGGTGGCATTCTTAAGAAAGCTATTATTGCATTTTAATATTTATTGAAATTTGAATCAAAAAAAGATACCTAACAATTTTAGTCCGGGACGCAGCGGCTTTTTTTTTCGAGGAATTTCATCACGGCTGAGATTAATATGGTACGTTGTAGTCACATTCCTAATGACGAAACCGACCGTCAGCCTCAATACCATCGGTGGGTGGGCGCGTGGGAGGCTGCGAAACTCGTGAAAAAAAAAGTTTTCTAAAGTTATTTCATCTCAGCTGAAATTGTTTACACACATTATTTATAACAATTAGCAACAGAAAAAGACCGTCAGCCGTGCGGCAGAGGGGGGATGGTGCGTCAGTCGAGCGCGTAAACTTGACAAAAAAAATATTAATTTCAAATTATTTCATCTCGCTTGAAATTTTGACCCATGATAGAAATATGATAATGACCGTCAGCTGCCTGTCTAGTGGGGGTAAGACCGTCAGTCAGTCAATTATACGACGCGCGGAATTTTCTATCGGCTGACTGACGGCTTTTCCCCCAATAGACAATCAGCTGACGGTTATTATAATATTTCTATTTGTTGAAACTACAATACTTATCAATTTCAAATGAGCTTATTATGATTTACCCAAGATTCATGTAAGTCAACCGGTGTGAAGTTAGCAGCCTTTTTCTGGCAGCCAAAATTGTGAAGTTAGCAGCCATTTTCAGCAGCCTTTTTTTATTTATATTTTTTCAACGTGAAGGTAGTTTCATTCATGTCTATGGTAGTTTCCTCAAACCAACATGATGTGAGGAGGCTGTTAGGACACACAAAAAAATACATTCCAAAATTTAGTAATGTCTTTTAACAAAGTTTGTCTAAAATATGATTAACTTATGAATCCTTTAACACAGCTTATTAGGGTGATAAATGGTGATTAATCTAGAAGCTAAAGCTTCGAGCCTTCACGATCCGTCAGGGTTGAAAAAAAAACACCCCCATATATTGAAAAAATCGCAGAAAAATAGTAAAAAATTGTGTGCGTTAATAAAACTTTGCACACAGCTCATTGAGGTGCTAATGAACCTACAAAATGAAGGACAACCCCTTACGACCCGTCAGGATAGGAAAAAACCACCCCCATATGTTGAAAAAATCGCAGAAAAATAGTAAAAAATTGTGCGCGTTAATAAAACTTTGCACACAGCTCATTGAGGTGCTGATGAACCTACAAAATAAAGGACAACCCCTTACGACTCGTCAGGGTAGGAAAAAACTTCAAAAAACCACCCCCATATGTTGAAAAAATCGCAGAAAAATAGTAAAAAATTGTGTGCGTTGATAAAACTTTGCACACAGCTCATTGAGGTGCTGACGAATCTACAAAATGAAGGACAACCCTTTACGACCCGTCAGGGTAGGAAAAACCACCCCCATATGTTGAAAAAATCGCAGAAAAATAGTAAAGAAATTGTGTGCGGTAATCAAACTTTGCACACACATTTTTCAGAGTTAAATGAGAAAATTGTGACTTTTGAATGCCTCTCTCAACAGAACCACTAGCTCCTGATGCCCTAGCCCTACTTTCTTAATATGTCAAAAGGTCATTTGAAGTGGGCAACTTTGATGTGTTTCTATACATTTGATAAGATCTATTAGTGAACTGATTTGATTTTTTCCGTAGAATACATATCAAGATCATGTCCCATTGATCTATGGGCTTTTTTAAATTTTTTGGAGCACCGATTTGTTGTTTGATCCGGCTCATAAAATCTCTTGAAGCAATGAGTATGCCTTTTTGAATATTAGGAATTTCGAGAATATTTTTCTACTTTTCAGACAAAGTCTGATTTTTGTCAATAACAGCCATTAAAATTTCTATAAAAGGCTTGCAGTTATTCAAATTTTTTCCATCAAAATGAAGTGTCAATATGAAGTAGTTCAGTATTAGAAAAAGAACTACTAATTCTATTAGATGCTGAAGGAATACTGCTTGTATTTACAATATTACCATTGTTATTTGTACTTGAGCCCTTAGAAATACGAGCCTTTATTTAAACACAAATTAGAAAATAAACTGATTCTATTTCTTCTGATTTGTCAGCTTTTCCAGGATTCAAAAGCAGAAGCCGTATTTGAGTGGTTTGAAATTTCTCAAAACTATTGACTAATGATTCTTTATATGGGGGCGGTTTTTTCCTACCCTGACGGGTCGTAAGGAGATGTGCTTCATTTCGTAGGTTTATCACCACCTCAATGAGCTGTGTGCAAAGTTTTATTAACGCACACAATTTTTTACTAATTTTCTGCGATTTTTTCAACATATGGGAGTGGTTTTTTCCTACCCTGACGGGTCGTAAGGGGTTGTCCTTTATTTTGTAGGTTCATCAGCACCTCAATGTGCAAAGTTTTATTAACGCACACAATTTTTTACTATTTTTCTGCGATTTTTTTAGCATACGGAGGTGGTTTTATGAAGTTTTTTCCTACCCTGACGAGTCGTAAGGGGTTGTCCTTTATTTTGTAGGTTCATCAGCACCTCAATGAGCTGTGTGCAAAGTTTTATTACCGCACACAATATTTTACTATTTTTCTGCGATTTTTTCAACATATGGGGGTGGTTTTTTCCTATCCTGACGGGTCGTAGGGGGTTGTCCTTCATTTCGTAGGTTCATCACCACCTCAATGAGCTGTGTGCAAAGTTTTATTAACGCACACAATTTTTTACTATTTTTCTGCGATTTTTTCAATATATGGGGGTGTTTTTCTTTTCAACCCTGACGGATCGTGAAGGCTCGAAGCCTTGTAGATTAATCACCATTGATCACCCTAATAAGCTGTGTTAAAGGATTCATAAGTTAATCATATTTTAGACAAACTTTGTTAAAAGACATTACTAAATTTTGGAATGTATTTTTTTGTGTGTCCTAACAGCCTCCTCACATCATGTTGGTGTGAGGAAACTACCATAGACATGAATGAAACTACCTTCACGTTGAAAAAATATAAATAAAAAAAGGCTGCTGAAAATGGCTGCTAACTTCACATTTTTGGCTGCTGAAAATGGCTGCTAACTTCACAATTTTGACTGCCAGAAAAAGGCTGCTAACTTCACACCGGTTGACTTACATGGCTCTTGGGTAAATCGTAATAAGCTCATTTGAAATTGATAAGTATTGTAGTTTCAACAAATAGAAATATTATAATAACCGTCAGCTGATTGTCTATTGGGGGAAAAGCCGTCAGTCAGCCGATAGAAAATTCCGCGCGTCGTATAATTGCATGAGCGCGCTCATACATTTTCGCCCTGACTGACGGTCTTACCCCCACTAGACAGGCAGCTGACGGTCATTATTATATTTCTATATATGTATGAAATCATGTGTAAAAATTTCAAGCGAGATGAAATAATTTGAAATTCATATTTTTTTGTCAAGTTCGCGCGCTCGGCTGACGCACCATCCCCCCTCTGCCGCACGGCTGACGGTTTTTTTCTGTTGCTAATTGTTATAAATAATGTGTGTAAATAATTTCAGCTGGGATGAAATAACTTTAGAAAACTTTTTTTTCACGAGATGCGCAGCCTCCCAAGCTCCCACCCACCGCTAGTAGACTGGCTGACGGTCGGTTTCGTCATTAGGAATGTGACTACAATGCACGGTATTAATCTCAGCCGTGATGAAATTCTTCGAAAAAAAAGCCGCTGCCCCCCGGACTATTTGTACGAAATATTGCAATTAGCAAAAAAAAATCGAAAATAAGGAAGTTGAATTTCCACATTTACCTCTTCACATTACCAAGAATGCCTTCTCGTGCATCCTTGGTATTTTTTAAATTATTTTTCTAGGGTTTCTCAAAGGATGTGGATGTGGAGAGCTTTTATGCTATTTTCCGGACACCCTTTATTTATGGTTTTTATTTTTATAATATAAAGTTCAATCAGATATCGGTAATTTTTTAGCATTACCGAAGGTGGTGGAAATATTGCTCGAGAAGATCCGTGTGACATATCAAGACAGCACACCTCACGAGGTTGAAGGGGGAAATTCCAAGCCTCAAGGTTGGTCTATTATACCAAATAACGTATAGATAGTTTTAATTTAACACATAACGTGAAGCATATTTTCGGTTGGACTTTTTCCTTTGAGAGTTCATGGAAAATCTGAAGTCCGTATTAAACATACTTTTACACACGTGCGATTTTCAATAAAGTAAAGTTCCCTCACAGATGTAGAGCTGTGCACTGACCAAAAACCAAGTGAAATAGCAAAATAAGATTAACTGCGACGGCAATGGGAAAGAATTCCATTAGGTTCGCGAGGCATTGAAGAGCATTTATCACGGAATTTCACAGAGTTCGCTGCATGTCAAAATTTATTGCGGAAAGGCACTCGACATGGCGGTTTTTAGATTTAGAGACATTCATCATTTTGTTTAATTAAGCGGCCCAAGTAAACCGTTAAATTGGACTGCTTTTAACTCTTCAAAAGTAAAAAAATTATCGTTTCTGCTTATGAAAAAAAAAACGACTCTGCATTTTCTCTGTAAAATTGATTTTTTATCATTTGAGCTTGGGTGAGCATTTTTATGTTTACCTTGAAACAGTTTCACGCGCATGTAATGAAATCTCGTAATTTATGATTGTCTCAAATTAAGAACCTGTACGATTCCAAGCTTGCGTTACTTTGGTTACCTAACATTAAAAAGAAAAATGTGAACTGAAACAATTCTGTCGAGCCGTACATTGGGTTCGTTTTAGCTAAAAAATTACCTACCGGTATTGACCAAAATGTCTTGTTGTAGTTGTGTGCTGTAACATGAGCAGGAGTAATTACCTACCTTGAAACATACGTGATAGTGAAATGAACAATCTCTTGGAATAAAAGATTGATCTCCGATTCGGTGAATTTTCTTATTAAGAAATTTATGGATAGAATCAGGATGTATACAAATTAATTTTTAAAAAAAATCCAATTATGACGTCACATAGAAGTCAGGTGTTCAACGTCATTCAGACGACAATATTTCGTCATTTTTTCGACGTACCCATCGGTTGATGATGATCGGGTGATCGTGAGGACTAGGCTCGCCTCGGCCGCCAGTGCCCGAATTCCGGCGGTCATTTTCTTTTTATAGGCGCTTTTTCAATCAGAATCCATAGTGGCATGACCAATTTTTTTCCAGATGCTACCGATTTTGGAATATTAACCAAAGTTTTGTTTTTTTAAATGGGATGTATATTAGTTTTTCATTGCATTGCTCTTTTTGATTTCAATGATATAAGTTTTTATAGCTTTACCTTCAATAGTATGTGAGAAAAATAAAATAAAATCCGTTTGAGCCAGAAAGAGATAAGTCATTATTATTATTATTTATTTTTTTTTTTCATTAATTTTCGTCCTCGCTGTTCTGACTTCTAGGTCCAATCAGGACGGGCCCTATACAGTTTAACATGGAGCTCCCTTCCCCTTCCGAACCACGGTCATCAGTTACACAGAAACTTGTACCCTTTTTAGGGCTCTACCTGTTGTTCCTCTTGGTGCAACCTACCGACTGGCGAGTGTGTTCCTAGGTCCCCTTTTTCCTCCTCGGTATAACCGATACCATCCGACCTCTAACCGGAGTGAATGGAGGGAAGACGAAGGTGCAATTTGTAGAGATAAGTCATTAAGGAATTTATGTGCTGGCTTACTTATCACCCCCGATTCATAGTTCAAATTTAAAAAAATTTACTACACTGAAAAATTAATTTAGGAATTAAGAAAGTTGTAGCGGATTGATCGGTATCGGTTCAACTATCTCTTCCTCACTCATTGTTTCTCACGGAGAAACGGATTTTTTTTTTCTCAAAAACTATTAAAGATAAAGATATAAAACCTTCTATCTTGTTTTGCTGAGCAATTTCCAACTGCTTCTTGTTCTTGCAAATTTTTTGCAAGTGTATTTCTTATTCTTGCTTCATAAAAAGTTCCTGCATAGAGTTTAGATTTGTTATAGTTCCTTTTCATAGAGCAAGTTTCAAAATAATGATTACTTCTTTTGCTGTAATAATCGATTTATTTTACTAATAAAATAATAAAATACTTAAAAATAAATAAAAAAATTAATTGAATAAATAAAATATCTCTTCTAAACCTGACTGATACGGAATAGTCCCGATGATCGAAGCAGCATTGCCCCGCTGAATAGCCAAACTAATTAGCTGAATAATGAAGCTCCTTGTTAATGACCTCTTGCCAGAATGTTTAATTCGTGCAGAAATCTCATTAACAAGGCGCTTTGCATCTACACCCCAGGGTCCCAAGGTTTCAACACTATAAGGAACAAAAACAAATTTCTCCACTAATTCCTTATATATGCATCTCTTTTGTTGCTCCCCAAGAAAAGCTGCCTCCCCAGCTTTGTTGCTAGTTCTTGAAATGTAACTTTCAGCTAATGTGTCTCGACATGTTACATCCCATATCAATTGTTTGCCTTCTCTCCAAGGGAAATATGACAAACCATCTGATCTCTTTTCGTCACTTCTACAAACACCAATTAGTTCTAGACTATTAGGAGTATCTGCTGCAACCAAAGATCTGTGCAGAATTTCGTTTATGAACCGATGTCTGGACAACCTACCAGCACTATTGGAACAGCACAGGCCATGATGACCCAGAATGTCAACTTATTGTCCGCAAGTGCAAGTATGTTGTTCACACACCGGTTGACCTAAACGAAGGGCAACGGAAATGCGAAAAGTGGAATCATCTAATAACGTTCCCAATGGAGGAGAAGGCAAAGCACAAAGCCACGCATTACTCTCTTGTTCTTGTAGAGCTAAAAGTCTATGTTTTGATTTTGGATTATCAGAATTCTGAATTTTAAATTGTATTGAATTTTTAAAAAAAAAGTTGTCAAAACCTTTTTGAGTTTTAGGACATGGAGACGGAAAAGTATTCAGATTACAAAGATTGAGCCAATTTTTCAATGCAAAGTCAAAATCTCTATAATTTTTATCGATAATATAATTTGGAAGTATAAGGGATGTTAAATATTCTGTGTCATTAACTGAACCTAAAAAGGCAGGAAACGTTAGATTTTCAACATTGCGAATACCAAGTCCTCCAAATCTAACTGGAAGAGATGCAAGAGACCAAGCTTCCTCGTTAAGTGTAGAGTTTGTTATATGTTGCATAGTCTGCTTAAAAAGGAGATTGACTTGGGAAAGTGATTTTTTCGCTAACCAGCATGGTGAAGATCTTAAAATATATGACAATTTAGGTACAGCTGAAGCGTTCTTTAAAAGGAAATAAGCCAAATGAGAATTCAAACTTTTTAAATTTTTGCATAAATTTTCTATTTTTTTACTTTATTATTTAAAGACTGTTCAATGCAATTTGATGATAACGGAGACCCTAGTAGTTGTAGGTTTGAAAAATCGCAAATTTCTATATTTTCTGCAAGATTTTTAAAATCTGATATTTTTTTATTCGATTTTATGTTTTCTAGAAAATATAGTTCGCATTTACTAAAATTAATTTTCAGTCCTAAATTTTCAGATTCTGAAATAATTTTATTGAAATCTTCTAAAACTGTGTCACTAGGACCCCCTAAACTACCGTCATCTAGATACCAAGCATTAAATTCAGATTTTAAAGAATTTACTAGAGGATAGATAATAACGCAAAAAAGAGGTGGGCCCAATTGATCGCCCTGTTGAACTCCTCTCTGTGATGATATGCAATTTGAACCAAATGAAAGAATTGAACTCTCTCTGTAACATTGACTTATGAAATTTAAAAAATTTGGAATGTAGTCTTTGACTCTTCTCAGTAGGATGTCTCTATGTACCGTATTGAAAGCATTTTTAAAATCAATTTTCAAAAAAACCTTATCTGAAGTATGTTTAAAGTTAACAAAAAGGACGAGCACTGTGTGAAATGGCTTCAGCGCCACATGACGAATTCGAGAGCAAATAATTTTAACTAGGCGTCCTAATGTGAAGCCCACCGCAATAGGACGAATACCCCCGTCTTTTTTATTTAAAGCACAGAGGGAGGCGCCAAAAAAAATTGAAGATATTTTTGAATGAATTTGTTCTTTCAAAATAAAATTAGTGAAGTTTGTAAAAGATGTAAATTGAATAGTGGAAAAACTGTCCTGCTCACCATAACTGAGGTCCTTGAGATGCTGTGATGTAAGACCATCGAGACCTCCCGAAGAGCCAGGTCTAAAAGAGCTAATTGCCTATTTAATTTCTTCGCAACTGACATCTTCTGGAATGATCTTTGAGGGCTCGTCTGAGAATTTTCTATCATCGTCGACTTGAGGGTGCAATTCTTGGAGTTTCACGAAATTAGAAATATTTTTTGAGGATGCGAGAGTCTCTTCTGAAGATAGTATTCTAAATGCGCCGCTAATGTTTCCTTGAGATATTTTATTCTGAATTTTCTTTTCTAAGTTAAAATAGTTTATGTTATTTTTAAAACTTTTTGAAATGTTCTTAGATGTTTTTCCATCAAAAGACTCCAATAGTTCTGATAGAGAAAGCAACTTATTTCTGGTTCAAATGTCGAGGTTTTCTTTGACTTTGGAAGTGAGTGATTTTGAAAATTTGGATTTATCTGGAAGTTTCAAAACTGAATACGGGAAAAGAAAAAGCGACATCCATGCTTGAGGTGAGTTTTCATTCACGCAATTATTAAGGAGGCAGGAGAGTTCTTCAGAAACGGATTTTCGAGCACCTTTTGGAATTCTGTGTAGAATAGGTATACTTTCCTTTAATCTAGATAAGTATTTAACCAAAAATTCTGAATTAATGTCATAATTTGGAACTTGTGAGAAACTTGAATTATTCTGATGTTTCAAACGTATATGATGTTTCAAACCAATCTTGCCTTTGAATAATTTACCGCATGATAAGCATTCTGTATTCACAATATCTGAATTGACATCAGAGTCATCTGTAGTTTCATCGTGTTTGTGTTTCAGGCGAATATGTTGATTCAAACCTCTTTGGTTCTTGAAGGATTTGTCACAAAAAAGACATTCAGATCTGTTATTTGAATTCATAGGCACTTCGTTTAAAAAATTGTTTCTTGAGATTTCTTGGCTAGGCGGATTAGTGGGAGGTGGATCTAGAATTGTTGTTAAAAGCTCAAAATGTCCTGAATCAGGTTTTCCAAAGAAAAGAAGGTGAATCGAATTTTTTGAAAAATTTAAAAATTCAATTGATGGTCTTGAGAACTGGAAGATGTTCCCGCTTTTCCTGGATTCCTCCACAATATAAATACAAACTCTTATTTGGTAATACACAGATATAGCTTTGCATTCTGCAGATGTTCCAAAAGTTTTGTCTTGCTTCATTTTAGAACAATAGTCATATTTGTTTTCAAAAATAAATTCTTCAAAATCTTCCCAAGAATTTTCAATGTGAGTAACAGAATTCTCCTTTTTTTCAGAATATCTTTCTTGCGTTTGATAGAGATGTAGACTAACTGCGCGAAAAAGGCAGTTTCCATCGGTGATGATAGAATTTCTTCTGAAGATCATAATAAAAAAATAATAATTCCATGTATTTCTCTCTTCTGTGTAATTTCTGGAGGAATTTCATCGGACTTTTCAAGATATAGACTCCGAAATTTGTATTGTTCTTTTAGGGTATTTATTGAATTTTCTGGATCGGTTTGTTATATAAAATAGTAAGAATATGTATAAAATTGTAAAAATAGTCGTTGACAGTTTGACAATTTTTTTGATTTTATTTTATTTTATTTTACTTCTTTGAAAAGACTCAAACGTTTCTATATTAGGTACATTAGAAGATTACAGACATGTCGACGATATCAAATGTTTCGCTCGGCTATGTAACGAGAGAGAGAAACAGTCATCACATTTTATTTAAAGTAATTATTGACATCAATTTGTTTTTTCTTTGATCATAATTTAATATAAAATACGCGTATGCTCATTTGTTAATGTGACAGAAATTGTTGAGTTTTCTACAGGCATGATCTAAAGAATATTTAGCAAATAGATTTAAATCAATCTATTCATCATAGCTTCGATACAAAGGTAGATGAATTCTGGAGATTTTTAATGATATATTCAACTCCAAGGAACAAATACCAGATGAATGGACGAAATACATTATCATTCCAATTCCAAAACCAGGAAAGCCACCATATTCGGCCACATCATATCGACCTTTAGCCTTAGCGTCATGCTTATTAAAAACCTATGAAAGGATTATCAAAAATCGACTGGAATTCTGGATGGAGAAACGAGGAAAATTTCCAAAAGAAGAGGCCATTCTGTTCAAGAAACTCTGGCCAACTTAATTACGGACATTCAGATCGGGTTTACCGAAAATCAGAGCCCATCAGCTATCTTTTTAGACATTAAGGGCGCTTATGATGGTGTTATTTACGACATACTGAAAAAAAAATGCTGGATATGGGAATTTCATCAAAATTAGTAAAAAATATTATCTCACTATACAGCTCACGTTCCCTCTTCATACGAACTCAAGAAGGTTTATCGGAACCTCGAATTGCAAGACTCGGACTTCCCCAAGGAGTCCCCTAACTGTACATTATATACACGTACGACCTGGACCAAGATACTTCAATTTGCTGATGACATTTGTATATATACAAAAAACAATACAATTGATGCTTGCAACGAAAAAATAAGGCAAATAACAACTAGGATAAACTCTTGGCTAATAGAAAATGGACTGACAATTTCATTGGAAAAAACTGTTTTATATACTTTCACAAGGAAAAGAACAAACTTACCAGCATCAATAAAATTATTGAATAATACGTCAATTCCTTACAAAAACACAGTAAGGTATCTGGGAGTCCTTTTAGACAAAAAATTATTGTGGAAGGACCATATCCATAATCTCACTAAGAGGGCCGAAAATAGTATCAACTTGCTAAGGGTTTTCACTCACCAAAGATGGGGAGCGGACCCTAACATTGCTTTAATTTTCTACAAGTCCTTTGTACGATCCATATTGGATTACGGTAGTCAATTTTATGGATCAGCAGCTCAAGTGCACCTTAATAAAATAGAGCTAATTAAAAATAAATGCTTAAGATTGTGCATGGGATACCTTAAAAGTACACCTATAAATGTTATTGAAGCTGAAACATCGGATCCACCACTTAAACTCAGAAGAAATTGTCTCACAGATAAGCTTTTAGTCAAACTTATTAGCAAAAAAAGTGAAATAGTCGATAAAGGTCATCAATTATTTATATATAGTCTCACAAAGCAATACTGGAGAGTCAAGAAAACACCCTTATTAGTTGATAGCTATTCTTGGTTAACGGATTTCAAAGATAATATATATTCTTCTGCAGTGCTGCCATATTTTCAAGTAACTGAAAAAATGTTCCAAATTAAATTGAATATTAAAATTAAAGAATATAATATAAAAGAGCCCTTAATATTGAAGTCACTAATATTAGAATATATAAACAAAAATTGGCCTAATACAGAACATATCTTCACAGACGGATCTGTTTTAAACAATAATACAGGGAGCGCATTTTTCCACAAAAATAGGAACTTTTCAAAATAGTTCAGACTTCTCAACAATTTCCAGTGACGCTTTTACCTTTCTCTGGCCCGTAGGTCAATTATTTGGAATGGCCTTTCATGAGTGATTGTTCTTTTTTATAGGGTTTAATAAAATCATTCAGACGATTTCAAACTACTAACCTAGCAGAATATAAAGACAACAGATGTTGCCAAGTAGTATACGGTAAAGTCAAAGAAAAATAAGTACTACAAAATGATGGAACAAGAATGGTCACAAAACATGCTATATGGTCGGAACGTCCTTGAAGAAAATGATGGCATTAAGCTCCCAGCCTACCAATCACCACATATGGATGCTGGGGACTAATGGCCGTTTCCACCAACTATTTTAGGGGAGCCTTAACGATAAGTATTCCCTAAAATGACATTTTTACATGGAAAAATGTCAGTTTAGGGAATACTTATCGTTAAGGCTGCCCCAAAATAGTTGGTGGAAACGGCCATAACTGTACTGATGGGTGCTTCGGAAGAACAGCTGCATGGTTTGGGATCAAATCCATTAGCGAAGAAAAGATGCATAAAGGGTTGCAACTATGAGGGAAATTCGTACCACTTTGCCTGTGCATGTCTTACAAACTCAACAACAACAACGCACGACTTCGTGCTACACTAGACCCTTAAGACACTGCTCAAGTCCCTGGATGCTCCAGAAGAAGTTCAAAGAAACTTACAATTTGGCAAAGCAGCGCAAACACTAACAGGTTCCTGCTGTAGTCGTTGCCAGTTGCCACGTGCACGTGCTGCGCTAATGACGCGACGGCGATTTAGCGCAGCTCGGTGACTCTAGGGCGTTTTCCGGATTGTTGCTCGATGGAGCGAGCGGAGCGATTCCAGAGCATCGTGACGTCAGGCAGTGCACTCTGGCCAAACCAAATGTGCTTGTGCAGTGTGAATTATAAGAATTAAAGAGTATTGAAATATATGCTAGTACTGCTATTGAACAAGTCGATGTTTTTAGTATAGTGGGCTTTTATATTTTATATTATAAATTAAAGGCCAGCAGTTGGCCTTCATTCTCTACTGGCCCGTAGGACATGACCTAATTGTCCTAACGGATAAAGTGTCCCTGACAATTTCTCAGTATTTACGGCAGAATTATGGGCCATCTTTCAAGCTCTCCAGTACTGCTTAAAATTTAATGAAGGCCTAGACAAATTTCTTATATTTACGGACAGCAAAAGTTTCTTGCAAGCATTGGAAAATTGGTATCAAACAGCTCCTGGCAATTATGTTTTTAAGAATATTTTAAATACATATTGTCACTTGCAACAAATTAATAAAAGTATTGAGTTTGTGTGGATTAAAGCCCATATTGACATAAAAGTGAATGAAACTGTTGATAAATTGGCAAAACAAGCCACACTTAAATCTATATTTGCGGAAAAATTCAATATTCCTCATTCAGATATTTTTAGAAATATAAAACAGAAGTTAAAAAAAGAATGGCAGGAGTTGTTTGATCAAAATCATAATGGTACAAATTATAAGAAATTGTTTTCAAAAATAGGCAAAAAACCATGGTTTATCAATGAATCTAATAGAGGTTTTATAAAAAATATCTCACGTGTTAGATGTCAACATGCTCTGTATCCAAAACACCAAAAAAAAAAATTGGGTGAAAAGACGACGAATTTTGTGAATGTGGAGAATGGGGGGATATTGAACATCACATTTTAGGATGTTCTAATCACATTGCGCATATGTAAATAAACTGTACCAGGATTTAAAAAGAGAAATCGAATTTCCGTTCAATGAAAATTGTTTGATGAGTTCAAATAATATATTTATTCATAAAAAATTGAAAAAAAAAGGAATGAAAAAACAAAAAGGAAAAACACTGGAAAAAAATATAAATTACCAAAACAACAAAATAACACAAAAACTAATGAAAAATTTAGAGAGAAAAAAAAAAAAAATAATAAAAAAAAATAAAAATAAAATTAAAAAAAAAAACGAATTCATATAAGATGTATATTTTTGGTGTACCTAGTAGATAGTTAGTAGATATTAAGTGATAGTCTATTCTATAAATTGTAAAGAAAATAAAATAAAGGAGCTGGCCAGTTAGTCTCTCACACACATAGATCAATCTGGGCATTGGATATAGAGCATAAAAACTACCTGCATCTTACCTTACCTTTTTTTTTTTTTTTTTTTTTTTTTTTTTTTTTTTTTTTTTTTTATACGGATATGCGCACTCGCAAGGAATGTCCTATTATCACGCTCGAGAAGCGGCAAGTGCGCGGAAATGTCGGTGTATGTTGGTCTTGAAACGGTTCAGGTTGTAACCTGCAGGGAAAACCGTCGCAGGGAGTTTATTCCACAGCGATGCTGTTCTCCAGAGATATGAATTCTGATATAATGAGGTTCTTGGTGCCTCTAGTTTGACAGTAAATTCATGGTTACCGTCTGTTTGACGGGTTCGCCTGGTAGGCGCTACTCTCGGTGGAATCATACGTGCCAACTCTTCAGAGCATTTTCCGTGTAGAAGAGAGATAAATCGCCCACAGATCTGCGATGTTCGAGACCATCCAAGTTACGAGTAAGTGCGGGGTCATTGATCAGCTTGATAGCTCGTTTTTGCACGGTGTTCAAAAGCATTAAGGTATGTTTGGGTGCTGCACTCCATATATGTGAGCAGTACTCCATAGTTGGTCGAATCTGGGCTTTGTAGAGTGTCAGCAATTGGCTTGGTGTGTACAGATGTCTTGTACGAAATAGCACCCCCAGCTTTTGGGACGCCCTTTTAGCAATATCTGCCACGTGATTGTGCCAAGACATGTTGGTCTCTGCAGTAACCCCCAAGATGTTCAACTGACTCTGTAATGTGATAGCACTTCCAGATAGCATGATGTTTGGCTCACCGGTGCTGTTCTTTTTTGAAAACAGAGCTGCTTGGGTTTTCTGTGCGTTGAACTGTACAAGGTTTTTGTTACCCCAGTCCTCTATTATCTCCAGGTCGTTATTTATCTGCGATATTTGAGTTAGTCTAAGATGATGGAATTCACGTGCGGAAAGACCTGTGGGTGGTATGAGTGAGGAGACTACATTGCCATCGTCTGCAAAGCAATAAAGTGGATTTACTGTTTTATCTATGAGGTCATTTATGTAAATCAGAAAAAGAGTTGGCGAAAGGATTGCTCCCTGTGGCACACCAGCATTTATTTGGTAAGAGTTGGAGTTCTGGCCATCCAGTGCAACATAAATGGATCTGTCCTTTAGGTAACTTTCAAACCAAGTGCAAAGTTTCGGCGATAATCCCATTGCTTTGAGCTTGTTGAGCAGATTTTCATGCCAAACTTTGTCGAATGCTTTAGATATATCTAAGGCAATTGTTCTTGTTTCACCCCGCAACTCAATCGCTTTTTGCCATAAGTGAGTGACGTATGTAAGTAAATCGCCAGTTGACCTATATTTTCGAAATCCGTATTGCTTATCGTTGATAATTTTGTACTTTTCCAAGTACTTGGTTAGGTGATTGTTCACAACTCTTTCCATTACTTTTGATATCGCCGGAAGTAGAGCAATTGGTCTATAATTTAACGGATCTGTCTTTTTTCCTTTCTTTGGAATGGGTTGTACTGCGGCAGACTTCCATGATGATGGATATACTCCTTGCCTGTAAGACAAATTGAATAATTTTGCGAAAGTTGGGGTGAGTTCATTGGCGCAATTTTTGAGTACTATTGCGGGAATGCCATCCGGACCCATTGCTTTGTTTGTATCTAGCTTTTTAATTCGTATTTCTCTGTGACAAAAGGGTACCTCTGGCATATTATGGGAAACCCTTTCAATGAACGGTGGAGTTTTTCCGTTTGGCACTGTTAGGTTGGAGTTGGAGGAAAACATTTGGGCCAGCATATTGGCTTTTTCCTCTGATGTTGTGGCTAAGTGATTATTTTTATCTATAAGTGGTGGTATGGATGACTTGGTGAAGTTAGATCCAACAGCTTTTGCAAGAGACCAAAAGGACTTAGAACTACTTGGACAATTCAGCAACCTGTTTTTTATTCTTTGATTGTATGTTTCTTTAGCGGAGTCAATAGTAATTTTGCAACTATTTCTGGCTTCTCTAAATTCTGTGTGGTTTTGAGCGGTTTGTTGTCGTTTCCAAAGGTTATATGCTCTGTGTTTTTTCTGTACAGCCGTTTGACACTGGCTGTTGAACCAAGGTTTTGCATTAGCTCTACGTTTAGTTGTATGTGGGATATATGCATCCATTCCAGATAAGATTACTTGTGTTATTTCATTACAGCAAATAGTGGGATCAGCTGTTTTAAAGCAAACCTCTTGCCATGGAAAATCCAGGTAAAACTGTTTTAGGTCATTCCATTTTGCCGATTTATAGTGCCACATTTTACGAGGAAGTGGTTGTTGCCTTGGTGGGATGAGCATTTCGCACTTTGTTATTATAAGTTTATGATCGGACGAACCAAGTGGAGCATCTACTTGAATTGTTTACGAGTCAGGATTTGTGGTTAGGAACAGGTCTAAAAGCGCTGCAAATTCGCCCCTTTCTGAGATACGGGTAGGTTCATCGACAAGCTGCGTTAGACCACAACTTATGGCAAAAGCTTCTGCTTCTCTGCCTTCGTTATCTGTTTTGTTGTGGTGTTTCAGCCAGGGTATATTGTGGACGTTGAAATCGCCTAAAAAGACAATTTCCGCCTGTGGATAGTTTGACTGTATACTATCACAGCTTTCGTATAATGTCGCGAAAAAGTTTTGGTACTCGGTGTTAGATGGCGGTCGGTAGAGGCAGCAGATAAACTTGGTCGATGACTTTGTGGTGAATTTTAGCCATATGATATCAAGGTTCGCTGGTTCTAGCTTCTCCTCTCGATGACATGAAAGGTCATTTTCAATGTACACACAGATCCCAAAATTATGTCGAAATCGGTGGTGTAGGTCATAGCCGGGATAAAGATAGTTCACAATTGGTGTTGCAGAACTGATTTTAGTTTCAGTGAGAACAAGGATGTCAGCTCTTTGTTCTTCAAGATGTTGGTGAACTGAATTCATATTTGTACTTATTCCTCTTATATTGCTAAAATCAATTCTGAGTTGAGTTTTTGATCTTCTCTTTATATCTTTGCATGAAGGACCCCCAGGATCACCCGACGCCCGGAGATCCGAGTGGTCGGGTATTTTACCTCCGGAATATTTTGATCCTGGAGGCGCCATCATGCTATCTGTTACTCATTGTTGGAACCGGACTGCCAGCGCAGTAGCGGAACGTGGTGATACCACTTAGCGCTACTCAATTCTGGCATGGTGGTATCTCACCGGTCGACGCCCAATGAGTAAAAAGCGTCTACCACCTATACCTTACCTTACCTTACCTTAATCTCGCCTAATTGATGTTTCCTGTCATGTGGTCTTAAAGGGGGTGTGCGCCAAAAAAACAACTTCATCTCAAAAAAAAAGAGAAAAAAAATCTAAGAATAACAGTGAAATCCGCACCCCTCTATGACAAATAATACCGCAGATATGGCTCTATGAAGGTACCGCATCTCACCCTATGACGTCACGAAAGCTCAAGCGACGCACGAGACAGTGCAGTTAATTAAATTCACATATGTTTCTCCTGTGTTACCTGCAATAATCTAAACAAAAATCATTCACGCGTGCCGGGAACAATCAAATTAACAATGCGGAGCGCGGTTGGACGAAGTTTTCGTGACGTCACGAGAGCGTCGTCCAGACTTTAAAGCGGTATATCTCAGCGATGGTTTATCGCAGAATAACGAGGTTTGAACAGTTATTCTTAGATTTTTTTACACTAAAACTTTAATTTTTGGCGCACACCCCCTTTGTTGACAGCATATTTTTTGTTTGCTGTGTTTTATTAGAATATGATGTTTTCAAAATTTTTGTAGCTGCTTCTTCAATGAAACGTCCCATTCATGTACCAAACTATAAAAAAGTTATTTTTTGGTAATTTTTTAAATTTATTTACAATAAATGTTATGCGAGTATAAGTATTTGTGTACTTTTTTGCTGATATTTATTAACTAATTAATACATTATTTAAAATACATTATGCAAAAAGTCTTGCTTCTTGCAAATTTATTGCACAAGAAATTTGCATGCAAGAACAAGACAAGGACAAGAAATACCTGCAACACTACTTCTATCATTGAAATAATCTCAAAAAGAGCTATGCAATGAAAAACTAATATGAGGTGTCCCATACAAAAAAAAACAAAACTTTGGTTAATATGCCATGCCATGGATTCTACTTGCCTACTGCCTAGAAAGTTTTTTTCGTTTTTGGATATCTTGAATAATGAAGAAATTAGGAGGTCTTTTAAAATTGGACGAAATTTGAAAAGTACCCTGTATTTGCTAAACGCATCAAGTTAGCGGTGATTTGTTTTCGCCATTGTTATTATCCAAAAAAAAGAGCTCGAGAATTTGCTCCCAGAGTTTTGATATCTCTGCTGATTTTCGATAAAATATCGGAAATGGGCCACCCTGTACATCCCCTGGCCAAAGTTGAATATGATTGGTTTAATTAATTAATCATAGATCCATATATATTATATTTTTATTCAATAATAGGATTCTTACAAGGATTTTAAGGTCTCACCATCTATCAATTTCGAGATGTTCACGAATTTGCTTCTAGCTCCTACTGCTTCCAGAACCTTACATTCTTGCATATGTCCGATTAAGAAGGTATGTATTCAAGTTGTGGATAACAAAATATTTTCAAACATACATAATATACATTTGAGTTTTGATTTTTTTTATAATGTAAGAGTTAGTATCAAATGCATAATGCATTTATCATATAATAATTTTGATTCCAGAGCAAACCTTACTGGACACGCTGATAAAACTCCTTGGATCAAACTGACATATTTATGACGACTGAAGACGCCAATTGTACCATATTTTAAATACGACATGGCTGACGTATTTATGACGTTATCTTACGGCATTTTTACTATTGTAAACGACGCACAGTGTTGCGTCTCATAGGGGAATTGGGACCAAATTCATTTATTGATTACAAAGTTAAATTAATCAATGTTATTGTTTTTATTTATACATTTCAGTCGACAACCCAAATGTAAAATATTTGAACAAAAGGAAATAGTTCCTATTATACAGGGTGAAAAAGTTATTATAATGTGTAATTAAAAAATCTTGGGTGAATTTATTTGTCAAAAAAGTAATATTCTTGTAAATAAATACCTAAGCTTTGTTTCACGAGAGTTCATACTTTTTGCCTTCCTTTTTTAATAAATGGAAAATGACTGAAACAAATCAATGACGTCAAAAACGTTCGTTGGCTCTTAAATCAGAAGTCATTCATTTTAATTTGTCAAAAAAATTGAATGTGTCATATGAATTAATCTACGACAACCCTTTTTTCTCAAGTTATGACCCGTTCGATATCAAAAGTATGAGCCCTAGTACGATCTGTATATGTTAAAGATGGTACATTTGGCATTAAAAATTTTAAAATGTTCAAAAATACGGAAATTTAGAACTAATAACTAGACATAGGATGTTTGCGCGTCACACGTCATGACGTTGTTTCCAGGGTCCCACTCGATATCATGTATAATGCACTTTTAAAATTTAATTTTACACCAACCGTCCAACAGATGCACAAAATTCTTTTTCGTTATGTTCATCTGTCTTTTTTGGGAACTCGTGAACAAAAAACGGTTAACACTTATATAGTTACTTATCATCAACAGGCATTCCTTTACAGATAGCCATATTCAATTATCCAAAAATAAATACAAACATTTTTGAATTTCGTCCATTGAGTGCAACACTGGGACACGTCTTTTTCAATTCATAAAATCACATATTTTGACATCATAAAATCACGTACTTTAACGTCAATAAATCACGTATTTTTACGTCATAAAATAATGCCTCCTAGACGTCATTTGAGAGGTGTATATCACGCCTAAACTCCAAAAAAAAAAAAAAAAATGTATAGGTACAGGGTCATTTTTCATATTTTCCCACCCCCCTTAACTTTTTTGTGCCACTGTGTATGAAAAAAAATTGAATAGGAAAGTTGAAGTGCTTGAAAAATAGTTCAGACATAGTTTTGTTCATACAGGGTGTTGCAAAAAGTTTAAAAAACAAAAAAATATATTTTTTTAAATGGGACACCATATTTCATGTATAATGTCACAGCCTCCTACACTTAACAAGCCATGAAGTTAAAAAGGCAACACCGCAATCATACCGCCAAGTGGTGCTGGTGCTGTTTGTTTTTATAAATATATATTTTTTATTTTGTTAATATGAATGACAAAAAATGCATCATTTATTGTACTAAAAGGCCAAAGACAGTAATTCAATGAATAATATAACTATTTGTGTAAATAATAACAGTAAATAGTTGATTTAAATGAATATATTTCTAGATTCTAAAGTGTTATAAGCCTATGTTTCAGTGTGTCTTTTGAAAATCTAACTTTTTCTTTCTTCGGGATTTTTTCGGAAGGCAGGTCCATTCAAATACTTGAGCTGATTTTTGAAAATAACAGGTACCTACTTTTAAGAGTTGGACGTTTTAGTTTGAACTCTCGAATTACTCCTTTATCCTTGTTTGTTTCAAATCTAATTAGGTAGGTATTTCGGTTTCTTCAAAATGTTTACAACACACCACAGAATTTTTCGTTATTGTATAATCTCGGGTAGGTATAATTATTCTGGTGTAATGCTTTCATCCACAACTTTTGCAATCAGAATTTTTTTGGAAATGAAAATGTTTGCATTACTCCAGTTTTTAACGAACTCCTATAGTTCGTTTTGCACCCAGGAACGCAGTAGTTTCATGGCATCTGGAACAAGTTTAAATATCTTAGGTAATATATCGAGAACTATGCTCTTGCACACAAATATTAATATTGTTTTTATTGTTTTACCTTAAGGTAAGGCTTCATTTTTGCTCCTCCCATTTGCTAAAAATTTGCAATCAAAGCACAAAGGAACAGGTATCAACTAAATATGGGCAATATATCGGTGTGTTTCTATCCACTTTTTCGTCAATAATGCCCACAAAAATACTAAATTGCAACAATAAACAATGAACGCAATACACAGAAACACATAACCCCAATAACAAAACAGCACCATTCGCGACGTTGCCGTCATTTCCAACTTCATGGCTTGTTAAGTGTAGGAGGCTGTGATAATGTCATATACCTATCTTGAACTGTTTCGGAAATAATGACAGTAGAAAATTGACGGTTTTGCAATTTTGATAGGCTGTTAAACCTAAACTGTTAATTTTACAGCAAAACCGATTTTACATTCTTGTCGACAGCTTTTCATAAGCTAGCATTTGACACCAACTTTGAATTTAACCGGAGATTAAATTTAACCGGAATTTTTAATCATGGATTAACTTCAAAGATGGTGTCAAATGATAGATGCAAAACTAAGATAAGAATGTATGATCGGTTTTGCTGTAAAATCAACCGTTTAGGTTTTACAGTCTGTCAAAGATGCAAAAAAGTCAATTTTCTACTGTCATTATTTCCGAAACAGTTGAAGTTAGGTATATGATATTATACATGTCTAGAATTTTCCGCAGAATCCAGAAATGTCATAATATACAGGGTGTCCCTTTTAAAAAAAATATATTTTTTTGTTTTAAAAACTTTTTGCAACACCCTGTATGAACAAAACTATGTTTTCTGAGAACTATTTTTCAAGCACTACAACTTTCTTATTTAAACTTTTTTTTATACACAGTGGCACAAAAAAGTTAAGGGGGTAGAAAAATATAAAAAATGACCTTGTAAATATATCAATTCTATAACCCTCACCACTGGAAGGAAACTCAATGTTCTCTTCATTGTCTTACAGAGCATAACTACCGTATCCTAGCTCTGTCGAGAAGCACCTCATAGTATGGGGTAATTGCGGTGGATTGAATACTTAACATTAGTACACTAGTTAAGAAGATGCACTTTGTGAATTATTAGGTATACAATTTAATTCACGCTGACTGACTAAGGCCCGGTTTATCCACCTTTTGATAAACTGTCAGGTGATGCAATCTGACGGATGATCTTGAAAAAGCGAACAGTTGCATTATCTGAATATAAAATCGAGATGTTAGTTCAAGGTTGTCACCGCTTTTGCATACATTAATTGGTGACTCATAGATAGGCAATTACTTATACATAATAATTGAAGTCGGGTAAGTGTTTGGAAGAAGTCCGGAGAGGTCAGAAAAGGGCTGGATAAGGTCTGGAGAAATCTAGACAAGTTTGGATAAGCCTGGATAAAGTCTGGAAAAGTCTAGCTAAGTCTGGAAAAGTCTGGATAAGTCTCGATAAAGTTTGGAAGAGCCTGGAAACGTCTGGAATAAGCTCTATAAGGTCTGGAGCAATCTAGACAAGTCTGGATAAAGTCTGGAAAAGTCTAGCTAAGTCTGGAAAAGTCTGGATAAAGTCTGGGTAAAGTCTGAAAAAGCCTGGAAATTTCTGGAAACGTCTGGAAAAGTCTGGAGAAATCTACACAAGTCTGGATAAGTCTGGATAAAGTCTGGAAAAGTCTAGCTAAAATTGGAAAAGTCTGGATAAAGTCTGGAAGAGCCTGGAAACGTCTGGAAAAACCTCTATAAGGTCTGGATAGAGTCTGGATTTATCTGGATAAAGTCTGGAAATGTCTAGCTAAGGCTGGAAAAGTCTGGATAAAGTCTGGAAGAGCCTGGAAATTTCTGGAAACGTCTGGAAAAGGCTGGATAAGGTCTGGAGAAATCTAGACAAGTCTGGATAAAGTCTGGAAAAGTCTAGCAAAGTCTGGATAAGTTTGGATAAAGTCTGCATAAGTCTGGATGAAGTTTGGGAGAGCCTGGAAACGTCTGGAAAAAGCTCTATAAGGTCTGGAGAAATCTAGACAAGTCTAAATAAAGTCTGGACATATCTGGATGAAGTCTGAAAAAGTCTAGCTAAGTCTGGATAAAGTCTGTAAATTTCTAGAAACGTCAGGAAAAAGCATGGAAATTTCTGGATTAGGTCGGAAAAATTCTGGAAAATATTAATGAACAAAAAATATTATAATTATTGTGAAAAAAACGTGGGGTGCTCAACGTACGAGAAATGTGGAACAAAGCATCCCACGCTTTTTTCACAATAATTCTAATATTTTTTGTTCATTAATATTTTCTGTTTATATTAAAAATTATTTTTCACTTTTTAGTTCAATTTACTATAAAAGCGTGTTTTTTAGTTTTTTTAAACTATATTTTTTTTTATTTACGTGACAAATCTCTGACAATAAGCCTATTAGCTGTGCTATTAGATATTGGTCTGTAGATGGTTGTTTTTCAAAGCAAGGAAGTGGTTTAATATTTTTTCGACGTCCAATAGAAGAATCTAGGTATGTATAGGGTTTTTGACTTAAGATCACTGGTTTTTTTTCTCTGGACTTTCTAAAATCCAAAGTCTATGTTGACAAACCTCGAACAGTTGCCGCCTTAAAGGCCAACATTAGGCACGTTATTGCTCAAATTGAGCCACTTGTATGCGATAACGAACACTAAATGATTCCAACGACAATCTAAAATTGCCGCAGAAATGTATTGATAATTCGGATATTGTTGAAAACATCTATGGAGAAGTACTAAAAGAAGGAAGATTCAGGGACTGGACCAAATCTGCAATACTTTCTGCAAGAAATGTTGATATCGATGAAATAAACGAATAAGTTGTCGAACTGTTGGACTTCAAGACCGAAAAACTCTACACCAGTTTAGATAGTATCGAGAACTGTGATAATGGTGATCTAAATGATGCTATTCTTCCAAAATATTTAAATTCGCTTAATCCACCGAACTTCCCGCCCAATGAATTACTATTGAAAACGAATTCTATTGTATGCTTATTAAAAATCTAAGCATCAGTGCAGGTCTTTGCAATGGTACAAGGCCTTTAGTTCTGGAACTTGGGGATAATCTGTTACGCTGTGAAATATTGACTGTAGATAAACAGGGAGAAATAGTGTTCATAAATCGAATAACACTCTACTGCGAAAACGTCTACCCCTTTACATTCAAACGAAGACAGTTTCAAATTAAAATTGGCCTTTGCAGTGAATGACGATTAACAAATCTCAAGGACAAACATTTGATAGGATAGTAATTGATCTCCAGAAAGGATGTATTTAGTCACGGACAACTTTATGTGGCGCTTTGCAGAGTTCATTCGTGGGACTCATTAAAATTTTATATAGGGAAACAAAGAAGCAAAAGTGTTGTCAAAAACCATGTATTTAAAGAATTGTTTTTTTGATAATTAAATTTTGAAATTTTGCAGTCATAGGTGATTTCAGCAGATCTTTACAATACTTCGAAAAATGGATACCTACGAGTTCCATAAAACAGAATAAGATGCACTGGACATACGCACACCGTACATTCAAGAAATGTGATCGATTTAAAATCATTATGATATACCATACAAAAATAATTGGTCACCAACTCCATCCATCGCATTTGAAATTTCTTCACTAAAATGACATTTACATTATATACAATTTATCTCACTGTTACATTTAATGTATAATGTACATTTAAATCAAAAATTATGCTGTTTTTCGTACAACAACTAATAAATATTTTCCATTTTATAATTATTTTGATGGACTTGATTTGAGAAAAGAAGCGTGCGAAGCGCGCTCATGACCTAGTTATTATTAAAACACATTGGGTAGTGTGAATAAAAATTTAGTAAAAGCTTCTACAGTTTTAAGCATTGTGTTTAAATGGTGTGAATAAAAGTAAGCAATTCCTAGTATATGAAGGAAAATCTTACATTTTCGCAAGCCTGGCAAACCCTGGCTTGAACATTTTAGTTGTGTTTAAAAGTTTGCCAGAAATGGCTGCGTTTATGAATATAAGGTCTGCGAAATTTAATCCCAAAAGAAAATAAAGTCGTGCCAATATAACAGTCTTTTAATTCGGGGTTGGCTAAAGATTTTTCAGGAACCACCTCCGCCAACAAATCACTTATAGATTTGTCTGAATCACTATTCATTTTCACCTTGAAGCGCTGGCGTTGGATACCGCTACTTGTAAATGGGTACCTAAGTTCCAAGGTTCCTAAAGTTGATAGGTTGCCTGGTAATGGATAACCTGATGACGCGTCTGGGGTGCCTTATGGAGATTTGCATTATTATGTTGTGGCACCCCAGATGACGTCATAAAGTTATAAGGCAACCTACCTCTCTCGAACAATCTTGCCTAAGTTCACCATCACTCCACTGTTGCCAACAGTTGAGTAGTTGGGGAAAGGGGAAAGAATCGCGTTCAGCGGCGCTCAGCAAAAACCGCCTTTTGTCAGCTGCTGCCGATTTTTCTAAGCGGTAGAAGTTTGGGATTACTAACGCTGCGTTTTTATTCTCATCAAATTTTACCGATGGATCCACCATTCTATGTTGGTCATTGTCATTTTCCATTCACTAAGCAAAGATAGCTAACTCATTGGTGAAGTCACCGATTAGAATAAAAACGAGACGTCTCTCAACTTATGCTATAGACATGCGCAGAAGTGTCGGGCGTTCAGGAAATTTACTTCCGCTGTATCTCAACTATCCTCAAATGCTTCACGCTGCAAGTTAGCTGCTGGGTATTGGTGAATGTACCCAATTATTGACTTCTTTCTGTTTTCATGCCGCCGGTCATAGCTTTGTTCCAACACATCAAAAAACCGTACAATGCACCGTCATGATTCTACGCAAAGCTAAACATTTGTGCGTAGAACCCAAAATTCGTATACTGAAGAGTGGTTTCTAGACCGTTCATGAGACGGTTTTTGACGTGTTGGAACAAACCTCATACCATTCCGGTTTATAAAAATATAAATATCGGCATTATCAGTATTCAAACTCGCGAACACTTTTTGAGAATGCTGTAGATACTTCTCGAAATCTCCGTATTTGCAGTAAACGCTTCAAATATCTAGCTTTTGCTAGTAAGTAAAAGGAAAAGGTTATTCACTTCAATTTCAGCAAATGCTATTAGCAAAAGCTAAATCTACCCGATGGGCAGTGTGAATAAAAAATAAGTGTTTACTTAAAGAATTAAGTTATAGCATAAGTACAATCTTATTAGATTCAGCTATAAGTTTAAGTACATTCTGAAAAATTTGTGAATAATATTTTGCTTATACTTATAAGTGTATACTAAAAAATTTAAGTTTGAACTAACAATAGTAAACACATACTGGTTTTCTTATCCATTTGTTTTCTTTTTTTTTTAGTGAATAAATTATTTTTTATTGAAATACTTCCAAAAAAACTTTGTAAAAAGCGGCCGTATTCAATATTTTTGTCAAGAGATTTTTCAGTTTATTCAGTTATTACCTACAACCATTAGCAGACACACGTTTGTGAAATTGTTGAAAATGAATTCCGAGTCCGACAGTGAATCTCTTGACTCCGAAGTCGGTGAAGAACAAAGTGGCAATTTGCGCTTTATAGAGGCTTTATCTAATCACAAAGTATTATTTGATAAATCGCAGTTGCCATTAATAAGAAAAAAGAAGGAAAATTCCTTAACTAAAATGCAGGAATCATATCAAACAATTTATGGCAAAAGTATTACTATGAAACAGCTGAAAAAAAAGATTCAAAATATGAAAAACGAATTGAAGAAGAAAACAGATATGAAAGCAACTGGAAATAAAAAAATTATTTTGAAAGATTGGGAAAAAAAATTGCTGGACATTATTGATAAAGATGACAAAAACCCAACATTGCATAAAATTCCTGGAGCGGCGACAACGGGCTTGAAGCCATTGGAAAATATAGAAATGCAAAAACCAGCGGAAATAAGGCACGTTTTAGTCAGACCTCCTCCTTCCTCTAATATTACACCATCAAAACCAAAAAAAAATAAGCTGGAAGGGAAAGAAACAGATGAGACTGCAAACTTATGCACCGCAGATCTACAAAGATTGGTTCTTCTTGAGCAATTAAAACTCACGCGCATGCAGATCGAGCGAGAACAACTTTTATTGGACAAGCTACGTCCAAGTCTATCCGGAACCCAAGTTCTCGAAAGCCAAGATCCTGGAAGCCAAGGGCCTGGAAGCCAAGATCCCGAAACTTCAACGTACAGTTTAGCTTTAGATAAAATATATACAATGTTATAAATTATGAAACCTAATTTATTTTTTAAGTTACACCCCCTGTATATTTTTATTTGTTTCAACAGTTTTTGAATATCATAATTTTGATTTTATAATTATAACAATTTATATAATTAAATGTTTAGTTGGTAAATTAAATTTTTTATTTCTTCTCTCCGTTGGAATCCCCTTCTCCTAACATTTTCATCGTCATTTTCCAAATTGTATTCCTCTTCTTCTTCGTCATTCATAACATCTTCTTCTTCTTCGACAGGAAGTGGATCATTCAAATACTTTGATATATTATGAAGTATAGCACAACTAATAATAACAGATGCAACTCTCTCTAGTTTTACCCTAACCATATATTGCAGAATTGGAAACCTTCTCTTCAGTTGACCAAAGCACCTTTCGATGATGACTCTTTCTTTCGTGAAGAGCGTGTTGAACGCAATTTCTTCACGAGTTTCGGGATTTCTGTATGGCGTCATCAGCCAACGACTGATTCCATAACCAGAATCACCTAATAGCACCATATTATTATGCCGGATATTATTCATTTGGACATAAAGTGCAGAATTCTTTAGTATTCTACTGTCGTGTACTGACCCAGGCCACTGAGCGTCTATGGAAGTGAATTCTTCTTTTGCATTACATGTTGCCTGTACATTTATGCTAAAGTAACCTTTTCTGTTATAGTATTCGTCTCCATGCTCAGATGGTTTCGGAATTCTTATATGTGTGCAATCTATAGCACCAAATGCACAAGGAAACTGATACTTAGCACTCCACTCTTGTTGTGCTTCTTCAATGTTATTTAAAGGAAAACGTAACCAAATATGTGATTTTTGAATTATTTTAGTCAAAACAAATTTCACAGTTTTACTCACTGTTGTTCGATGAACGCCTTCATCCTTTCCAACTCCAATTTGGAATCCAGGATCGCTTAAAAATCGAAGAAATATCTGCATTTTTTGTCTGGAATTTAATGCTCCTCCCCTTGTTTCTCCAGTGTCTTCGAGGAAATGTTCTGCTAACCACTCAACATTAATTCTAGAAAATCGATATAAATTATGATAGTCCTCATCCCGACACTCAGTTCGTTGAGAATAATATTTTCGACGTCTGATGTTCATAAATTGAGCCATTTTTAAACGTGTTCGTGCGAAGTTCTACACAAGACTTAATTTTTAAGCTGCACATTAGCTGGCTTGAAAAATTCGAAGTTATTACTTGAAAATTGTAGTAAATGCTGTATTTTATTCACATCTAAATTAGCTTTGACTATGAAAAAACAGAACATACTTAAAGCAAACAGAATAAACTTATAAGTTTAAGCTAAGACTTATTATTATTCACAAAAATGTTAGCTTTTGCTACAAAAAAGGTAGTTTAAGTTCATACTACAATTTTATTCACACTGCCCAGTAAAAACTAAAGCTATCACTTAATACTTAAAGTGAAAGCTTAGTTTTTATTCACACTGCCCATTGTACATATTTCAAAAGACTAAAATTCTATTAACACATCATGAACATGGAAGATAGAAAAAATGCCTCCGTATTCCATGTCTGCCGTCACATACATATTTCTCCCTCGAAATTTAAATACCAAACATTTTATTTGCACGTCATTTTCAGGCTTTAACATGTATTACTTATCATCCTCGGAATGTTTTTGGTGACATCCCTCTTTTAAATCACACTTCATTAAGTCATTAAGGACAACCACATTAAAAATAAAAAAACTAGCATTATAGGTGCGGCTCCGAAAATGTGCTGGCACCCCATGAACTTAAGGGGGAAGAAGAATAATAGATGGCTACATAAATAGCGGCGTATATTCCGTAAATAGTTTAAAAGAATAACGATATTTTAAACAAGCATGTAATAAGATCAGTCTTATGATTCTTATTAATGTCGGCTGTTTAGCAGAATTATGGGGGCACAAATTTGTTATGAACCATATAGAATGTCTTGATGGGAATTTTACGGTGGATTAAAGAGTGTGATAAATTTATGAGATCTGAATTAATAACAGTTTTATACTGTACCTAATACGTTTTATAAATAGATATGTGCTGTTAATTATGACTAACCGTTGTTTTGCTTGGTTGAATTGATTCTAAAAAAATATATTCGTTTTGAATCACAAAACACAGGGCAATCGAGGCAGTACGGGAAAAAGTAACTCAATAATGCCGAGCTATTTCCAGGAAAAAGCTCGTCAAGAGTTCAAAGATAGGCTTTTTCAGTACCTAGTTGAAAAACAATGGACACAATTTCAAATATTATTTGCATGAATCCCTACTAAACCGGTACCTAGTTCACTTCGTGATACGTACTTAGAATCAAAAATATTTCTCCTGTATGTTTTTGATTTTGTATGTGTCGAGATTCTGTTATCATAAACTGCAAAAAATGTGCTAGGTATCAAATGTCAGCATCATCAATCGGGGTTAATCGGTATGCCGAACCTTTCTTCTTAACGTCATTCAGCTTTCTATAATCCACATCGTATGGTTTCAAACAATATTATATCAGAAAAACTATTGTTAAGTGTTTTATGGTTATATTGTACATATCTCTGATACTACGACGCTCGACCCAATATTTGCGAAAAGTGCCTGTTTTATACTTGTCCCATGTAAGTATACAAAATAAGAGCAAAGTTTGATAAGAGGCTCACCCAATATTTAATATGGATTTTCCTGCTTCCAAGGAAAATGAAATACATGATAGTATTATATAGTATAAGAGCATTTTATAACGGATATGAAATGGGATAGGTGGAATAGGGATTTGGCATTTAAGAGTACACATTTCGAAAACAATGATTTTGGTAGGGTTACTGAATATAAGAGCGAAGGGCGAAGGCGGTGTCTAATCAAGGCAATGCCAATATTCAAGTGTTAAGATTGTGACTGGATAACGGTTCATGATTAAGTTGTTTGTTCAATTCAGATGAGAAAATTAATTGGGGGCTATAAAATAAACATATTAAGAAAAATTAAAACTCAGATCAATTCCTTATTAAATTGTCGAGGAATAATGCTGTAACTTGTGCTTTACTATTTATTAAATTTTATTTATCTTGAACGTACAATAAAATTATTTGTATTCTGCTAGCGACACCTGTAAATGAAAATGCCTTCACGGCAAAGGACCGTTCTTGTTTGGACCACTGTTATATGGCTACTTAAATGCTTTCAAAGGGGGAACAGAACGGTAACCTTGAAAATACGCCCCGACTTTCTTGGCTCCCGCGCTTTTTTTAAAATTGCAGGTTTGACTGCCGCACCCTGTACATACATCCTAACCAAATGATAATACTTTCGATTCAGGAACTATTGTTTTAGAAAAATATTTATTTAATTTATTGAAACACAGAGGTGAGAAAAGAAAATTGGTTAAGTCAGGTAGCTGCGAAAGTACTCCTCCACTTCTTTCGCTAACATCAACATCATCTAGGAATTGATTAGCTATTCCTTCAACATTTCCCTTGTTTAACCAATAGGGCATTTTTAAATTGCACACTTGACAACCCATTCTCATACTTTAAACTTTTCTTTAGGTTTAAAAAATCCAGAAGCCTGGAAATTACTTTGACATTGCCTGGGGCCTCCTTAACTATTTTAAGGCAATGCTTCACAAATTTAGCAAAAGTCGATTTTATTTCAAACGGAAGCAATTACAACAAAAAACTGAAAAAAAAAATCGTATATTTTATTCATTAGGGCCATTGTCTATGACCAAATTTAAAAAATCCATTAAGCCGCGTCCAGATTAGTAAATAAATGCGTTGCGTTGAATTCGGGATTTGCCACATAAAGTCGATTTTATTTCAAACGGAAGCAATTACAACAAAAAACTGAAAAAAAAAATCGTATATTTTATTCATTAGGGCCATTGTCTATGACCAAATTTAAAAAATCCATTAAGCCGCGTCCAGATTAGTAAATAAATGCGTTGCGTTGAATTCGGGATTTGCCACATATTTTCGCGGCGCAAATTTGGTATCTGACCGACATAAATATTTGTGTTGAGCGCCGTGCGTTCGTGCTCAACGTGTGTGTGCCTATTTTATTTCAGTGTAGGCGTTGCTTGTTTTTGGTTATTTGTTCCGTTCGCGAAAAAATGCGTCCACACTATAACGATGTTGCGCCGCAAATCCCTTTGATGTCTTGAAAAAAACCGACAACCCGCGGATCGCGTGCGGTAAATGCCGCGAAAATTTTTGCGTGCGTCCGTATGCGGCGAACAGGTCCACACTCGCATAAATTTGTATCGCACACACAAGTTTGTGCCGAATGACACGCACAACGTAAATTTTTACTAATGTGGACGCGGCTTTACGTATTGAAAGAAAATCCTATCAGTTTTGCAAATTGAATGTAAGTTATTAAAAATTACCGCACGTTATGTTCCTGGTTTATATCTACAGTATATATCAGCCAAATGGAATAAAATCGATAATAAATAAATTGGGACCAGTTCGAAAAAACGCTTGGACCCGTCGATTTTGTTTTTTGCTAAACATTTTTTACAGAAAGTTTGTTTACACAGACTGTTCCAATAACAGCTGCGCCGGTATCCACGTTTTTTTTAAGGCACTTCTCGTCTGTTATAACATTTTTGAATCCTACGGAAAATTCTAGACGTATTTTATGTACAATAGAATGTCCTATACCTATCTTCAACTGTTTTGGAAATATTGAAATTTGTAACTTGAATTTTTTGACAGGCTGTAAAACCTAAACGGTTAATTTTAGAGCAAAACCGATCTTAAATTTTTAGATCTTAGTTTTTCATAAACTAGCATTTGACACTGACTTTGATTTTCATTCCTTATTAAAAATTCCTGTTAAATTTAATCTCCGGTTGAATTAAAAATTGGTGTAAAACAATAGCCTATGAAAAACTAAAGATGAAAATGTGGAATCGGTTTGGCTGTCAAATTAACCTTTTAGGTTTAACAGCCTGTCAATGTTGCTTAAAAGTCAATTTTGAACTGTCAATATTTCCGAAACAGTTGAATAGTTGGAGATAAGTATAAGTAGTACAGCAACAGGGATTCTAGGACCAAAATCCGACCATAACCTCAATCTTTCATTCTTGACACGTGGTGGATGCGCCGCCGTTGACACGAAGGTGGATGCGACGTCGGCGCCATCTTGTCAAACATCATGGCGCCATCTGTCGTGAGTGTGGTGAATTCTTGCAATTGATCGACAGGAATGGTTTGGGGAATTACAGGTTTCTGTAATATGGAGTGTGCGTGGAAGGGATTGTTCCGAGTCGTTTCGAAATCGCTACGTATAGTTAATTATGGTTCGGGCAAATACAGGTTCCTGTAATATGGAGTTTGCGTGGAAGGGATTGTTCCGAGTCGTTCCGGGTTCTGTGATGACGTCATAGCGACCTGGGTCACGTCCGTGGAGTCACTTAGAGTACATAGTGCAAAGTTTGATTCATGGTTCGGGTTCTGTGATGACGTCATAGCGACCTGGGTCACGTCCGTGGAGTCATTTAGAGTACATAGTGCAAAGTTTGATTCATGGTTCGGGTTCTGTGATGACGTCATAGCGACCTGGGTCACGTCTGTGGCGCCATTTAGAGTACATAGTGCAAAGTTCGATTCATGGTTCGGGTTCTGTGATGACGTCATAGCGACCTGGGTCACGTTTTTGGCACCATCTAGAGTACATAGTGCAAAGTTCGATTCATGGTTCGACCTGGGTCTCGTGGGTTACGTCAGTTTGTGTCGGTGGCACCATCTAGCGTACATGTGACAAGTTCGATGTGTCTTATAACAGGATGCTGTGGTGGTGACGTAACTATGAGGGTCCAGCAGCTAGCTTCATGTTGTACCTGGTAGAGGGTGTTCGAACTCAAGGATGAAACACACCTACAGGATTGCTTATTGACCTCGTGTGTTACCATTTACGACGCCATAACTAAGCCATCAGCTGTTTAAACAACCTACGTCAAGGCGAGAAATAACATGCTGCTTACGTCACAACTGGTGATTTAACGTTGGGGAGAGAGTGGATTTGTTCCACACAGGCCTTATGAGGATAGGCTATCCTGTAGTAGTAGTGTGTATTATCCTTGGTTGGAACCAACATTTGATGGGGAAGGGGCCTCGTTTTTTTTTTATTAAAAACATACATTTTTTAAGACAACGATTTCAAAAAGCGAATATTTTCCATCAATAAACTGCTTAATGATCTAATCATTTTGGTGGTACGTCTTGGGAGAAACACTGCGTTGTCGTCAAATTCAACGAGTATTTCAAATCCATAGCTAAAAATATGCTACAATTGTATCGATTACCTAAGTATATAAGATATTTACTTACTAGGTTAAAATAATAATTGTTGCTCAATAATTTTATAATCCTCACTGTGACGAGAAAGAATACAACACTGTGGGCACCCCTTTTAATTCGAACTTCGCTTGACATCTGTTGATCTACCTTAATTTGTATAGTTTACTGGTTCCAGTAAAGATTTGCAATTATTTTGAGGTCTGTATCGTAGAAAATATTGGGTACTCTCACTTTCTACGAGGACTTATAATTTTCTCAGCGTTTTTGATCCTTTGTTATAAAAAGACAGGTCTTGTTGATTGATTGATTTCAAATCCATATCTAAAATATTCATAATTGTATCGATATTAGTAGGTATATAAGATATTCACTTACTTGGTTAAAATGATAATTGTTGTGCAATAATTTTATAGTTCACCGAGTTTCAAACAAGACTAAAAGAGCTTAGTTATTATAAAATCCGATTTAAACTTCGAAGTAATCACATACAAAAAACGCTGCCAAAATATTGGGAATTTCACTCTATATCAGGCTTTAGGTCTTGTAATTTTCTCAGTGTTTTTAATCCTTTGCTATAAAAAAACAGGTCTTGTTGTTGATTGATATTAGTTTATAAGATATTTACTTACTTGGTTAAAATGATAATTGTTGTGCAATAATTTTATATTTTTCACTGGTGACGAGTTTGAGCAAACTGAAAGAAGCTTGTTATTATAAAATCCGATTTAAACTTTGATATCACATACAAAAGCACCGTCAAATGTAAACGCTTATTCGGCAGTTTTTTTATCTGAATTCTATCAGGACCGTTCGCAGAAATCGCCCGAGAAAAACAACAACACATTTTTAAGATAATTTTTTAGTTTAAGGCGTAATTATTAAGTTAGATATTTGATATGTCCATTTTTATTTTAAAAAAGGTGACAAATTCAATCGATTTATCAAAATTTAAAAGAATAGATTTAAATTAGCATCGTTGACATTTTATGAGCCAATACCCTATGCAATACAAAATTTCAGTGGATACATTGTTACCTGTAAAAGATGAGGATTCAATTTTTATTCTTTGTACAAAAAACGCAGCATCCAGTACCAGTACTTTGAACCTGGATTTTCAAAGTTTAGTTTCTTGTGCGATAAGTGTCGGTTTCGAAAAACTGTAAGTACTATTTTTAAATATCTAAGTGATGTAGGATAAATCATGCCCTGAGACATATTTTAAATTAACACAAACCTCGATTATTGAATTATTTTTATTTTCCTTAACACATAAACATATTGTTTGTTTTTTAAAAATACAGACAACCCTGAGTACCTACCTATTTCTTAATTTAATTCCAATAGTTTTTTACGCAGCAACTTGAATTTACTTTTTCACTTACATTTGCACAAAACTCAAATTTCTTTTTCTAAAATTTAGGAAGGTTCTTTAACCAATTTAAACTGGTTTTATTTTTTCATTTACTTTAAAACAAACCTCCATAAACAGCGAATTTTTAATTTTGTGCACAAAATGGTTCACCAGGAAGGAGATAACCTGAAACGTCATGGGATTGCTAATCATCTTCCAAGATCTGTAACCAATGTGGTGGGATTTTTAAAGCAGAGGGGGCTATCCAACACCACCCAAACACCCAGCTCCAAGAGAGCCTCCAAACGAAAGGCTGGAGATCCCGCCGCCCCCATGATGAAGCAAGCTAGACTTTTGCTGGTAAGTTGACATTAAGCGAATTTTTTAAATCTAATTCAATTATTTTCAGGACCTTCAATATCAGCCACATGCCGGTGGTGTGAGTATTGCGATTTGGAGGTACCGATAAATCAATGGGTTGGTCATCTTCGGTGTCTCTAGCACCGAGCCAACACCTGGTGAAGCAGGAGGAAGACGTTAGTCTTGTCAAAACATCTTTCAAGAACCGAATTGAAACATAGCGGCTTTCATCAAAGCAGGACCCTATCAGCGTGAAGCACGTTTTGAAATTAGCTGTGGCATACCTATCCAGTATTAGGACGGACGGAGGACTGAATGATTTTATGACACAATTACCAGGATAGCAGAAAATGCGTTTGCGAAAAAATAATTTAGAGCAAACAGTTAAATAGCGCAAGGATATGAGAAAACTAACTTCGCACATTCTTGAGCAACCGACCCACCGAATTCAGCAAACATGCGTACACGTAAACCAGAAGAAGGGGTTTTAGAACTGGTTTTTCCTTCAACAAATTACGGTAACTATGGAATAACATAATAGAGGACTAAAATATGACACAACCACTTTCAAGTTGAAACTGGAAGTGGATACCGGCTGCCACTACCACCCCCTGCTCATAAATAAATTTGGTCATTTAGGTTTTCAGTCATCCTAAACAAAAAGTTCACAGAATTCTAGGAAAAAGAAAGCGGTGTGTATCATTTCAATTGCAGTGTTATATACTAAACAATGTCTCTTACAGGCTGGACGCTCCAGCAACTTTAAGCTCTAAATATGAGTATTAATAGGATCATAACCCTCTAAAAGCCTATTCATATCTGCCAGTACCAGGATAACCTGTAACGTCATGGGAGTTGCCGAACATCTGCCAAGATAGATCTGCAATCAATGTGGTGGAATTTTTAAATCATGTCATCCAGAAATAACATGGGTTGAGGAAAAAAGTATTCCAGTACTTCCAAGCTAGATATTCAGGAATGTGAGAAATTAGCAGTTTATACGAATTACTTCCAGAGGAGTACGTTCGCGGATTTCGTTCGCAGGCGGAAATTTGGGATCTGTTTCTATTTAAATACTCAATATATATTGAAAAAAAAAAAAAAAAAAAAAAAAAATTCAAGGGTGCCGATAAAGACGTATTTCATTTTTATGATTATGAATATTGCTACAATTTAGATGGTAGTCGCACTCACAGTCCTATTAACCATATTGGCAATGATTGTTGAGAATAAAAATAAGCTTTAGTATAAACTATGTTTTATTCTCCTGAGAATGGCAGAGATGAAGCCACCATTGATCTCTGTAGACCACCAACCCAAACCCACAGTCAAATAGCGCCTGCACACACTTAAGATATCCTACAACTTTTATTTATGTTCCAAAATTGTATCAAGATTATTTCCATTTCAATAATTTTTGAAAAGAAACTTCTTAAACGGCGTTCTGCTATTTGGACGACAATGGAGAGCGATTTGAAAAACGCGTCACGGGCAAATTTCGTTACTCAAGAGACAAGAAAGATGTAACGTAAAGGAACAGAGAAAGACAGCTATTGATTGACACAAACCAAGGATTATAAGCGTCGAGAGGACTGCCCATTATTGACAAGCGCCGATATTGACACAAACCAAGGATTATAAGCGTAAGGATGATTGCCTATTATTGACAAGCGGTATTGGAAAAATAAAATCATTTCTGGCGAATTTCGGGGTTTTCCGGATATCTCTGGAAAGCACTCGGAATTTTTGAAATATCAAAGCAGCATAATAATGAGCACAAAGTTGCACTATACTTTTTTTCTGATTCAACCGACGTCGGGTCTCTTTCCGTAGGATTCTAATACAGGATTCGAATAGGATTCAAAATAGCTAGTATTCGAATGATACCCAAGTCTCCCAAAGTACCAAGTGTTATCACAGGAGTTTATTCAAAACATGCCGCATTAGTAATAATTATCAAACTTCAAAATTGTATAACAGGAGACTTTCTCATTGAAATCAAGCATTACGTTGATAGACTTGATACTGTTTACAATGCCAATCCCCATTAAGTATACATGCCCCCGATGTAAGGGTGAAACTGATATACCTAATCGACTTTGTTTGCCTTGCGAATTTTCACAATTTGTTGAACAAAAAAGGATACCATCTCATTATTTTGCAAAACCCGAACGTAGAACCTAAATTATGAAGTTGTACCAGTAAATTTTCTGTTAAATAAAACTTGTTATTATATTTTTCTGCTTTTTATTTATGGCCTCTAGACTAGGTTAGGCTATAATAATTTAAACAAAATTCAACGAGAGCATTGTGCACAACATTAGGATAGGCCATCGAATACTATATTCTTAAGCTTTTTTTTTTTAAGTCGACACTTTCCGTATGGGTAGCAAAAGAAGGAAGGATACGGCAAAAAACAGGTGTGAGATCAGGTGACCATTGACGTACAATCGTAGGGAGCCACACCAACTCATATTGGAGTATCAGCTAGGGGATTCTTATCTTGTCACAAGTCGCTATGGCTCGCTAGCTGTCATTCGATACCTATTTCGATATCGGATGGAGAGTGATTCATATGTATTATTGACAATTATTGTCGAATTTCGTATCGACATCAAATACACGGTGGTATGAAAAACGAGAGAAAAATCGACCTTCAAATTTGAATGATAGATGATAGATTATGTTTATTATTTTATAATTTATTTTTCGCTTCAATTCAAACTATTTTTACTTCTAAAGATTCCTTTCGCGTTGAAAATAATTTCAATTTCTACTTATTATGTTGCAACGAAATTTTAAGGCAGCACCGTCAACAGCAAAACCTTCACTTTAGACGCACGACTCGTAGGGTAGGAGAAACTTGATTTACATTTTTCTTCTCGCCTCTCAATTCCACACTCCCGTCTTCCTTATGTGAGACTGACCACGTCCACCAGCACTCAACATGTTGAGTGATTAGTCAGCGGCTTTGTTGAAAAAGATGAAATATAACGAAGGATTACATACACAAACGTCAAACATAAAACATAAACATAACACATGACACCACAACTTGTCACTTCAAAATAAAAAAGGATAGCCAATCATGCAAACAAAGATCAGCAAATCGAAAAGCCGAAACGGGACCTCTCACTTACGCCAGAGAGTCGATACCGAATCAGCAATTCGACATCGAATTGGTCTTAAAAATTCCGCAGGATTATAAATGATGGACTGTATACGCATGCAATTTAATTCATTTTACCTACTCATCAATAACTGATAGACCGTGCCTGACTCATCCATATAATATTATAGGTCCTGCGAAATATTAATGAAACCGAACAAACAGACTGCATACATAAAACGTCCATTTTATGTCATATTCACGTTCATACGTCCATATGACCTATTCACTGATCTCGTAAATAAATGGATAAACAAAGAACGCTCCTAATGCTGCTAATTTACGAGGTCAAAATCTAAACAAAAACAACTGACTGGGACAGCTGTGAGCATGCGCAGTAGATACATGTATTGTGCGTAGACAAAATATGGCCAATGAAAATGAAGGAATTTCGAAACTTAGAACAGTTGTTCGAAAGATAAAACACTGCGCAGGCGTTAGACTGTTCCGTTGCACAACTGTTCGTAGAATATTGACCCCAAATTTTCGCACAAATTATGCAAATCAAGCCGTATGAATTGTTTATCCATTTATTTTTTAGATCAGTGGACCTATTCAGAACATACATAAGACGTACATTTTAGTAAAAACATTCATATTACGTACATTTACATCCACCATCTTGGTTTTATGTTAAAGTGTAAAACACAAACAAGTCACTGTTTATTTATTTAATTCCTCGTGTCTAAGTTTAACTTTGTTTGAATCTCTGTTAATCCTAGTAATTCAAATCATTGGCTTAGAAAATCGTGTGTTTATTTTAGTGGCATGCAGACGTAATAATTAGAAATTGATAAAAAAAAATTCTTGCCTCGACTGGGATTTAAACTCAGGACCCCTGAATTTCCAGTGCAATGCTCTAACCAACTAAGCTACCAGGAGCTGTTTCATTTCTACCTTTTCGAATGTGGATCAAATCTGGAACGCGAAATAAATGAAAAATAGTATAGAAGGACTAACCACACAGCGTTTTTATGCCTAGGGAGTTTATCGATACCGTGGGAAAAATCTAGATCGACGATGCATTTGATCTGAAATTTCGGGGTTTGACCCGAACCAAACCAAACCCAGCTCCTTATCTCATGTTATCATCATCAAAACACAGTTATCGTCCCGCCATCGGGCGTCATCCTCATCGTCGTCTCGTCATCGATCGATTGCAAAAAGTCTAGCCGGGGAATCGAGTCCTCAGACCATCACACCAAAATCCAGCACTGTAGACAAGGCACTAGATCATTGAGTAATTATTGATAAAAAATGTTTGTAAGTAAAGTCTATACCAAGTCACTTGGACTAGCATAAAAACTAACTAAATCCCGGCATTCATCGGCTTTTTCTTTGTCAAACATGGGCGGCGTAATTTCAAAAAACAGTACTAAAATTAATAATCAATAGACAGTATGTCAATCAATCATGATCCGCAATGGCCAATCAGATCTATTAAGTCCACGTTTACTGGTATCGAACGTGTACATGGAGGATGAAGCCAATCAGATAATATACCTATCCATTCTTACTTGTCTGGCTTCCAACGGGTACGAGGAGCAATCAGTATAAATTTTGCTGTATTTTTCAATATGTGATGCAGTATATTGACAATACGTCTATTTTAGGCTTGGTCCAAGTAACTTCGTATAGACTATAAAACGTTCTAACTATACAGGTCCAGAGACAATTATAAGTGTGTAGACAGCTATACAGGTCCAGAGACAGGTCCGATACAGCTTTTCGAGACAGATCTGTCTACACAGACTGCTTTTCGAGACAGCTTTTCGTGACAGGCCTGTCTACATAGACTGCTTTTCGAGACATGTCTGTCTACACAGACAGCTTTTCGAGACAGGTCTGTCTACACAGGCAGCTTTCTGAGACAGGTCTGTCTACACAGACAGCTTTTCGAGACAGGTCTGTCTACACAGGCAGCTTTTCGAGACAGGTCTGTCTACACAGACAGCTTTTCGAGACAGGTCTGTCTACACAGGCAGCTTTTCGAGACAGGTCTGTCTACACAGATAGCTTTTCGAGACAGGTTAGTAGTAACGGGGGCACCTGAGCCTGAGAATTTTTTCGATACCGTGGGAAAAATCTCTAAATCGGCGGCGCCTTTGATCTGAAACAGCTATCCAGGTCTAGAGATAGGTTTGTATACACTTATACAGGGCTAGAGACAGGCCTGTATACAGCAATGGTAAGCAAGGGTTAGTTTGGGTTAGTTATAGGTTAGCATAGGACCCCCCACGTCGTTGGGTCAGTTACGAATCTTCCCTAACTGACCCAACGACGTGGGGGGTCCTATGCTAACCTATAACTAACCCAAACTAACCCTTGCTTACCATTGCTGTATACAGGCCTGTCTCTAGCCCTGTATAAGTGTATACAAACCTATCTCTAGACCTGGATAGCTGTTTCAGATCAAAGGCGCCGCCGATTTAGAGATTTTTCCCACGGTATCGAAAAAATTCTCAGGCTCAGGTGCCCCCGTTACTACTAACCTGTCTCGAAAAGCTATCTGTGTAGACAGACCTGTCTCGAAAAGCTGCCTGTGTAGACAGACCTGTCTCGAAAAGCTGTCTGTGTAGACAGACCTGTCTCGAAAAGCTGCCTGTGTAGACAGACCTGTCTCGAAAAGCTGTCTGTGTAGACAGACCTGTCTCAGAAAGCTGCCTGTGTAGACAGACCTGTCTCGAAAAGCTGTCTGTGTAGACAGACATGTCTCGAAAAGCAGTCTATGTAGACAGGCCTGTCACGAAAAGCTGTCTCGAAAAGCAGTCTGTGTAGACAGATCTGTCTCGAAAAGCTGTATCGGACCTGTCTCTGGACCTGTATAGCTGTCTACACACTTATAATTGTCTCTGGACCTGTATAGTTAGAACGTTTTATAGTCTATACGAAGTTACTTGGACCAAGCCTAAAATAGACGTATTGTCAATATACTGCATCACATATTGAAAAATACAGCAAAATTTATACTGATTGCTCCTCGTACCCGTTGGAAGCCAGACAAGTAAGAATGGATAGGTATATTATCTGATTGGCTTCATCCTCCATGTACACGTTCGATACCAGTAAACGTGGACTTAATAGATCTGATTGGCCATTGCGGATCATGATTGATTGACATACTGTCTATTGATTATTAATTTTAGTACTGTTTTTTGAAATTACGCCGCCCATGTTTGACAAAGAAAAAGCCGATGAATGCCGGGATTTAGTTAGTTTTTATGCTAGTCCAAGTGACTTGGTATAGACTTTACTTACAAACATTTTTTATCAATAATTACTCAATGATCTAGTGCCTTGTCTACAGTGCTGGATTTTGGTGTGATGGTCTGAGGACTCGATTCCCCGGCTAGACTTTTTGCAATCGATCGATGACGAGACGACGATGAGGATGACGCCCGATGGCGGGACGATAACTGTGTTTTGATGATGATAACATGAGATAAGGAGCTGGGTTTGGTTTGGTTCGGGTCAAACCCCGAAATTTCAGATCAAATGCATCGTCGATCTAGATTTTTCCCACGGTATCGATAAACTCCCTAGGCATAAAAACGCTGTGTGGTTAGTCCTTCTATACTATTTTTCATTTATTTCGCGTTCCAGATTTGATCCACATTCGAAAAGGTAGAAATGAAACAGCTCCTGGTAGCTTAGTTGGTTAGAGCATTGCACTGGAAATTCAGGGGTCCTGAGTTTAAATCCCAGTCGAGGCAAGAATTTTTTTTTATCAATTTCTAATTATTACGTCTGCATGCCACTAAAATAAACACACGATTTTCTAAGCCAATGATTTGAATTACTAGGATTAACAGAGATTCAAACAAAGTTAAACTTAGACACGAGGAATTAAATAAATAAACAGTGACTTGTTTGTGTTTTACACTTTAACATAAAACCAAGATGGTGGATGTAAATGTACGTAATATGAATGTTTTTACTAAAATGTACGTCTTATGTATGTTCTGAATAGGTCCACTGATCTAAAAAATAAATGGATAAACAATTCATACGGCTTGATTTGCATAATTTGTGCGAAAATTTGGGGTCAATATTCTACGAACAGTTGTGCAACGGAACAGTCTAACGCCTGCGCAGTGTTTTATCTTTCGAACAACTGTTCTAAGTTTCGAAATTCCTTCATTTTCATTGGCCATATTTTGTCTACGCACAATACATGTATCTACTGCGCATGCTCACAGCTGTCCCAGTCAGTTGTTTTTGTTTAGATTTTGACCTCGTAAATTAGCAGCATTAGGAGCGTTCTTTGTTTATCCATTTATTTACGAGATCAGTGAATAGGTCATATGGACGTATGAACGTGAATATGACATAAAATGGACGTTTTATGTATGCAGTCTGTTTGTTCGGTTTCATTAATATTTCGCAGGACCTATAATATTATATGGATGAGTCAGGCACGGTCTATCAGTTATTGATGAGTAGGTAAAATGAATTAAATTGCATGCGTATACAGTCCATCATTTATAATCCTGCGGAATTTTTAAGACCAATTCGATGTCGAATTGCTGATTCGGTATCGACTCTCTGGCGTAAGTGAGAGGTCCCGTTTCGGCTTTTCGATTTGCTGATCTTTGTTTGCATGATTGGCTATCCTTTTTTATTTTGAAGTGACAAGTTGTGGTGTCATGTGTTATGTTTATGTTTTATGTTTGACGTTTGTGTATGTAATCCTTCGTTATATTTCATCTTTTTCAACAAAGCCGCTGACTAATCACTCAACATGTTGAGTGCTGGTGGACGTGGTCAGTCTCACATAAGGAAGACGGGAGTGTGGAATTGAGAGGCGAGAAGAAAAATGTAAATCAAGTTTCTCCTACCCTACGAGTCGTGCGTCTAAAGTGAAGGTTTTGCTGTTGACGGTGCTGCCTTAAAATTTCGTTGCAACATAATAAGTAGAAATTGAAATTATTTTCAACGCGAAAGGAATCTTTAGAAGTAAAAATAGTTTGAATTGAAGCGAAAAATAAATTATAAAATAATAAACATAATCTATCATCTATCATTCAAATTTGAAGGTCGATTTTTCTCTCGTTTTTCATACCACCGTGTATTTGATGTCGATACGAAATTCGACAATAATTGTCAATAATACATATGAATCACTCTCCATCCGATATCGAAATAGGTATCGAATGACAGCTAGCGAGCCATAGCGACTTGTGACAAGATAAGAATCCCCTAGCTGATACTCCAATATGAGTTGGTGTGGCTCCCTACGATTGTACGTCAATGGTCACCTGATCTCACACCTGTTTTTTGCCGTATCCTTCCTTCTTTTGCTACCCATACGGAAAGTGTCGACTTAAAAAAAAAAAGCTTAAGAATATAGTATTCGATGGCCTATCCTAATGTTGTGCACAATGCTCTCGTTGAATTTTGTTTAAATTATTATAGCCTAACCTAGTCTAGAGGCCATAAATAAAAAGCAGAAAAATATAATAACAAGTTTTATTTAACAGAAAATTTACTGGTACAACTTCATAATTTAGGTTCTACGTTCGGGTTTTGCAAAATAATGAGATGGTATCCTTTTTTGTTCAACAAATTGTGAAAATTCGCAAGGCAAACAAAGTCGATTAGGTATATCAGTTTCACCCTTACATCGGGGGCATGTATACTTAATGGGGATTGGCATTGTAAACAGTATCAAGTCTATCAACGTAATGCTTGATTTCAATGAGAAAGTCTCCTGTTATACAATTTTGAAGTTTGATAATTATTACTAATGCGGCATGTTTTGAATAAACTCCTGTGATAACACTTGGTACTTTGGGAGACTTGGGTATCATTCGAATACTAGCTATTTTGAATCCTATTCGAATCCTGTATTAGAATCCTACGGAAAGAGACCCGACGTCGGTTGAATCAGAAAAAAAGTATAGTGCAACTTTGTGCTCATTATTATGCTGCTTTGATATTTCAAAAATTCCGAGTGCTTTCCAGAGATATCCGGAAAACCCCGAAATTCGCCAGAAATGATTTTATTTTTCCAATACCGCTTGTCAATAATAGGCAATCATCCTTACGCTTATAATCCTTGGTTTGTGTCAATATCGGCGCTTGTCAATAATGGGCAGTCCTCTCGACGCTTATAATCCTTGGTTTGTGTCAATCAATAGCTGTCTTTCTCTGTTCCTTTACGTTACATCTTTCTTGTCTCTTGAGTAACGAAATTTGCCCGTGACGCGTTTTTCAAATCGCTCTCCATTGTCGTCCAAATAGCAGAACGCCGTTTAAGAAGTTTCTTTTCAAAAATTATTGAAATGGAAATAATCTTGATACAATTTTGGAACATAAATAAAAGTTGTAGGATATCTTAAGTGTGTGCAGGCGCTATTTGACTGTGGGTTTGGGTTGGTGGTCTACAGAGATCAATGGTGGCTTCATCTCTGCCATTCTCAGGAGAATAAAACATAGTTTATACTAAAGCTTATTTTTATTCTCAACAATCATTGCCAATATGGTTAATAGGACTGTGAGTGCGACTACCATCTAAATTGTAGCAATATTCATAATCATAAAAATGAAATACGTCTTTATCGGCACCCTTGAATTTTTTTTTTTTTTTTTTTTTTTTTCAATATATATTGAGTATTTAAATAGAAACAGATCCCAAATTTCCGCCTGCGAACGAAATCCGCGAACGTACTCCTCTGGAAGTAATTCGTATAAACTGCTAATTTCTCACATTCCTGAATATCTAGCTTGGAAGTACTGGAATACTTTTTTCCTCAACCCATGTTATTTCTGGATGACATGATTTAAAAATTCCACCACATTGATTGCAGATCTATCTTGGCAGATGTTCGGCAACTCCCATGACGTTACAGGTTATCCTGGTACTGGCAGATATGAATAGGCTTTTAGAGGGTTATGATCCTATTAATACTCATATTTAGAGCTTAAAGTTGCTGGAGCGTCCAGCCTGTAAGAGACATTGTTTAGTATATAACACTGCAATTGAAATGATACACACCGCTTTCTTTTTCCTAGAATTCTGTGAACTTTTTGTTTAGGATGACTGAAAACCTAAATGACCAAATTTATTTATGAGCAGGGGGTGGTAGTGGCAGCCGGTATCCACTTCCAGTTTCAACTTGAAAGTGGTTGTGTCATATTTTAGTCCTCTATTATGTTATTCCATAGTTACCGTAATTTGTTGAAGGAAAAACCAGTTCTAAAACCCCTTCTTCTGGTTTACGTGTACGCATGTTTGCTGAATTCGGTGGGTCGGTTGCTCAAGAATGTGCGAAGTTAGTTTTCTCATATCCTTGCGCTATTTAACTGTTTGCTCTAAATTATTTTTTCGCAAACGCATTTTCTGCTATCCTGGTAATTGTGTCATAAAATCATTCAGTCCTCCGTCCGTCCTAATACTGGATAGGTATGCCACAGCTAATTTCAAAACGTGCTTCACGCTGATAGGGTCCTGCTTTGATGAAAGCCGCTATGTTTCAATTCGGTTCTTGAAAGATGTTTTGACAAGACTAACGTCTTCCTCCTGCTTCACCAGGTGTTGGCTCGGTGCTAGAGACACCGAAGATGACCAACCCATTGATTTATCGGTACCTCCAAATCGCAATACTCACACCACCGGCATGTGGCTGATATTGAAGGTCCTGAAAATAATTGAATTAGATTTAAAAAATTCGCTTAATGTCAACTTACCAGCAAAAGTCTAGCTTGCTTCATCATGGGGGCGGCGGGATCTCCAGCCTTTCGTTTGGAGGCTCTCTTGGAGCTGGGTGTTTGGGTGGTGTTGGATAGCCCCCTCTGCTTTAAAAATCCCACCACATTGGTTACAGATCTTGGAAGATGATTAGCAATCCCATGACGTTTCAGGTTATCTCCTTCCTGGTGAACCATTTTGTGCACAAAATTAAAAATTCGCTGTTTATGGAGGTTTGTTTTAAAGTAAATGAAAAAATAAAACCAGTTTAAATTGGTTAAAGAACCTTCCTAAATTTTAGAAAAAGAAATTTGAGTTTTGTGCAAATGTAAGTGAAAAAGTAAATTCAAGTTGCTGCGTAAAAAACTATTGGAATTAAATTAAGAAATAGGTAGGTACTCAGGGTTGTCTGTATTTTTAAAAAACAAACAATATGTTTATGTGTTAAGGAAAATAAAAATAATTCAATAATCGAGGTTTGTGTTAATTTAAAATATGTCTCAGGGCATGATTTATCCTACATCACTTAGATATTTAAAAATAGTACTTACAGTTTTTCGAAACCGACACTTATCGCCCAAGAAACTAAACTTTGAAAATCCAGGTTCAAAGTACTGGTACTGGATGCTGCGTTTTTTGTACAAAGAATAAAAATTGAATCCTCATCTTTTACAGGTAACAATGTATCCACTGAAATTTTGTATTGCATAGGGTATTGGCTCATAAAATGTCAACGATGCTAATTTAAATCTATTCTTTTAAATTTTGATAAATCGATTGAATTTGTCACCTTTTTTAAAATAAAAATGGACATATCAAATATCTAACTTAATAATTACGCCTTAAACTAAAAAATTATCTTAAAAATGTGTTGTTGTTTTTCTCGGGCGATTTCTGCGAACGGTCCTGATATAATTCAGATAAAAAAACTGCCGAATAAGCGTTTACATTTGACGGTGCTTTTGTATGTGATATCAAAGTTTAAATCGGATTTTATAATAACAAGCTTCTTTCAGTTTGCTCAAACTCGTCACCAGTGAAAAATATAAAATTATTGCACAACAATTATCATTTTAACCAAGTAAGTAAATATCTTATATACTAATATCAATCAACAACAAGACCTGTTTTTTATAGCAAAGGATTAAAAACACTGAGAAAATTACAAGACCTGAAGCCTGATATAGAGTGAAATTCCCAATATTTTGGCAGCGTTTTTTGTATGTGATTACTTCAAAGTTTAAATCGGATTTTATAATAACTAAGCTCTTTTAGTCTTGTTTGAAACTCGGTGAACTATAAAATTATTGCACAACAATTATCATTTTAACCAAGTAAGTGAATATCTTATATACTTACTAATATCGATACAATTATGAATATTTTAGATATGGATTTGAAATCAATCAACAAGACCTGTCTTTTTATAACAAAGGATCAAAAACGCTGAGAAAATTATAAGTCGTCGTAGAAAGTGAGTGTACCCAATATTTTCTACGATACAGACCTCAAAATAATTGCAAATCTTTACTGGAACCAGTAAACTATACAAATTAAGGTAGATCAACAGATGTCAAGCGAAGTTCGAATTAAAAGGGGTGCCCACAGTGTTGTATTCTTTCTCGTCACAGTGAGGATTATAAAATTATTGAGCAACAATTATTATTTTAACCTAGTAAGTAAATATCTTATATACTTAGGTAATCGATACAATTGTAGCATATTTTTAGCTATGGATTTGAAATACTCGTTGAATTTGACAATAACGCAGTGTTGCTCCCAAGACGTACCACCAAAATGATTGGATCATATTAAGCAGTTTATTGATGGAAAATATTCGCTTTTTGAAATCGTTGTCTTAAAAAATGTATGTTTTTAATAAAAAAACGAGGCCCCTTTCCCATCAAACGTTGGTTCCAACCAAGGATAATACACACTACTACTACAGGATAGCCTATCCTCCTAAGGCCTGTGTGGAACAAATCCACTCTCTCCCCAACGTTAAATCACCAGTTGTGACGTAAGCAGCATGTTATTTCTCGCCTTGACGTAGGTTGTTTAAACAGCTGATGACTTAGTTATGGCGTCGTAAATGGTAACACACGAGGTCAATGAGCAATACTGTAGGTGTGTATCATCCTTAAGTTCGAACACCCTCTACCAGGTACAACATGAAGCTAGCTGCTGGACCCTCATAGTTACGTCACCACCACAGCATCCTGTTATAAGACACATCAAACTTGACACATGTACTCTAAATGGCGCCACGGACGTAACCCAGGTCGCTATGACGTCATCACAGAACCCGAACCATGAATCGAACTTTGCACTATGTACTCTAAATGGCGCCACGGACCCGCACTGACGTAACCCACGTGACCCAGGTCGCTATGACGTCATCACAGAACCATGAAACGAACTTCGCACTATGTACTCTAAATGGCGCCACGAACGTGACCCAGGTCGCTATGACGTCATCACAGAACCTGAACCCTGAATCAAACTTTGCACTATGTACTCTAAATGACTCCACGGACGTGACCCAGGTCGCTATGACGTCATCACAGAACCCGAACCATGAATCAAACTTTGCACTATGTACTCTAAATGACTCCACGGACGTGACTCAGGTCGCTATGACGTCATCACAGAACCCGGAACGACTCAAAACTCCCGCTATGACGTCATGACGTTTGACAGATGACGTTTGACAGGTGACGTTTGACAGGTGACGGTTGACATGATGGCGGGAAAACCCTTCTCCCCCCCCCCTTTTTCTGTTACCCATATTAAAATCCGGGGGCCCCTTTTTGGGGGGCGGAGCCCTACGGGTGCAGGTCCCATGGCGCCATCTGTCGACAAGATGGCGCCATGGCGGTGCATCCACCTTCGTGTCAACGACGGCGCATCCACCACGTGTCAAGAATGAAAGATTGAGGTTATGGTCGGATTTTGGTCCTAGAATCCCTGTTGCTGTACTACTAGTATAGGACATTTCACAGGAAATAAGTGTGGAACTTTCGATTGAATTCAGAAATGTCAAAATAGACGGGAAGTGCCATTAAGGCCCGGTTTATTCATCTTTAGATAAACTGGCTGGTAACTATCTTCAAGATAAATTTACCGTTCTATAATTTTATTGGTTGGCGGATAACTGGCCGACAAATGGAAAAACAGATTGCATTTTTATCCATCAGATTGCATACCTGCTGACAGTTTATCAGAAGGTGAATTGTTGCTATAGAATCATGAATAAAAATACGGGAATGACTTTCCTGGCTTAGGCCGAGCATTAAGTACCGCTGGATAATCGAAACACGTATCAATCGAATCTGAAATTCTCTTTTCATGCTAATTAGTTATGCGTATTATGAAAAAATTCTCGGAAAAAATAGGGTTCATGTGTAGAGTAGCTAGATATTCAACTAACATCATACACAAAACGTTCGTTATACAATAGCATTGCTGAGCTCCATTTGAAATTTTATTCAAGCTTGTTGTACAATGTACCAAATTACAAAATACAAGAATTTATATTATACTTGTTTTTGGCTAGTGACCTCGGTAATGATTCGATTAGTTTTCTTAAGTTGGATTCAGGTCAATAAAACAGCGTTGGAGATGAAAAATTTTGTATTTGCCGACGTTTCGACCTAAATTAGGTCATCCTCAGGGCACTAAAAATTAGGATAATAAATGACAAATGCAAAACAAACAATAAACAAATAAATAAATAAACAAATAAAACCACAGTTACAATACACAGTTCTTAATAGTTTTAACAGCTAATATTACTTACATTCAAGTTATCACTCCAGTGTACAAATTAAAATGGTGGTAAGGAACATGTTAACAATTTAATATAAAACATAATAGGCACTTGTGGACTCGACTCATAATGTAGACAGTAAAAAAAAAAACAAAAAATAAAACAAACAACACAGTATTAACGGTAATTAAAAAAAATAAAATAAATTGATACAGTCGAACCGACAAAAAGAGAGGGATGATTTAAGGTTCTAATTGTTCGACCGTCTACCGTATAATGTTATTGCAAATTATATGTAGGTACTCAAGTTGGAGGTTCTTGCTTGTCGCTTGGTGTTCGACGAAATAAAAAAGAAAAGAAAAAAAGGAGGCATGCAGCCGATGAGAATACCAATAATAAACAATTATCATTTGGTTCTATGTAGGATGTTGTATAGTTTTTAAAAGATTATGGTATACCATACTCAAACCTTCAACGTCCTGCTTTTTGTTAATATTATAGGGGTGTTTTCTAATTTCAATCATTTCATTTAATAATCTTTTTTTATAATTAATTTGCTTTCCCAAAATAGCAACATTGTCAAAATCAAAGGCATGTTGTTCAACTTCGAAATGTTCCGCTAATGCAGTTTTATTATTTGTATTCAAAATATTAGCAGGTCTTATACTCCGTTTGTGTTCAGACATTCTTGTTTTCAAATATCTTGCTGTCAGAAAAGGTGGCTAGACAACTTACCAAAGACAATATAAAAGTCGCATTTAAAACTGAAAATAAGGTGAGAAAACTTTTTTGCAAGCAAAAAACTAAAATTTCACAAGACATGGAAAGTAATGTGGTCTATCGGATACCTTGTAATGAATGTAATGGTGTCTATATAGGCCAAACAGCAAGATATTTGAAAACAAGAATGTCTGAACACAAACGGAGTATAAGACCTGCTAATATTTTGAATACAAATAATAAAACTGCATTAGCGGAACATTTCGAAGTTGAACAACATGCCTTTGATTTTGACAATGTTGCTATTTTGGGAAAGCAAATTAATTATAAAAAAAGATTATTAAATGAAATGATTGAAATTAGAAAACACCCCTATAATATTAACAAAAAGCAGGACGTTGAAGGTTTGAGTATGGTATACCATAATCTTTTAAAAACTATACAACATCCTACATAGAACCAAATGATAATTGTTTATTATTGGTATTCTCATCGGCTGCATGCCTCCTTTTTTTCTTTTCTTTTTTATTTCGTCGAACACCAAGCGACAAGCAAGAACCTCCAACTTGAGTACCTACATATAATTTGCAATAACATTATACGGTAGACGGTCGAACAATTAGAACCTTAAATCATCCCTCTCTTTTTGTCGGTTCGACTGTATCAATTTATTTTATTTTTTTTAATTACCGTTAATACTGTGTTGTTTGTTTTATTTTTTGTTTTTTTTTTTACTGTCTACATTATGAGTCGAGTCCACAAGTGCCTATTATGTATTATATTAAATTGTTAACATGTTCCTTACCACCATTTTAATTTGTACACTGGAGTGATAACTTGAATGTAAGTAATATTAGCTGTTAAAACTATTAAGAACTGTGTATTGTAACTGTGGTTTTATTTGTTTATTTATTTATTTGTTTATTGTTTGTTTTGCATTTGTCATTTATTATCCTAATTTTTAGTGCCCTGAGGATGACCTAATTTAGGTCGAAACGTCGACAAATACAAAATTTTTCATCTCCAACGCTGTTTTATTGACCTGAATCCAACTTAAGAAAACTAATCGAATTTATATTATATTTATCCTATTGTTGATGCGTCTCTACATATCCATCCTGTAGTCCCTGGTCATCCCCTGTATAAATAGTACTGTTACGAAATTGCCTCGGGAGCCCAAAGCAGTACCTTAAGTGAGTCAGTTTTGAGTCGATATTTGTCATGTATGTTTCGATAAGTGATAAGTGAATTTCGTATGAAGTCAACTAGTATAATAAAAGTTGTTACTGTTTATTAAGTGAGTTTTAGTGAACCCGGAGTCCGTGACAATTTGGTGTCAGATGTGCAAGTATTAGTGAGGCAATTGGTGCATTGATTTGAGCTAATTGGTGGAATCATTTAGCAAGTTAATAATTAATGGTGCAATAATTTGAGCTGAAATGATTGGCAAGATAACTACTGAAAACTTTTATTGAACTGATGTAATGAATTTATTACCGGATTTGACAACGAAAAACAACCTCACAAGTGGATTTTCTGGAAAATGCTACAAACTTCTATATAATTCTACTTGGAAACCGTAAGGGATACCTACAAGAATAGTGACTTGATATCACTGGATTTGACAACGAAAAACAACCTCACAAGTGGATTTTCTGGAAAATGCTACAAACTTCTATATAATTCTACTTGGAAACCGTAAGGGATACAAAAATTGGCTTTGACAATTTCTATAGCATTCTGTTTGGAAACCGTAAGGGATACAAAAATAGTGACTTCATTACTTGCTTCGACATCGAAAAACAAGCTCATAGGCGCATTTTCTATTAAAAACTAAACCTTTATGGAATTCTATTTGGAAACCGTGAGTGGTAGAGGAATAGTAACTTCATTACTGATTTCAACATCGGAAAATACGTCCACAGAGTGATTTTTCTTATCTAAAAAAGATCCACAATACTCTACGGTAAATAGAGAACATCAAACAGCCAAAATGGAGCAAGTTAATCAAATGTTGGCGTATTTCATGGAAAATTTAGATGATAAGAGACAAGAAGAGGAAGACCGACAACAAAAAGAGAAACAAGAAGAGGAATGCCGAAAACAGAAAGATAAACAAGAAGTACAAGACCGGCTCACAGCACTTTTACAACAACATGAAGATCGAAGACAGAAAAGAAAACAAGAAGAATATGACCGGCTTGCAGCACTTTTACAACAACAAGAAGACAGAAGACAGAAAGAAAACAAGAAGAAGAGGACCGAAGGCTGAATGGAATATAAGAAGAACAGGACCGGCTTTCAGTACTTCTACAACAACAAGAAGACCAAAGGCATAAAGAAAGACAAGAAGAGGAAGCCGGCAGACGAGAAGAACAAGACTGGCTTCAGGAAAATTTTAAATTCTAGCGAAAATGGATGCAAATCGTAATCTCTGAGGAACAAACGGACTCGAGAAAATTCTGGAACTACAAGATAATAAATTCACGAATGCAATGGAAGAAGTAGGTAGGTACGTGTAGAAGTTCGCGAAGAAGTTGGGAGTGTTCGACACGAAATTCATCAGGAAAGTGGGAATGTTTGGCAGAAAGTCGGAACCATTCGTCAAGATATGGATAGTTTTGAGAAAAAGATTATAAAATTCGAATGTGACTTGACGTCGAGAAATCTCTCAGCCTCGCCTGCACCTGGAAATAAAAAGTTAAGCCACCACCCTATGAAGAACAGACATTGTGGGCCATGTACAGACGTTAGTTCGTGACTGTTACAATAACTAATGGCTGGAGCTCCGATGACTTGGTTACAGGCTTCATTACAGCATTGCGTGTCCCTGCCTTAGACATTTCAGATACTCTTTCGCCAGCTTCCCAACAAAACTATGAGGCGCTTGTTGATGCGTTGGAGCGTCATTATAGAGACCAACTCCAAAGGCAGCTTTACCAGGTACAACCACGAACAAGGCTACAAGAAGCTGCAGAAACGCTCCAAGAATTTAAAACCGTCTCGTTTATTTGGCCCACCCTGAAGCATCAGCAGAAATACTAGAACAACTAGCGGCCGAAAAATTTATATATGGAATTAGAGATATGGATGTACAGAGAATCGAATAGCAACGAAGCTCTAATCAAAGCCCTAGAAATCGAGGCGGCCTATAAGATTTCTGAAGCAAAGGTTAGCGCTGTGTCGATTCATGAGGAAAAAGAGCCAATGGGAGAAATTATTGGCACCATAGTGAAGGAATTTCTGCACACAAGAAAGATAATCAAACTATTTGGTAATAAAAAGAGGATTATATTCTTCCTACCAAATAATCGAACATCACAAATTACCTTCCTAGTTACAAAAAAGTAATTTTGACAACGCTTCATTGTTTGACTATAATCAACGCTATAACATGTATATTGCTGGTGAAGCCTTTTATTGGCGTTCAACCACGTGGAATTGAATATTGAATAACCCTTAAGTTATTAGATATAAGTTATTGGGAGTTTCCAATAGCTAATGTTGTGCAGTATTGAGTTTAAGTTTTATCATTATCGCTTATCTTTGTAATTTGAGGAGAGTTATTTCAAATTGGAGAACTTTGCCTTATTTTTGGTGCTACTCTCGAGCGTGCGATGTTTTGAACAAAAATAATGTAAAACTTTATTTCCAACGCTTCCCATAATCACACTTTGTCACAAACAAAAAAAAGAAATGCCGACAGCTAGCACAGTTTTAATTTACGGTTTTCAAATATCGTTACTCACAGTTTACCAAAATAACCGGAAAATGGTTACATGTATTGCTTTGCTATATGATTTGTATCGCTTTGGCTCAGAGTTTGACCCAAAATAAAGAAAGTACTTAATGCTTTCTTTTATTATTAGAAAATTATATTTATATTTATAGCATATTTCCAAAATCTACTATGGCACTTGTAGAAAAACAATCCACATTATAGATTCCAATCACCGTTCGCTAAATCTGCTAAAAAAAAATAGTTCCTCGTGTATAATGCAACTATTGACTTTGTATTTAAATTTAACATATGTTTCTATTACCAAGCAATCCAACTTGAAATTTGTCTCTCAATTCCTATGTACCTAAACTTCTCTTGAACATTTATATGCAGTCATATAATTTGCAAGTTATTAAGATCGTGCTATACCCGGATAATAACAATACTTCATGAATAATACATTGAGTAAGCAAGTAGGTACTTGCTTGATTGAGGTTATATTATCGGGTAAGTGTTATTGTTTGGATGTAGGTAGTCTGTCAGCACGTTCATGACTAATTATTGATAAATACCTATCTGCCTGGATAATACAGCAATACATTTGATGTGCTAATTGAAATAAATGACGTATAATTTAAATGTAGGAACGCAAAATGGGGTAATTCTGGATATCGAGTTACAAATTACGCCTAATCGTTTGTGTTATACGTTAGAATAAATTTGTATTCTATTACAATCGGAGGAAAATACCTACTCAATAATTGTGCAAAAGCTCTAGGTTCTGTAGAACCGGTTACGTTTTAGCAAGGTATTTTTTTTTGTGTGTGAAATAACCTATGATAAATAATGGTTCATAAAAAACAATATACTAGTTGGTCATCTCAAACAATCAATACAATAGTTTTAGTTTCTCAGATACTTTTTTTTAGGCAATTGCTGTCCAAGAGATACAAAATTTTGAAATATTTTTGTGAAGAGTAGAACTAAACTTTTGCAAGAACTAGTGAAATAATTTGAAATTCCACATTTTCTTTCTCACTTTTAGTTAAGGACAAATAATAATTCCATCCACACATTGGTTCTTACATGGACAACGTTGTATTTAGACCTAAAACTATTATTAAAATTCTTCTGCGGATTGACACTGGGAAATCTTGTGGCCCTGACGGCATTCCCCCGATTGTCCTCAAACGTTGCGTACAAGAATTGGCTTCAGTTCTTTGCATACACTCTCTTACAATCGAGGGGTTTTGCCGTGTATCTGGAAACGTGCCAGAGTGCAGCCCATCCCGAAAAAGGGCATAAAAACTCTTCCTAGAAATTATCAACAGAGGATTTGCTGGCGTACGTCAGCCATACTTGGGACTCGACTCTCGAAATCATGGCGAATCCAGAATTGTAGCATTGGACATCTCCAATACCCCAGCCTCCCACAAAATAGGGTATGATTTCTTAAAGCTCTGTTTCATGATTAACCTATTGTATTTATGACGCTGAGATGCCAGAGGGGCGTCCGCTGACTAGGTAGCGGTGGAGAGGTTTGGCAGGGTGTTGCGAAGTGGGAAAAAAAAAACAAAATCTGGAACAATTTCCTAAAGCACGAAACTTTCACGAGAAGAAGGTTATGTTCCGTAAAGTACCCTAGATATGGTCCGCTGGGTGGGCGGTGGTGGAATCAAGGTCCGCTGATGGCCCAAAAGGGGCCGAAAACCGTAATTATGAAAACCATTTCCTAAAGCTTGGAATTTTGATGAAAGCTACTATTTCTATTGAGATTTACGAAAACAATCGCCCGCTGCCTGTATGTCGGTGGAAAAGCCGTCCGCTGGTGGGATCAAGCAAGATAAAAGTACCTACCAAGCATAAACGCGTTAGGAGGCACAAGCGGACGACTTTTCCACCGACATAGAGGCAGCCGACGATTGTTTTCGTTAATTTCACTACGAATATAAGCATCTATTAAAATTTCAAGCTTAAGGAAATCGTTTCCGACAGTCTATTCACAAAAAAACTTGCGTGTAAATCTAGGGAGGTTGAATCATAATTTATAACTCTATTAAAATTCCAATAATTTATTGTTTCTACCATGTGAATTTTATATTAATTCACTAGTATTCTATAAATTTATTTAATTCGAGCGATCCATGAGAAATTAAATTCAAATTTATATAAAGTAATATTGAAAAAATACAATTATATCGTCAAAATTCAAAAATAATTAGTCATCAATTGGACTTCATCTAACTTCCTCATCACTCTCTTCATCAGACTCATCCCTATCTTCATCCTCATTATGTAAGAGATCGTCATCCACTTCCTCAATGTCTGTAAAGATTAATAATAATAGTTTAATGATTGTATAAAATGCAACAAATATTAAATATTATAATTGCATGAAAAGCAAAAATAATATAAGTTAGTGCCTTCAGTATTCGCTTCTCCTGGTGAATATTGACAATATCATAGCACATTGATCGTGTAGGGTGTATAAAGTGTATAGACGGCTGATATACAGGGTGTATATCAGCAAACATTTTAACACGTGAAAATATAGCCCATTTTGAAAAAAAAAAGTTTATACTACATGGGGTCCAAACTCAACCAGTTTCAAGCAATGGGCCTTTGAAGTTTTGACATTTTTCGACAAATATTTGAAAGATAAAGAAAATTTTAATCATTATGAGACGTAAAAAATGTAGTTCATTCAACCATTAAGTAATTATGCATTTTTATTCAACAACAATAATAAAAAATTGAAAAAAACAACATGATAATTCCACTGGTAAATCGGTATCCAAACATCTGGCAACATAGAACAACATACACACTTGTTTTGTCTTATGCCAGTTAGTTAAAGCATTGGAAGCGCGCGTCTTTCATTCTTTTTTGAAAATAAAATATTTTGAAACGTCGAATATGCAAAAACATGTTTAGGCAGAATCGTTGCAAAATGCCCATTTAGCCACAAGAGCTTACAGGGGAAGATTTCCCAAGAGCAGCCACATGAAAGAACATTGTGCCCGTTTTACAAAGATTGCGTGATACGGGAATTGTGAGTGTGTGAAATCTGCGTGTTGATTCGAGTGTTTTGAGAACCTATTACCAAAAATTAATATTTTCATAATCAGGATTTGGAAAGTAGCTGACTGAGTATTATTTAATTTTTCTCTTGAATGTCATCGAGTGCAATTCACAACTTAATAAAACGGCCCATTTTTTTTACTAGAGAAGTGATAAAGATGCAAGTTATTATTTACATTATTTGAAAGCCAGTAACAAACCAAAACGTCAACAGATGGAAATAAATAAACTCCTTGCAAAAAAAAAATTTAAGTTTACCAGTTTTATTTAAATTTATATCCTGGCAGAGATAATACCTGCAGGATTTTGTCACGATGTCACGATAACTCGGAAAATACTTACAATTGACCCATGGTTACTAGGACAGTTTTAGCTTGAAATGGGCCATATAATATAAACATCACCTTTACGTAATATTAAATGAGAACCTAGGTAATTGCCTTCACAGTGTGTAAGAAGTCCCAGAATAGTAAATGATTGTATTTCAACAATGGTGCAAGATGTGGAAAAAATTCTTCCTGTATAAAAGTTGTATATATGTATCTATTTAAGTAGCACTCTTATAATTACATCTCCAGAGTCATTTCATTTTGGAAAAGAACTTTTGTTTACCACGACTTTTTGGTTCCCACTGTACTTATAATGACAAAAGTACTAGTTTTATAGATTTTTTTAAAGCTACACTTTTATACGAGAAGTTTTTTTATATTTTATATTTATATTTTATATTTGATATTATATTTATATTTTAATATATTTAAAATTTTCGTTATTAAACTACTCTTTCGGGACTTCTTAGACACATTGTACATAAATAAATAATTGGGGAAATATTTTTAGTGTTTGCAAAATTTCATTGTATGAACTGAGTTCTTACATTGATAAATCTTCATCTTCGAGATTTGAAGTAGACGGAACTGCATAAACCCTGGAACATTTAGATTTTGTTAAAACAATATACATAACTATTTAATGAAAAAATACGATTTTACGAAATATGCATAACTTCTTCCACGTAATTATAATAATCCACTTCCTTTACTTGAGATTTTCATCCAGCTTCTTTCTATGTATATTTTGGAGGTAGTGCAGTAAAAACAGAAAAAAAAAGCACGGTGATACCGTTGAAAGTCGACAACTTCTTTCGGTAAATGAACATGGTTCATCTTCAAACTATTAGTTTGCCGAACGATCAGATATTCCTGACATTTTTTCAATAATGTTTCCGTGAAGGATATTAATTATCCTTTTTTTTTTAATGAAACACACAAAATTTTTCGATTAAGGACAATATATTTTTCAATCAATATAGCGATAATAGGTATAGGCAAGCATGAAGCAAGTGAAATACTTATATTATTATGTAGAAGTAAAGGCGTAAAAAGAAAATTAAATTACGACAGAAAGATTGTACTGATTGTAGGCACTTGCTATTGTATTTGGAAGGACAGGTGGGGAGACTGCAGAGTCTTATAGTTTGAAACTCGTCACTAAACACTGCTTGCTCTGTACGTGTGGTAGTGTAGGTACCTACTTTTAGGCTGCCCATGATTTTATACATATTATAATAGCCATAATAATATATGTATACACTTCGCAGTCGAAATAGTATATTGTTGTATTAGGACTAGAAGCTTTACTTTTTTGGTGCTTCTACTCCGTATGCAACACGCTATTTTGTCTTCAAACGAATGGGGTAAGCTCGAAGGTGACTGAATTGTTAAGCGGCAGTGAAAGTACGAGCGGCACTAAAAGTACTTTTACTGCCGCTCCAGTGGCACTAAAAATATTTTTACTGCCGCTGCGGTTCCCTAGCAGCATGGAAATTAAGTGTATACCACCTCGACAGGTTTTAACCCGCTGGATTTGCCTAGCAGCATAGAAATTAAATTTCTGACATCTTGACAGGTGTTAACAAAGTGACGTTTTTTTGACGTTTGGAGAAAATAATAATTTTATACAACTTTCATTAAAAATTATCGAAATAGTTTATGAATTATTTCTTTTATTTAAATGATAATAATATGTATATTCATCAACCTCCCTAGTATTCCACGCATGTTTTTTTCGTGGATGGATTATCGGAAACGATTTCCTGCAGCTTGAAATATTGATAGGTACTTTTATTTATAGTGAAATTAACGAGAACAATAGGGCATCCATCGCCTTCCTTGGCATCAGGAAACAAGGCAACTACGATCAATAATTGACTACCTACATACGTTATTTTGCATCAGGACTCTAAACTGATATGTCAGGATGGTAAAGCAGTGCATGGAAGTAAGTGTGGAAGCGATCATTTCCTAGTCAAAGCACAAATAAGAATTTCCCTAAAAAAAAAAAAAAAAAACAATACAACACTCGATGACGATTCAACAAGCTTCGATACTATTGATAATCCGTCGTACAAAGTAGAGCTTTTTCGAGAGGAAAGCTTATATCAAAGCCGCTTGAACAAAAAACTTGACGAAAACTTGATAAACGCATCTCTGGATGATCTATACTCTCATTTGACAAAAACAATAAAAGCCGCTGCCATGGAGAGCTTGGGAACTTACGAAAAAGTCGAAAGAAGACTAACCAATGATTGGAATGAAGAGCTTGAAGAGCGAAAAGCAAAAGAACAAGAGCTTTATCGAAAATGGCTCAGTACAATTACACAGGAAGACCGAGAATCCTATAAAAGAGAGTTAGCTTCTTTTAAGCGACCTCTCACAAAACAAAAGAACGAATGTTAGGAAAAGAAGTGCAGTGACATAAATGCCGTTAATGGGGGCACAAGATCAACACAGGCATGTCAGGCTATAAGCTCCCCGAAATCAAACCACAAGACCAAAGTAAATCTTCCAATAATTAGCCTGAAAAAAATAAAAAGAACACTATGGAAAGGAACTAAAAGAGGAAAGGCTAGAATACACAACCCTATATCCGAGAGCTTACAACGTTCAGGAAATGCTGATCGAAATAACGAGAAAAATGATCGACAAAGCTCTATACTCTCTAAAAAACAACAGAGCATGCGGCCCGAAGGAATCCCAGCCGAAACACTGAAATATGGCCCCTCAAAACTGAAAAACTATCTATCAGTGCTTATGACTAGATACATAAATGGGGAAGCCTCCATACCTGAAGATTGGAAAATCGGATGGATAACTCCAATCCATAAAAAAGGGCCGAAAGACGTGTGTTCCAATCACCGATGCATATCAGTGACAAGCACCTCCAGCAGACTTCACGGAAAACTACTAAAACAGACTGTAGAACAAGAATATAGTCCCTTCGAAATAGAAGTGCAAGGAGGTTATAGACCAGGTTGCTCATGCATTAACAACATATTTCCCCTAACACAGATTATAGAGAAAAAACTAGCAACTACCAATGAAAAAACGCACCTTCTGTTTGTAGATCTGACTAAAGCCGATGACACTGTACCAATTAAAAAGTTGTGGGCAGTAATGGCAAGAACCTTTTTTTACAGCCATAGAAGTCATTAAACAATTATATTCGTGGGCGAGATCTCAGATTAAGGTTAGCCAAACATTATCGGAAGAATTTCCAGTGACCAAGGGCCTACGGCAAGGATGCTGCCTTTCGCCGACTTTGTTCAAAATATATCTTGATCAAGCACTGTTCGATTGGCACAGAAAATGTAATAAAATGGGAATCCCACTTTAGGGTGATTACACACTATACACGCTGCACCTCGCTGACGATCAAATTGTGATAGCTCATGATAAAGAAGATCTGGAATATATGATTAGAAAGTTAATCGAACAATAACAGAAATGGGGATTACACATCAACTTAAGCAAAACAAAATATATGTAGGTGAGAGGAGACCCAGCTAGAAGATCTCACACTAGACAACAATTCAGCTATACAAGATTGCGAGGAATATACATATCTTGGAGTAAAGATTGATAGCATGGGCAGAAGTGAGAAAGAAATAGCAGAGAGAATAACAAAAGGCAAGAAAGCAATTGGGGCACTAAACTATGTACTGTGGTCGAAAAATATCACGCCCAACATTAAATCCCTAATATATAATGCTATTGTGGAGACCATAATGTTATACGGATGCGAAGTGTGGCAACTTAACCAACAACAACAGAGCAGTCTGCTACCCACCGAAATGGATTTTTGGCGGAGGTCAGCAAGAATATATCGACTGGAACATATGAGAAATGATAGAGTTCGCCAGATAATGAAAGTTAAGAAAATGTTAGGTACACAAAACTTCGAAGGCAGACAGTTGAAATGGTACGGTCACGTCCAAAGAAGGTCACCAGAATTCCCAAGTTGATAATGGAATGGACTCCCCAAGAAAGACGAAAACGAGGATCACCCAAATGCTCTTGGATGCAAGGAATATCAAGGGCATCCGAACGCAATCTGACTATAGGAGATTCGAATGACTGAGAGAGATGGAGAATGGAAACCAAAAGGCGTATAAGAACGCTATAAGCCGGACATAGGTATACAAGGTGACAATTTGAAAAGTAGCAATCGGGAATATCTCTTATACAAAAAATACTATCAGGAAGATCTCAAATATGTATCGGGGGATTGGAGGGGGAACCAAAATGAGGCACTTTTTGAGTCACCTCGCCTCACCCCTTAGGGGGTAGCTACCCCAACTTATTTTTTTCAAATACGAACCTACCTTGTGTTGCACATCGTTCGATAGCTCGTTGTTATCCTTTTACAGTCATGTAGCAAAATTTTAAATAGAACGATTAGTTTTTGAGATACCGGTATTTAAAAATGAGCACATTTTGAAAACTAGTAATTTTGACTATCTCTTAGACAAAAGAATGCTGTCATAAAAGTGTTAAATACACATCGGGGAAACCAAATGTGTTTATTGCCTAACCCCCACCCCCTTGTCTTAGGGGCTAGCGTCTCCTAATATTTTTTCTAAAATGAGAACCAAACCCCGTGTGATAGTTCCTCTGAAAAGTTATTTATTCGTCTTTAGAGACGTGCAGAAGCAGATAGAATTACGACAAATACATTATTGTTACATGGAGATATCGGGTCTTCAAAAAAGAAAACCAATCAAAGATTGCTATGGATTTCAAACGTAGTCTTAGCAATATTTTTCTTTAATTTTGTCAATGAACTTTAATGTCAAAATGTCATGTCAAAAATCCTGACCAATAAAGAAACAATAATGCGACTTTCAATTCAATTTCAATCTTGATTGCAGTTAAGTACCTAGTTACTTTTAGTAAAAAGTTCGATTTATTTCTGGTAAATTGATAGTTTCGTTTCTTGTTATGTTATTAGATTGCATAAGGTTCCTTTTTACATCCTCGTAATGAAATGTAGGAGACTCAAAAATGTTCTAATTTCAGTGGGAACAGGAAGATTCATACCACCCTTAAGGACTTTTTTCAGTAATCTTTTCTGGAGAGATTCCAAGGTACATTTGACGTTGTTATATGCGCCTCCCCGGGCTATAATTCCATAGTTACAATATACTAGCATAAAGGACACTCAGCAGCGATTTTGGATGCATTAGCCTAGCTAACTTTGTGAATCTAAATAATAAATATTTAGTCCTCTTGACAACGTATTCAATGTCAATATCCCATCTTATTCTATAATCAATATGTATACCTAAGTAGTTACAACTCTCTACTCTTTTTATTTGATGATTTTTTATTTTTATGTCCAGTTGATTAGGGACACTATCACAGTATAATGAACCAAAAGCTATATACACTGGTTTCAGTATGTATAACTGATTTAGTGCCAGCCACGTATTAACATGCTTAAGCGAATTGTTTATTCTATCTTGCACTTTCTTCCATGAATCGTCACCATATATACTGCGTGACAAAAAAAACGCATCACCCTATGGGGTGATGCGTGAAGTATAAATATTTGTTAACCAAATTCTGTACATATGCTTGTGCTATTACAAGTAAACCTAAATTTAAATAAAAATGGAAGAATAAAGTAACATTTAATCAATATTTGTTATTTTTTACACCATTAACATATGCAAAAAATTTGTTAAAAAATATACTCTTTTAGTGAGTGATGCGTTTTTTTTGTCACATAGTATGATATCACAGTATCATTAGCATAGGAATTGATCTTGGCATTTTTCGGTTGGTGTACCCGTATTGTTCTGATCGAGTTACTTGTATAAAAAAGTTTTATATTAGCGCGTTTATAATTTTTCCTAATTTGGAGCCCAACTTTGTCCGACGGTTTCCTACCATTAGGAGCACTTGAATAGGCCTTTTGCGGCTTCTAATGCAAAATAAATTATTTTTGTTTTCTCTCCAAAGTTTTCTTCAACGATGGGCAACAGCTGTTCTATAAGGCTATGAATTCATTATTAAATAGGGCACGTCAAATTTTTTTGGTCATGCTGATGCACTACCTCAATTCGCATTATTCAGCCCACACCTCTAAGGGTTATCAAAAAACCATTAGGCCGGAGATACCAAATAGGGACTCCAGAAATTCCCTAACTTCGCGAAATTTCTCCTCTCTATAATGAAACAGCGCTAAAATGAGAGCACCCCGTTTGTTAAGGACTCATATTTACTGGATATTAAAAACTATCCATCTTGACACTTGTAAAAAACTTGTACACAAACGATAAAGTAGCGCAAGTCATTGACGTCGTCGAGGAAAACCTAGAACAATAGAACACCCTGAAAGACAGAGATCACACACCATTTCTCGAAATTATAAAATTATTGGAATGCTGCCTAAACAATTCCTATTTCCAGGAAAAGGAGAAATTATTTTTCCACTACCTATAGGCTCACCATTTCCTCCTGTCATAGCCAACATCTACCGGAGTGCCTGAGGTTGAGATATTTTGACGATAATTGTAGTATACCTATATATAAAATATGATTTAATTTCATTTAATATTTTTTCATTCAACTATAGTGTCAACAGGGCCCGGTATTCAACCTTATTAATTTAATTGCCGATTCATTTGGATGTTTATTACAATCCAGCAATAAATTCATATAAATAGTGGACCAAGCCGAGCAAGACAGACTTGAACCAGTGTTAGTACCGCCACCCTGGCAACACCCCTGTGGAGTCAAGTCTCTCCAGGGCCCAGTGCAAGTACCGCCACCCTGGGAAAACCCCTCTAGATGAGGATCAGTTAAACATCGATAAGCATTCAACGTAACATTAGTAACATTAAAACCGACTTTCCTAAGTAGCGTCAATGCATCCTGGAGGATTCATTCACTCCATAGCAAATATACACTTTTTTATATAAAACTGAGCTAGTTTCTCTCCATCTATCCACCCTACATCCCCCGTCACAGAGAGGATGTGACATTTGGTGGAGGCGCCGTCTCGAACCCGACGCCCAAGAACCGTCGCCTTCAAAGTAAGCCAACGCCCATACCACGCCACGACGCGGTTACGTCGATAAGAGAGAAGATTTCCGACACCATGGTAGAGGCGCAAAATAGCTAAAGAAGAAAATATCTGAACATCTTGCCGAAGAGGAAAATATTAGAGAAAATGCACTCTTGATAAGAGCCATAGCTGTAGAAAATATACGAAAAAGACAAGGAAATGATAAAGGACGTTTTGAATAGAAATAGAAAATTAGATTTCATACTTGGAGACAAAGTTAAGGTGTTCATATCGGGTCTTCAAAAAAAAAAAACAAGCAAAGATTGCTTTAATTACGAAAACCTACGTCGCATTATTGTTTCTTTATTGGTCAGCATTTTTGACATGTCATTTTGACATTAAAGTTCATTGACAAACTTAAAGAAAAATATTGCTAAGACATACGTTTAAAGAACCATAGCAATCTTTGATTGGTTTTTTTTTTTGAAAACCCGCTACCAATTAGAAAGGTTGGAAGAATCGAAAAGTTACTCTTAAAATGGTTTGGACCATACAAAGTGATTAGAAAAATGGGAGAAGTGAATTACGAGGTAGAAAACATTGAAAGCAGAAAAAAGGATACGGTCCACGTGAGTAGGATGTTACCCTACTACGATCCATGGACAGAAGCTGCGCCTATTGAAAAAAGGACAGTGGAGACAGATATAGCTAAAGACGCAGAATCTGAAGTTGATGAGGATGAAGAAGAAGAAGAAGAAGAAAAAATTGGAGAGGAAAATGGGAGCAGTGAAGCGGAAAACGAGGTAGAAGGAGACTGATTGTACAGATAAAACATAAGTAAAACTATGAAGTAGGGAAATAGGAAGTAGAGAGAATAAAAAACAGAGTAAGACATTAAATATTAAATATACTATACAAAAAGGGATAGAGAGGAACGATAGCTCAATATATGAGTAAATGATGAAATTTGGTGGCCTGATGTGGGTCATAAATAAAACTAATATAGGAATAAAAAAAAATTTTAAACATTTATTTTTTTGCATGTATTCACAAAAATTCAACCAGGGAGGGACATAACAAAGCCGAAACCAGAACTGGAAAGATAACTGGAACCTTGCGATAGCTCTGAACTAAGTAGGGGCTCATGTCTGTATCAATAAATAAGAAGCATAACAAAACAGGAACCAGGCCACGACACTTAGACCGTGGGACTGTATACACCCCATGATCTAGCTGACCCACCAGGAAGTACCTGGAGCCAGAACCAATCCGTTTAAATGACAGAATACAGAACAATAAACAAGAAGCATAACAAACCAAGAACCAGGCAACCACACTTAGACCGTGGGACCGTTCACACCCCACGATCTAGCTGACCCACCAGGAAGTACCCACTTGGAAACAGAACAAACCCACAAGACAGAATTCAGGACCGGACCAAAAGAAAAAAACCCCGTGGCTGAAGCTGTATAAAGGTGATGAAATTTTTTCAGGGAATAAGATATTTTTTGTAGTAACCTGAATAATAATGCACCCTGACCCATCCCACCATAAAAAACCTATTATGTGAATTTAAATTTTTAATTTTTTATTATACTCTATATTTGGATTATATAATTATTATTGTTAGGGATATTTGATAATAAGGATATTATTGTATTAGGGTGAAACATAGAATAAAGGAATATTTTAGGATTAGGATATTATTATATTTCAGTCTATTATTTCTCTATGTCTCTTCCAAGCATTGGGGTCCATTGCTTCATGGAGGGACGCATATGTCAACTACCTACATAGGAAAGGAGTGCCCGCGGTATTCATCCTTATTAATTTAATTGCCGATTCATTTAGATGTTTATTGTAATCCTGCAATAAATTCATATAAATAGATGGCCAAGCCGAGCAACAGACAGACTTGAACCAGTGTTAGTACCGCCACCCTGAGGACACTCCTCTAGAGTCAAGTCTCCCCAGTGCAAATACCGCCACTCTGGGAAAGCCCCTCTAGGAAACTGCATCGTCGTCTAGTGCAAGTACCGCCACCCTGGGAAAGCCCCTCTAGATAAGGATCAGTTAAACATCGATTAGCATTTAACGTTACATTAGTAACATTGAAACCGACTTTCCTATAAGTAGCGTCAAACGTGTGGCCCTATCACGGAAGAGCATGCATTCTGGAGGATTCATGTAATAACTTCATAGCAAATATACACCTTTATTTATAAAACTGAGCGGGTTTCTCTCCATCTATCCACCCTACACCCCCCGTCACAGACAGGTTGTTACAACAATAGCGAGCATTAGATTCCATGGAATGAGAATCAGGGAGGCACACTTCCATAATTACTGGCAATACGAGACAATGCGAAGATTAACACCTGTGCATATGGAATTTTTAGTTTTTATTCCTGACACTTCCAGATCAAGTTAGACTGGTAGTTTTTGTTTGTTAAGAATATGGAAACTAATCTCAAATATCTAAGGTTAAGTAGCTTATACTGTAGTGAGTTTCCAAATTCAGTATAGCAAGAAAGGGGCTAAATCCAATAAGTCCATCCTTTTATCAGAGTTGTCCTCCTCCGAGTAATATGATCTTAAACCATGATTACATTAAGTTTTGCCAAAGCGTTATAACCGCGTGCAAAAAAATAAATCGAAAAGATTTATGAACGATCACAGCTTATTGAACCGGGTATTAAATCTCAACCAGAGCGTATAATTTCTTCAAATATTTCCCAGAAACCTATGTGGCAGAGGCAAGTGAAGCGCTACACTTTATTTTAAGTACAAAGGACTGGTTCTGCATTATAATAGTGTCATAAATAAAACCTTTCAAACAAAGTGCAGCCTTAACAATTAAAACACGCCTAATGAAATACGAAAAGTGTTAACTGCTGGCACATGGCCTTTTTATTTATGTGTACTCAAATGTGTGAACTGTCAATAAAATTAAAAAGTAGTTTATTAACTTTTAACAGAAGTTGCTTGTTTTTCTATCGCGCGTACTAATGCTTTTTAAGGTCTCTGGAAAGAAAAACATCGGTGAGTTGTTTACCGTCTTTACCGACGTCATTTTTCTGTGTAGGTATGGTATGCCCTAGTGGTTGTAGTGGATTTTACGTTCACCTAATTTTTAGAATACATTAAAATATTTTTACTTTTAAAAAAATAACAAAATAATAATCAAGTGGCTCACTTAAACGGCTAGGAATCACCAAAATCGTGAAAAAGATTAAAGTTGACACTGGCATAAAATTTTGAATAGTTTAAAATTAGGGTAAAAAGTTGTTATCTGACAAACCAGAATAACGGGTGATCATTTTATACTATTTTCTGGAGTATTGCAAAGAAGCATGAAAAATAGGTCGATTTTCTCGTATTTTTGTTTCATAAAAGACTTTGATTATTGTTTCATAAAAGACTTTTCGGGGTGTAGGTACCTACATAACGAAAAAATCATAAACTTGACAAAAATTTTGTCGCGCTTCACTATTTATGCGCAGAATTATTAAGTATGTAGGTATATGAAATATTCCATTTCCATTTAGTGGTACTACGAATGTTTTAACACAAATTTTCTACCAGGTGTTGGCTATTATTTGCATCAAATAAGGCAGGTATCTCAAACTCACACTCTACTACTTACCTACCATTTTCAAATTTTGGGGGTGAAACTCGCCCCTGCTAAGAGGGTTGAAATAAAAATCGAATACCATCTTTAAGATTTTGTCATATTTACGGGGATGACCGTGCAGATTTCAAATTTGGCAGTTATGTGATCGCAAGGCCGAAAGATCTTATACCTACATGAAGTACTTATTGTTTGATATCCTTTTTCATTTATCAATTTTTGGATGAATTCGACCCACCAAGCGCTAAAGCTACGAATTCGAAAATATGCGCACACCACTTCGAAACAAAATTTGACGGGTCGGGAAATTTTCGGAGCAGATTTGATTCCAAAAATTATTTCAGTCAAAAATATATGATTTCAAAAGGGCTGGGGCATAGGTTATAATGGAAGTGATAATTTGCATATTGCCAAAGTAGCGTTATAAAGCACGCAGAAAGTGGATTCGTGTGAAAGTCCTAAAATATGGTAATTTTTAGCGACTATCAGACCTGCTGACCTTACTTCTTCAATTTAAGTCGAAAAGCGGACCCGAGAGATTTAGCTTGCCTGATAGAATTTTGTCCCACGCTTCAGACTAAGCCAATTTACCCGGATTATACGAGGGTGTTAGTGTAAAAGCAATGTATTTATGTTGAGATTTGTCCAGAAGTATTTTGTTTCGTTTATTTTGATTTTTTGAGCGGCCCCTTTCACTGAAATTGCCATGACCGTTATCGTTACCCGTTCTTCCAAGAAGGAAATTTACTTGATAGGTTTCAGAACAAAACCATAGCTTTTAGGCTTAAATTGTTCAGTTTATTACCTACTTTTTAATAAAATAAGGCGTTTTGATATTAGAACCTAAGTATAATTGAAAAATATTGAAAGCATGGCTCTAAAATGTGGGGATTTTGAGCCAGGTAATAAATATGTCAATAGAATTGGCGGAAGCCGAGCAGACGTTGAGTCCGCTCGTATTCAGCAAGTACCTTAGTACATAGGTTATTATTGGTTCGGGATTCCTTTCTCTAACGAAATTTGTATATACATAATATGTAATTAGAAATAATAATTGTATTTGAAACTGCTCCAAACAATGGGTTTAATCGTTTTAAAGCCAATAAATTAAAAAGAATCTTGGCTTCTCTTGCCATTAATCTTTCCTTTTCTTGTCATAAATTATGATTTGTAGTAGCACATATCTGGCACCCTATTTTTTTCTTCCTGTGTTGAATTATCTCTGGCTTCTGCACTCTCACATTTGCCTCTCCCCATTTAGATCCTTCACAGGATTTCCCATTTGCAGCATAATTTAATACGAAACTACATATTTTCCTGTTCAAAGATTTATTTATTGCATCATATAGTATCAGGTTATTCCTAGAAATCATGCGATGTATACCTTTGTGAATTTCGAAATTTCGCCTGAAGCTTTTTTTTTTCAAGTTTTTAAAGAAAAGCAAAATGTTCAATAAAAAAAAGTGTATAACTTTCAAAATTAAATATCAAGACCCTTTTCTTTCCAGGCGGCTATACTTTCATCGATAGAAAAAAGTTTAGACTAACTTTGGGCGAATGTGAAATTAATTTCGACGTTATGAATTTTGTTTAGAAATTTTTTTACTCGTAAAACTCTCTTTTTGTTGCGAGGAAGGCTTATGTTTGTTCAGCATTCATAATATGAACTACCTGAAACATACATCTAACGTTTCACGGACGCATGTTTTATCAATGAAATTAAATATGTGAAACATTCCAAAGATAAGCAAGTAAAAATTGAGTTTTACGTTCTTGCCCCGTTTTTTTTTTCTTTCGACTCCTTTTTTTTTGGTTTAACAACGTCTCGACTCTTTCTTTTTTGCATTCATTCGGTCGTTGACGAGCGTTTCTCATACAATCATATTATTACAAAAACCTGGTTGTTAATGACAAATGACTATTCCATACCGAGTATCAAGGCCTTTGGTATCCTGCAATTACTGTTAGTGAGCTACTATTAACAAAAATACGTAGAAATCTGGAAGCACGCACAGGTTGCTATTCAAAGGTCGCAATTTTGCTCCACCCCTCAAAGACATTCCAACTTTAGATATCCTTATAGCTTTAGTGGAGACAATAAGAATCGAGCCGACTTTCGCAGGAAAGGACTAAGCAAATTAAGAAAAAAGTAATCAAAAAATATCCAAGGAAGATAGTTTCCATAGAAACCTAAGCCAAGGCGGCAAATCCAGCAAGATTTCACGAACGAGCAAAAAAAATGCAAAGGTTATTATTGTCGTCGAAAACTACAATTTTGAGTGAAAATAAACACTGTAGAAATGAGAAATTGCAGAAACTGGATAGAGAACAAACTTGTGCGAAAATAGGAAACATGCATGCCTAGATGATGCCACCAGATGAAGCCACTTCCCCTAATAGCAAATCATCGATATTTAAATAAATCGACTTCAAAAAATCAATGGATTGCCTAAAAACATGAAGACGGAATGCCACTACGACCAATCACAAGCTCGAGGGACTCACTAGCATACAACACAGCAAAATTTGTCCTGTCTAAAATTGATCCGATAGAGAATAATGGTATTGCATTTGTGATGGAATCCAGGTATTTCCTGGACCTAATGAAAAACAGAAGACTTATTAGTTTTAATGTAAAATGTCTATAAAAAGAGTTAACAAACACAGAGGCGATGCATTTAGTCGAAGAAGTAGCGAAATAGGATGTCGCCTTGTTGGAGAGAACTGCCATCTACCCGTAGAAGGAATTATGGGCCTGTTGTCAGACAATTTCCAATTCCAAGAAAAAGAACAACTTTGCACGAAAAAAAAAGTACTACTCATGGGCTCGCCTCTGCCTCCAAAGGTAGCCAACATAATTATTTAAACTGGATTATTGACTTTATATTCCGTACCTACATATGATATCATGGCGAAATGCATCTCTAATGGACAACAGAACAATGATCCCCACAAGAAATAACAAAATAACCAGGGAACGACGTGAAATGAGGTGCCAGAGAAGATACAAGGATTCAATGTTGTATTTCTTCATATTTGAGAATTGCAACATTGAAATCGTCTTCAGTTCAACAAGGACTCTGGTAAAGTAACCTAAGAGAAGCAAGACCTGAAAATTTAAAAAAATCACAAAATCTGCGTATTTGCAAAATACCCTGGCAATGTGGCGAGGCATAAAGCGGAGAGAAAATGAGACTACTGGAAATCAGCATTGACGAACACCAAATAAAATTTCTATTGGAATATTACCTGAAAGAGATTTTGGCGAATAGCCCTTGATGTGTTCGAGTTGTATCTAGAATTTTTATTTTTTCTTTATTTCGCATCGAATTAGGTACATGAAAATATAGACTGAGAAAGGGGCTGTTTAGTGGAGTCATTTTTTTTTTGTCTGGCATTTTGAGGGCTGAATGTGGCTACTAAGCTGATAAGAATATGGGTGATTTTATTGCCGGCCTCCCGTTCGAAAATTTGCAGAAGAAAAAAATTAACTTACATGAAGAATTTTTTTTTAATGATCTCAAATTTTCTAGCTTTTAAATAAAAGATTGACATTGATAAATAATTTACCCATGAAAAATATCAGATGCTTTTCAATAGCTGAAAATGGGGATAGGTGTCAACTTCCAAGAGAAAAGAAAAGAACCTTCCGCGTTTACTTTTTGTCTGGTAATCGAGAGAATGAAAGGTTTTGTTGTGAAAATAACGCTGAAAAATCGCCAGACGGTAATCACAGTTCGAAATCGAGTTTTCCGGCGAAACATTCTGTGGACATTTCGAACAGGAGGCAGGCATTGAAACCACTTAATATATTCTCATCAGCTAACTAGTCACATTCATCCCTCAAAATGCCAGACAAAAAAAATGACTCCACTAAACAGGCCCTATCTCAGGGTCTAATTGGGGTTCTAAATGGAAACCAAATAAATAAATTACTTCAAAGGTCGAAGAGTTTGAGACATACTGTATAGTTTCAATTGTATAGTTTCAATCAACCAAACTTGGTCAACAATATGATGTCACCTCGCTCAACAGAATTACTAATAAAGCGCACCCTATTTGTATTGTCTCGAAAATCTGGCAGAAGCGCCAGGGTGTACAGAATTGGACAGCTGATTCTAGATTTTTGCGAAGCTGTTCGAGAAGGAGAGTTATCGCGTTTATTCTGGATTCTACACGAATAGATTGCGGATATATAAAGGCCCGTCTTAGTTTTTAGTTTTTAAGTTTGGCTGTTATACGATTTAGATAGTGAATATTGTTAAGAGTTGTAAAGAGTTAAGTTGTTTGAGTTAATTAGTGAAGTAATTAGTGTCAGAGTGTCAAGTAATGTGGAATAAATTATTGCTGTGTTAATTGGACTTTGATTTTTCAATAAATGGACCCAAGATTACCTGTCACGCACACCAGAGCCGTGACATTGGTGTCAGAAGTGAGACATAATTCGAGGACTGCAAAGTGAAATCCGATTGCAGAATAGTGCGCGGACACTAGTGTGAACATTATAGTGAACACTGGGACAGTTAGTCAGTGTAAGCAGTGACAATCACCAAAAGAGACTTAATCGACAGTGTAAATTACCCCGGAAGGGACTGTATACTCGATTTTGACTGTGATAGTGAATTTTCAAATGAGTTCTAGAAAATTCTATTTGGAAACCAAGCAAGGGAGATATCGAATTTCTGACTTCGCCGACGTATTCGATACATCAATCGTCATTCAGAAAAAGAATTTCCAGGAATTTCGGGTAAATTCTAGAATATTCTATTTGGAAACCAAGGGAGATATTGAATTTGTGACTTCACCGAAGTGTTCGCTATATCAATAGACATTCAGAAAAGACATTTCAAGAAAATTCTAGAACATTCTATTCGAGAATAAAGCAAGTTCTCCAATTTTCTACTTCACTGGCGTGTTTGGAACTTCAAGCAAAGACCAGGAAAGATATTGGAAGAAAGTTTGAGGGAAATTCTAGAACATTCTGTATATGCCTATTACGAGACAACAAGCAAAAATAGACGAACAAAAAGTTGAAGAACTTCTGCGCAAAATGTTGGAACTTCAAGCGACCAAACGACAACAAGAAAAACAAGACGAAGAGGCTAGGTGACAAAAAGAAAAACAAGAAGAAGAAGATAAACCACAACAAGAAAAACAAGACAGCGAGGCCAGGCGACAAAAAGAAAAACAAGAAAAAGCTAGACGACAACAAGAAGAGACTAAACGACAACATGAAAAACAAGAAGGAGAAGCTAGACGACAACAAGAACGGCAAGAAGACATTGGACAACTGCAGAAAAAATTACAAACCATACAAGGATCTGTCGTTAACCTGGAACAAATGATTAAGGAAGTTAAAACTGAAGTTAAAGAAGATGTTCAAGAAGTTAAAGACGATGTTCAAAAATTAGAGACAATGTTCAAGAAGGTAAAAACGATGTTCAGCAATTAAGATAAGAAGTTGAGGAGCAAGTTCAAGCACGTGAAGATAAGGTGAATTAATTAGAAATACAGTCCATCAAACCAGTTAGTGTTGGGGCATTCTCTAGTATGAAGATAAAACCACCAACTTTTGACGGTTCTACGTCCTGGACCATGTATATATGCGACAATTTGAAGCTGCTGCAAATACCAACGGATGGAACGATCAAGAAAAAGCTACAGTACTGATAGGGGCGCTACGTGGACCTGCCTTAGACCTTCTTCAGTCAATTCTTTCAATCTACCAACAAAATTACCATGTCAAACGTTAGAATTGCGCTTCGGAGACCATTACAGACAAGAAGTATTTAGAACTAAAGTTAAATCAAGAATTCAAAAACCCGGCGAGAGTTTACAAGAATTCGAATCGGAATTTAAAAGGCTAGTGAGTTTGGCGCTTCTTGCAGCTGGGAAAGACATGCAGGAATGGATGGCAGTATCTGCGTTTATTGATGGTATCAGAGACTCCAAGATCCAGGGAAACTTGAGAATGTCCAAGTTCAGAAAAAGTAGTGAAGCCCTTGTCCGAGCATTAGAACTGGAAGCTATCTTTGGTGCCTCTCAACCCAGAATGAGAGCAGTGTCCATTGAAGACCCAAAGGATAAACAATCGTCAAAAAAGATGGTAGCCTCGAGAATTTTATGAGTAATTTCATTGAGAAAATAGAAAAACCATTACTAGAAGGTAGAAAAACGGGAAACGACTCCAGAGAAGCACCAACACCGAGAAACCGAATAGAATGTTACCGGCGCCATAAGCTTGGACATATTCAACGAGATTGTAGATTAAGGATGTCCTCTTCATCAAGAGATCGTTTCCAACGCTTTTCGAGATCAAGAGACGCCAGCCCTAATAACAGACAGGGAAACGAGAACTAACCAGTATGGAGGGGTGAATGCTGGTTAGTAATGACGATGCCCCCAGGTTTGTTTACATAAAATCATTGGGCAGTCATTATAGAGGATTAAAATTCGAAGGACAAATTAATGGGGAATTTAAAACCATCACTTTTGATACGGGTGCTGAAGTTTCTATAATAGGAAAAACATTAGTCAAGTCTCGGGCAATCCAACCGCTCACTAGAAACCTGTCACTACGAACAGTCACGGGCGAATCGGCACCAGTTCAAAGAGAAGCTATGGTTGAGCCTACTTTTGGATCTACCACCTTTAGACACAGAACATTAATCGCCGATATAGAAGATGATTTTATTTTGGGAATGGATTTGATCAGCCAACATGGCTTTTCTTTCGATCCCTCAATGAACATCCTTAAATTTGGTAATGAAGAATTTGTCCTACCTACACAACAAGAATCTCAAGCCGTTAAGATTCTGGCCACAAACCCAGTGAGGATTCCTGGAAGTACTGAGAAGATCATTTGAGGAAAATTGGAAACAAACCCTGGGTGCTGCGTTGGACTAACACCTAATTTTATTGGAGATAAACCAGAAAAAAATCTCTTTGAAAAGACTCTAGTAAGAACAAATTGATACATTATGATAAGTATTGCCAATGTAAAAATAAAAGAGGGAGATATTATTGGAACTCTCGAACCAGTTAAACAAATATCGAACTTTGACCTACCAGATAAGCGACATTTTGAAAAATCGAAATTGGATACAGACACCTTGATGTAGACTTTGGCGACATCATGGAAACATCTCGATCCAGATAGATTTCAAGAAGCCACACATTTCATCTTGAAAGAAGCAGGCGTAATTGTGATGGATAATCAGAGCCGGAACGAAATTTTTGTGTCACCAGAAGAGAGTTGCTCGCCATAGTAAAAGCAGTCGACCATTTCCATAAGTATCTCTACGGCCATAAGTTTCTAATTCGAACAGATCACGCAGCTCTAAGATGGCTTTTAGAAATGAAAACTCCCGAAGGACAGCTTGCTAGATGGATTGAGAAAGTGCAGCAATACGATTTCCAAATTAAACATTGACCTGGAAACCTGCATAAAAATGCTGATGCTCTGTCTAGACGGCCATGCAAAGAAGACTGCAAGCATTGTCAACGAATCGATATGCATGAGAAAAACAGTGATCCGGCTGTGAGAAGAGCGGGTCTTATCGTCGATGATAAATGGACTATCAAACAAATGAGAGCAGATCAAGAAGCAGACCAGGACATCGGACAAATGCTACATCTCAAGGAAAATGATGAATTTAACAACACTTTGGACAAAATTCGGGAACGTTTATACCTACTGGGTTGACTATCATGAAGACGTTAAAAACTGGTTCCGAAAATGCGACATCTATGCTACCAGTAAAGGCCCTAAACTAAGATCTCGGGAGCCGATGAAACAGTACAACGTCGGTCTCCCATTTGAACGAATAGCGATAGATATTGCCGGACCATTCCCTGAGTCAGAGCGTGGTAACAAGTACATTTTGGTTATCATGGATTACTTCAGTAAATGGCCAGAAGTTTTCGCTATTCCCAATCAAGAAGCCATCACTATTGCCCAGGTGCTAGTCGACGAAGTTTTTAGTCGTCATGGTGTGTTACATTCAGATCAGGTACGAAATTTCGAATCTGCCATCTTTAAGAAAATTTGTGAGATTATGTAAATTCGTAAGACAAGGACAACGCCTTTACATCCACAGTCTGATGGCATGGTAGAACGATTTAATAAGACCATAGAGGAACACCTGACAAAAGTGGTCGCAAAAAACCAGCGAGATTGGGACAAACAATTGCCTCTATTTCTAATGCCTTACAGAGCAGCTGTTCACGAATCAACAGGTGAAAGTCCAGCTAGAATCGTTTTTGGAAGAAAACTCAGGTTACCTTGCGAAGAACGAAAAGAAATTCGAGATTATGCCAACGAAGAAAGGGCACGACTTCTGGGAATCCATGATTTTGCTCGGGAGCATATTCAGCTGGCCAGTGGCCGAATGAAGACCAGATACGACTTGAAAGCCAATTCAGCCGGATTTCAAGAAGGTGATTTGGTGTGGCTGTATAATCCAACAAGAAAGAAAGGAGTACCACCGAAATTGTCTTCAGCATGGGAATTGCCCTACAGAATAATCAAGAGAATCAATGATTTGGTTTATCGAATTCAGCGCAACACCATAAGATGAAAGTTGTACATCTGGACAGATTGACGAAATATCATGGGCGCGGAGTTGATCGATAGTGAAGTAACAAGTGTCAGAGTGTATAGTAACGTGAAATAAATTATTGCTGTGTTAATTGGACTTTGATTTTGGAATAAACGAACCCAAGATTTCTGTCACGCACACCAGAGCCGTGACAGTATTTTTTATCAATATTTAAAATCAGTAGAACGAAACAGATTTTTTTTCTAAAATTACTGAAATAATTTCAACTGAACTTTAGCGGTATGCTGCGAGGTACCCCAACGTGCAAAAAAAAATAGAGGGCAAGTAATTTGCCAAAATAGATCATCAGACATCAAGACGTCATACTTTTCAGGAATAATCCTAAATATTTTCTTCGTAATGCGCCCAAGGTACAAGATAACGTCTCCCATTTGCCAATAGAGAAAAGTAGAACGTTATAATCTATAGGAAAAAAATCATGAGGACGAATCCTCTGATTCAACTCCTATTAAGCAGCTCCATAGTTATTAGCAGTATTTGAAAGAAAAATCCTGCCAAAAATATAAGTGCTGTACAAGAGGATAACGTTTGGAGACGTAGATATACCTTTGAACTCTTCCACCTATACAAAGGGTCAGGAATTGGGAATATAATAACAACGATCAAGGTTTTGTTTTGCTAACTTAATTTTTAATCCTTTTGAATCTGAAGTTCCACATACACATTTTAACCAAAACTTGAATATGATGTTTGTGTGGGACAAATAGTAACTTGATGTAATAATAAGTACCTACAAATTTTTTCAGGGCTTTTAAATTACAAAATAGGTAACAATAGTATTTATTCATTTGACTTAGGAGTAATAACGGTCGTAGTTTCAAACTTCACTTGAAACTTGAGGTTTGCGGCTCGACATTACGAGAGGAGTGTGAGAATGGCAATTACATCAAGACCGCTCAATTATCATTAGTAGCTATAAGCTAAATGCTTCTTACAAGTAATTTGAGAAAGTGATGGGTTAATAAAATTTATTTGCGTTGATAGTGTTTTTAACTTCCAGAACCGTTATTAGGTAGAAAATTGTATACCTGATAATGAATTGTAATAGATTATCAGTGCGATAAAAAACATGTTTGACATTTTCCACGAATAAAACATTTAAATTAAATATTACCTTTTATGCCCACATAAGTACTTACTTATTTTATGAAACTTAATTTTTAATATAGTTTCAGATCAAAGTAATTAGCTTCAGTCAGGATTTTTTATTGCATTAGCCAGTCATTCACATTTTCAAACAGAAGCTGAAAGTTTCCAATTAAAGGTGCATAAAGATTGGGAACAATTTTACTGCTGCAGATGCTGGTTAGCAGTAAAAATGAAAAATTATGAGACCCGTTGACAGCATGCAGCGACTGAAGACATATTAATGGCTTTTAAAGTGTCTGGGCGAGTTCGACGGTAGCAAAATCTCGTTTTTACGCACATTCCCCATATTTCTTGAAACCATAAAATTCCGAAATGAGTGATATGTTTACTTTACATGTTACCGCAATAATAGGTCTTTTCATTGCGTCTACGAATATGACTAAAATATGACTGTTGACACTTTATGATTATTTTGCTGCCTATAAATTTTACAAAATTACATATTAAGCTAAGTTTATCTCAAAATGTACTTCTGTTTCCTTCAAAGATACTTCACACACTGTTAATATGTGTGGAATATTAAAATAATTTTGGCATAATAAAATAGCCTCCTTACGTAGGTAAATTCATTTTTTTTTTAAATCATTTTTCCAAGCCATATATGTGGGTATAGCGACCCTCTCCATTATTTCATTGTTTAAAAGGGCGTGTTCCTTTATTTCAGCTGTGATAAATCCGGCTTTGTTTTAAGGTTGAGAAAAAGTCCCTCCATTTAGACATCTATCCAGAACAGACGTTTCAAAAAATTATAATACCTACATATATATTCTCAAGGGATTGTGAAATGCAGGAAAATAAAACATTCTAAATAAACAATGGAATTTTGGAAAACCTTATGTCAAGGTTAATATATCATATTTTATTTCAAATACTGGCAAACTTTCTAAAAACGCAATTTTTAAAATAGATTCCAACTGGTGGAAAAGCGTTAGTGGGTAACGGAATGAGAGTTTAAAATTGGCCAAAACAATTCTTGCTGATGTACCTACAGGGTCTGTTCCTTATGATTAGTGCGGCTTCAACAGCTTATAAACAGAAAAAAAAAAATGAAGAAAAGTTAAATACAATAGTTGTAGGGTTTTATCTTTACTATCTTTTGCAAATGCCAAAACGAGCAAATGACAATTGCCAACTGTCATAATGACAATCACTTGCATTTTTTCAAATGGAACACCCCGTTTATTTTTGGATAGAATGATAGATTTTTTTTCTACTGATTTCAAATATACCATAAATGTTAATATTTGGTTCAGCTGTTTTTGCGGTATTTAAGTTTAAAAATGCATTTACATTACCCTATATTAGGTCTGTCCTTATATCAATGATGAAGCAAGCCGCATATTGAGACGCAGGTGACACAGGCGACGCTGGGCAGGGCAGGTTGACACAGTTCAGGAAAAGTACGTGTCACGCAGTGTGAGCGCATATTCGAAAGCAGTTTTGGGCAGTTCCTGATCCTGATATTAAGTTTTGACGTGCGAGTGCAAATACAGATATTCATACTTATAATAATTTATAATAATAATTTTGTAGCCAAAGTCTGCTGGCCACTGCCTTACTTAAATAAATAAAACATATTCGTTTGACTAACCACTTTTCAATTTTAGTTATTTTTCTATTTCATTCCATAATTCATCCTTTAATTTCGATTTTAAATAATTGGGATCGTTGGTGTCGTATAAAGGGTGGTATGCCCCCTCACGAATTCAATCAATTGTTCTTCCATATTAATATTTATCATAAACCTAAATAAATAAACTCGAGAAAACCGCTAATCAAAATGAAAAACTTGCAGGCACGTGGCGCAGGAAACTGTGCCCGGAACACTGCGTCACGCAGGTTTATTCGGACACAGTTCTGTGTCGCCCTACACTGCGTCCCAGTGCCATAAGCCAGCCGCACATTGAGACGTAGGTGACACAGGCGACGCAGGGCAGGGCAGGTTGACACAGTTCAGGAAAAGTACGTGTCACGCAGTGTGAGCGCATATTAGGCAATTCAAACCACGTGACATTCAAGATGGCGTGGCGGCCACACATGGGCCAAAAAACACAAAAAAATGTCTAGTTTCTGCCCGAATTAATAGTTTAGGTACCTAGTCAACAAATATTTTATTAAATAATGAAAATCAAAGTTGTAAGCAAAACTGTATGTAAAATAATTTAAAATAGGCATAAAAACATGTTCAAAACAAACTTGCTTGGCCGCCACGCCACATTGAATTTTCCTTTTTGACAGATGGATTGAATTGCCTAATTCGAAAGCAGTTTTGGGCAGTTCCTATTATAAAGTTTTGACGTGCGAGTGCGATTAAAGATATACATAGAAAGATCTTTTTTTATTTTGAACATGGATTTGAAAAAACATTTTTTTTGGAGAAGGAACTATATGAAAAGGAGAAATACGCACGGAGAATTTGCATTGAATAATTGGGATCGTTGGTGTCGTAAAGGGTGGTATGCCCCTTCACCAATTCGATTAATTGTTCTTCCATATTAATATTTATCACACACTTAAAAAAATTAACTCAAGGAAACCGCTAATCGAAATGAAAAACTTGCAGGCACGTGGCGCAGGAATCTGTGTCCGGAACACTGCGTCACGCAGGTTATTCGGACACAGTTCTGTGCTGCCCTATACTGCGTCCCATTTCGCGCGGGTCTATGAAATTGTACTGAATACAGAAACCTGTTCTGCCCTGCGTCGCCTGTGTCACCTGCGTCTCAATGTGCGGCCGGCTGGCTTGCTCAATGCAATTTTAAAATTAAATAGCGCAAAAACAGCTGACAATCAACTGCACTGGCGATTTATCCTTTAACATCCATTTTGTTGGAGTTTGATGAGATGCAAACTTAACAAACTTTGCTGTACAATCGATTTTTTCTACCAGCTATCCATGAAAAACAACAAACAGCATTGTTTGAAAGTGCTGCAAAGTACTGGTAGCGCCATAAATGATTTGAAATTTGTCTCTTTTCACCCTCCTTCTTGAGCGCCCGTTATTTGAATTGGGGTGGCTAGATGTTGGAGGGCTAAATATAAAATCCTAATTCTAATAATATAATGGTTAAATTTATTTCATCACACATATAGTTATGAGATTTTGACACTCTTCCTCATGAAAGGCTCCTTGATGTCTTATGACATTATGGAGTTTGGGTAATTGCTTGGGAACACCTAGAAAGCTACTTGTACAAAAATAAATGTGAAAGCATAAATAAGTGAAAAACAGATTAGACACACCCGCAATAACTATTGTATTGAATATGCATATTACCACTTTGCTCTTCGCGAATATAGATGGACTAATCTTTAATCATATGCGGATGATCAGTAATAAATGATAAAGATAAGACGAGAATTCATATAAAAAAAGTTTGAATATTCCAACAATTTGGTTGGATATACATAAACTAAACTTGACGGATGCGGTACTTACATTGCATTTTCCTTAACACAATCTATTTTTAAAAATTCCCGAATTAATCAAAAAGTTTTAAAAAAAAGTATCAAAGAAACTGTGCAGCATGTTCTATTCGACGTTGAACAGGAAAAGTTGACTCATTTCGAGAACAAATTGTTGATTTATAGCCAAGCTATTAAAATGTATCAATAGATTCTTGTTAAGCCAATAAGAAACTTAAAAAGAAAATTGCAGGCGTTGCAAAGCAAGACTCTCCGCAGGATGTTCGCAAGCCAAGTTAGAAACGACTCAATCCAGAAGCTTCGTTTGGTAAAACACACGCTTTTCCTAAATACACGCGAAAACATCACCCAAATCCAATAGGTACTTGGTAATCTCTGCCAGAATAATAAATAAGCTCTGTTCCAACCGACATGAGAACCGTTCCAGATCCAGTAATTTCCAGTTGCCCACCTATCTTTTAATAAGTTGAACGTTTATCCTACTTGACAAATGAATTGTTCGACTGGAAATTACCGTTCCAGAACGGTTCTGATGTCGGTTGGAACAGAGCTATAGTAGTACAAAAAAGTTTGCATTTTTGTTAATTCATTGGTTCTAAGATTTCAATACAATCAAAAGAATATACCTACATAATATTATGTATTTCATATTCCCAAAATATAATAACGAAGATCTACAAACCAGAAGTGACACAGGCAATATGTCTAATCCTTATGGAAAAATAGTTGTTGTTTTTTTTATTTAAAATAATTTTCCATACCTAATTTCCTCACGTCAAGAGACATTTATTGAAAAATATAAGTCAAAAACTCTCTGTAACTGATCGGCGTATGCAAAAAAAAAACTGTAGATCAAAATAGGAAAACAGCTTCTTTCTTCTAGAACCTAATTTTTTCGGTTTATAGTCCTGTCTTTATGTTTTATTTAGTGTATACAACAAATATTCATGTGCAAAAAATTACAAATTTTATGTTTGAAGTTCTTATAGTTGATTACTAGAATCTATAAAATTGCAATTTTATTGAAAATTTTGAAGCTTTATGTACTTCATCCTTCCAGAGATTTATTAATGCTGCTTTAGTACCTAAACAATAACCAGTGAATACTAATAAAAATATAAAACAAATAATTTTTGATCGATTTCGCTCTGTGCAATGTACAAAAACCTACCTTCGCCTACATCACAACGTCAACAACAAGGTCGTAACGTAATGTAAACCAAAATTAATTTCCATCACATCAAAGGAACCGATGGATTATATTGCTTTTGTGCGGTTTGTAATTCGCAGCTTTGAGCTTAGGAATTAATTAATCTGAAAGTGCGATACTTTAAAACATGTGTGTGACACCTTATGGGGCACCTAAGTGTATATGGGATATTTGTGCTGTTTTTCGTAACACAGCCTTAAACTCGTGTCAGTAGCTATTTTATCAAATTTTGACCATTGCCGAAAACCCTGGAAGTGGTTATTTTGAGCCGCACTCCAGTTTTTCACGCAAAAACCACTAACGTTAAAAAATTGAGAAGGCGCTACAAGAGAAGAAGAAGGCGAAGGAGTGTGAAGTCCTCTTTGAACAGCTATCTGGATATGTCACTACGTAGCAAGAAATTCGGAATGCTCTTCAGCGGCTGAAAAGGAACAATGCTGAATAAGTAGCAAAAACAAGGCTTCGACTGTATGACGCCAAAAATAAGGTAGCTTTTGCTGAGAAGTCCATTGTAATGGAGAGTAGGTATTTACACACACCTCTCCGGAGGTCAATTTCGAAATTGAACTGGAGGAGAGGGACCGGAACTAGGTCGGTCTAAAAAGGTATACAGGGTGAAAATTTAAAAAGTAGCAATAGGGAATATCTCTTAGACAAAAAATACTATCAGGAAGATCTCAAGTACGTATCGGGGGATTGGAGGGAGAAGGCACTTTTTGAGTCACCCCGCCTCACCCCTTAGGGGATAACTACCCCAACCTATTTTTTTTTAAATACGAACCTACCTGGGCCGGTATTCTCGTTATCGAAAACGTTCACCGCTTTCTAGTCGCTCGGCACTTCTAATGTTAATTTACATTAGAAGTCCCAAGCCACTAGAAAACGGTGAGCTTTTTCGAGAACGAGAATACCGGCCCTTGTGTTGCACACCGTTGGATAGCTCGTTGCGATCCCTTCACAGTATCATAGAAAAATCTTAAATCGTACGATTAGTTTTCGAGATATCGGTGTTTAAAAGTAAAGCACATTGTGAAAACTAGAATTTTGACTATCTCATAGACAAAAAAAATCTGTCATAAAAATCTCGAATACACATCAGCGAAATCAAATAATGTGTTGATCGTAATTCTATCTGCTTCTGCACGTCTCTGAAGATGAATAAAATGTAGACCGTGGATTTCTTCGAAATGCGACTGTTGAGTCCGGGTTTCCCAATCAAATAAGGCACGTAACGGTTTTTACTGTTTTATTGAAGTCCTCGTTAATTCAACTATAACGACACCCCAGCGCAGCCTGCAGAAGGAAGATGAGACGGGAAGTTTTTTACCTATTTCAAAAGTGATCTATCATCTTCTGTCTACCGACATAACTGGTTTTCTGGTCATCAGGTACTCTAATTATTTTGAAGGTCAGGTTTACAATAATTACAAAATACAGCGCTGGGCAAATTCAAATAACTAAAAATAATTACTATAATTCTCGGCCTAACCTGATAAAAGATCGTCTCGATCGTGAGCTAAAATAATATTGAACAAGCATGAAACCTAATACTCATAACATAAAATGCATTAGACATAAAAGTACACTTTATCATAATAATTCATAATGGGTTCGACTAACATAACATAACATAAGCTTGATCATAAATATAAGAAATGACACTTAATCATCCATAATTCTAATAAGTGTACATAAGAATGCATAAACTCATGGATGTTCAATATTTTCCATAACTTTCAGTAAAGGCAATATAAAATACAATTCAAAAATCAAAATATCAATTAAAACAGTAAATACATAGGTTATAAATAAATAAAAATAATGTAAATATCGAGAAATTATGTCAAAATTGGGAGTTATGTCAAAATCAGTGTAACCAAAATTTCATATTTTGAGGACTACAGACACCTTCAAAAGGCCTTTGTGTTATCTGAAAATTTTCAACATCAGTAATAAAATATCTGTCGTTATCTAGAACTTTCTTAATTTCATAAGGTCCTCGGTATTTTGGGATTAGCTTTTTATTTACACCTGCAGTAACATCTATATTTTTAATCATCACATAGTCTCCTAAATGATACTTAGTTGGTGGCTTATGTTTTTTATCAAAATAAGTCTTATTGTATTCTTGAACTTTCAAATTTTGAACTTGTGCTTTATCTCTAATTTCGTTTAAGTTTCGTTCACTATCTTTTTCTAACTCTAAATATTCTCTAAGCTGGTCGTTTTTATCTCTTTGATTGACTCCAAATAACAAAGTGGAAGGAGTGTTATTTATAGAGCGACTAAAGGTATTATTTATTGTGTATTCAACATCAGGTAAGTATTTATTCCATTTATTCTTAAGTTCTGAGAGTTTCGACAAAATTGGTGTTAGGTCCCTATTGATACGCTCAATTTGACCGTTCGACTTGGGTGAACCTGTTGCAATTTTAATATGTAAAATATTATTGTCTTGGCAAAAATCATTAAATTCTTGAGAAGTAAAAGTTGCACCTCTATCAGAAATTATCCTAATGGGTCTACTATAATTTTGGAAATATTATTGCAACTTTGGTATAACTTCAATGGTTTTTGTCGATTTCACATCATAAAGTTCAACAAATTTAGAAAAAGAATCAATAATTTCAAAAATAAATTTTCGATTATTAGGGGTTTTCTCCAGAGGGCCATAATGATCTACATGTATCGTTACGAAAGGTTTATTGCCCTTAGGAATGTTATGTAATATTCCTTCAGTTTTACCTGTCGAAGAATAATAGATGCATTTGATACAATTTTTAATATAGTTTTTAACTTTGGTTTTAAAATCTGGGAACCAGTAGACCCTAGAAAGATATTCACAAGTCTTATCTATACCCACATGACCTAACAAATCATGACAGTTAAAAATTACTTTGTCCTCCATAGATTTTGGAACATAAAACTTAGTTCCCTGTTGATGTTGTAATTTTTTGTAGACCAAACCATTTCTTAATTCAAAAATTTTGTTTTCAGTAATTAAAAGATCGTTTTTGATTTTAGAGATTTCAGGGTCCAAATTCTGAGAAATTGATAAATTTTGTTCAAATGTATTTTCTTCTAATATGAGAATGCTATTAGCGCAACTTAGGGCATCAACGTGTCTCATGCGTGAATTTTCTCGGTGTTCAAGGGAGTAGTCATAATTTTGTAGCGTTAATGCCCAACGATTAATGCGTCTATTAATTTCTTTTTTATTCAATGCCATTTTAACTGAATTACAGTCTGTGACTATTTTAAAATGAATCCCTTGTAAATATACACGAAAACGTTCAAGAGCATTGACAATGGCTAACAATTCAAGTTCAAAGCTATGAAATTTAGATTCAGAATCTGTTGTCCGCTTACTAAAATAGAACACTGGTCTAAATAAGTTATCTTTCTGTTTTTGTAACAGAATTGCACCATAACCAGAACTAGAAGCGTCACAATGCAATTCTGTTTCTAGGCTAGGGGAATAGACAGCTAAAATTGGAGCTTCGGTTAATTTTCTTTTCAATTTGTTAAATGCGTTCAGCTGGTTTTCAGCAAATTCAAATTTTGCATCTTTTCTTAAAAGATCATATAAAGGTTTTGCCTCAATCGAAAAAGAAGGAATAAATCTTCTAAAATAAGATGCAAGGCCCAAGAATCTTTGGACTTTTTTGGCATCATCAGGAATAGGATATTCTGTTAAAGCGCGAACATTATCAGGGTTAGGTTGAATTCCTTCACTGTTAATGAGGTACCCTAAATAAATAATTTGTGATTGCAAAAAGAAACATTTTTGGATTCGCAATTCTAAAAGATTCTTAATCATTAAGTTGAAAACTTCTGTCAAAATTTGAAAATGTTTTTCCAATGTTTCGGTAGCAACCAAAATATCATCCATGTATATCAGTATCTTATTTTCTCTCAACAAATTTTTGAAAATCATATTTATGAATCGCATAAAGACAGAAGGAGAGTTAGTAAGACCAAATGGCATGCGTACATATTCAAACTGACCTAGAGGACTAATAAAAGATGTATATTTTATAGAGTCTTCTGCCATCTTTACATGATGAAAGCCGTTTTTTAAATCAAGGACCGAAAAATAGTTTTTATTTTTAAGCAAATCTAATAGATCATCAATTAATGGTATTGGGAAGTGATCTCTAATGGTAATTTTATTGATTTCGCGATAGTCTATGCATAACCTTAACTCATTTGTTTTCTTTTTAACCAAGACTATTGGACTACAATAAGGACTATTGCTTTCCCTAATAATTTTATTTAAAAGTAAATCATCCAAAATTTTTCGTAGTTCATTTTTCTCAAAAAAAGACAGTTTTCTCGGTCTAAAAGAAATCGGCATTTCATGTTTCAATACTATTTTCATTTCATAATTTATTTCTGGCTCATGTAATCGCTCTTTACAAAAATATTCATTAAAAAATTGTTGTTCAAAATTATAAATAATTTTTGGTTCTAAGTTTCGATTAATATTTAGAATAGGTATTGTATCTTGATCAATTTCAATAAAAAGTAATTCATTAGAATTTTCAGGCTGAAAGGGTTCTAGACAAAGTTTATTATTGTTAAGTGAAATTTTAAAATTTTGTAAGGATAAAAAGTCTCGTCCCAAAATAGCCGGAACAGTCATTGTATCGTCACTGACAACATAAAACTTAAGTGGCACTTTTAAATCATTAATTATTACAGTTTCTTCATAAAGCCCTAAAACATTTAAGCTAGATTTATTAATGCCAACATAATTTTGTTCAAAATCATAATTTAAATTGATACAGTGTGGTGGTAAATGTTTACTTTTTATCAAACTAATGGGACTACCAGTGTCAAGCATTGCATTCACAACAACCTGACAGCTGTTACCTTGATCTTGTACTTCAAATCGAACTGGGATTTCATACATACTTGATACTGACCGCATTAAGGCTTCTTCTGATATCTGGGAATTCTCTTTTGCTTGAGCTTGTGGCGAATGATTTTCAATAATACCCATCGTAGTGGTGAAATCAGCAGGCATCACTGACGGCCTCTTCTTGTTTTCAGGACAATCTTTGATTTGGTGATTTGATTTACCACAACGGAAACAGCTTCCTCTTTCTCTTTTGGGCTTGGGACACTTATGTGCAAAATGTCCTGACTCATAACAATTAAAACATCTTTTTGGTGCAGTAGAAACTGGTGTGTGCCTGGATGATGATGGATAACTGGGTACTGAATGAGTTTGAGATCTTTCTGACTGAGTAACGTTGGACATAATTCGTAATAAGTCACTCAATGTCTTAAAGTCCTGCATCCTGGCTTGAGATTGTAATGTTTCATTGAAAAATCCATCAATTATGTATTCAATTAAATCTTCTTCGGAAAGTCCCACAATGTTGCCCAAAGCCACTTTCTCGTGGAAGTAAATCGGGAATTTCTCGCCTCTTTTCCATTTACGGGATTCAAATTTTTTCATTGAAGAGACTCTGTCTGCTCTAAATGAAAACATTTTCTTCATTTCTTCTTTGAGATCAGTCCAAGTCATTGTAATAAATTCAACTTTTGAATGATACCAGGCCCTTGCTTGGCCAGTCAATTTACCAACAGCAATTAATTGAATTGTTTTGTCCGGAACTTGGTAACAGTCCTGTACTGCAGCTACTCTTTGTAACCAAACTGCAACATCTCCTTGGCCAGTAAAATCAGGAAGTAAAGCACTTATTTCGGCGTTTGAAAAGGATTTATTTTCATGGTGTTTAATGGGCGGTGAGATAGGTCTTCGAGCCTGTTCATGCAATAAAATTGCTCTTACCGTTGCTTCAACCAAATCATTCACTGAAATTGGACTCTGGCTTCTGTTTTCTTGAGCCGATTCACTCATTTCGGCGTCTTCAAATTGGTCGTCCGCCATAATAAATCACTACTTTCGCAATATCCTATGGCTTGAATCCTGAATCCCACCGGGTTTCCCAATCAAATAAGGCACGTAACGGTTTTTACTGTTTTATTGAAGTCCTCGTTAATTCAACTATAACGACACCCCAGCGCAGCCTGCAGAAGGAAGATGAAACGGGAAGTTTTTTACCTATTTCAAAAGTGATCTATCATCTTCTGTCTATTGACATAACTGGTTTTCTGGTCATCAGGTACTCTAATTATTTTGAAGGTCAGGTTTACAATAATTACAAAATACAGCGCTGGGCAAATTCAAATAACTAAAAATAATTACTATAAAAAAACCTATCAAAGGAGCTATCACACGGGGTTAGGTTCTCATTTCGGAAAAATTATTAGGAGCGGCTAGCCCCCAAGAGGGTTAGGCAATAAACATATTTGGTTTCCCCGATGTGTATTCGAGACTTTTATGACATAATTATTTTGTCTAAGAGATAGTTAAAATTATTAGTTTTCAAAATATGCTTACTTTTAAATACCGATATCTCAAAAACTAATCGTACGATTTGAGATTTTCCTATAGGACTGTAAAGGGATAGCAACGAGCTATCGAACGATGTGTATCACAAGGTAAGTTCGTATTTGAAAAAAATAAGTTAGGGTAACAACCTCCTAAGGGGTGAGGCGGGGTGGTATGAGGAGGCGTCGATGCATACAGTTTGCTTATTTCCCAACATGACGAAATAAACGGAACCAGCCAAACCCAAGATGCCAGCGATGACCATTGAAGGCGCGGACTGAGTCCCAGCCATTTGGAAATTTAAAGAAGGTAAACATCGACGACACCAGAGGGTTCGGAAAAAGCACGAAAATCCATATCAAAACCTCAGAAGAATAGATAAGTGGTCCCTCATCAAGGTGTTGAACGAGGATAACATGCGTTATATTACCTACTGGCTACCGGAAGAGAAGGCAGTTCATGCGGTGATCCGCCACCTCGCAGTTGACATCCCATGTAAGTAATCAAATCGAATTGAATCATACATATATGAACTCAAGGATCATTTATGCCAAAGTTAGTCAGCTGACTAAAAACAGCTTATGCCTATTTTCTTCGAGAGTATCTACTACTCAAGGATAGTGATGTTGCTCGACGTCAAAGTTGAACCATAGATTCGCTCTGGTCAGACGCAACAACATTATAGATGCCAGGGATACAGGAATACCCAATACCAGTTATTTTCTCCTGAAAACTGTGGAAGGGTGAAACGCCAGATGCGTAAATTGCGCTCGGCACACACCCTACAAGCTACTGTGATTGTTCCAAATATCCAAGGCCTGCTGCCTCCCAGCAGCTCATAGGTGAAGAAGGTACAACTCCCACAGAAAAGGTTTTCCCAGTGGCCGAAAAAGGGGACCCTGTAACCACCTGGCAGCTCTGTTACCGACTCATTGAAAATTATCTTTTAGACCGTCAGAGGATTCCGGGCTTGGAAACTTGAGGTCCAGGAGCTATTAAAAGAACACAGACTGCAGATCATGGCAGTACAGGAAACGGTGATGACTGGTATGCAAAAATTAACATTTAGAGGATACACGATACGTACCGACGTACCGACGAAGAATAGTCAATAGCTGAGTGAGAAGTCTCAATACTCGAACAGTCGAAACCTCCTCTCTTGGAATGAATGAAAAAAGTGAGGTAGAGGCTGTAACTGTTCAATCATCACAAGAGGCGTGGAATTACCTCTCGAAGATCTTATGGTTAAAAAAGAAATCCAGGTTCTACTATCCTCACCATCATCATTGAAGGAAATCCCAAAAGCAAATATCCAGCCTGGAACTAGAATATCAGAAATGCAAACGGAGATAGGTAGTGATTATCAAAGCGATTTTAGGACCTCCGTTTATCCAATTTGCAGATTAGTGACACACAGCGGAGACTTACCAGAAGCGGCTTGAGGCTGTAGGAAACATTTTCCTGAGAATGGCTGTCAACGCAACTTCGTACATACGGAATGAGAACATAGGAAGTGACTTGCGATGGGAATGACAACGAGGCATCACGAAGAAAAACAGAGAGGGTGACCACAAATCGGAATTTGGAACTGAGAAGAATGCCCAACTATTACAACAGAATCCAGAATAGGTTATAATACACAGAATGAATCAGAAGAGGCTAAAGAATCAATGGGGATGTTTCCTACATTCTTAAAACATGTTCTAATATATGCGAATCGATAGATTTCACTAAAAATTGAATCGAAAAAATATTTTGCGTGGTACTTTACTTTTTTTTTGCTGCCTTTTTCAGGATGTTGAAAGGGGCATTATTTTTGAATGCTCACGCTTTTGCTGCCGTCTCAATAGTTGTCCAATCAACAAGATGTTGTTACATGCGGTGCTGCCAGCTTTTTTAGCCTAACATCAGCCATTTAAATGGCATCTGTTGTATTAATAGAGTTTATCCTTTTTTTCAACTTTATTTGTTAACTATTATTGATAATCATAAGCAGAACCCTTTATGACGTCAGAAAGAATTTTGTTTAAAAGTAGGGAACGTAAAAAAAAGAAGCACATTAAGAATAAGCAAGCAAAATACTATTAAATAGGCAAAAAAAATCGGAAACATGCCCATTGTATCCTAGAATGGGCCAACTCAGCATCACCAATGGATCCAGAATGGAGACTTGGCTATTACAGGCTCCTAGCCATTCAATATCAGAACTCATGGGGAATTCTAGATAATTCCAAGATCCAAGAGGTGGGGGCGATGATTTAAATATGGTTTGATATTCTAAATGGAGCACAATGCACATGTATTTCGGTTTTCGGATATGACAACCACTTGCTCTAGACATTTTCTAAGTCGTCTATTCTAATGATTTTTTCGTCAAACTGAGAGCCAAACGGGACAATTCTGAGCGGACTATACCAATTTCTTACTCCGTATCTCCCACATAAATACGTTTGTTTGAATATGGCAGACAGCAGCTGATGACTGCCAATGAGGTTAGGTCCGGTCCGATTGGTCCGAATGGACATTTGACAGAACATAGGGAGATTCCTAAAATTAAAAAATACGTATTTATAAAGGAATTAGAAAAGTAAGTTCTATATTTCTTAGAAATCATTCATTTATAAAAACTGAAACTGCTTATAGCTGAACTAAGGTAGGTACTAGAAGTACTATACTGTATACAAACCAACCCCATAATGTATAGATACTTTGTCATTCGCCTATGTGTGTTTTTCATAGGTTTTTGAAGAATTAACGTCAATAAGAATGATTTTATAATTATTAAATGATTTTATGAAAAATTTGTTTAAGTTAGCTGCCTGTTAGCCTAGACTTTGTACACAATTGTCCATTTCTCATCTCAATATCTATCATATATCTACTTGAAAAAACATATAACTTTCAATTCCTTTCACAAATTATTTCAAACAGAAAAAAAAAACAATCAAAAATCCTAACCTCCAAATATATTAGGAAAATTTGGAATTATGTATAATGGATATTGATTACTTCTTTTGTTTCTCTTCTGTTTCCTCTAATTTGAAAAACAATTTCAATATCGGAAACCTACAATTTTAACTTAACTGTGTGTGGTAGGATATCGTTTGGAAATATATGGGAAAGTTTCGAATAGAGTAGGTATTAATCAAAAACTACTTGCAAATGTAAAAGTTTTCTTGGGATTTATGGATGTAAAGAAACTTCTTTTACACTTTAAATGGAAAAACTGGAACTAAGATAAGTTTAACGCAAACAAGAAGGCGAAATTTCTTTCCGCTTTCATGGGTTTCACAAATAAATTATGTCGTGAGTAGATGAATACTCTTATCTATTAATTTTCAAATACGCTATTATAGAATAGACTAGCAAAAAAAATATATTCTTTTTTGTTTGTTTGTTTGTTGTTTTCGATCTGGACTTCTCACTTGCATCATCTAGATTTGGGTTCACAAAATGTTTTTTTTTTTTTTTAAATAAATAAAATTGTTAATGAGTTGCTTCCAATTGATTATCATTGTGGAATAGTTGAAGAATAAATTACTTCATAAGCTACCCCTGTGAAAAAGAAATACAAATAATTTCATTGAGTACTTTGAATACGATTTACCGTCTAAAATACTTGAGTTTTATACGAAAAAAAAACCGCCTCTGTGAAATGATAAAACCTTTAAAATGGAAACAGCCAGGGATTTATTAGGAGTATTATGCTTTCCTCGCTGTTTCCTCTTGCTAAATAGTTGGATACCTATCTCAATATTCCCTTTTCCTTTTACTAGGAGTGTTGTAATATATTTTTTTTTTTTTCAAATATGTCTTTTATTTTTCACCTTCCACAATGCAATAATCTTATTTACACCAACCTGTTAGGTTGTATATTTTCCGCGCTCAATACCCTGTTTTCAAGAAGAGAGTCTTCTTCTTCTCAGCTTGGTGTAATCGAGAAGCTAGACAGCTTCGACATTCACATGTTAATGGTAAGAGACGGATATTAAGAGGAACGGGTCCTCTACGTAAGCAAATAATTCAGCCTTATGCAGTATTGAAATTAAAGTCAATGTACTTTCTGCAAAAGGCTAATTATCTTAGTAAATATTGAAATAAAACCCCGGAATACTTTAACGGCATTTGTATCACTTAGGTATGGCACAAATTTTCTATATAGCATATTATTGCTGGGTGTCAGTATACCTCGCCATTAATGCAGTCGTTAGCGAATGGATCCGCAATTATAAAATACACGCCCTGGGTGGATTGATCGCAGACTAGGGCGAGTCTCGGGATTCGTGCACTGATGGTTATACGGTATCCAGCCGGACTGCGCCTAAAGTTAACGTGTTAGTTAATTTCCGTATACAAAACAGATTACATTGACCAAAGCTTAAACACGCAAAGGGTAAATATTCAAAACTATTTCTTGGCTAGCTTTTCTTCAACAAAAATCACAAATTTATATTGAATTTAAGTATTGTAAAATTAAAAATAATATGACATAATATGTATAAGAATTATTTCAAAGCATTGTCTGTCTATATTATCAACTGACCTGACCACATTATTTTTAAATTCCCTGGTACATATTAATTTATTGCCAGAATCATTCGGATTTGGCAGAAACGCCCGACGAATTTGATCGACTCGCATTTTGCAGCAAAACGAAGTAAAACAAAATTGGAAATTGCTGTGCTTCCCGCAAACTCTGTCAAAATTCAATAGACGGGCATGATTGCTGCGTGGCGTGGACAGTTTATTGGATTATTTGGAAGCTGTTAGATCACTTTAACGATGCCTATGTTAACATGAGCATAAACGAGTGGCTGAATGGACCGCAAGTTGTACATATTAATGTTTTCATGCGCTACTACGGCCGGTATTTGTGTTCCGAGGAAATAACGCAAATATGATCGATACAAAAGGTGCCGCTTTCAATAATTGAATCCACCTCATGAACATGTCCGATGAGTGGAACAAATTCCCCAAATAATAAACCCATACATGAACGGATAAAATATTACCTCTAGAATATTTTTTTTATTTTAATTTAAATTCAAAAACACTGCTACCTATATCACAAAATGCATTAGTACATAATATGATAGATTTGTAATAGACTTTGCAATATCATAAAACATTAGACTAATAATTCAGGATAAAATTTAGAGACAAAAAATGGTTTTCTCAACTTTGGAGATCGCCTTTTTAACCCTAATTATTTTTCTCAACCTCAAATTACATTTTGTGGAGAAGCATTTAATTGGTCTCAAAGCTAGAACTTCTGTCACGTAATAGCTTTGGATGGACCTCTAAAACTTGTATGTGACTTCGGATTTTACCCGAAATGCTTGAGGATAGACCAGTTTAAAGTTTTGGTTTATTTATGGGATATTACTACTGCGAAAGATGGGCACTGACTTAAGTAATAATACTAAGTTTATTACCTGCAAAAATGTTCATAATTTAAATAACTACTTATTTTAAAATTCGAGAAAGATACTCTCGTGAGAGATTATCTTTTTACGTGATTTCCCGAAGACCGTCTTATTTTACAAAAATTCTAATCCTAACTTAGTCCGATAAACAAACAGAAACATGCAAAGCAACGTGCGGTTAATAATCCTTAGGGTTAATCCCCTGTGTCCTGCACTGCTGTATTATATGTGAAAGTCACGAGAGGCAGATCCAAACACCAGCTTGCTTGCTGATTATTGCAATACATAGACAACATGTGTACCACAACTATCTTGTCCTTTCGGTCCGTTGCAGAGGTGATGGGCTGTTGCAGAATCGCTTCTAAGTATTATTCACTATTTTAATTCCTGTACCAATTCTAACTAAAACAGCCTACGTCCTGCGATTTAAAAAAAAAAAACAACAACTTAACCACGGGTCCGACTTTTTCACTAGGAAGTACTCCTTGGGCTATCGGAAACAAAAATTTACCTGGCAGTGATGCGATGTTGCCCGAAATTGAAAATATGTTATTTTCTACATTAATTAAGAGGGACAGGAATAAATGGTTGGTTACTTATCCTGATTTTGAGGTTTCATATCCAGTCATGCAAACTTTTGCAAGTGCGCTGAATTCTCTTAAAAAAAAAAATTTATTCCAAGCGTGTTAAGTAGTAGGTGTTACAGTACAGTTGTAATACCAATACTTACATTACTATGGCTGGGAAACATGGACCACGTACAGAAGACACATAAAATGCCTAGAAAAATTGTTCAGCGATGCCGAAGAAGCATCCTACTACAATATTGGTGTTTTAGAGGAGGCCAAAAGAACTTGCATGGAAGCGCTTATCATTAAGCACCAACTTCGCTGGGCAGGTCACCTCATCCGAATGCCTGAAACCTCTTCCTCGTTAGATTCTCTACAGTGAACTGAGAAAGGGAAAACGAAATCAAGGAGGTCAACAGAAACGCTACAAAGATCATCTTAAGGAGAATATGGCAAAGTGCCACATTGATACCAGCAACTGGGAGACGACGGCAAATGATAGGCCATCATGACGTCGATTAGTCCACGACGGACCACACACTTTTAAGGAACTGTGACGCAGACACGACACCGAAAGGAGGGACCAAAGGAAGGAGTGAGAGAACAGACGAAAAAACAATGCTGCCGCCGGAGGCTGGGTGTCCCAAGACTGTGGAAGAGTGTGCGGCTCCAGAATTGGTTTATATAGCCATCAACGACAATAAGAATAGAATAAAAGATAATCATACTCGGTATCGAGTGATCCAGTAGCGCAGCCAGAAATTTTGTCTGGGGGGGGGGGGGGGCATGCAGAAAAAATTATAGGAAAAAAACACAGACCCACTTTCCTTTAAACTTTTTCTGATATGAGCAGTTTACAGCTTTCGTCTACTCCGTTATTTCTCTATTTTTCTCTGATGCCTTGGGGGGGAGGCAGGCCCCCTGCCCCCCCCCCTCTGGCTGCATCACTGGAGTGATCGCCTATGATGATGATGATGTAGTAGACCAAAGCGTAGTAGAATGACAGCTCCAAAATTTATTATATTTCAATTATATCGTCAATTTTGTTTAGAATTTTATTTATGTGAGAGACATGGGTTAGATTCACTTTTGTTGTTTTGTTTTGTTAGAATTCATAAATGTGAACATCGAAACGTTCCGCGAACGTACCCCAAATTTATGTATGACTTTTCGACGTCCTGTCATTAGTGTCAGCAGTTGTTGTTGCTAAAGTTGACACTGTTGTCAGCTGCAAGTGCATATTTTGTTTATCAGAATAAACCTTTTGTAATTGTATTAAATAAAAGTCTTTAAAACAAAAACCTCTGGTTGATAGGTTATGGGTCCAGTAACCAGGCAGTCGCGGAAATAGAGTAGTTCGCGGAAAATCGTTTTAAAGTGGAATTTATTGTCGGTGGCAAAAAAGGGGTTAGGTGATCGCAGCCGAAAACCAGTGTAAAAATGGCATCAAGTAGTGGAACAATTACCGTGAAACCTTTCGATGGTTCTGGACACAGTAATTGGGAATTTCAAGTGAAATTACTACTTACTTGAACACGATGATGTTCTGCGAGTCTAAACGGAGGATCCGCCAAAGATATAACAGCACTCAGCGCATGGAAGAAGAAAGATTTGAAAGCACGAAATTTGATCGTTCAATGTCTAGCGGACAATGTGCTGGAGATGATTGAGTTTAAAACCACAGCTAAGGAAATTATGGAAACCTTAAGCGGAACTTATCAGAAAAGTGGCTTGGCTACACAGGTGCAACTCCAGTTGAGGAATATGAAATTCAACTCAGCTGAATCGTTGAATGCTTTTCTGATAGAATTTGAAAAAAACGGTCATGGGATTAAAGAATTGCGGTGGGACCATAAGCGACACAGAAGTGATAACCCAACTTTTGGCAGTCATGCCAGAAAATTATCAAACTGTGACCACAGCAATTGACATTTACTTTTGTCAGAATCAGGCAGCTGTTACCCTAGATTTTGTCAAGAGCAAGTTGCTATTAGAAGAGTCTAGACAAAATAAATGTGATAGTCATGGTGAAAGTTCCACACAGGCTTTCAGAGCACAGAAAAAGAAAAGCATGCAGAAGGGAAAATTTCAATTTAAATGCTATGGATGTGGCTTACGAGGACATAAGAAATCGGATTGTTTCAAGAATAAGCAAGAAGACCAAAATAAATACCCAAAAAGTAATGCAAATGTTGCTGAAGACCAGGAAGTAACTTTTATTACATGCTTAACCTCAGAAAATTGTAACTCTGGAAATGGTACTATTGATTTTCTAGTGGATAGTGAAGCAACAAACCAGTTGGTGACACAATTTGGAAAAGTATCTGGTAGATACAAGGAAAGTTCATTACATTAAAGTTGCTAAACAAGGCGTTTCTGTTGAAGCACACATAGAAGGAACACTGCACTTAAAAACTAAGAATCGATTAAACATTGAGTTGCAAAATGTTTTGATATGTAAGAATCTCTCGCATAATCTATTATCCGTAAAGAAAATAGAAGAAAAAGGCCTCAAAATAATCTTTCAGAAAAGCCAGATATCAGTCTTGAATGTTGAAAATGAAGTAGCTTCAGGAAAATTGATGGGAAATTTGTATATTGTGAACTTTGAAATACCAGAAATGCAAGCAAATATCACAGTGCAAGAAAAATATATTTCACACCGAAGAATGGGGCATTCGTCCAAGTATCTTTGTTCGAAAATCTGTGAAATCTGTTTACAAGGGAAACAGACAAGAAAACCATTTGTACAATTGCCAAAAGAGAGAAAGGCGAAAAGAATAATAGAAGTGATTTCTAGTGTTGTCTGTGCCTATAAATGCAGTAACGCATGATGGTATGAAGTATTTTGTTAGTTTCATAGACAACTTCTCACATTTTTCAGTGATTTATTTTATGACCAATAAGAGTGAAGTTTGCAATGAAATTTAATAATACATAGAAATAGTAAATTACCTGAAAGACTACGATGTAACAATGACGGGGAGTATATTTCTCACGAAATGAAGAATTATTATAAACAAAAAACTTGACAAGTTAGAATACACAATACCAAGTACCTACCCCCGAACAAAATGGAATTTCCGAACGTTACAATAGAACCCTCTTAGAACAAGCAAGATGCTTGGTTTTTGAGGCATACATGAGCAAAGATTTTTGGAAAGAGACTGTTGCCACATCAGCATTTCTAATAAATAGAACCCCAACATCTGTTTTATTAGAGAATAAAACCCCATCTGAAATTTGGCACAAACAAAAACCAAATCTTCAAAAGATAAGAGTTCTCGGTTGCACAGCAGATGTACAGATTCCAGTAGAGGATAGACATGGAAAATTGGATCCCAGAAGCCGTAAGATATTCTTAGTGGGATATACTGATAATAGATATCGTTTATGGGACCCAAATTCCAGAAAGAAGTCATTTTTGATGAAAGTAAAATGATGGGTGTAGAAACAAGAGTGAAGGAGAATGAGATGAGAATATGTGAGAATGAAAATGAAGAGAGTGAATCTGAATTGGATGGTGAAAATCAAAGTGAAAATGATGAAATGGAAAATAATTATGTGAACGCACAAGAAAATAACAATGGAAGAAGAGTAACAAGGCACAGAGTCTTATGAAATGATGATGGCTTTATCAATTGGAGATTTCTCAACTGAAGTTCCAGACACCTATCAGGAAGCTGTAAAAGATAGTGGATGGAATGAAGCAGTAAATCAAGAGTTATTATCATTGAAGAAAAACAACACACGGAAGTGCTAGTGCCTAAATCAAGTATTCCAGATAGTGAAAAAGTGATCGATTCTAGATGGATTTTTCGTGAAAAAGATGTTAATGGTGAGAAAATAAAGAAAGCAAGATTGATGGCTCGCGGATACCAACAAACAGACTTAAGTGAAGAAGTGAATTCACTGGTTGCAAGAATGCACATTACGTATCTTGTTATCTTTAAGTGTTCAAGACGATATGGAAATACATCAGCTTGATGTAAAGTGCGCGTTTTTAAATAGAGATTAAAACAACCAGCGTACATGAAAATACCAGATGGACTTAAACCCGCTGATGACTCAAAAGTATGTAAATTAAAGAAAGCACTATATGGACTTCGTCAATCTCCAAAATGCTGGTATGAAAAACTGAATTTTTACCTATTTAAATTAGGTTTTGTGAGATCAAAAAGTGATCCATGCTTGTACTATTCTGAATATACCTATTTATTGATACAAGTAGATGATTTGATTTTAGTTTCCAAATTAACATCAGAAATTTGTAAAGTTAAAGATGAGCTTATGAATGTTTTTGAAATGCGTAATTTAACTGATACTAAAAAGTTGACATTTTTAGGCTTGAATATCACAAAAACAGATTTTGGTTTAACTATTAATGAAAAGAGCTTATTCAGAAAGTTTTGAATGTTTTTCAAATGACAACATGTAAAATTTCAGAAATACCTATTCAATATAAACTTAATTTGGAAAATAGTAATGGTGAATGTTCTAAACTTGTACCATATCGTGAGCTTATAGGATACTTAATGTATATAATGCTAGGTAGTCGTCCTGATTTATGCTTTGCAATAACGTATTTCAGTAAATTTCAAAGTTCATACTCTGAAATTCACTGGAATTATCTTGAAGATGTTTTGCGTTACTTAAAAGGTACAGAAAACTTTGGTTTGAGATATACAAAAAGCAATGACAAAAGTGTGTCAAATATTTTGTCAGCTAATGTTGATGCTGATTTTGCGAATGAGGTCACAGATAGAAAGAGTGTCTAAGGTTTTTCTCCCAAAGTTTTCGGTAACATAACTTTTTGGAAAACTAAAAAGCAAAACACAGTCTCAATTTCAAGCTCAGAGGCCGAGTACGTTGCTTTGTCAAACTGTTTGACTGAAGTTTTATTCGTGAAACAACTTTTGGAAGAAATGTTCAATTGTAGTATCTGTCCAATCACAATCTACGATGACAACCAGTCAACAATTAAAATGGCATCTACGCTTGAAACGAAGAGAAGTAAACACATCGAAGTCAAGCATTATATTATTAGAGACAGTATTTTCAAAAACGGAATATCTCTAAAATATTTGCAAACAAATGAGCAAGTAGCAGATATGTTTACTAAATCTCTGAGCAGTGCAAAGTTTAAATATTTTAGAAATAAATTAAATATCAATGTTTGCTAAATGAGTAGCTTATTTTAGGTTAAGTATTCAGAAATATTGTTTTGTGTTGATTTTTGATTTCAATAAGCAGTTCTAGATTGTAAGAATTGAGGGGGTGTTTTAATGTTACAATTTATGAATTGTGAACATCGAAATGTTCCGCGAACGTACCCCAAATTTATGTATGACTTTTCGACATCCTGTCATTAGTGTCAGTAGTTGTTGTTGTTAAAGTTGTCAGCTGCAAGTGCATATTTTGTTTATCAGAATAAACCTTTTGTAATTGTATCAAATAAAAGTCTTTAAAACAAATGCCTCTGGTTAAGTTACCTTCATACACCTTTTAACCTTGTTCAAATTATCAGAGTTGCTAAAGATTATTTTCTACTTGTTAAAGGTCACTTAGAGTTATGATTACCTATCGAAAAAACCTATAACAAGAAAATATACATCTGGAAAATATTTCTAACTAAATCGCTTCATAAGATTATCATTTATTTCATTGATTATTCACCAGCGTGAAATAATAGGGATCAAATTAAGAAGAAACTACTAAAATTAACAATAGCAATTGCAGACCAAAAAAAAAAATGCCACACGCTATTCAATAGATGAAATTAAATATTTTCTTCATCAAGAAAGACCACCTGTATTTTATGACACTTCTCCATTTACGTTGACACAACATTCCCAGGGGCATTCTAAATTAATCCCGATATATTCAAACTAAAATTAAAAAATATGCACAGCATAATGTCTTCATTTTGTATCCCTGTATTAATAAAGATTAGGTATATAATCCGCATGGAGTGAAAGTGAAGGCTTGAAACATGCACCAGATATAAAACATCCCGCTGCAGCTTTTAAAATGTCATTTTATGCTTTGACTTTACAATGCCCGATGCCAGACACAAAAATGCCTCTTTATTTAATCCCGTTGGATTTGATTAGTAAGAATTAGTGCTTTTTTTAGTTGATAGTAATATATTCTTGAAATAGTTTTGCAGTAGTACGTACACGTAATTTAAGTTGCCATAAATAGTTAGGGGGGCTATTGTACCTTGTACCCGGTGGCACTTTTGATGATGAAAGCAAGAGGCTATTTTTAAATTATTACTATATCAGTAGGTAATCGTGTGGTATATGTTAACACTCCGAAAAATTGTGCAGAGGTTTGTGGCGGGGCAGTTTCAAATCTTGTTGTTTTATGACAAATAAATATTAACTATATACATAGATGCGCTTTCTTCGGTAAAATCAATCAAAACCAGGGTTAGTCAACAATTGCTATTCAATATTTAAACCATTTTGCATCGTTTTTAAGCAGTAATAGTATCACTGCTTACAGCAAGCAAATATTTAATTAGGCAGTGGGTACTTTAATAAACAAGTCAATCATTGTGTATTATATTGTAATATTGATCAATTTATCGAAGAGTCCATCTGTAGTGGATACAATTCATCCCTATTTTATGCCCATTTTCAGTTAAAATATTGGAAGCATTCCTTGTTCGCTGCAAATGGCTTTTTGTAGTTCGGTTAGCTTTGGAATAAACGGAGCAACATCAACCGTATCCACACTCAAAGGGTGTCCCCAAGGGGGCGATCTCTCGCTCCTACTGTGGAAGCTAGTGGTAGATAATATCCTAACCAAGCTGAGCAGAGCTGTATTAAATGGTCCTATTGGGCAAGAAGGCATTATTACCAACCGAACGCAAACTGCCTTAAACATCATTAAAGACTGGAGCGAAGATGAGGAATTATTTCTTAACCTTACCAAAACCATTTCAGTTCCGTTTATGAGAAGCAGAAAGTTGAAAATCCGTGCACCCACCCCTAAGAGAACGGTAACATTTTCCAATGAGGTGAAATAATTAGGGCTCACATTGGATCACAAACTCACCTGAAACAGCAATCTAGATATTTCCTTTATCTATGTATTTTGTGAAATTTTATTAGCCTTCAATGTTTATTTAAAATGTAGGTATTAAAAAGTTCCTTGAATTTTTATTTTTTTTTCTTATACCCCCTTTTTCGACGCCACTGCACTAAATTTTCGAGTGTCAACATATACCACGTTTTTCTATTTGGTTTCCTGAGGAGAACAAAAAAAAAACGCATGCTTTCATCATTAAAAGTGCCACGGCAGGAGAAAACTGACCATAGGCTCCCCAGCTGAAAAGTTCACACCACGGAAGTCTTTTGCAGGATATAATAAGCTTAGTTGAGAATGTCTTTATTCTGGCAGCTAAGCCAAGCTGATCCGGAACCGACCCCGATGGTGTAGATTAAGAACCTCCTGGGAGCAGACCAAGATAGAATCCTAAATTCGTAAGGTGCTTCGACCAAATCTAAAAAATTTATAATGGCAGATTCGATTTGATTCAATCCCGTTGTGTTTATTTTCTCTCATTTCTCAGAGCTGATTACATAATGAAAAACATTGCGTTACTTTAATTACGACAAAAACTTCCATAGAAAAATGTTTTTCAGTTTTTGTTGCCACAAAACAGATTACAGAATTAAATATCCTGTGTGCGTTAGGTCAAAATATTTGCTCCAGGTATTTGTTCAGTAATTTACTGATTGCATTTCACGCTTGTTCGCATCTTATTAATAACACAGTGTCTGTTTATTGATTTTGTTTTAAAAAACTTGCTTTTATGTATAAAATTATACCTCTAAGATTTTTACAGTAACGAACAGGGTGGTTTGTGGTTTGTTTATTTTGTCCTATCTCGGTATATGGAAATCTAGATATTTTATGACCAAAAGTTTTATACAAAAGTTGTATGGTTCATGGTTCAAATCATTAATTTGCTTTTTTTGTATTTGCGCATATACAGGGGGTGTCAAAATAGTGTGACACATCAGATTTAATTTTTGTTAAAATAAAACACCCTGTATATTTTCATTTAAGTAATTGTCAAAAAAATATTCAATTCTCTAGGAATGATTCCAGTGAAGAATTTGAGTTTGTTTTAGCAATACACATTAAATATTGAGGTACTTGGACTATTTCAATAATAAAAATTGTATAATAATATTTGATGAGATCCATGGTTAAAAACAAGTAATTTCCTGTTTTTTGTTATTTTTCCTCCAAATTTCGCAGACAGCCCTAAAACATCGTTCTAATCACTTTTTCCAAAAATCTTTTTTCGAAATTTTGCCATCTAACCCCATTTTTCGCGTTTTCATATCTAAATTTTCGAATTTGCCGCCACAACAGTGAATATGTGACCAATGTCAAAATGTTCTTTTAGGTCATCGCACATAAGAAAAAATTCCATAACCTACAAATAAAAAAAAATCCCATATGTAGCGAACATTATGGGGAACACTGTATATAATTAAATATCGAACTCCCGTTAACCTATATAAAGTAAATTCGAATAATCCAAACCACAACCGCCCTCAGGGTGGCCTGCGTGGCATTGCGCCATATTTCTGTGACGAATTTTCTGGCAGTTAACCGCTTAGTTTTGAAAGTGATTAAAAAATGGATGGGACTATATTTTATTTTCGGTTTTCAAATTAAGGGCATTGGGCAGATATTTATGCCCGAGAAATTGATGCCCAAATACTTAATATTCAATTCAACTCGACACACTCGGTACCCCAAGAATGGGAAACCTTGTAGACATATGGCGTCAGTCTCTTATCATTGTGGAAGAGATGCACCAAATCGCCGAGTTAGAATAGATACCATTGGTTCTTGCTATTGAATACGTGTTCATTTGGATTCAAGGGCTTCAGCTTTTCGCGATAAACTTCCGTAAGTAGCGACTCCAGACAACCATTCCTCAAGAAGTGGTCTTAAGTAAGATTCATATATTTGGATGGAAATTGAGATCTGCGAAGTATCATCTGTCAAGATAGACCATAGAGTTCTCTCGTTCCATTTTTTTCACTTTGTGTGATTTACATTTGATTCACATCATGTTGGCTTCAGTTTTATTGATCATTTTGTGGTCTATATTTGAAATTTCCTGAGGGATCACAATATATAGGGTGGTCAAAAAAAAAAAAAAACGAAATTTTGTTTATGAGCTGTAACTTTTTTTTTGTTGACCAATTGTTTTGGCTTGTTTGAAAAAGGATTGAACAGGCTCACGAATCAAAGTAGAAATATTCAAATTTGAGAAAAATTCAAGATGGCGGACTTTTTCAAAAATTGCCTAGTTTTGCATATGAATAGTTGATATTCGATATTACAAAAATTTCAATATTTCACTTAGTTTTCAACCGATTTTTCCTGCCAAGGTCATAAAATGTACGCAAAATGATGAACTTATTAGAATTTATTAGAAAAAGTTATACGGGGTTATTTATACAGGGGCTCACAAAAAAGTTCCAACGCTTTCCAAAACTAGGTAATTTATGAAGAAGTCCGCCATTTTGAATTTTTCTCAGATGCGAAAAGTTTCACTTTGATTATACAGGGTTGCCGTTATGTATGAAAACAGCCTAATATTTCAGAACGCATTTAAGAAAAATGTACAATATTTCCTACCTGGGGGTTTTTGGAAATGCCCGATTTAATGGTGGTATTTGCAATGTTGCTAAGTTTACTGTTTCTAAGATGCCGTATGTAACTTGATTCTTTTGAATGAAAGTCCCTCTTTATTTTCATTGTAATTAATTCCGCGTCCCAACATTACTAAAACCCCCAAATGCCAAACCTCCATTTGACTTGGTTTTTGAAATATGACAGTTTTTTGTTGAAATGTATGGAAACGGTGTCGTATTTGAGAACAGGCTTTGGAAAAATGTAGTATATTTCCTACCTGGACGTACCAGCCCTCCTATAAATCTTGAATACGCATTATCCTCGGCATTTATCACATTTTTCTGAAGCCTGTTCTGAAATGCTAAATCGTTTCCATACATTTCAACAGAAAACTGTGTTGTGATATTTCAAAAACCAAGTCAAATGGAGGTTCGCCATTTAAGGGTTTTAGTAATGTTGGCACGCTGAATTAATTACAATAAAAATAAAGAGGGACTTCCATTCAAAAAAGTCAAGTTATATACGGCATCTTAGAAACGGTAAGCTTGGCAACATTGCAAATACCAACATTGAATCGGGCATTCCCAAAAACCCCCAGGTAGGAAATATTATACATTTTTCTTGAGTGCGTTCTGAAATATTAGGCCGTTTCCATACATAACGACAACCCTGTATATACAATAATAAGTTACAACTCAAAAACAAAATTCCGTCCCACAATCAGCGTTACAGGCCATAACTTTCTTATTTTCAGAAATAAAAATTTGAAACAAAAAAATTACTAATGGTTGGTTAAGCTCTCTTCAAAAATATTTAAAAAAATCTTCTCTTGACAAAATCATCCCCTATTTACAACCTTCGACTTTTTTTTCTAAAATGGCACCCCTATTATTATTTTTTTTTTCAGAATTTCATGAAGTTGCAAATTCAATGATGTATGAAAAGTATGTTATTCCATGTTTCGTTGGAAAAAAAAATAAAAAATGAAAATAATAATGGAGTTCTATTTGAAAAAAAGGCAAGAACTGTTTTTAGAGGATGAGTTTGTTACGGGAGATTTTTTTTATATTTTTGAAAAGGGGCTAATTTCCACACAACTAATTTTTTTGTCATATTTGTATTTTTGTAGATAAAAAAGTGATCGCCTGTATAAGGCTAATGGTAAGACACCCATTTTTTTTTCCTCCAAGAGACATGGAAAAACAAACTTTTTATACACCATTAAATTTGCAATTTCATGAGCTTCTCGAAAAAAAAAAAAAAATTGGGGGTTCCATTTGAAAAAAAAAGTCAAGGGTTGTAAATAGGGAATGATTTTGTCAGGAAAAGATTTTTTTATATTTTTGAAGAGAGCTTAACTAGACATTAATCTTTTTTTTTTTTTTTATTTATTTCTAAAAATAAGAAAGTTATGGCCTGTAACGCTGATTGTGGGACACCCATGGGTATCATCTACAAAAAGACTGATGCTGCATAGTATATGTTTGATAGTAGATCAGATATATCATGATAAATATCTACGAAAAAAAGTGTAGGAACACCACTAGCGACAAGATTGTTTTCAGCTAACCATTCCCACGTGAAATGTGGTTTATTGGACAATTCTCCAGCCAAAAATTGTCCCAGTATGACCATTATTCTCTAATTTCAGAAGCAGCTGTCATAATAGCCCTTTGTGGAAGGCTTTCTCAAAATAAACATTACTAACTTCAATCGGATACCCATTGATATGAGCTTCGTTCATACTTTCAAACAACTTAATCAACCGAAGAAAACTGACCGATGTAGAAAAAAGCCGTGTTGGAAAAAAGCATATTTTAATGATTCACAGTTTGTTGGGTTTTAGTGGCATGCAGACGTTTTAATTAAAATTGATGAAAATGTTTTTTGCCTCGACTAGGATTTGAACCCAGGATCCTCGCATATATGGGGCCACGAGGTATCCTCCTGTCCCGCAGAACTTGCACAGCGGTATGGCGTCTGACACAATGATCAGATACCCCGCACCCGGGTATGTCTATTGTCGGTACTTGCTAAGCCAACTGGTCTCCCTTCCCCATCTATGGGGAACCGTCCCACCCGCAGCAAGCTTATGGGGAACCGCCCCACCCGCAGCAAGCTTAGGAACTTGGGTTACAGGAGTCCATTCGCTCTCCCCGCTCTACCAACTGAGCTACCTTGTCGGTCAAGTCTTTCATCAAGTTAAAGTTGTTAGTTGTGAAGACCAACGGCAATATGCGAGAATGCGGAATATGCGGGATATGCTGAATTCAAATCTTAGTCGGGGCAAAAAAAGTTTTCATCAATTTCAATTAAAACGTCGGTATGCTACTAAAATTATAATACAGACGATAAAACTTGTAAAAAATATTTTTATGGTTCTTAATGAGAAATGATGTAAGTTCTTTGGTTGAGATTCATGCCTCAGTTAAGCTGAATAATACTTAAAAGGTTTTTCACAAAATGGCATCATCGAACAAAATGAGTGCCTGATGCGCTTTGCTTCACAAAGGAAAGTAGAAATCCGTCCAAAATCACCATAAATACACCACTGGATATCTTCCACAGTTGCAATTACTCATATCATCATCATAGACAATGACTCGAAACCGAGTATGATTATCTTCTATTCTATTCTTCGTTGATGGTTCATTTTCTGATGGCTTCATAAACCAATTCTGGAGCCGCACACTCTTCCACAGCCTTGGCACACCCAGTCTCTGGCAGCATTGTCTCTTCCTCGGTGCTCTCGCTCCTTCCTGCGGTCCCTCTTTTCGGTCTCGTGTCTGCGTTGCTGTTCTTCAAAAGTTTGTGGTCCGTGGACGACGCAATGATGGCTTATCATTTGCCGTCGTCTCTCAGTTGCTGGTATCGATGCGGCACTTTGCCATATTTTCCTTTAGAACATCTTTGTAGCGTGTCTGTTGACCTCCTTCATTTCGTTTCCCCTCTTTCCGTTGACTGTAGAGAATCGTGGAAGACGTGTTTGGTGCTTAATGATGAGGGCTTCCATGCAAGTTGTTTTGGCCTCCTCTAAAACACTAATAACTACGTTTATTTCATGCGTTGTATCCGGATAGTGGATTGGATTAACAATGGGGATTATTAATCCCGAAATAAACACCCACGATTAAAGAGTTTATCCGGATTGGAGTACTTAATCCAATCCTCCAAATTTGTAAGATTGTACTTAAAATGGATTATCTCAAATGTGAAATAACCACCTTAATCTCGGATTTGAGAAGTTTGTTGCTTGTTAATTAAAACTTTTCATTTCATTCATTGTTGCATCATTGTTGTCTTTAATGGAGGTAGACACAAACGACAAGGTTGAACACTATTCTTAATCCATTCAATAGTTGTGAAATAAACGAATATGGATTATTAATCCTTAATCCACTTAGTATCCGGATGCAACGCATGAAATAAATGTAATGAATGATCGTTCGTCGGTCATGCCGTTTAATCCGTAGGATCCTTCTTAGGCATCGCTGGTGGAATTTTTCTAGGCTTTGTATGTGTCTTCTTAAGTATGTATATGTATGTAAGTGTTGGTATCACAACTGCATTGTAGACGCGAAGGTTGGTCTCAGCGCTGATGCCATGATTGTTGAAGATTCTCTCTAGAAGTAGCTCGAATACCGCGCTAGAACACTTCAAGCGATGTTGGATATCAGCGTCGATGGTTGCGTTCGCTGACAAAATGGCTCCGAAGATATGGATAGTGTTCTCCGTTCAGGCCTCGTATTCTTGAGTTCTGGGGAGTAGAAATTGTGAGAGAAAGTGTCAAAAAGTAGGCGTGGCCAAGAAAAGCTGTATTCTGGAATAAATTCTATTGAAAACAGATCGAAATAAATTCACTTTGAGGAGAAATGAATTCTATTGGTATTGACTAAGAGAAATTCGATAAATTAGTAGAAATCCAGCGACGTTACCTATAAATTGAAGTGCCGCTAGCCTAAAGTTTATTTATTTTGTGATAAATTAAATTGATCCTATTAAATTATGAATAATATTAACCAGTTAATTAAGTAACTGGAATGATATAATGAACGAGGATGTGGAGGAGGCTATAGAGAACTGGCAGATTGGCAGGGATGTCCTCAGGAAGACAGATCCTTTTAGAATTTCCGACCGTAAATTTGTACAAATGTTTAGATTATCGAAAGATTCAGTTTATGAGTTGGTGGACATGGTGACTCCATTTATGCAACCACCAACGCGAGTTTCTGCTCTCTCTATAATGACAAAGGTAAGCATACGACGTAGCGGTTTAGGTAAGTACCTACCTAATTTTGATCCTTCCAAAGAGCAAAAGTACAAAATGGCTTAAAGTAATTTTCTGTTTAATTATTTTCAGGTCTTAGCAACACTAAGATTTTATGCGAGTGGTAGTCACCAAGAAATCACCGGATCAAACCATTTTGTGGGTATAAGCCAATCATCCACAAGCAGATCAATAAAAGAGGTAACTGATGCTTTAAATCAACCCGAAATTCTCAGTAACAGAATACGCTTTCCCCGAACGGCAGAAGAACAGCAAGCTCTCCGTAGAAGGTATAATTATTATAGTGAGTGTGAGTATCTAGGAGTTGGTGTATGTGACTGACAAGTTCTTAGATTTCTCTTCTACTACCTATGTCGGTGTCACATCTGATTTTTATTTTAAGGTTTTATGAACTTCATCAATTCCCTGGGATCTTAGGAATCATTGACTGCACACATGTGGCAATTGTGTCACCAAAAAATAATGATGCTAGGTACCCGGAACACATTTATGTCAACAGAAAAAATTATCATTCATTGAATGTTCAGCTAGTAAGTACCCACGTATTATACCTACCTATTCATATCAATTATGACAATTAAACTGTTTGATTGGTTTGTCTAAGGGCTTGTTACCTAGTGTCCACTTTATTTTAGATATGCGATTTCCGTCTCAAGATTATGAATGTTAATTCAAGGTTCCCTGGATCTACACATGACTCTTTCATATGGGCACAATCTCCTATAAACACGTACATGGAACAAATATACAGAAGGAATCCTCAAAATGTTTTTTTTCTGCTTGGCGATTCAGGTTAGCATAATAATTGTTGAAATTGCTTTCATTTCTCACAAACGCAACATTAGTTATAAATCAATAATTTTTTTAGGTTACCCAACCCGTCCCTGGTTACTTGTACCCCTACCAAATCCAAGAAACCCAGGAGAAGAACTTTTCAATGAAAGACTTTGCTCTGTGAGATCTACCATTGAGAGGTGTAATGGTGTCTTGAAAAACAGGTTTAGATGCCTATTAAGGTACAGGACCCTACATTATAGTCCTACAGTAGCAGGAAAAATTGTCAATGCTTGTTGTGTATTGCACAACATGTGCATTGATAATGAAATGCCTGAACCAGATGAGCCACATCCAGAAGAGCCAGACTATGGCATGTATGCTGTAGAAAACATACATCAAAGAAGAGTGGCTGGAAATCCTGATCTGGCTGCTGCAAGACAGTTACAGGAAAATATTGTATTAAATCATTTTAATAGATAATATGATTGTTATTTGTGTTTGTGAAATTTATCAATAATAATTTAACTTTCTCTGAAAGTAATGAAAAACATTTCTTTTTCCAATTGTTTTATTGATTAATTAAAATTAAATCTGGCAAAACTTGGATAATTATACAGGAACTTTTACCTAATAAAAACTTAAAAACTAGTTAAAGCATATTTCATATTTCCATAAGTATTTCCAGGTAAATCAAATTATCAGGGGCTAATTCTACAATATAATTTCTATGAAAAATAACAAGATAAATAAGGGCTGGTTTCTCAATAGCAACTCATCTCCGGGTTAGTTTTAACTCTAGGGTAAGCGTGTCCAGTTGCAGTTTAACCTGGGGGTGACTTACTATTGAGAAACCGGCCCCAAGGGCCAAATTATGGACCAACTGGTAAATGTCTGGTTGTTACCTAGAAGGTATTTTCTATTCTCTAGTGCATAGAGAGTACCTGCTAGGTAACAACCAGACGTTTACCAGTCAGTCCATAATTTGGCCCTAAGTGAATCATTTGAAATGGAAGTTATAAACAAGTACAAAACAACTTAATCCTAAGGGGTAACATCAGAATCTAATCAAAAAGCACAAAAAATGCTCCACTACACAGTATGTCCTACATACCTATTAAAAAATGTTCAAAACAGAGAGATTTAGGTTTTTATTTCAAATTAATTCATTTATGTATTTCGAGATATTATCAATGCCGTTTGAAATATCTCCTAAAACTTTGACCTTTTTATTTTCAATATTAATTTTTTGTTCATAGTAGGATTTCAATAATTTCAGCTTCTCTTCCTGATAATTGTTTGTCTGTTTCATTCCCTCCTCAGTGACCTGTAGGAATCTTTTATTGTTTTTAATGGATTCTGTCAGCCAAATTGTTTTGTTGGTCCTTTTTCCAGAACCAGAGGTACTTGGACCTGCTGCAGCTCTAGTCTGAACAGTACTGGGAGTGGTTGGTATAGATGAAGTTTTCGCCTGAGCAACACCAACCAAAAGTTCAGGCTCAACAGCTGTCACATCATCAGATTGTAATTTTACTTCAGTTTCTACATCTGTCTCCATTCCATGATCCAGCTGAAATTTTTGATCTGTTAGTAAATCAAAAACGTTGGGAATTTTGTATCTAGAATACTTAAAATATCTTGGCATAGGTATTAGGAATTTTTATAATTTTTAATAAAAAAAAAGTCAGTAGTGTCCTTTGACTCAGTAATTTTTTATCAAAATCGTGCACACAAGTGTTTATGTGCTTAAAATTTTTTATGATGAATTTATTAAAATATTTGTTTTTGAATAGATTCAATAAATATACCTGTGTAATATATAATATGCACCATAAAACATGTCAAACTTAAATCTAATATTCCTTTTCCCTAAGCAGATACACACAACTTACACTGTAAGGCATCTCATCATAGTCTTCATCCAGTACTATGAACGTGTCTGGAACATCTTCATTTCCAGTAATGCAGACTGGAGTAATTAATTCCACTATTTTGTCATCATCAGTTTGTTGTTCGTCCTTAAATGGTGGACCACCCCCAGTGCCAGATTGATATATTCTTTTTTTGGCCAATCTTGCTTTAGAATTTTTTTTCATATCGACCCATGTCTACAAGAGTTAACAAAAATATTATCCACTGGAACTACTTCTACCCTATGGAAAAGTGATCTATGTGGGAATTCTCTGAATTTTTTGTATTGTTGAGAGGAAGTTTTCCTGATTGAAATTTAGCATTGCGCTAGAGTCCAATAAACAATAGTTTCAGAGATATTTGCCAATGATACTGGAAAATAATTCTTTCATTTGTGTTAGGTAGATAGAGTGTCGCATTTTGGTTTTCTCCGTGAGTCTCTTTTAAATGATAAAATATACCAGTGTGCTTTACTAGTTATTCAATGTAAAAAAAGTAAGCCATAACATACCTACCTGACACCTGAGTTCGAATACGAGGCATATTATTTAATTATCCAGTATCATTGATTGATTATTGAGAAACTATTGATTATTGGATTTTAAGCACAATCGTAACTTTTTATCAGGAAGACTTCCTCTAAACAATATAAAAAACTCAGGAAATAGCCACATAGATCACTTTTCTATAAGGTTTGAGCTGGGTCCTTAATCTCCAACTCATTTCTAAAAAGGTCAAGAAAAACCCATACCTACTACTTTGATTTTGAAGTGAAATTGTGTTATTATTGGTTTACATAGACATGATAATAATACTTACTTTTCTCCAGTGTATCCAATCTTTATTGGCCCCATTGGGAAGGGCATTTAACTCATTTCCCAATTCAGTCCATAATGCTTTGGAGTGGGCATGTGTATAAGTAGGCGTAAATTTGCCCCTGTACATTTGCGGATGGTCTTTCAGAAAATCCACCAAGTTGCTTTTTTGCTCCGCGGTGATGTGTTTCTTGCTCATTTTTATTCTTTGCGCCCAAAAAACGTCCCAGCCACAACTTTTATTAATTCAAAACAATAACAAACACAAAAATGAGGTTATGTGCGCTGGATCGGTTAGTTGACTGTCAAATTCAAAATTCAATCTTCATTTTTGATTGGTTCAAAAGTTCTACTGACGTTTGGCAACCTTGTGGCTTGATTTCCTTTTCCTTTTCTATCGAGTCCGTTAGAGAATAATGAAATTTGAAACCAGTAGAAAAACAAGGGAGTAGAAAAACAGAGAGAGTATGGTTTTCTATTCAAATCAAGAATACGGGTCCTGCAAAGAATATTCAACTATAGTTATATTTGGTGCTGGGTTGGTGCAGAATCTGTGTCTTGGTAAAGTTGACCTCTAGGCCGATTCTCCTGTTTGCCTCGCTGAATGCATTGATAATTGCCTAAAGATCTTCCTCTGTATTGGCCATCACGTCGTTATCATCCGCATATTGAAGTTTAATAGGGATGTTCACAAAATAAAAAAATCCCGTTTAACAATCATCAAATTATTAAGCATCGTTTCTTAAGTAAATCTACAAAATTTTACGAAAATCAGAAAATTCCTTCTATGAGAAAAACGGAGACGAAATATCAATATTCGTTTAAAAGCAAGAAACGCTCTCTGACGTCACAATGCGTAACGAGTTAGCGCGCGCAAGTACAGTGGCGCTACTTTCTACTTGGATCAGCCTTTTGTGACGTTGCTTTTGCGATTTTTGTTAGCATTAAAAAATATTAATGATATTATTACCTACTATTAGTGTCTTTTTCTTTCATATGCATTTAGATAAAGATACTGATGAACTAATTGGTGATTGAATGTTAGGAAGCACCCTGAGTAGTGAACTCTATTAATTGTCCAAATACTTTTTGCAATGAGCGGAAGAGAGACAAATACATTGTAGGCAATTATTATATCGTAAATAGTTGCAGATAAAATGTCAATATAAGTACATTCCTTAAACCTTATTCTATGGATCTAATTCGAATTTTGATTATTCCCGGCTCTTGATTCGCTCCAAATTATCCGCTATTCAATAGAATTACAGACTGGACTTAGGGTTTAGGTTTCGATTTAACGACAGAGTCTGTTTAACGTTTAACAAGTATTTTGATAGTGCTGCTATCTTCTTCGTGTTGATCTCTGTGTTAGGGTTTATCGAAATTGAGGTAGAAAAGCTACTATGGCTAAAATGGAAGAAGGTTCTCAAAAGGCCGATTTACATAATCTGCCAACTGTAAACGTTAATATGGTATCAGAATTTTCAGTCAAGTGTCAAGACTTGGATCGAATCTGCCCTATCCAGTGGAGTAAAATTAAAACAGACGCATTAAACGTAGGTATTGAATTTGAACATTGATTTATAGTTATTTACAGTAGGTAGCACTTTTTTCGACTCGGTTTAACTTTGTTTGAGTCTCCCATCATTACACAAACACAGATAATTAGAGTGAATGAAGCTTCTTGGGATAAAGCAATAGTCAGCAACACAATAAATTCAATGTAAACTTGTAAACAAATCTCGCCATCTGATTATTCGTTCCGCACAGTGACGTCACAAGCGCTACTCTCACCGCAAGGGGTCGTTTTGCTAGCCTCGCTAATTTCGTTTTTTTGTTTTCGATTTATTAGGAAAAATGAAGGGTTTCTAGATGTTTTAACGTTTAATACGTGTTTTGTGGACTTAGAACCACCACTTTTTATTACAATTGAAAAATAGTGAACATTCCTATTATCGACGAACGGTTGTATTTATATTATCATGCAGCAGGCGGAGTATCTGGATATATTTTTGCGGACACCCAACCTTTGCCAATATTTGCCAAATAGCTTCTTTGTTGACCGAATCAAATGCGTTCACTAAATCTATGAAGGGCATGCATAGAGGACGATTTTGTTTCCTTAGTTTGCCTTGTATTTGTCTTGCACTGAAAATCATGTCAGCTGTTCCTCGGTTGGGTCTGAACTAAACTGTGTCTCTGGGAAGTTCCCTTCGGCAGTTGGGATTAAAGGATTTGATAATATCCTGGAGAGAATCTTCCCCGAAACAGAAACTAGAGATATTCCGCTGTAGTTTCCAAATTGAGCCCTGTCTCCTTTTTTGAAAATGGTTACTATTGAGGCATCTCTAAGTTCGGCAGGTATGGTCTCAGTAATCCATATTGTACTTATTAGGATGTGGGTGTGGGCACTTACTCTGGAGCCTGTTTGTTTAAAAATTCCTTTTCCATGCATTATGCGTTCTTCTTTTTCTTCCTACAAGTTGTTGAAGTTCAGTGTCGTTCTCATCAAACCAATCTCGATGTTCCTTTTGTATGTAGCCGAGCGTTTCTTTCGAAGCAGATGTTATTGCGGTCTTCAGTATTTTCCAGTGATCCTCAATGCTTTCCGGGAACTCTAACGGAAGTTTCTGGGTTTAGAGAGGCTTGAAAGTTGTTCCTGATATGATTGTCTTGAAGGCGTTCTATGTTGAATTTTCGTTTGAACTACTTATTTTGACATCTATACTTTGGTGGGATGCCTAAGTTCATTCTGGCTCGTATCAGCCGATGTTCAGTCCAACAGTCATCCGCATTTGTTAAAGCTCTCTGTATGCATACTTCATTTTGTTCTCTAGTAGAACGTAAAATTATATAATCGATTAGATGCCAGTGCTTTGACCTTAGCGTGTTGCCAGGAATTCTTGAATTTAATCTTTTGTCGAAAACGTGTATTCGTTATTACAAGCTCATATTCTGAGCATGTGGTTAGTAGCCGAAGTCCGTTCGAGTTCATTTTTCCGACGCCCTCCTTGTCGATCACGCATTTCCATAGATCTGACTCTTTACCAACCTGGGCGGTAAAATCACCTAAAAGAACAAGTTTATCAGACCTAGGCGCAGATAATATGGTTTGACTAAGCTCGGCATAAAATTCATCTTTAGGTTATCGTCAGTTGTGAGGGGTTGGAGCGTACGCGGATTAGTACCATCTTGTTGGTTGTTGCTGAGGTTTAGCCGCAGTCTTTCGCATATTCCGGATGGAAGCTCAGCAAGATGGTCCATAAATTCATTTTTTATGGCGAAACCTACTCCGTGGATGCGCATTTCATTCTCCTCCTTCCCCTTCCAGAAAAACTTAAAGCCTCCTCCGTGCTCCTCGAGTTGACCTTCACCTGCTCTTCTGGTTTCGCTTAGAACTGCAATACCTTGCTTCTCATATAAGGGTGCCATAGTCAAAATTCTACCAACTGTCTCGTGGCCCAGGAATGGAATTGGTGAAGCAAAAATTACACCATGCAGTTCAGAGGAAACACCTGAACTAAATTCAATATGCCGCCACAGGAAAGCTTCCCACGAAGAAGACGGAAGTCAGGAAGGCTCTCGGATTTCTGTACCTGGTCTTACGGTAATCCCGAAATTAACCAGGAGAAAAAGTTACAGCACCAAAGAACACTGACATAATGTAAACTACCAAATACGAGAACTTGCCCATACCTCAGCCTAGTTAAGCATGTGCCGAATTCTCAACCAGAAGTGCATATCCTGAAAGTGGCCAAATAATCTCACTAGTGGAGAATGAAACCAACATGACAATCGGTATCTTAACCTGACAAACGGTAATTTAACTTATGCCATCCCTAAATTTTTTATTATATCTGCGTGCCCTTTCCAAAACTAATCTCAAATTTTTATTATGTTTGGCATCTGAGTTACCTGTATCTATTTATTAAAACCTCAAAAAATAGACCGACAAAATCGAAGTCCCGGAAAACTTTTTCGTTTTTTTTTTTTTTTTTTATGAGAAGAACTAACACTGAAAGATAACCTGGTGAACTGATAACGCCCAAACAGTGTTCCAAAGCACAATTCGGAACAAGTATTGCTGTCAAGTTCAACTTGCCAGTAACCATCAAACCATCGTTCATGTCTAAAACAGTAAAATACGTTTTATCTCTCAGCGGAATTTTCCCATTTAAAAAAGAGCGGAAAATGTATCTATTGTCAATTAACAAATTATTTATTTACTATGTGACAACCACATTTACTTCCAATATTGAAAATTGAAAACTTAATAGGTTCTGTTTTGTGTGATTTGGTTATGGCGCTTCAATTTCAGTTTTAATCAAACTGCCAAAAATGTTTAATATGTTTTGTCGTCGAAAAAAATATTTTTCATTTCTAAAAAAAATCACTTTTTTCTGCACGTTGTTTTTTTTTTTTTTTTCATTTACCCGACTCGGAGCAACTACCTACATAGTCATTCCAATTTTGCTTTTAAATATGTAATTCAAGTTTGAAAGTAAAAGGCATGTGTTGTGTATACGGATGCTAGCGAGCACTGTTGTCAGTTCAGTTGCTATTTGGTTTTGTAATCATTAATTTTAGCATTAATTAATGGACTTTTGGAGAAATTAGAGTTCAGTAAATAGTAATTATTATTGGATCATTTGTCTCTCGATTTTTATTGGCAACTATTCTCCACCATTTTTTTTTAAATTTCCATTCTAGGTATTCTATATTCTATGAATTTTGTGAAATTCAACTTTATTTATTTTTATAATTTTTATCCTCGAAATAATACTAAATTAAAACAATTTTGGCTGGTGACTTGTATAAAAATTAAATTAAAAATCTCTAGGTACCTATTTATTTTCCTAACGAAAAATTTTCTCAAATAAAAAAAACAATATATTCTTTCTTCCAGAACATAAGAATGGGGAACATGTATGTCGCGACAGACTAACATCTAAACAAAATTTAAAATACCAAAACACAGTAAATCCCCCTTTTTTGAATAAAATTAGTTTTCCGATATACATCCAAACCAAAGTAAAGAACAAAAACACCTGGACGATAATCTAAGACAGACGTTATTTTGAAACGTTCCCGTGTAATCCCTAATGTTATTTTAAGTGAGTTTTATTTTACTTGGTTTTGTCGGATGACGTCTGTGCCGTGACAATTTGAAGAAAATGCGGTCCATTGTTTTGGCATTTGGCGGGAGAAGAAATCGGAATTTAAATCAGATCAGACTTACCCACTTTAACCAAAATAATTAATGCGATTCAGAATTTATTTTGGGAACGCCTATAAAAAGACTCTAGAGTCGATGGATGGTATATTTGTCACCAGACGCAAGTGAAAGAGCCGAACCCGAGCCCTAATTGTCTTGAATCTTTATTATGCATATCATCAAGGAATATCTCTAACCAGTTTTTCATATTCAAAAAATTTTGGATTTTTTCTCTTATATTTTCAAGTGCTTTCCTCCTTTAAACGTTTTAAGCTACTTGAATCAATAATATCTACCTATTGTGTTTCAATAATACCAGACTCTTGAAATAAATATTTTAAATAAGTCAAGCCGAGTATTAGGAGCTTTCATTATATATGATTCGCTTTAGATAGAATAAAGACAAATTGTAGGCCTAAAATCTAAGTCCCTTCATAAATATGAACAAAGTTTTGATTTCTCTCTTTACTTTTACTACAGATTAGAGCATTATTTTCAAGTTCTCTTGTGTATCACTTTAAATCTTTATTTATTTTATTATGAATTGAGACAGTTAATTTAACTTTGGGCTCACGGATTTATCATGTGTAAATAATACAAACGTATGCAAATTTAGGAAGGGATTAAAAATAAACAGCTAAATCTTCAAGCATTTTTCTCTACCAAAAATGATCAGTTGTTTTATTATTCTGCTTTAAAAACTGTTGATATTCAATTGTAATTCAGCAAATATCCATCGAGAGGTTAAAAACTCCCCATTTTTTGGAAAATCGCTCGGACTCGCCAATTTAATTTTTAACCTGTGCACTTTTTGAAAAAAAAAAAAAAAATAGTCAGGGTGTCTTGAAAACAGTGCTACCGACATCAACTTTTATTTTTGTATTGTACTGAATGAAGAATTTTTTGGGACATCTAACTTTTGGTGCTTGTTGAAAGTTGAAATAAACTTTGAATTCAAGATTTTCTCAAACTCCATCCGCTGTTCTTCTTCCGCCAATCCAACTCGCTGTAAACATTTTGCTCAAATTTTGTCTTATATAAATACATCGATGAATTTGTGGATTTCTGTTACGATCGATTAAGATTTCGTGGAACTGCAATCTACGATCTGGATCATCTCTGTTGCACTATTGTTACTTTATAATATAGCACGGACCTTTGACTTGGAATAACTCTAGAAACACAACGGTTTTCCTCTACTTCCAAGATGACAACCTTCTCTATGTCATTAATAATTTGTGGACAACCAATTTAGAACGATATTTGATCATCAAAGCCATTTGATGGTTAACAAGTATTTTAAGTCTTTCGATAGCATCATTATCTGTGGGTTCGTGTGTAACGTTTTCAATTTCTTGGCTAATAAGCTACCTTGTTTTGCTTTAGTAGATATGATTCCATATAGAACTACAATGAAATAAATGAATAAACAACTATCTTTTTTGTGCCCAGATTTTGTTACCTTGAGTACTGCCTTCTACTAGAAGTTTTTTTGGTTCAGGTTTGCAAGTTTGGTTAATTGATCTGGGAAGGTTTGATTCAGGACGGCAGGGCCCGCTGTTATTGATTAGAATCTTAGGAAAAGGAGTTAGTACCATCACCATCTCTGTTTGCAAATCCAATCAATAATCTTGAGGTTATGATAATAATTGTTGTTTTTTTGTACTCTTTGACTTTTCATTTCCATCGTGTCATTGAACAGCTGTTTTGTCTAGGCGTTTTCTTTAGACCTGTTCTACCTTTTGATATATGTTCTATAGGCACTTTTCAACATTCACCAGTCATTTTTTACACAACCAATTCTCAGTTCGTACTTTTGGGGTGAAACTGAACACGTCCTTTTCTATAATTTTCTTCAATGTCAACATTAGAAGTTTGACAGATGAAAGTCTTCTTTCGAAATCGAAATGAAGAATCTGCCCCTTTTGATCTGCGACCTCACGCTGAGTAGTCGTCCGGTCTCGGGCCTCGGCCCTAATTGTTTTTGGGGCGAGACTTTTTGGAATTTTGTGCCGGGAGCTCAAGTTTTAGACTAATTTCTTGCTGATAATTGTCTAGAGTCGTCCCTTGGTCATTTTTGGATTCTGTTTCGGTAAGTTTGAGATTTTCTTCAGGAAATATTAACCTACAACACGTGTTCCATTTTTTTTAATAGGACTGTTCCGAGCAGCATTTGGAAGTTTAAGACTTCACCTTTGGTCTAGAGTATCACTCAATTTGAGGTAAGATTATTTCTAATATTTGGGGCTCGATTCGTTTTTTTATACGAACATCGTTATAGGGTCCCAGTCTCAGGCTATAGTTGGACAATCCTACTCCTAGTCTCAGGCTATAGTTGGACAATCCTACTCCTAGTCTCAGACTATAGTTGGACAGTTGCTAAGCTGTATTTAGAGAGATTCTAGACTGGATCTAGATTGCTCTCAGTTGGGGCTTTGGTAACCATTCTTCAGCAACTCTCTTGGTGCCACTCTGGCAGAACCACGTCGAGTTCTACGTTGAACGGATACAACGTGGATAGGACTCATGACTCACTTACCATACCTTAGCCTATCTATAGTGAGACCAAACCTGTAGATAATCTCACTTTGGAAACTTCTGGATTTTCACATACATTTCACTTGTATACATGTAAGTTGCACCTTTACTATTTAGGCAAATCTTATATAAATCATCTGACACCGAATTACGTCGGTAAGTGCCCCTTAAATAAAATTCTAGAATTTTACCCTGAGGTTGCCCTAACAATAACTTTAATCTTTCTGTGTTTAATTTGCCTGTTGGTAAAGTGTAACCCATACTGTATTTGTCTTATCACTCACAAGTGTAAATACCAAAAGGTTTTTAGTCATGTTCACTTAAAATTCATATTTATATATGCATTATTTACATTAATTTTTTTACAATCAAATATTTATAAATTGGTACAAGCCATAATGATGTCCTGGCTATCCCTATTCACTATTGTTATTATTTTTTAATAAAGAAGCCAGATACATTATTGTACCTAATTAGTTGTTTTATTGATAAGCTCTCCAATTGCACAGGTTTTGTTTAAACATCATTAGGTTATCTTCCTAGTTAAGTCACAATTAACTTGGTGGCGCCCAAAGGTAAGATGTATACAAGGACCCCATAGACCCATGGCCGCCGAACTGATGCTGACAAGCCGTATGCAGTATAATTAGGCAATTGCCAAAATAAGTACGTTATACGTGGATTGCTGAATATATCTTTTCTGGACCCACATGATTGCATACAATGTAGGTACACCCAGTCAGCCATATCTGGTCGCATGTTTGACAAGCTATTATCAGCCATTCTCGTTCTTTTTTACTATGCCTTTGAATTAGTCATTCGAGATACTATGAGCCTTCATGAAAACCTCGTCGTCATGTGGGTGTATCCAGGGCCGTAGACTCCCAGTAACCCTAGGCTGATATGCTTTTCTGTTAATCAATAGAACATCGTTTTATCGTTTGTATTGCATTCGCTGGTCGCGTTGGTCATTCTTTAGTTTGATATCTATAATTTTTTTAGGCAGACGTGATGACATGACCAACCAGCAAAGCTGAACTTGAAGGTGCATTTCTTCAATGCTAGTGGAATTGGTTTTCTCAAGGATACTATTGTTCGTTTGGCGATCCTATCTGTCAATCTTTGTTACTCTTCTTGACGAGGTACTCTTCTCAGAGTACCTCTGATGTTGCCTGTGAGTGTTCTAGGTTTCACAGATCTAGCAAAATGCTGATATAAATATGGCATTGTGGACCGAGAACTTAGTTTGATCACTTATGTTATAGTTGAGAGCTGTTGAGGCGCTACGAGCTTCTGAGACACAGTATCTCAGACGCCCCTAACGTGGGAGCAGACGCTTTCTCGTTCTAAATGTTCTTACGCATATTTTCATGGTCGGTGAAATCCGTAGGCTCCATGAGGTGAGGACTACCGACCTTAGTCTCCTTGCGCGACAGGCATGTTTTATCCTGGACTTAAATGATTCATCATCATAGGCATTCACTCGCTACCGAGTATTATAAGAATCTTGGCAGCATCATTATCTATGGGTTTTTTGATGGCTAAATAAGCCTATTCTGGCATTACAATTTCTCGCATACCCACATAACAGTGAAAGAACATTCATATTCTCAGAATATTCCCTCAAAGTGCTTTTTGGAATGTTCTTTTAGGAATGTTTAATGAATATTCTAAGATTGTTTCGATTAAAATATTCATTTTTGAACGTTCTATTTATGTACTAGGAATGTTCCTTCTATGCACCTACCTGAAAGATTGTGCTAAGAACCTACTTTATATAAGAATCTTTGAATATTTTCATACGAACATTATTATAATGTTTTCCAGAGAAGTTTCCCAACAACTCTTTCACTGCCTTTAATATAAAAGGGCTGGAAGGAGCATTATTTGGAAGCGAAAATTAACATTCCAAGTATATCCATAGAATCAACCAAGAATGTTATGTCTAGGATGCATATTGAGAATGATATATGTAGATATATTCTAAGAATATTTCAAGCATATTGGTATAATATTCTTTTGAGAACATAACTATAATGTCATAGAAACATTCTTTGAATGTGAGAATACCTATACATATCGAGCATATTTTTAGAATCAAACAAGAATATTCTTTTCAGGATGTGCTGAGAATCTCATAGGTATATTCTAGGAATATCCTAATGGATTTCTCAGGAAGTTCTTGGGTATTGCAAACAGTATTTCTACAATCTTTTCTCAGAACATTCTCAGGACATTCGCAATGGTTTTGGCGAACATTCTAGGCACATTCCTCCTAAAAAAAGAACATTCTTAATACATTCTAAGGATGCAATTTTGTTATGTGGGTATTGAAAGCACACCCAACTAGCGGCAGCCGGTCGCTGTTGTAAACCACCCGTTATAAGACGTTATGGTTATTTCCTACGATATCGTTCCTTTCCTGCATCCCTTCGCCTTTGTCGTTCGAAACGCCGAGCCTTGATGGATACTTCGTCGCGATCGCCATATGGTTCATTCAGAGCCGTAGTCTCCCATTCGCCCATATTGGTCTAACATGCTTTCATGTTTGTTGTCATTTTTGTATCGTTCAAATTGCCCTCCCTTGCTGCTATAGCCATTTTTCAGTTGGGCATACATAACTTGCTTAGGAAGAGGTAGAGTCTGGCACGCGGACGACTTGATCAGCAAAGCAAAGCAGATGTTGGATGAGCATTGAGCAATGCTGGTGGAATTGGTTTCCTCAAAGATACTGTAGTTCGACGATCCTGCCAGTTTATTTTGAATATTCTTCTTGAGGAGCGCTGGTGGTAACTTCCTAAACGCAGCTCGGGTGCCTCCCTAAGATGAGTAGGAACTCTCTGCAGGTATCACTTTTCTCTTTTCTGGGGCTAGGAAGTAGAGAAACAAGATGATAGAATCCCTTGGTATTCCGTAAAAAAGACACAAGATAGGATTTTGTAAGGTATCGAGTATATATGGAAAAAAGGGAAGGACAGCGGACAACTGTCGTCACTGGCTGTAGGGTCTACGCATTCGGTAGCGATAATCAGCCTGCTAATGAGACAGATGATTATCGCGATCAAACTGAAATTTTTGTCAATATGGTGAGATTTTGTGTTACGTGCTCTGCTTCCCTGGGGCTGGCAACCGGAATGCCTAGTTTGTTGTGTTGGCGAAAATGAAAGAAGAAAAGTGCATTTCCTGACGTATCTGCTCAAATGTTTATACCTACCTTATCAATCAAGCATGTGAGGTTGGATTTTTGATATTCTCTTTCCTTCACCGCCTTCGTCCCTTACAACCTCATACAGATACATTATTATTATGTGATAAAATCTCCTTAGCCAACTAATACCTCCAAACTGGATTTTTTTCTGTAACGAAACATTTTATTGTAGTCAGATCAACGAACCGATCACTAAAAATCTATTGCCTTAACTCAAACTATTTTATTTTTAACATCAATCGATATTTTTCAACATACTCGCTGTCATATATGTCAAATGTTTCAACTTATCTTTCGTGGCTTTCTGGCAGCTTTGAATGTCATAAACAATTTATAGTCGCTGAAAGTAACCTCATTAACATCTTCACAGAGAATTTATTTGTACATTTAAAGTTTATGTTTGTCTTAAATTCGCTTCAAGATCAGTGTGCTACTGGAAACAGTGGCTTTTCTTTTGTTTACACAGTTTTATATTGCTAGAGACTCAAACTGAACGAGAACCGATAGAAAGTTTGTAAACACTTTATGCGTTTCTAATCTTAAATTTATAGAAACTTACCTTCTTCCGTTAGATAAAATATATATTTGAAAAACAAATTGAATTTGGAAGTGTATAGTAATACCGCTATTGAACAGATATTTTCAATATAATAATTATACTAAACTAGTTTATTTGTCAATCAATACATCTCATCACCATTCTAATTATAAATAAAGATAAATACAATTTGGCCCTGAAGTAAAATTAATTACTCGTTAGGGTAATTCACCAACCAAGCATAGGGAACAATGACGGTTTTCTTTGATATTATTAATACCTACGGAATTTAAAAAAATACAATACGTATAGGTGGGTACAGTGGGAATCATTGCAATTGGCACACACTTTATAAATATCCCTCGTAACGTGTTAAATCTGACACACAGTAACAGCAAAATTCTGCACGAAATATATTTATTGGTTAGAATTTTGATTTTAAAGAGTGTGTGCCAATTGCAATGATTCCGACTGTACCGTAGTGTCGGTATACTTTGCCATCCAAGGTGGCTTTGCCAGAGTTGACTTTTTTTCTTGTAACAATATTTTTTGTAACTCCAATGGCAGAAACCTAGCGAAAGTTGTAGGAACTATTAAAGAAAACGTGGTTAACTTGTTGCAAATAGTCAGACTTGCGATTGCTGCGCTATGGTGGTAATAAACACGTGCTGCATAAAAGCTAAGAATTTTACGATTTTTAATTCTTAAAATAGTAAGACTTGTGACACCTATATGAATACGATTAACCCAAAATAAAACCTTTTGCTAAAATATACACTTCAATGGCTAATGATTGTGAAATTATGAAGTATTAAAAAATAATGGTTTTTGATATTTTAATTTATTTAAAAAAAAAGTGTGACCTTGCAAGCCACTCGTAGGTGTCTTTGCTCTATATATTTCTTACGGTTTTTGGTTTTTTAGATCAAAATATGGGTTGAATCTACAAAAAAAAAAATAGGCAGCCGGCACTACAAAAACTTTAATGAAGATACTGTAAAAGACGCAGTGCGAAATATTTTAAGCAATGACTTAAGTGATTTTGATATTTTGATATTAAATCGTATTTTTTTTGCTTCCAACAATGAAAAAAAAAATGGTACCTTTTTTAAAATCATATTTGAAGGCAAACTAACCCATATAAAGTCTTACATTTAGATTTAGGTGGTTTTAAACGCGTTGGCAAAGTGTCACCAATTTGCAGGAGACTTTGCCAGATTTTTAACAAAAAAAAATAAATAGAAGCAGTGCTTTCTAATTGTTTGTGTAGCCAGAACATGGAATTTATACATAGTCTGTAGCCATACAAATTGCTATATCGGTTAAAAAAATATCAGAGAAAAGGTCTGAAAACCGTGGCAAAGTATACCGACACTACGGTACCTGCCTAAGTAAATTCGCAAGTTACATTCCCAGAAGCTACTGAGTTATCACTTCTCAATATTGTAAAAAAACTATTTTGATTTTGATTTAGTGTTAGTTTGTTGTAAATATTATTTTTGTTGCCAAGTGCAAAATAATTATGGTTTTCTCATGTAGTTCTCGGCTATACACCTGTTAACTGGCGTATTCGTGTGGATACATTATACTATGTTTTTATTTGACTTCAGAAAGAATTTAGATGGAAATTAGGACTAGTTTTAAGTCTGTTTGATTTGAATTCTAAGATAGTGACAAATGATCTTACATTGGTTGTCAAGATTCAACGTGAACACGCACACACACACCTACACAAACAAGATATATTAAAGAATATATCCACCAATTCTCAGCTATTCCAAAGATAACATTGTTCTATCGAAAAATACCCCCCTTTTTTCGCCCGGCCTCCAAAGGGTTACGGCCACAAGTGGGGTGGAAACTCTATTCCAAACGCATATGACGACTACACCCCACACCGCAAGGTACTTCTTTTTTGTTGCGCTTATGGCTTTGTTTTATTTTTTAAATGAATGAAAACATTTTTTCATAAATCAACTTTACGGCCATGAGAATCAAGGCAACCCATCCAATTGGTTTTAGATAACCATGAGCTATTGTTTTATGTAAAAATTATCCATTGCAACGATCACATACCCGTTAATATTGCCGGCTCTTGGACTATAATAAAGTAATAATAAGTATCTGGCAACAAAATAAGTATCCGGCCAAAACAGCGCAAAATGAGGTAGGCTTGTCCGACGACTGCTGGCAACAGTGTCAACCACCTCTTCTGACCTATCTGACATCTGACAGCAGCAGTCGGTATTGCACAAAACACCAATCGACCAATCGTGCGTAAATTTGTCCATTCGTAGTAAACGAGCTGCACATATCTTACCGTGTTGGCTATTGCTAACAAATAATAAATTCTTTGTTAGTTCATTAATGATTATTGTTCTCATAGTTTCTTTTTGTTATCCAGGAAAATAGATTATTGTTTTCGTTTTGTTGTGAAATGTGATGAAACTGTGCACATTGAACATTGGTTTCAAGTTTCAATTTTAAAAAATGGACATTCGGAAATATTTTGGTAAATATTCATACATTTTTAACCTTATTTAAGATATAAAGGCGCTTCATACTTCGAATTAAGAATGAAACTAACAAAAATTAACCTAAAAATGTAGCCGTAAATCCAAAATCAATGTTTTTGGATAGGAAACAAGTTCTTGACATTTAATGTAAAAAGTATTGATTTCGTTCTATAAAACATACAATAGTCTGGGAACGGTCAAATATTTCCAGAGCGGCTTGAAATAGAATTACGAAATTTTCTGCACATGGATAATTAATGATGTCCGATTTAATAATGACATCGAGAATATTGCCAAATTTACCGGTTTTCAGGTAATGTAGGTAACTTCGTTTTTTTAAATAGGAATACCACTTTATTTTTATTGCAATAAATTTGGCGCCCTATTTTTATTAAAACCTCTTGATATCATTTCCCTATTTTACTCGGTTTCTGAAATATGGCAACACAGCCTTTTTGTTCAAAAGTCTGGGAATGGTCAAATATTTCCAGAGAGGCTCAAAATAAAATAACGAAATTTTCTGCATAGGGGTAAATAATAATGCCCGATTCAATGATGATATCGAAAATGTTGCCAAATTTACCGGTTTTCAGATAATGTTGGTAACTTCGTTTTTTTAAATAGGAATACCACTTTATTTTCATTGCAATAAATTCGGCGGTCTATTGTTATTAGAACCTCTTGATATCATGTCCCTATTTTACACCGTTTCTGAAATATGGCAACACAGCCTTTTTGTTCAAAAGTCTGGGAATGGTCAAATATTTCCAGAGCGGCTCAAAATAAAATAACGAAATTTTCTGCATAGGGGTAAATAATGATGCCCGATCCAATGATGACACCGACGATATTGCCAAGTTTACCGGTTTTCAGATAATGTAGGTAACTTCGTATTTTTAAATAGGAATACCACTTTATTTTCATTGCAATAAATTCGGCGCCTTATTGTTATTAGAGCCTCTTGATATTATGTCCCTATTTCACTCACACCGTTTCTGAAATATGGCAACACAGCCTTTTATTCCAAAAGTCTGGGAACGGTCAAATAGGAGCGGCTTAAAATAAAATTACAAAATTTTCTGCAGAGGGGTAAATAATGATGCCCGGTTTAATGATGACAGCCACAATGTTGCCAAGTTAACCGGTTTTCAGATAATAGGGGTAACTTTGTTTTTTTAAATAGGAATACCACTTTATTTTTGATGCAATTCTGGTACTTGTTAGTAAAACCTCCTGATATCAAATCCCTATTTCAAGCGGTTTTTGAAATGTGGCAACACAGACTTTTTGTTCAAAAGTTGGAGAACGGTGAAATATTTTGACAAAGGCTTGAAATAGGATAATAAAAATTTGATGAAGAGAGGTTATTGTGATGCCCAATGTTTTCAAGTTTACCAACTTTCAGACAATGTAGGTAACTCCGATTTCTGAAAGGAAAGAACTCTTTATTTTTATTGCAATTAATTCAGCGCTCTACAGTTGATAAAACCTCTGAAATAAAACCATTTTTATTGGGATTATGAAATATGCACAACATTCTTCACGTAAAAATCGTAAGTAGTGTGTAGAGATATTTCGAGAGCCCCAGAAATATCCTACTTACTCATTTTTATTTTCGTTATCTTAAGTAATAAAATAAATTAATTATTACAAAAACTTACTTAACAGGAACGGAGAATTTAAGAACTGGAGCTAATGACGAATAGACTGAATGTGTGAATAGAGTTGGCCAAAAAAGAAATACAGTGAGTGGAACTTCGGTTGATTAGAAATTTAAAACAAAAAATATAAAGCTAGGTTATTACAATGTGTGTTGTATTTAAAACTATTTTCAGTAGTATCTAATAGCCCAAGGAATTGATAATTGTGCGAAAAAAAATTAATAACACATGTCTCAAGCTCTAAATAAACAGACCTCCGCTAACGCGTCAAAAATAAAGTGGTATTCCTATTTAAAAAAAACAAAGTTACCCTTATTATCTGAAACCCGGTAAACTTGGCAACATTGTCAGTATTATCATTGAATCGGGCATCATTATCTACCCCTCTTCAGATAATTTCATAATTTTATATTATGCCGCTCCTATTTGACCGTTCTCAGACTTTTGAACAAAAAGGCTGTGGTGCCATATTTCAGAAGCCGTGTATGATATCAATAGGTTTTGATAACAATATAGCGCCAAATTCATTGCAATGAAATTAAAATGGTATTACTACTTGGAAAAACGAAGTTCCCTACATTATCTGAAAACCGATAAGCTTGACAACATTGTCGGTGTCATCATTGAATCGGGTATCATTATTTACCCCTCTGCAGAAAATTTCGTAATTTTATTTCAAGCCGCTCTGAAAATATTTGACCGTTCCCAGACTTTTGAACAAAAAGGCTGTGTTGCCATATTTCAGAAACCGAGTAAAATAGGGAAATGATATCAAGAGGTTTCAATAACAATAGAGCGCCAAATTTATTGCAATAAAAATAAAATGGCGCTCTTATTTAAAAAAACGAAGTTACCTACATTATTTGAAAACCGATAAATTTGGCAACATTTTCGATGTCATCATTGAATCGGGCATCATAAATTATCGATGTGCAGAAAATTTCATAATTCTATTTCAAGCCGCTCTGAAAATATTTGACCGTTCCCAGACTTTTGATACAGACTGTAGACTTTTTCTGAAAAAAAAACGTGATTTTTTTAAATTAATTTTCGTTAGTTTAATTCTTGATTCGAACTATGACTATGAAGCGCCCTTCTCGAAAATTGGATGTTGAATCTGTGTTCTGTTTATTATTGGAGTATAACTTCTTTTTCTTTTGGCTAGGGTTTTTTCGGGAACGATAAACGATTTTTTCATTAAATGTTTATGGGTGCCCTGCCCTTTCGCCTTCTGTCTTCTGTCTTCCTATGTCTGTGAAGTTGCGCTTCTAACGCAAATTCATTTCAGCTGCGAAACCCAAAAAAAAGTCACTGCAGAAAATTCTAGTGAAACTGATAAAGACGATCCGAGCTGCAAACATAAAGATGAATTTCCAAAACATTGTTTGGGAAATATACCATCTTTATCATCAACGAACAGACCAGAAAATTAGAAGTCTACTAATGAGGTGATATCTTTAGCACCTGCACCACCATCGACGGATTCGCCAGCGTCACTTATAAATAAAGACTGTCATTTGAATGATATATTGAAGATGGGTTGGTAGATCCTCTTTAATGACGACGCAAGGGCGTACTGAAATTTTAAAACGTTGCTGGCTGGACTAGAATATTATTTTGCAGCTGATACTACGCATTTAAAACGTAAGTTTAGCCATAAGTGGCTGCAGATGTATACCCCCTGGTTAGTTGATTCGAGAAGCCCAAGAGGTACATTTTGTCTATTTTGCGTTATTTTTCCACCAAGAAATATATGTGGAGTGATGGGTTCAATCATTAAAAGACCCTTCACTGAATATAAAGATATTCATGCTTATTGCAAGTCACAAGCTCATTCCCAATGGCATTAGGCATCAAGTGAGTCAACTCAGATGTTTAGCAACAGGAACGGATCTGTTGATATGTGCATGGTAGAAGGTCATAACAAGATAATAGAGGAAAACAGTGAATGACCTTGAACTTTGAACTTGAACCCCGAGCCCTACCCTTTTGCTGATTCCGCCGTTGTGCGATCTGTCCCTTCCCCTTGTTTAGATCCCGGGTAAGTCTTGATAAGAAATCCATGGCGGAAAACAAATAATTTCCTATTTTTTGCTACTTTTGCTCCAAATATCGCAGACAGCCCTAAAACATCGTTCTAATCATTTTTTTCAAATAACTTTTTTCCGATATTTTGCCATCTAACCCTACTTTTCGCGTTTCCATATCTAAATTTTCGAATTTGCCGCCACAACAGTAATCGCGTGCCCAATGTCAAAATGTACTTTTAGGTTATCGGACATGCAGGACTGATCGCACATAAGAAAGAATTACATATCCTACAAATAAAAAAAAATTCCCATAGGTAGCCAACATTATGGGGGACCGAGTGGGGGACACTGTATAATAAAGTTTGTGAGGCTTTCGCGGCCCAGGTTCAAGGTCAATTCTCACTTACGCTTCACTCAGCGCGGCGACGCGACACTACTTTATTGATGAAGTGTTTTCATTCGGGCTTAAGGCTGGCCGTCCATTGGATGCGTAGTAGTACGACTTTGCGGTCGTGCGTAGTCGTCCGTATACGTCCGACTAATCCCTTTACATAAAAATAAATACAACGTTCATCCACTGGACGCGAATTTGGTCGCACAACTTGATCCGATTTCATACGACCAACGACTGGTCTCATTTGAATGGGATTTGTCGGATGTTTTCAAACGACTTTGGGTCAGTATTTGCAATTTAGCCAGTGCAGGTTTCTATTTCTTCACATATTGTGAATAATTATGGATTGTGAGAAGCTAATTTGCGAGGTGACAGTGAGAGAAAGAAAAGCATTATGGAATATGAGAGACAGCACGCCTTCTATTTATTTTTTCTCTGGCGTCTCAAGCAGAGCGACTAGAGCGAGTTTTCTGAAAGATGTACATATATCTTCGAAATCCATTTTAATCACTCTTATCTAAACACTACCAACACAAAGGTCACACTTGGACATACGCCAGAAAATAAAGAAATGAACCATGTATCTATTTTATTTATCAACCAGAAATCGTTTCCAAAGGACGAGGTGCAGTCGTTCACATTCGTACGATCAAAGTCGTCCGATTATTTACGACCGCAAAGTCGTACGACTACGCATCCAATGGACGGCCAGCCTAATGGCCATCGTAAATTTGAATTTCTTCCTGACGTTTCGCTAGCACGCGCGGCTAGTATCTTCAGAGGTGCTTCCATGTTCTAGTAGCAAACTGACGCGTTTCCGACCGTAAATTGTATTTATGTGTGATTGGCTGCGATGGGGGAGGGGCGGGGCTTCGCAGCACGTGGCAAATCTGATTTTTCTCTGTCCTTAATGGGATCTTTCTTGCGTTTTTGAGGATCGGGTTCCGGATTTGGTTAAGTTTTAGTGTTTCTTCTTTCCTGTTTAAGTTCTCCGCCAGCTTTCGTTATGGAAGATTTCGAGAGGAAAGCTATCGAATATTTTGACCACAAACCACGAACTTCGATACGTAGATGATACTTTTGTGGTTTGGAGTCATAGGGAAGAGAAACTCAACCAGTTTCTCGGCCACCTCAACGCGCAACATCCCAGCATACAATTTACCATGAAAAGCTGAAAAACCAAAAAAACGCCTTCTTAGAAATTTGGTGAAAAACTAAGTCACACGGTGTTCCGAAAACCTACACGCACAGACAGGTACCTGCATGCACTTTCAAACCACCATCCAAGGCAAAAACGTGGAATTATAACAACGTTAACAGAACGTGCTCGGAACATCTGCTATCAAATGGTTATAATGCTACTGAAATCGACAGGGCCATGCGACCCAAAACTGCCACACGACAAAACGTGGATAAACAACCAGTAGTGGCTAATGCATATCTGCCTTTCATTTCTCGGGTGACAGACAGACTAGGCAAGGTCTTGAAGAAACACAACATAAAAACAATCTCCATGCCAACAAAGAAAATACAGCAATCAATCAGATAGCCAAGGATAAGAGGAACCCACTGTCAAGCGCTAGAGACCATCGTATACCATGCACATAGTAAGGTATCTATAGGAACAACAAAAAGTTCCATGGGAACCAGGATAAACGAGCACGAAAGAAACTGCAGACTAGGACAAGCGGAAAAATCGGCAGTTGCCGAACATGCGCTTAGTAAAGGGAATCACGAAATTCTCTTTGGTGAGGTCAAGCTTCTTGCACCGACTTCCGGATACCACAATCGTCTTACGTGAAGCTATAGAAATCCACAAACATACGGAGAACTTCAACAGGAAAGAAGAAACACTAAAACTTAACTAAATCTGGAACCCGATCTTCAAAAACGCAAGAAAGAGCCCTTTGATTACAGAGAAAGTTCAGATTAGCCACGTGTTGCGAGGCCCCGCCCCTCCCCCACCAGAGCCACTTATACATAAATACAACTTACGGTCGGGAACGCGTCAGTCTGCTACCAGAATCGGACATGGAAGCACCTCTGAAGATGCTATCCACGCGTGCTAGCGAAACGTCAGGAAGAAATTCCAACTCACGACGGCCATTAAGCCCGAATGAAAACACTGTATAATTAGCATCCCTTTCAATTATTGGCTGTACTATTTCAGCCTACCAGACAATTATTGTTCCGAAAACTTAAAAATTAGCACCAAAGAAGTGGAAATGCAGCAACCACGACAAGCCGAATTGTTGAATCTACGGGAGGGGAGGAAACAGTCCCAGATGCCGCGTAATCACTCCATCTGCTGACTCTATCAAATGCTGAGAAACTATTTCGCATTCGATTTATTGTTGATAACATAAGAGCATTTACTGTATTGTATCATTCTAACGTTTTCAAACAAGTTCCAAGACTCGTTCCAAGACAAAATTTTTAAGAAGTAATTCTTTTTTGGTAAAGGCTAGTTAATTCGAATATCAATTTTATCGATTTAAAGGAAAATAATTAATAGATACATATAGGTACTTACGAATAAACATTTTAGGAAGAATATTTCCTGATCATTTTTATAAATTTATAAAATAGATAAAAGTATTGGACATTTTGTTATAATCGAATCAATTCTGTATAATACTATATGATGAAACCTCTCCAATAGCTATTGAGAAAAAAACACTTGATATAATGTCCTCGTTTTTTATTATGAAATTTAAAAGTAAAATGTAGATGTGTATTCATTTTACCGGATTTGGGGAATTACGTGTTGTAAGGCGAATGTAATATTTATTAGATTTATTTCGCTCTGTCATTCTAGGCAATTCTTGGGTAAAAACATGATATATTTCTTCCCCTACGCGTGAGCTCAATATTTATGTATTCGACTAATAAATAAAACACAACGCAAAGGCGATCATCTTTTTATCTGGTTATATTGTCTTCAGAGTGGATAGAATTAAATGTCATTTGTGACATAAAATAATGAATGAAATACTATACCATCAGATTTTTTTTTCGACTAATTTGTTATTTATTCGAATTAGAAAAAAATATGAACACAAAATAATTATTAATTTGGAAAGGAAATAAAAAGTTTCTAGATGTCCACAACTTTATCTATATGATATAAAACCGTAACATGTTTCAGCACACGGTGCCTTCTTCAGACAAATTCTGTCTGAAGAAGGCTCCGTGGATCATATAAATAAAAATCTAGAAACTTTTTTGTTTCCTTTCAAAATTTGTAATGGAATTCCATCATTTATCGGCTGAATCAATCTCCCCAACATAAAATAGATGTTAAAGGGGAATAAAGTGAGTAGGTATAGAAGTCGGTTGCCAGACTGCTACTTAGATTATGTGCAACGTATCAATAGTTCTTAGTTTAGGAAAGAAAAAAAAAAATAAGTCGATACTTTTGGCACCGTTATAATTTTTTTGGGATCTATTACCTATCCATTAAGAATTTTTAAAAGAGCTCACCGGCGGCGTCCTTGCTTATAACTTCTACAAATTGTCCAAATTATGTGAAAATAAAACAAAAAAATACAAATTGTCCTATAGATTAACTTAACCTAACTCAACCGAAAGGAGAATAATAAAAAATTACAAAGGAATAATTTTATGCCCACACTGATAAAAAGAATATCTTGAAAAGAGATAATTAATTCTCTTGGAATAATATTATCTCAAATGAAGGAAAATTCCTCTTTTAAAAATAACGAACTCTTGCATAAGATTTTTCTTGGCTTTGATAATTTTCATGAATTCTCTTGCTTTCAAAATTTCTTATTTCAAGGATGATTTCTTCAACTGAAAAACATAGTTAAGTAGTGATCTGAAACCAAGATATTGTATTTTGGATCAAGACCTCAGTCATTTAACTGAAGGAAACAAGCCGTGAGTTAGTTTCCTTGAAACAAAATCAAATAATAACCCAACATAGTATATTTTAGTCCAAGTACACAGGCATTTGATTAAAAGAAACCTATAATGCAATAGGTAATCTTCAACTAAGATAATATACCTTGATTCGAAAACCCAATCCTTGGCTTGAATCCTATGGTCGGATATCCCTTCCCAATTTTCCATGGGATGCGAGACGCGAAGCAGAAGGTGTCCTTTGTGGTGGTGACTTTGGCCGTGTCGTCCTCGTTTCTAGAACGCACATATGCAGTACGACAGGTTTTTTTTTTTGAGGAGGATTTTTGGATGTGTTTAGACAGTCGAGTGGAAAAAGTGTACACCTTAGTGTACACTACTGTTAATTTATTCTCATTGAATACCTAGATTAAACCAAAAATGGACGAAAACCAGAATCAGGTCAGTACTTTTCTGGACAAAGCGAAACCAGGACACTTGTTACCCATATTTGAAGGTAGGTTGTTGTCTAGCATAATTTTATTACAGGGCCAAGATTATTTCGTAGCTTTTGCGTTGTACCTAAAAATGTTTAGGTACCTATTTATTTTTATATTGAAATTCAATAATTATAATTAGAAAAAGCCTTTTTATTCCATAATGGCGTTCCTTCTCTTCGCTGTGCATGGAGAAGCAATGGTCATCTTCATTTAAGTACCATGTATTTAATCTAAGTATAATATTTTGAAAGGAGTATTTATGTCCTTGTATGAAGGACAGTTGTACTTCCTAAAATACGAATTGTTTTGATTTAAGAATAATTCTTTTCAAGCGAATATGCGAAAGTCTTTAAAGATATTCGTACATTCCTATTATGTTTCCCGCTTTTTAAGCCATATTCTGTTGTGCGCAATTGAAGCCATGTCTTTTTTTTTAAGTTTCTTCTTCAGTTTTGAACAATAGTTTCATTAGTTAATATAACTTACCTATATGCTACATGATCGCATAGTACCGCTTCTCCTTTTTTTTCCCATTTTTTGTTTTAAAAAAGGTTCCAGTGAAATTTTCTATTACATGTTATTTCCATAAAGCTTAATTAAACAATTATTTTTCTTTTTCAGCACAGAAAATTGATGATATATCGGATGTTACCTAATACTACTAGTTTTGACAAAGAAAAAATATTTTGATTTTCACCATCAACATGGGTAAATGCTTTGAGCTTTGTTGTGTTGTTTTTGATGGTTGGCTATTAGACTTTGACTAGGTTGCTCACTTTTATAAACGTTACTATTTTTGTTCGTTTTATCCATATCTACAAGTAAGTAATATTGTAGTTGCAATGCCTTATTGAATAAAATACAATATCATTTTCAATAATGCTTTTCTTTAGCCCAGAACATACCTGCTCTGGAATCTACAACTCAATTGCATCTATTTTAAATCCAGCATTTTTGAACAATATTTGTATGTGTATAGTAAAAAAAATTAAGCTTATGTCAGTACAACTGAGGAATAAATTTATCCGAACTTTAGCCGAGGAAAAATTACCCAAAACTTACATTATTGTTCTAATAAAGGGTGTCTGGAATAACTTGATGTACCTACATGTTGAATAATGGCTATTGAAGATACAGAGTGGGCCAAATGGGGAAACAGTTAGCTCACTCAAGTGCCTATACAAATAATCTGTCATCAACTTCAAAACCTAGAAGTTGATGGCAGATTATTTTCTAGGCAAATGATTGCACGACTTTTTCCCCATTTGGTCCACCCTGTATCTTCAATGGTTACTAAAATTCCCATTATTCCCCATGTAGGTACTTCCGGACACCCTGTATACTGGATTTTAAATAGAGGTAACGAGATATTTGATTGAAGATAATTATTTCTTGAATTAAGGAAATCATTATCTTGTTTTGAGGCAACAAGATCTTAAAACAAAAGAATCATGATATTTAATTAAAAAAAAACTTTCAACGAATGTCACTGGTACTCAAATAAAAGTAACCAAGTATTTGATTTAAGATCGCATTTCTTGAATCAAGGAAATCGTTCTCTTAAAACAATATCACAAATCGTTCATCGAAATCATTTGAATGTCAAATTAAAGCTTTCATGGAACTGTTTCAAAGTAACGAGTCCTTAAATTAAGAGAATTGCGATATTTGAGAAGGAAATAAAACTTTAAATGAAAGACGATAAAATATTCAAAATCTTTAATCCAAGAGTATTGATTTCGGTCACACACATGTTATCTTAAATCAAAGGAATAGTGCTTTGAAATAAGATACTAACTAAGCATACGCATCAATTGTGGTGATTTTAAATTAAGAGTCGATCCTTAAATTTATGTAATGGGATTCCAAGATTATGGCTGTCTTGGATTAAGAAACGATTCATTTGAATATATACAAAGCCATGGCGATCTTGATCCAATTTCGATTTGCTTTTAACTAAGATATCCTTTTTATCAGTGCATGAAGAAGAGCTATTATATGGACAAAAAGGCGGACTAGTTTTTTGAAAAAAGAAGTTCTTATTTTTCTAGTCCCGTTAACATCGTTTTAACTGAAATAATTAGGAATTGCATCGCTGAGCTAAAATGTTAAAGAGTTTCCAAATAAAAATATTCAAATGTCAAAACTATTTTAGCATAAAACTAAACCTATGTAGAATTAAAACGATGAAAAAATTCTATTACACCTGAATTTACTAAATTTCAAAATGTTCCTATATATAGTGACACTGCGAACTGCCAGTTCCAGGAGGCAATTGCTGCCATGCAAAATCCTTTTATACCTTTATACCAGCTGAGTGAGTATAATAGCATCATAAAACAGAAAGCAAAAGGCTTTTATTTTACATGCATTTTGATACTTTTTTAGGAAGTAAACTAATCTTTTCTTGTTAGCTGATTAAAGCGTTTAATTAATTTAGAATCCCGGTGCATATGGAATAAGTAAAATAGTTAACAATGGACATCAAGGAAAAAATATATATAAGAAGTCAATGAAATATAAAGTTGACGGAGCCCACCAATCGAACAAAACTATGAGCGATATACAGCACATAGAAAAAAACGAACAGAATCATACTTATTGCAAGAATTTGGGGAAAATTAGGAAAAAGAACGAGGAACCATTATCAATTTTAATATTTTAATATACTTTTAAACAAGATTAAATGCTATTTATATGTTGTTATTTTTTTGTTTATAGTTACATGTTTCTTTTGAATGCATCAGATTTGAAATTCTAATGTGAAGTACCTAATTATTAGTCCACCGACCACGGTTAAACCCTCAAGGGTATCAGGGCCAAGCAAAATGGGTAAATTCGAAATTGGTACCTTTTGTGTTTAGTACCAAATTATAGGAGACGCCCCAATAAAAACCGAAATTCAGGTAGGTAAATGGGTTTTTGGAAATGGCACAATTTTAGTTAATTACATCCCAGCTATATATTTTTAATTAAATAAAATAAAATTACACTTTGTTTACATTTCAAAAACGAGGTTAAATTAATAGAGATCGATGGGTTATCGAATCCTTATTGATATGTCACTTTGAGAACACAACGCGTGGAGAAATTTCGTGAAATCAACAACCGCGGCAACATTGGAAGAAAGCAGCCAATAGAAAATTTAGGCGCGTGACGTCACCATCCTAAGAATTTTGAATTTCAAATAAAAATTTAAGGCCTTTCCCGGTACCAAAAAAATCCGAAAAAAAAAAAAAAAATTCTGGGCTTTATTTTGATTACCCTTTCAGATAAGCAAATAAAAAAAATCGTGGGAAAGACCCGTTCCGCCTCTGTACTTAGGTATATCTTTTACAGTCTTACAATGTTTCCGGAGTTACGAAGTACCTAGCGGAAAGAATTTAATTTGTGGTGCGGATTGATAGGTAACTTGATCATCGTGCTTATTCGTCTTTTTTTGAATGGTACTGAATATTTTTATCATAAATAGATGGAAATGTTCTTAGGCCATCCATCTTTCATGTCCCTGGGAATGTTCATAAGCTACTCAATCAAATTATGCCAGCATCAGCAACTGTATATTCAGAAGACCAATTTTATTCCAGCCACATGGTTATCCCGTGCTTAGGTAATACTGGATAGGTTCGGCGAATTCTAAGGCAAAATTTTAAAGCCCCAATATTTTGTAATAGCGGCCCAGTTTTCTGTTCAGCTAGATCCTCAGACATCAAACCAATGGAAAACCTCGCGATTCATGAATTTGATCCCCTAATAAAATATTAAGTACAGAAAAGAACACGTAATATTTTATTTTCTGTAAATGATTATACTATCGGTTGTGTTTGTGATGCTGGACCAGGAAAGGTGTCAGATGAGTTTAGTTTTTATTTATTACCTTATTATGATTTAAAAAAAAAAAATTGGAAAATAAACGTTGAGTACCTTGTAATAGTTATTTCTGTTAGTGGAGGCCTGCAATGGGCATGTTCCCGATTTTTTCTTTTTTTGTCGTCTATTAAATAGTATTTTGCTTGCTTATTCTCACTGTTCATTTCTTTTTTTTTTTTTGTGTTTCCTATTATTTTTTATTTAAATTTTTGAAAAAGGGGGTACATTCAAAAAAAAAAACCTTTCTGACATCACAAAGGTTTCTGCTCATGCGTATAACTGTTTTAGGATGTTAATAATTTGTGCTTTTTGAATTAATATAAAATATACCTAATTATCGTTTAAAATTTTTTGAGTAAGCATACAATTGATTATTTATGTGAAACAATAATATAAATAGGAATAGGTATTAAATATGTTATTAATGGTTTTTGAAAATATAACTTTAATAAAGATAAGTAACATAAGAAGAGTTACTGGCGGTGTTTCCAGTGTTATCGGCTTAAAGTTATTTTTGTTTTAAAACACATACCCTAAAAAAAAAATATTATTTTTGTCATTTGTGTTGCGTATTTTTATGGTGTAGAACATAACGCCAATAAAAAGATGTTTTGTGCCAAGTTGTAATAATAAGGGCCGGTTTATTCACCTTCTGATAAATTGTCAGGTATGCAATCTGGCGGATAAAAACACAATTTGTAATCCCATTGGTCGGTCAGTTATCCACCGACCAATAGAACTATGGAACGGTAAAATTATCTTGCAGATAGTTACCAGCAAGTTTATCTGAAGATGGATAAACCAAGCCTAAGTCGTATAAAACACCAAATAAATTGTTTGAGGTTGTGCCACAGCTTGTTGTGCCCTATGAAGAGGATTTACGGAGAAAAATGATTCTAATCAGGCGTTTATTACTTTGGATTTGATAGTATAAAATTTATCAGGTATAACTTGTTTATTTATTTACTTCTTATTTATTTCCATTATTATCAATAACAAGAAAAATCGATATATTCCATCAATACAAGAGATGACATTTGAATGGCGAATGTTAGGTTAAAAAAGCTGGCAACACTGCATATAACAACATTTTCTTGATTGTTGCTGATTGGACAATTGAGACGGCGGTAAAAGCACAGTAAAAACATAAGCATTTAAAAATAACGCCTCTTCCAACAGCCTAATAAAGGTAGCAAAAAAAAGGTAAAGCATGAAAAATATCATTTATATTAAATGCGTCCATCCATCGATTCGCATATATTAAAATATGTTTTAAGAATATAGGAGACATTTCCATCAAGCCAGCCACAAAAAGACCTTCGATGCCGAATAGCAAACAATATTTTATCTCAGGCTCAGCAATGTTTCCTTTCATAACTAAATCACTGTTTTTTTTTTTCATCCATTTTCGTGAAAAGAAAATGCTGCCACTATAATTTATGACGTATGTCTGCTTGAGTACCTCAAATGTGAAATCAATATCAGGTCATTCGGAACACATTTCACTGCTCGCAAAATGGACGCTCGTGTGAACAAGCAGACAGATCAAGTTGATTATATGTATTTATTTATGCTCGTACTTCATTTATGCAATAATTTAGTCCATGATATTGAAAAAAAACTGTAAAACGAACAAAAGTTGAAATTATGAATAAAGTATGCTCTTAGAGCTAATGGGGAGATTAACAGGCGTATGCATAATCCCCTTTTAACAAAGTGCTGTAAGTATTCATGTTTTTTATGTTAACAGGTAAGTTGTTAAATACTATAGAAGCCTGAGTGATAGAATTGTACACACCGATGTTGGTTCTATTTGGAAGTCTATAGAGATATCATTTACAGTTCTAGTGTTATAGTTATGAACTTCATTTGACATTAATATGTAAGAATTACTTTTTTGATGGTAATTCAATATCCTATAGATGAGTTTACATTGTTCAATTTTAACCTTCGGATAGTCGCGTCAAATTTTTTAAAGTGAGTAGTCGCGTCGGTCTCACAGACCGTACAACTTAATCAACCCCCAAATAAATACCGAAATGTACTTTTCAAAAAATACATGTAGGGATGTTTTAACAAACATAATAAATGATTGAGAAAAAAAAATGGAGTACATTTTGCCAATTTTTCCAAATATACCACAAAATCTTTGAAAATGGTGCTTTTTTTACTACTGCACGTTATTTAGTCACATCCAGAAAATAAAAGCAGGATATAATACGAAGAGTAAAATATAACTCTTTCACGAGCTCTTTTACACTAAAAAAAAGTTAAACAAAGATGTTCAAAGATGTTCAAAGTTAGTGAAGTGAGTATTTTCTCGGCATTCCTGACAAACTCCAATAATATGCTTTCAAATTCAAATTCAAATTCAAATTCTTTATTGGTGTTTATACACAGTGTGCTTACACAAGTCAATAATAATATAAAGCTCACAGCAAAATAATGTGCTATGGTACTATTCATCACAATCAATAAAATAACAAGATGATACAAATATAGATATAGATACAGATATAAATTCAAATATGAAATACAAAGATCAAATAAATTTGAATATAAAATACAAATAAGTAGTTTGAAATCATTAGGACAATACGCAACTTGCTGAAATAAAAAAATAAAAAATATACAGATGTTTAACAACTACAACACTTTAAAATACGCAACTTGCTGAAATAAAGAAATAAAAAATATACAGATATTTAACAACTACAACACTTTAAAATTGGGTAATATCACAGTCCAAACTTAAGAAATCAGAAATATCAAAAAATGCTTGACTGATGAGGAAATCTTTGATCTTTTTTTTAAATACTTTTATTGGTAAACTCCTTATAGCACTAGGCAGTTTATTGAAAAAGTGAGTGCTGAGACTGCTCGGTCCATCTCGACACCTCTGTAGCCGTCTATAGGAGGGCACCAAATTATTTCTGCCACGCGTATCATACGTGTGCAGGTCCTCATGCCTTTGGTACTGGTCAGGTCTTAATATACAAGAGATTCTCTAGGATGAAAAGCGAGGGCAATGTTAAAAAGCCAAGAGACCTGAAGGCATGACGGCAATCTGCTCGATAAGATAGACCAGCAACCACCCTCACCGCTCTCCTCTGCATTCGAAAGACATCCTTCGCCCCTGCGCTGTGGCCCCAAGCTAGAATCGCGTAGTTTATATGGGCTTGGCATAGTGCGAAGTAGGCATGCCTTAGAGTGGGCCGTGAGACACATTCAGAGAGTCTGCGCAGCAGGAACACATTGGGGGCTAATCGGCTCATTAAGGAGTTTGTGTGAGGACTCCAGTGCAATCTAGGGTCTAGAAACACTCCCAGGAATTTTACACTCTCACCCTCAACACCTTCAGGAAGCTGTCTTGTTGAGAAAACCGTCCTCTGTGTCTTGTCTACATTCAGGAAAAGCCTATTCGCTGCAAACCAGCTCTCAGCCCTCGATTGTGCCTCCCCCAGAGCTTCCACAGCCTCTGTTAGTTCTTGTCTATTGCAAGATATTGTGGTATCGTCCGCAAAGAGGGTGTACACACTTTCAGGGTCCACATTTGGTAGGTCGTTTATGTAAATTATAAATAAAAGGGGCCCAAGAATGGATCCTTGTGGTACTCCTATTGTCACCCTCCCTTCTGCGGACTCTACCCCACCTATTGTTACTCTTTGCGTTCTGTTTGATAAGTAGTTGCACACCATTGAAACGCTATCATCGCTGAAGTTATATTTTTTTTAGTTTTTCAATAAGTATCTTGTGGGAGACACAATCGAAGGCCTTGCTTAGGTCGCAAAAGGCACTGGATAAGTTCTTGCGGGTCTCAAAAGCATCCTGTATTTGCGTGACAAGGTTCAAAACGCCCATGGTGGTGCTGCGCTCCTTCCTGAAGCCGAATTGATTTTCTTTCAGTAAGTTATTTGACTCAAAAAAACTTAATATTCTATAGGCTAAACATTTTTCAAACATTTTTGACAGAATGGGCAGTAGTGATATTGGTCTATAGTTTGAGGGATCATTAATGTCACCCTTTTTATAGACTGGAGTCACTCTTGCCTGTTTAAGAATGTCAGGAAAGATGTTCTCTCTGAGACATTGGTTTATAACCTTGGTCAAGGGGCAACACAGGAGATTTTTTATTATCTTGACAATTTCAACCGTGAAACCAAATGGGTCCCTACTCCTCTTATTTCTGAGACCAGTTATAGTATCACGGACCTCAACTATAGTCACGTCCCCAAAAGTAAACATTTCCCGAGGAATGGTGTGTATATACTGTAAAGGGTCAAGAATGGAAGGACCAATTCGGTTCTGCAGATCAAGAGGAACATTTGTAAAAAAATCGTTGAATTGATCTGGCGTTACATCAGAATCATCAGTTCTCCTCACCAAAGAGCCTCTGTGTTCGTTTATAATATTCCACATGCATTTTGTGGGATTAGCAGCAGTTTTTATAAGGTTATCATTTGCAGACTGCTTTGCATTACTTATGGCAGATTTATATATTTTTCTATAGTTTTTTATTTCATTTTTTATTTCTTCAGTTGGGGTTTGATTATATATTTCTTTTAATGATCTTAAAACTTCTCTCATTGACTTTAGATCGTCATTAAACCAGTTAATGGTTCGGTTTTGATCATTTCGCTTATTATAAGTTTTTTCAGGAAAAGCTGACAGAAAAGCCTGTGAAAGAGTTTCGTGAACCAATGAAAATTTTTTGCTGGCAGACATGCCAATATCATGAAGAAAATCCCACTTTATCCCCTCTACATATGTGAAAAACAATGCCTTACCCGCCCTCGCTAGTGGTCTACATGTAGTTTTTGTTATATTAGGATCTCTAATCGATGTGGGCAATGGAAAAACAATGAGCTGGCCAAGGTGGTCGGATAAAGCCGTGTCAACAAGGGTCACACAGCACTCATGAGAATCTAGACTCGAAAATACATTTTCCAGGCAACTACCAAGCCGAGTGGGTTCACTCACCAATTGGACAAGCCCAAACGACCGAAGCAAGCCACACAGGCCAATGCACTCTTGGGTCCCAGCACCAAAATGCACATTAAAGTCGCCAGCAAACATGATGTTATCACTGTTCCCAATCAAACTTAGCGCCCTCTCAGCAGCTTCCAGAAAGACCTCAAACGAGCCAGATGGTGACCTGTAAATTGAAATGATATGAAGCTTAAATTTGTTCAAATACACACAACAGATTTCTATAGATCTCTCAACAGTCAGAGCATTTACTTGAGTAACTACTTTGAAGTCATAACTAGAGTCCAGCAGGATTGCAGATCCTCCTCCTCTGTGGTCACTTCGGTAGGTTGCAGTGGCCAGTCTGAAGCCCGACAGATTAAGCAACATGAATTCGGGTTCTGTGAGCCAGTGTTCGCTTAAGCAGATGATATTGAACTGTTTACCAATCAGGAATGTTTCCAGTTCATTTATCTTGCTTCTTATCGACTGCATATTTATGTCAAATAGCCGTATTATGCCTGTGTTTCCCTTTTTGACTGGTGGCCATGTAGTGGGAGACGGCGCTGAAGGTTCAGAAAATGGTTTAGTAAAGTACCCCTTGGCCATAGGTTTGCTGACATAATTTGTTCTTCTTTGTCCTCCGGGATACCCAGTTTGAAAGAACTTTTTATATTATCACATTTTGTGATCATTTTGCCACAGATACAGCCTTCATGCAGATTATGGTCTTTTAGAAATTGGATTATATCTGTATCCCTGGTGTCTGGATCGAAACCAGAAATGTATAACCATTTTTTGTTGGCTGTTTTTGGTTGAGCCATTTTTAGAATTGTTTGGTTAGAACTCAACCCTACTCTTGGTGACGGTCGAGCATTTTTGAGTTGAGTGCGTTTTTTTTTCCTTTGAACTTCTACCCAGGGCGCATTATCATTTTCTTTGTAATTGTCGCTGCGATCTTGTGGTTGATTGTTTGTATTTCCATGTTTATGCTCTAGTACAGAATCAACTGATTTGCTTAATTGTGAGAGTGTTATCACGTTACCCAGCTGATTTATGACGTTTGCTTTGTTGATTGGGCTGCTCGAAACTGTATTATTTTCGTTTTTGTTTTTATTTCCATTGTTTTTATCATAAAATACTTCATTATCCTCATCGTTACTGGAAATGACAGCGGCCTTTACTTTTGAATCAGCTGTCTGTTGTAGTATATACTCGCGCTCACCCAGCTCTACTCTACGTTTTTCGACGGTGCGGATTTCTGTTATTTGAGATTTCCTAGTGGCGCCATCTTTCGGCCTCGGCTTGAGTTCGGCCGCATCCTCTTTACCCGTGACAGATAACTTAATGGGTGGAGGAGGTGGGAAGGGGGCAATTTGTTTTTGTCTACCTTTTTCCTCAGAATTGGCGTTTATTTTCCAAAGGATGTCTAGTTTTTCCTCTAGGACTCGATAATTATCTTTCAGATTTTTTATTTTCTTCCTTAGACTGGCTATTTCCCTGTCCTTTAGTAGGTTTTTTTGTGTTATATTTTCTTCATCCATTGTCGCCGCCATTGTTGTTGACAATTTTGGGTTTGCTGTTTGGTGGATACAAACGGCCGATTTTTTCCCCGCTGCTTGCTTTAGTTTAGTTTCACAAGTTTTTTTGCAGTGAATACACACGGATTTACATGTTTTTTCGCTTTTTTCGCACTCAGGATTGTCACCCTGCTTTTCAGTTGCCACCATCTTCAATTCCTTCAAGCACATATACACCGTAGGACGAAATATTTTCGGTAAAAAAACCACTTCCAACACTCAGAATACCACGAAAAAAAGTGTATGGTCGGTCTCACAGACCCGGCGCGACTAACGGAAGGTTAAGCAGTATGTCTATTTTATGAAATTTTAATTCATTGTTTAATACGTCAGTACTGGTGAGCCTATACAATGCCTTCAATATTTCACTTTGCAGGTCTTGTATTTTATTGCAATTTGTTATACCACATATACCCGAAATGGGTAGCAAGTACCGAAGATGGGATAGAAAAAAAGCGTTGTATACCATTGACCTTGTTTTAAGAGTTATATAACCCCTTTACTTGTACATCGCACATAGCATGGGAACAATCTTATTATTATTTTTATGACATACAGGGTGTCCCAGAATATGTGGGCAATCTCTCGGATTCAGATAGAGCACAAAAAAATAACATGACAACTTCCTATAAAAAAAAATTCCTACCCCTACGAAGTTACGTGCCCCTAGAGGACGCCTCTGAATATCAGTTTTTTGTTGATAACTTTCAAAATACTTCGTGTATTTTTTTTTCTTTTATTATGATGGATACTAGATAAGACCCTTAAAAATAGACCCTTTCAAACACACTTGGCCAATCTAGTTTGCCAGGGACGGACTAGCTTTAACACAATAATGCTAAAAAAATTTACACCCTGTATGATATAGGCATAGTAATAATATTTTTAGATTGTTTCAACCTTGAACTAGAAAAAAGGTACTCTTATTCGATGTCAAAAAAATGTGCTGGTTTCGAGAAAAATCAGTTATTGTGTATTAATGGTTTTTTATGAAATAATTTTTTATGTCGACTCAATATGATTCCATACCTATTTTAATAAAAGATTGTTCCACTCTCGACAATGCTTCAATATTAGCCCTTATTTCGCGACAGTGAAAATTAATCCTTTCTACTAATATTTCCTCAGTTTCATTATTGCGTTAAAGCTAGTCCGTCCCTGGCAAACCAGATTGGTCAAGTGTGTTTGAGAGGGTTCATTTCAGGGGGTCTTACCTAGTATCCATCATATTGAAAGAAAAAAATTACACGATGTATTTTGAAAGTTATCAACAAAAAACCGATTCTCAGAGGCGTCCTTTAGGGACACGTAACTTCGTAGGGGGGGCCGTAGGAATTTTTTTTTATGGGAAGTTGTCATGTTATTTTTTTGAGTTCTATCTGAATCCGAGAGATTGCCCACATATTCTGGGACACCCGTATATGATCCGCCCAGTTTAACTTATCCTCAATTATTAATCCTAAATACTTTATCTTTGAAACTTGCTCTATTTTTATATTGCTAATTTTAATTTCAATTTCTTTTATAATTTTATTCTTTTGTTTAAATATCATACATTTATTTTTGGTATTGTCGATATTGATTTTAAGTTTGTTTGAATAAAGCCAATCCGCATACTTCTTCAGGTCGCTGCCGATCTCCCCACACAGTTCGTCTTCATTATCACCAACATAGACTAATACAGTGTCATCCGCAAATGTGAAATAGCGCCCTTTGAGATTTGCACATTTTAATTTAAAAACGGCCAGCGGACCGACCCCTGGGGAACACCGAACTTATTTGTTTTTTTTTTTTCACTATTAACACCAGTTGTTTTAACATATTGTTTTCTACCTATAAGAAAAGTTCTAATAAGGTTATTCATAATTTCTGTAATTCCCATGTTCTCTAGTTTGTTTACCAGTATATCTAAACTAACCACATCAAAAGCTTTTCTCAAATCTACAAAAATTATTAGGATTAAATTAAATCCAGGGCCTTAGATATATTATTCACACAGTCAATGGTGGCGCTCAACGTACTGCTATTTTTTTGGAAACCATACTGGTACTAAAACTGGTACTCATCCACAGATTTATTTTTATTTATGACTGGTGATAAGCGTTTCTTGATTAGTTTTCCGAGAATTTTTGAGAAAACACTCAACACCGATGTTAGCCTATAGTTATTTATATATTTTGTATTGCCTGATTTGAAAATCGGACTTATTTTACTGATTTTTAATTCTTCTGGAAAGATGCCATTCTGTAAAACTGTATTAATTAATTAATTGGACTAGCATCTCCATCAGTAAGATCAATGGACACATTATTCTGAGATACAACTTCCTCGAATAGGGGTATGTCATTAGCTCTCATAATACAAATTTCATTATTAATTTCTTTAACAATAGTATCACCCACCTTGGAAACATAATCATTTAAATTATTAACTATACACTGTTGATCATAGATTTGTAAGTTATTTATTTCTAGACAATTTATCTTTGTTTCACCTTTGTTATTTTTGAAAAATCCATTGACAAATTTCCATTGCTTTCCAATGTTTGTACCTGCTCTTTCCAATGTCTTTGTAAAATGAGCGTTTTTTAGTGCTTTTATTTTATTACTAATTTTATTATTTAATGCTTTAAATTCAGCCTTCAATATATTGTCATTGAGATTCCTTTTTGTTTTTTTTTTTTTTATATAATTTGTACCCTTCTAGCTTTATAGATTTTGACACTCGTTGATTGTTTTTCAGATTCTATAATATTTATGGTCAGCTCTTTAAACGAAATAATATTTTTGCCACTGATTTTTTGTTGAAAAATTCTATAAATTTTTTTATGATTCACTACATTAACCTCATGTTTAATTTTTTTTACTGAAAAATGGATAGGACATGGTCAATGATAGTGGCCGAGTTGCTGGCTACTCTAGTAGCATTTTCAATGGTAACAGAATTATGTATTTTTAAATTATTAAAAGCAATTACATTTTTATAGTTAAGTGCCACTTGCGATTCTTGCAGAATATCAATGTTAAGATCACCAATTATTAAGTGATCCTTTAGATATTTTATCAAAATTTCATGAAGTTTTTCAACAATTGTCACATCCAGTTTACTTCTAATTTCCTTCACCGGATCTATTATATTTTCGTTATGTAATTTTAGTTTTAGAAATCACGACAGTCAGTTTGGCAACGTCGCAATGTCTTATGTCATCATTCTTCAGGGCTTAGACAAGGAAAGCGTCAAAGATATGCATCAGAGCCATTGTGAACGATTCTTATTGGTCGGTTGTGGGTGTCTACGTCATGCAATGGCGCCGAACAGCATTTTTAAAAATTATTTATTAAAAAAATAGGACATTATAAAGCCAACTGGAAGCGAGGGTATTTTTATTCTGGTTCATGCAACTGATTAAAAATAATAAAGCAATGAAATTCAAATATGGTGAAACGCCCCATTCATGAACTTGGGCGTCGACGCTGTCATCTAGCCAGAAGAAAACGCAAAATTAATTACAAGAACATTATAGCGCAGATTGAAGCTGCTGCTTATAGCGAGAAAAAAAAAACAAACACACTACCCCATACATAAAAATCTTTCCAGTCCTAGGTACATAATGGATTACTTCTGTATCACGTATTGCAGAGAAAAAGTTCAAATTATAGACAGATAAAAAATAGTGAAAAATCTTTTCACAATGTTTTCAGACCTGCAGTTTTTTCAGTGAAAAAAATTTTAATCGGATATTTCCGAATAATATCAGAATGTCAACATGTTGTTACCCACACTGTGTGGGGTAGCAGCGACGTCAATATTAGAGGTGAGAAACTGTTAGATTATATAATTTCAAATAATTTGGAAATTCTTAATAGGGGTAATAAACCTACTTTGGCCTGTCCCCGCTTAAGCTCGGTAACAATAACCTCATGGTCCTCGTGGCACGCGTCAGGAGAATCATCCCTGTCTGATCACAGACATATCTGCATGGAAATTTCAGAAGATGAGAGACTAGCAGAGAAGGTTCGTGATCCGAGGAGGACGAACTGGGAGAGATACGGGGATAGTCTGTTTATTAACTGCAACCAGGTCAAAACCACACTGAAAAAATTAGTGAAAAATTTGCCTAATAAATATTTATTTGATTTTTTTTTATTTCACTTAACTAATGATTAGTTAAACCAACGACAATGTATTTGGTTTAAATAAATCTGCGTATTTGGTTTTTTCAAATTATTTGTTTGACTTCTTAAAATGATACGAGTTGCATTATTAAATAAATATATATTTGGAACGAACGCCATAAATCTAATATATTCGGATTTTTTAAACGAAATAACAGCTACTTTAAATTAAATATTCTGGAATTTTTACAAAATAAACATGACCAAAATTCAAATAACTGGGATCTCTGTAGACATTTGGCAGTTTACGCGCATGCTCGAGTTCCGAATACTGTGCTGTGTGCATCACTGCATCATCGCTCTTCTGTTGTTGGTTTGGCACGCGTCGCATGGTGTTACTTTGAATTTTTATTTTTCGGAGTGGTTTCCGCAAAATGGAAGATCTTTTGGCAGAAGTGTGTGTGCAATATCTGTGGCCTTTAATTCACAGTAAGTTGAAATTATAATACCTACATAATAGTTATCATTCACAATATTTCCAAATCATGCAAAAAATTTCAGCAAGATGGTGTCTCCAGACAAACATCCTCTCACACTGAGGCAACAAGCAATAGGCAATTCGCAATAATATTGGACGCAAGTATTTTACATTTATTTAAATTAGAGGTCTCACATTAGAGCAACCAGCAATATTTTCCGTTCAACAGATATCGAGTTGCTCTAATGTAAGACCTCGGATTTAATTCAATGTCTGATACTTGTCACCACAAAAACTGTGCATCAGACGAACCACCTGCAAAAATTTTTACAAGTGCCATCGAAGTGAATCAGATTCCAAACATTGATGATGGGACAGGAAAAGAGAATAACGATGAGCGACTGAATGAGAACGACCCTCCTGTGCAGCTTCACAATAATTTATTGATTTAACTAGAATAAAAACATAATTAGATTGAACAAATCAAGCTTTAAATGGAACAATTTGTTTATTTGGTTCAAAATAAAAGAGGTTGAAACAAATACTTGTTTTATTTACAATAAATAAATATTTATTTAATTTAAATATTTGATATGAGCTAACTAATGCATGATTTATTTACTAGAACTAAATATTTATTTATTTTGTAAAAATGATTGATATTGAGCTAAACTAAGAATAATTTGATTCAAGCAAACGGAATGGAAACGGTCAAACAAATTCAGATTTTTTTTTAAACAAATATTTGTTTATCCATTAACAACCAAATATTTATTTAAGGGAACTCCATTTTTCTTTGGACCAAATTAATTTTTTTTTCAGTGCAATATTAAAAACGCCACTGACATAGAGCAGGCAGCCAGTCAACTACAGGAGGCTTTAATAACCTCTTATCAGAACAACTGTCCCCTGAAAAAGCGAAACACCAGAAAAGACACCTCCTGGTGAAATAAAGAACTTTCAAATCTTAGGACGAAAACACGCAAGCTGTATAACAGAGCAAGAAAAACGGACAGGTGGGAAGACTACCACTCCACCTTAACCACGTATAATAAACAGACCCGAAGGATAAAAATTGAATCATGGGGGAAATACTGCCAAGAGGTTAAAAACACCAATGTAGCAGCAAGACTCCAAAAAATTCTGTCCAAGGACCCTATAAATCCAGTTGGGAGCCTTAAAAAACCAAATGGCACCTACACAGATTCTGGAAGAGAGACTCTGCAGATCCTACTGCATACTCACCTCCCAGAATCACTCGAAATCGAATCGGATAGAAACCCAATAATTCTTAGTAGGTAATCATGAAATCAAGACTACTAAAGAGTACTGGGACACAGCAGAAGAGATCATAACCTTTGAAAAAATAGAATGGGCAATTAACTCTTTTGAATCGTTTAAATCGCCAGGGCCCGATGGCATTATACCTGTTCTACTCTGGCAGGGCGAATCTAGCAGAATAACGCCACTCTACAGACTATTAAGAGCTAGCCTAGCCCCAGGATATATACCCCGCACATGGAGGAAGGCCAAAATGGTCTTTATACAAAAACCTGGGAAAGACTACTCGCAGGCAAAAGCTTTCAGACTAATTACACTATCGTCATTTATTATGAAGACTATTGAAAAAACTCAGATAATCATGTCCGGGAAGATCTCGGGGAAACTTTTCTTAAAGAAACAAACATGCCTATCAATTAGGTAAATCTTGCGAAACGGCCCTACACCAACTAGTAGCAAGAATAGAACGCGCAAATGATAAAAAGGAGCTAGCCCTCGCAACATTCCTAGACATAGAAGGGGCTTTTGACCGAACTTCATTTGAATCTATAAACACTGCTTTGTTCAGACTCCGAGTCACGCACACCATCAGCAGATATATTGATAACATGCTTCATGACAGACAAGTTCAGGCTATTCTCAATAACGATACAATGGAGATGTCAGTATCAAAAGGCTGCCCACAGGCTGGGGTCCTATCCTCCTACTGTGGGACCTGTTCGTAGACGGACTACTATAGTAGAACTCAATAATAGAAACATTTATACCCAGGCTTACTCAGATGATATAGTATCCGTAGTCATGGGAAAAACTTACAAACTACTTTTGCGAAAATGAAAAGAGCACTTAAAATCGTGGAGAACTGGGTCAAAAGGGCAAACCTGAGTGTCGACTTTGAGAAAAGAGCTATAATCCCCTCCACGAAAACTAGACGATCTAGTCCCCCCACTTTCTTCGGAAAGCAAATAAAATTCGTCCGGGAAGTCAAATACCTAGGAATTATCCTGGATGCAAAACTAACCTGGAAGGCGCATATTGAATACGCCAGCAACAAAGGGTAAAATGGCGCTAATAGCCACCAAAAGAGCAGAGGGAAAAACATAGGGATTTCTACCCCATACATAGTACACTGGATTCACATAGTAGTAGTAAGACCCAGAGTAATCTACGGATCGTTAGTGTATCAAAACTTCCGATATTGGCTTGTCTCTGCATACTGGGTACATTGAGAAGCGCACTCCAACTGCTGCTATGGAAACCATACTAAACCTCCCGCCACTTGATATCATTATCAAAGCTGAGGAAAGAATGGGGGCCTACAACTTCTACCCCATACATAGTACACTGGATCTACATAGTAGTAGTAAGACCCAGAGTAATCTACGGATCGTTAGTTTATCCAAACTTCCGAGATTGGCTTGTCTCGGCATACTGGGTACATTGAGAAGCGCACTCCAACTGCTGCTATGGAAACCATACTAAACCTCCCGCCACTTGATATCATTATCAAAGCTGAGGAAAGAATGGGGGCCTACAACTGTAGCTAGAACTGGAATCCGAGACGAGCATCCGGACATACCAGGATAACAAACATTGTTACAAACGCACTGTTTGAGATGAGAAGTAATAACATGACCCCGAGAATAAATACTCACAAAACGTTTCAAACCCAGAATAACTGGGAAAACAAAACAGAAAACTCACTAGTCCAGAATGGAAAGTTAGTATGGTACACTGATGGCTCCAAAACCGACAGTGGAACCGGTGCCGGAGTATTTGGTCTATCCCCAAGAGCAAAATGGCTCTCTTTACTGGGGAAGCAAACCACCGTATTCCACGCCGAAATACATGCAATAGAGATATGCCTGCGGGAAAATCTGAGAAGGGGTTACGTGCACAAGGATATCACGATCTTTTCAGACAACCAAGCAGCTATTAAAGGTCTAGCATGCCAACAGGTAAATCCAAAATTTGTGTGGGACTGCCTGCAACTCCTTTTAAACCTAGCCAGCCTTAATAAGGTAACTCCCGCGTAGGTGCGGCACACGGGCGTTGCCAGCAATGAAAACGCGGATTCCTTAGCCAGGCAAGGTTCAGAAAAGCAGTATATGGGCCCTGGACTCGTATTCGGGATATCAAAAACCTCGATACGTGGCTGCTTAGAGAACTGGATCCAAGAGGAACACCGAGGCAACACCACAGTGAGGAAATGGTGGAATATCCCATGGCGAGAGTTGCATCTGAGATCCTTAAACTCACAAGAAATCAGATCAGAAGTGTGATAGGACTCTTAACCGGACACTGTACACTGAGAACACTTACACAAGATGGGTATCTACCAAGATGAACCCATCTGTAAACTGTGCGACAAGGACGAAAAATCAGCCTCTCACATCCTATTTGAGTGCCTAGCACTCGCTTACTGGACAACCTGACACCTCCTGGAGGAGGAGCCTACCCAGGAGAAGGGACCCCTGAAGACGCGAATAAAAAGGCTACTGCACCTGGCGAAGGTATCAAACCTATTTTAGCAGTGATTTACACAGCAAGGGATACCATGAGCTAACTAGCTTCAGTGTCAGGGAATCACTAAATCTCGCCTTGCTGATGCATTCCAAATCAATCCATCAATCAATCAATAGGTGAGCAATCTCACATTGCCGTTGGAGTTATAAAAAATACACAAATCTTCTAGCTTGTGAACAAATACGCCTAGCCTTTTTTTTCTCTGGTACCTTCTAAATTTGCCTCCAAAAAATATTTGCAGTCATTGGTCGCAGTTAATCGACAAGACAAAAAAAAATCAACACATGAAAGGATCTGCGTACTGAAGCCTGGAATATGTGGTCAGCATAGCTGGCAACTTTCGCTGTATCCATTTGAGAAAATTATATCATCCAAACTTAACTACTTTCAATTAAGCATTGTAGTCGAAAATAGGACAGCCCTAGCAATTTTAGGCTCCAATCAAGAAAGTTTGAATTCGGAGGATTTTCACGACGACATACCGGATATTATATCGGAGCTTATTATTTATCTACCTTAAGCTTTGGGCTTAATTTATATATGATTGACTGAATATGTGCCTTGAAATGTTCCAGTATCTAGACGTAGAAATGCGTTTGATTTTCGAAGAATTTTGGGTGCAAATTCATTGAAAAAAGTATGTTATGAAAAAAAAAGCTTCATGCGATACTCGAAAAAAGTTTATAGGACGCCCGCGAACGAATTACAAAAAATCTACAAAGTTAGGTGATTTGTTTCTATTGTGCCTAAAAATACATAGCTGTTTAGTTGTTGTGCTCACTTAGAAATTATTAAGTAGGTACCTATCGTACCTACTGAGTTTAAATCATCCACATCCACACCCCACAACATACATTCTTCTCAATTAGATCAGATTTCGTAACCAAGCGCGGTTCGAAAACAAAATTACTCCAAAATTTATCCCGTAAGGTTGCACAAACTGGATTGTATATTATAAAATTTAAATTTTATTATGTTAGTAATCATAAACAAAACAGTTCACCTAACCATTTTCAGCAAGCCGAGGGACAATACTTCCTTAGAGGTGAAAAGGAAATCAATAATTATTATTCGAAGGCACAAATGCCAATGGGCAAGTGAAGCATCCCACAATAAGACCATACAACATTCTATACAGGCAGCATTCTAAATATCAAGGTAACAATCACTAAATCAGTTTTGGAAAGAATTTCATTATTTATTTATCATCATTTTTTACTTTTGAAACCATTCCCAAAAGTTAGCGATTACACAAAGCAGCCAGAAACACAACAAAGTTTTACTGCTGGCATTAGGTACAACTTGTTTGTTCTTTGTATCTTTATTGTTTTGCAAGTTATTAATGAACAAAGAAATGTGATACCTTTGAATGTGACCCTATGTATTTACTTTGGCATGAATGAAGATATAAATAAAATTGTTAATACACCTATAATAGAAAGCAAAATATTATTGCAAAACGGTTTATCGACATACTTTAATCGTCTATAGTATAAAATACCCCCAGTTTAGTAATTAGTACATAAAATGTTTTTTTGGTTAATCTAATAAAAAATGTTTCTATTCGTACATTTCTCGCTTAGACATGGATTTATTTCATCAAAAGAGAAACCCCTAAATAAAGTAAGAGATATTCTTTAAGACGCTATGCCGAGACAATAGAGAAAACAGAGGACAGTACAGATACCAGTCATTCTTTTTTTGGAAAAGAAATTTGATGCCTATGAAGTTCCTAATCGCATAATTGCAGACAGAGGTTCATCTTTTACTTCGAAGTCCTTCAAACAGTTTTGTTCTAAGTACAATATACATTTAGTTCTCAATGCTGTGGCTACGCCTATGGCGAATGGGCAAGTCGAACGACTCAATGGTACTGTGTTGGCAGGAATCAATGTATCGACAAATTGGAATGTTCAATAAACAATACAGTTCCTCAAATCACTGGAAAAACATCCAACCAACTTCTCATAAGTTATACACCAAAAAGCAAAACTGATAGTGTGCTTACTGCTGAACTTGACTTAACATCAATAGATTTGGATATTGAGGCTCTCAGGAACGAGGCTACACAAAGAATTAGACAAGATCAAATCAAGCAAAAAAAAAAATTTGATAAGACAAGAAAACCTGCAAAACATTATAAAATTGGCGATCTTGTGTTATTTTCATTAAACAAGAATGCAGATGGTCAAATTAAGAAGATAACTCCTAAATATGCTGGACCAATGGTTGTGACAGAAATACTTCCAAATGACAGGTTCAGGGTGCAAGACATGCCAAATTCATCACGCAGTGCTAGAAAAAAATACGAGAATATCATCGCAATCGACCGCCTTAAACCATGGATAGATAGTGCCTGGAGGTGTGTTAGACGACACGTTAAGCGGCAGTGATGGCGATGCTGATTTCCCATTATCAGAAATGTCTGATAACCAAGTTGCGAGGACGTAACATCTGTCAGGATAGGGCGAGTGTAAAATACCCTTAGTTTAGTAATTAGTACATAAAATGTTTTTTGGTTAATCTAATAAATAATAATTCTTTTCGTACATTTCTCGCTTAGACGTCATTTAATTCATAAAAAGAGAATCCTTTAAAATGCTATGCCGAGTTAATAGAGAAAACAGTATAGTCCTGGGTAGTGCAGTGTTGAGTTGGGCAAAATGAGTGTCCGAGAGATAACAGGGTTTTGGATCTTGGTAGAATGGTACTAGTAGGTAGAGTACGGAGGTAAGTACCTACCTACATAGTATTGCTATATTGATATTTTTGTTGCTATCTTGTTGATGTTTGATGATTGCTGAGAATCTCAGCTGGATATAGTTTTGTTTGCTTGACATAACAGCCTACGATTGCAAGTAGGGGGACCATGGGCAATGGTGTGGCCTTACCGAAGGTTGTAAGGAAAGCGCTTTTCCTCGAGTCGTGACTGGCACATAGGGGTCCGTGCTTGCGGCTCGATTGACGCAATTGGGTTTAAGTGTCACACTTATTTCAGGGGACACTAGCTAGTCGTCGAAGAAAGAAGATGCAAGTCAAGATTAATCCTGCTATTTTAATTATATTTTTCACAAGGAATGTTTGGTAATGTTTGACTGAAGGACCAAGAGGCAAGGGGCGGTAAAATCCCTCGGTGAGTAATAATTGTGTTTTTATTAATTGGTTAGCAGAACAGTAATCGAATTATTGTATATCTTCATGTTACACTGCATACGCCCGAGATGAAGAATGAAACGGCTTTGCCATGACTCACGGATGGATGAGACTGAGTGAGCCAATTACATAACTCCCTGTTTAATCAAATTTTTTAGAATAGTATACAACAAAACAAATTTGCCGTTTTTCACTACACCTACTTATATTTTGATACAGATAATTGATTTTTAGAAGGTGTTATTTGGACTAAAAATAATGCAGAAAAAAATAAGGTACCTATCTTATGAATAAAACATTACTTTAATACTTCTTATGTCATTATTTTAATATTTCTATGTCAAAAAACCATTCTGTCTTTTCCTTATCTATTCACTAGGTATCTTATATTTCTGTAGGTAATGTTCACGAAAATTTGCGTTAGGTTTTCGAAAGTTTAAAGAGCAGCGGGACTGTAGCGCTAAATTCAATTTTTGCCGCACAAATATTAATGGACATAAACCCGAGCCATACAAAGACAATGGAGGATTGGCACTTACTTGGTTTATGCTGGTTTTCGTCGATCCAGAGGAGCTCCTCGTGTCCAGAAAGTCTGCTTCTCAGCGACACACCGATACAACACAGTCTTAGAAATAAAAATAAGGAATTTTTGCCTTGAATTCGATAGGTTTTTTGATTTTGATAACGACCGAAAAAGCGGACGTGGTTTTAGAGAGACGGCTTCGTACTGCTTCCTGTTTCCTTCTCATAAATCACATATTTTTCACATACGCCGAGTCTGCGCGAGCGGTGCCAATTTTGATTTGAACTTGTATGGCTTTTAACGGTTTTTTCTTTCGTATTTTTGAATGAATATATAAAGTAACAAAGTTGCATGAACAGGTAACTTGTGTAAACTAACAAGATTATGTTCTTTTTACTATACCTTCAAATTCAGCGGAACGATTTTCTTTCTAATAAACTAACTCAATTTTTATCAAGAGTGAAGAGCTACACATCGTTTGCCAAAATGGGACAGCTCTTTATTGTATTGTCCTCTTTCCGTGCCGTCACTGGGGCAGTAGAAATTAATATTAATTTGCTTTTTTTGGGACTTAAAGCTTCCTTTAATACTTGAAACAGGCAAAAATAATTTGAGTAGGGCATTTCCTTCATGAACAATTAAGTTACCAATTAACCTCAGTATAGATTTTTCTTCTTTGCGGACTAGTTTTCGAATCTACAAAACGTTTATATCAGGAATCCATTTATCTATTCGCTTAGTGGGTGCACTTGGTAAATTAAATGAACTAAAATAAGGACCCAATTTAAAATAAAGACATTTAAATTATTCAAAGGCAATAAATAAAGATTTGGTTAATAAATTTCATTTGTTGACATTCCTCAACGGTTTTCTAGACGGCCAATTTTAAATTGCTATTGTCGATTTACTTTACTCTTTAACGTTGAATAATCGGTTTTCAGGGAGCAATGATCGTATAATGTCGAATGATCCCATGGGCCTTATTTATTTTTATAATTTATTTGGTTTTATCATTTAATTTTTTGTTGGAATCTGTCTCCGTCTATTTTTACGTTTTTTGTTGAATTCTGGTTAAAGAAATTATGTAGGTACTTCATACTTCATCAAACGATCTGTTTCAATGTGGGTAGCTGAACTAATCTAAATCTTTGTATCATAAAATACTTTTTTTAGTTTGAACATTTGAAACCTTGGTGGAAATGGCTGGCAAGCGTCTCGACGTTGTTAAGTGATTAATGTTCACACATGAATATTTTGAAGAAATTTTGATATCATTTATTTAAACAAAATTTCATAATCAAATTACCAATTAGCGGTTGCATTATATTAAGCATTTGTGATGTTTCACCATGAGATAAACACGGTTGTTCAACAAGGATAATATGCCAGTTTACTTGCGAGATTGTATTACGTCTGGATGTTCATGTATCAAATAAATCCGATTCTACTACGACTATCAGAGAATTCGACCATTATGTCTTACATGACTACCGAAAGAATATTATTTAATATTCCACTGTTATGGAAGGAATACCTGTGGCGCCAATGGCGCCATCTAAAGCCTCAGCTGAAAGCACAGAACCTGAGAATAAGCATATTTCTTATTTCTACACCAGCTGCACGAAGCAATCTGAAGAAATACTAGGAAACCTCAACAATACTATAAAATGCAAGTAAATTACTAATCGACGGTTTATATTAATGCTAGAGCAAGAAGTGCACCACGATTGTAATTTACCACCTTTTTGAAGAAAAAAAGATTGAAAATAGAAACCGCTATTTAAAAATATTGACGTTTGACATATTGTGTAAAATGTTATATGACCTGTGTTCAATGTAAATGTCACATCAGGTTGCTACCGTTCTTTCTATTGAAAGTCACAGAAAAAGTATAGTTTAAAACACTTGTGGAATTGAAAAGTCTACACTCGAATTCTAAAGTACTCAACAATAGGTTCGATCCCCAAGCATAATTTTCACCAATTTTTGAGACGCGACAACTTTTTAAAAAAATTACCGGAAAAATATGCCGTTTCCACAATTTTTGAAAGCGATTCCTTGTTAATCATCTACTTTACACAAAAAAACATAGAATTTGAGGTTTTTTTTTATACAGGGTCGTATATAAGAAGTGCGGTGAAAATCCAAAATTTTTGTTGCCACCCCATTTCTACAGTTATTTTTATTTGTTTTCTAGGCATACCCGTATAATTATTATATTCATCCCTCGAAACGTTTTTGGATTTTTTTCTTTTATTTTTATTTGTTTATGAAATAATACAAATTTAGCGTTACAATGACACCCAGAGCTTCAAACCTATCGTGAACAAGTTTAAGCAGTAACTTTTAGGATCCGCTGGTTTAAATTTACTTGCTATGATCACAATTTAAACTAACTGACGTAAAAAAGCTTTATACAAAATGCACAGGGTGTGCGAGGATACTTTAAACTTGCAATTTCAAGTTGTGCATAATTTTGACATTTACTACAGAAAAGTAAGTGTCAAGGACGGAAAATAAATTTTGACTCACTTTGAAGGCTTTATATCACTTCTGAAATGTAATGCCAAAAAACAATTTCGGGACTATTTTGTCTTCCATTTTTTCAGAAAGTTACCTACGTCATAATTTGTAAACCTATGAAACAATAATTGTTTCCTGATTTTTTTCATATTTGCTGCCATCAACATGTCCTAAAAGAATAATTATTTTCACTTGCTAACATTTCGGACAAATTATCACTTGTGTACAGGGTGTTCCCAAATCATATGCTTTTTAGATGGTGCCACTTGCTGTATGATCGGTTTTACAAAATAAACAAATTAAATACCCACCTTTATTAAATTGCGAAATTCAAAGGAGATTGCGCATTCACTGGGTGACTGATTTGGTTACACCCTGTATACAAGTAAAAATTCGTCCAGAATGTTAGCAAGTAAAAATAATTATTATTTTAGGAACTGTTGGTTGCAGCAAATATCAAAAAATTGAGGACACAATAATTATTGTTTCATAGATTTACAAATTATGATCGAACTTTCTGAAAAAATGGATGAAAAAAAAATTGTTTTTTTGGAATTACATAGCAAAATTGATATACAGCCTTCAAAGTATGTCAAAATTTATTTCCCGTTCTTGACACTTTATTTTCTGTAGTAAATGGCAAAATTATGCAAAACTTGAAATATCAAGTTTAATGTATTGTGTGTTCTGTATAAAGCTTTTTTACGTGAGTTAGTTTTAACTGTGATCATGATCATAGCAAGTTAATTTAAACTACCAGATCCTAAAAGTTACTGCTAAAACTTGTTCACGATGGGTTTGAAGCTCTGGGTGTCATTATAACACTAAATTTGAATTATTTTATAAACAAAAAAAGATATAAGAAAAAATCCGAAAACGTTTCGAGGGATGGACATAATAATCATTCGGGTATGCCTAGAAAAAATAAATAAAAATAATTGTAGAAATGGGGTGGTAAGTAACAAAAGTTTTGTATTTTTACCGCAATTCCTATATCACCCTGTATAAAAAAAAAAACACTCAAATTCTATATTTTTTTGTGTAAAGCAGATGATTACGAAGGAATCGCTTTCAAAAATGGAGAAAACGGCATTTTTTCCGTTAATTTATTAAAAAGTTGTCGCGTCTCAAAAATTGGTGAAATGTATGCTTGGAATAAACCTATTGTTGAGTAGTTTATTCCGTTCTTCTGAGGTTCATTTGAATATGTTTAATTTATTTTTCTCTAATTATTGCAAAATGGCATAATAAAAAAGCAATGTCACAAACAATACATTGAAAGCAGACTTGGAGAAAAGGTGTTTCAAAGTATAAAATTTCGATCAATTACAATTCTGCATAACACCTAAACACTTTTGATGATAGCATCTATACCGCTTGCTTCTGAATGAAATTCTTTGTTTTTACCTTCCTCGGTAGTTATAGGAAAGTATTGTATTCTCGTGAAAAATCAACATTTTTTTCACATTTATACGGTTTCAGGAAGATTACGAAAATTATGTTTTCTCAATTCCGTCGGTCTCTCTCTCTGTCTGTTAGCGCTTTAGCTCAATAACGGCTCAATGTAGAACAACGATTTTTGGCATACACCTTGGACACCTACCGATAACGCTAATGTAACGGTTTTAGTTCGCAGATATACAAGGTGTTCCAAAAACTGTGCGTCACTAACAAGACCGGTAAATGATCCGAAGTTGCCTATATTAGCAAAAGGTTATCGTTCTTGGAGGTAACTACAGATAGGTTTTTGTTGTCGATTTTTTATTCCTTTTCATGAAATTTTGATATTTATCGAAAAACTTGTGGGGTGATTTGCCGAGGCAAGCCATGTATAGAGGCTTTTATCCATTTTTTTTTTGATAGTTTTTATGTTCCTGAATTATTTTTGCTATAGATTTTTCATTTGTTCAATGGAATTTCCAATTCAACTGACCTCGACCGCCAACCACCAACCACTACATCTGAAGCAATGCCTTCTCAGGAGCACTGAGAAGTCCAATAAAGTCGACTGTTTTTCTAGGAATACCTAGGAATGATGTTTATTCCGACTGGTAGCGTACAGCACATTATTTCTATGTTCAAAAAAAACTTCTATGTTCTGTGTGACGTCAGCGTAGGTCGGCATACTTGAGGAAGGATACCAGGTACCCAGGAAATTCACCCCATTTTCAAAGGTGAACTCTTCTCCTCTGCATGCATCAAATATTTCAACTAAGAATTGTCGTCGTCGTCTTCTTTCAGGGACTACTCTATTTCCAACAGGTTAAATAATTTGTTATTTTAGCCTCGAATATATATCATCGGGAACGGTACTCACGAACCTTAATTCTCACACTTCGCGATACCCCTCAGACGCCAAAACCTTGAGTCAAGAGTCACCGGCTCACCCCCTGTGTTCTGATGTTCAGATTCCAAGACTAACCTTACCGGAGTTCCTACCAGATGCTATGTTAATATCAAGCATAATTCTTTAGCCTATGAGCCTCGGATCAGATCATTGATGAGCACTTTCACCGGTGTGGCCAATTGGGCAAGCGTGTATCGTTACTTCTTGTGTTCGAGGGCTCGCTCGGTGAATCCATCTTCATTTGACAAGGTGCAATTTTACACGTACTGGCTTTACGATTGTTGCTCCCAGAAGTCCGTTGCCTTGATACTTGGGATTGGGTGGACATCAGATATGAATTTAATTTTAGACTAGGGATCCAACAATTTTCACGATAAAACAAACTGTGTCGAAACATACAGGGTGGGCCAGCGAAAACGAAACAAGGTCGATATGTCGTATTCATCGTTCATTGAAAAAATCGCTCGGACCCGTCGATTTTTATTCCGAGGGGGAAATCTTTTGCACATATTTTCAATTTTATCACTTCAACCCTCTCGCGGGGGTAAGCTCCAACCCTTAAATCTTAAATGGCAGTAGGAGTCAAGCGATACCTCATTTCAAAGGTCATCGAATTCTCTTTTCAACGGTGCCTATTTTTTTGAATTTACTTTTACAATTTTTTTTTTCAAAAGATATTTAAAATTAGCATGTATTCAGTTGAATTTGATTGAGTGATGAAAAAAAACTAGACTTTAACCTTGTGATTTCAAGTTGGATAGCACAAGACTTCAAAAAAAAACACATAAAATCACTTCTTAATGCCGGTTTTCCACCAAACGGACTGTTGAGTTTGTGTTTTAAAACATGTTTTAAAACAAAAACAAAACTGAAATAAACACAAAACTCTTGTTTCCATCAAGCGGACTACGTTTTGTTTTCTCGGGGAAACAAAACTCCAACTGTCTCAAAACACGCTAGTCTTGAAAATGTTTGGGAAAAGTTTGAGTTTGGGTTTTGTTTTTGGTTCTGTCTGTTTGGTGGAAAACCGGCATAAGAAAAACTTGTTATAGCTACAAAATTGATAGTGCTCAAAATGACTAAAACAGTACTAGTTTCATCTATTTTTAAACCACTGCACCAAATTCAAAAAAATAGGCACCGTTGAAAAGAGAATTCGATGACCTTTAAAATGGGGTATCGCTTGACCCCTACTGCCATTTAAGATTTAAGGGTTGGAGCTTACCCCCGCGAGAGGGTTGAAGTTACAACATTGAAAATATGTGCAAAAGATTTCCCCCTCCGAATGAAAATCGACGGGTCCGAGCGATTTTTTTCAATGAACGATGAATACGAGATATCGACCTTGTTTCGTTATCGCTGGCCCACCCCGTATATGTTTCTAGATTACTGATATGCAAAAGTAAGGAGTTCTTTATTTGTATGCCCTTTGCAACGATCACAATACATACCTTCAAGGATTAATTTTTGGAAAACAATGCCTCATAGTAGTTATAATGGCGAAGTGTTTTTTTTAATATGGAGCATAATTTGAGAATAATTATAATTTTGCTTCTAGTCTATTTTCTGATGCTTTGTCTGTAATTTGATGATATTAATGCATTTTAAAGTTAATTTACAAAGGGCGCCGTCAACGGTTTCAAAAAATGGACTTAAAATGTACAGAGATCTATATTTTTAAGCCAGCGACTAGGTAAAGTCATATGCAGTATATGAAAACAAGGCAACATGAAACACTGTATTTATGGTCAAAATCACTGTTCCGCTTAAAGAATATCCAGATACATCATATATACTTTAGTTGTATATCTTGGCGTGTCTTTTTTGAGATTAGCTATAAATTCTGGCTCCTTAGACCACTTTAGTTTGTTTCTTCTTTTTATCCATTTATTACTGAATTTTTATTTTTTGATATACAATTCAAATCTCCGTTTGTAGCATTCAAGAACATTTGCTTGAAGCTTCTATACATTTTTTTGAAATAGCGGAATTTTATTCTCCTAAAACCCTTAATACTACTTCAGATTGATAGGGCTATTGCTAAAAAATATGAGCTGTATCTGAAACGATTCTCCCGCAACATCACAGGGTCGCAAGCGACATTGGGTCGCCACTCGCCAGAAATAATGGAAAAGTAGACGTGCACCCACCTAAATAAAAGTTTTATAATAGGAATAACGTTTGCGTGAAATAATTAAAATGTATTTTCCAAATAGTGAAAAAATTATTTAGCTGCGTCGAAGCTGCTTTATCTACTATGGGAAGAAAGCCATAAGCTTCACTGTTAATTGCGCTGTGGTTCTGTAAAGCAGGAACTAGTGGGGCCTATCGTACACTCGCAGGAATCAGACGTTCAGACGGATTCGGGATATTGTCGCGAGCGTGCGGTGCCCTCGACCAGTTTTCCCGATTTTGGGTCGAAGTTTCGGGATAACGCGCGCGTAAGTTGTGATGTGCATCATCTCCGTAATTTAACTATGCAATTTTCAGTGTTTTTGCTAGTTATTTGTTATTGTTTAGTGGGATTTGGAAGTTACGCTCAACAGCAAGATTATCAGCGATTGGATATTTTCGGTAGGATATCTACTAATTTTAGTTTAGATTATTGATGAAAAAGGAACAAGTTTTAATAAATTTTCTTTAGCAACTTCTTTAATCAGCAGGAATGTCGAGAGGAATGTTTATTTCCATAAAACTTCTATGTAATACGAAAGTTTTGAGAGTATAGTAAAGCTTTAGAAAGGGTATCATTGGGTTTGTGAATCTTGATATCCGAAAATACTGCAATTACGATAATTAATCATTATACAGGGTGGCCAATTGAAAACGAAACAGAGGTGATTTCGGGCTCCCGAAGACATTTAAGAAAAAACCCTCGTACCCGTCAATTTTTGATTTAAGGGGGAACCATTTTTTTGGTGTTTTCATCCCCTGGGGGGCAAAGCCCTAGCGGGGGTGACAAGGGCCCCCCAAAATTTTAAATGGAATGAGGGGTCGAGTGATACCTTATTTTGAAGCTATTTTTATGTAGATTATAACCCCCGAGTCTCACATCGCTACTATCTACCTAGCCATTACAGGGGCTAATTAAAGTTACAAAAACATGTTGGAATATTTTTATTTAAAAAAATGCTTTAAAAACAAAATCAATCAAGTAAATGCTGAAAATGACCTCAGAAGAAAAAATCTAACGGGCTTAAATCTGGAGAACGCGGGGGCCACTCAATATTGACGAGCCACTGCAGCATAATGGGATGACGCACAATCTTGTTGGAATATTAGTGTATGCATATGTTATCATTCTCTAGTATCTCCACCAATTCTGGATGAATCGCAACTCCTAACCACTCTAGGTACATGTCTCCTGTTAAATTTATAGGTAAGAAAGGGGCCTATTTACGGTTATGATAAATGCTAACCCAAACACTCAAATAATCTACATCTCCATAATGCCCTAGGACGTTATTTCGTACGTATTATACCTGAAAATATTGTATGTATACCTGGAAATATTGTATTAAATAAATATTGTATTGAATATAAAAAATTGTATTAAATAATGGAGTATAATTAAATGGTATTTTGGTTGATGTGCTACTAACCCCCTTTTTCGTTTTATTTCCTCCTCCCTCACCATTGAAAAACTCATAACCCAATTATTTTTTTTCAATAAATGGAGCAGCAGTTTGTATATTTCTCTGATGAATGCTCCTTTTTTCTTGAACGGTACGGTGAATCGTCTCAACTGCCGCTATTGGGCTAATTCAAATCCCAGAAAACATATTTCGTGAGGTACATACGCAACATCCCGAGAAATTGAGTGTTTAGGCTAGCATTTTTGGTAACCGTATAAAAGACCCCTTCTTTACCTATAAATTTAACAGGAGCAATGTACCTAGAGTGATAAGAAGATGCGATTCATCCAGAATTGGTGAAGATACTAGAGAATGATAACGGATACATGGAAAACCGTCTAATATTTCAACAAAATTGTGCGCCACCCCACTATGCTGCAGTGATTCGTCAATATTTGGACCAAAGGTTTCCAGGACAATGGATTCGAAGGAGAGGCCCCCGCGTTCTCCAGATTTAAGCCCGTTAGATTTTTTCTTCTGAGGTCATTTTCAGCATTTACTTGATTGATTTTGTTTTTAAAGCATTTTTTTAAATAAAAATATTCTAACATGTTTTTGTAACTTTAATTAGCCCCTGTAATGGCTAGGTAGATAGTAGCGATGTAAGACTCGGGGGTTATAATCTACCTAAAAATATCTTCAAAATAAGGTATCACTCGACCCTTCATTCCATTTAAAATTTTGGGGGCCCTTGTCACCCCCGCTAGGGCTTTGCCCCCTAGGGGATGAAACCACCAGAAAAATGGTTCCCCCTTAAATCAAAAATCGACGGGTACGAGGGTTTTTTCTTAAATGTCTTGGGGAGCCCAAAATCACCTCTGTTTCGTTTTCAATTGGCCACCCATATTGATAGATATTGTCTAATTTGGAGCAAGTTTTTCCTCGCAATATGTTCCCAAAGGTGAATCATTATTCATGGCTTACCATCGTATCAGAAACATAGGTACATATTTTAGAAAAAACTAAGTAAAATCTGTTCAGCAAATAAGTTCCCATAAGCTATGAAATAAGACAGGGCCATAAATCGTAACACGTATGAAAATCTCAAGCTTACGGCCCTAAGTTTCAAAATTGTATTTATGCAGTGTTTTATTGAACCTTAGTTTTTATTAAACTAATCACGGAACATAGCAATGATTTTGAAAATTGTCAATTCGACATTTACCTAAGTAGGTACCTACTTAAAATTCAATATTTATAAATAAACATAATGTAGGTAGGTACCTATAACACAGCCTATAATCCAAAAATACAGTACCTACACCTCAAAAACATTAGAGGAATAGCCGCCGGTATTGATAATAATTACTGATCATATTTTGTCAATTACCTGTTCTGTTTCATAATGCTGTCAATATAATATTATCCATATGACGGACGTAAACCAAAATTTATGGGGCTGCTTCACACAGGGCCTTATTCCAAAGTTTCAAACCACTAACTGGTTTAGATGTTCTGCCCATTGTTTGTCGTAAAAAAATTTTGATGTGTCCCAAATTAATTTTATGACATTCGAATGGCAACAGAAGAACTTTATGGCCCATATGTCAGGGCTATTCCATCGATCATATATTTTCTATTTTCGTTCAAGCAAGCTCGCTGTACTTTGCTAATAGGTAATACGTCAAACTATAAATTTATTCATAATTAGAAATTGTATGTTTATTTAACCATCAATAATTATTATTTTTTTTGTGGAAGATGAGTCTGGTACAATGTCTGCTGTGATGGAACATTATTGAAATTTTTTATCGCTGACGAATTTTTTTAAAAGAATTTCTCTGAACAAAACTCAAAATATTTCTGGAATTGAACTCGAAAAAAATACAATACCTACCTACTCCTATCAAATCTATTTTATTGATTATATTATCAGAAATTTTTCTAGTTAAAAGGTAGAATTTGGGTTGAAAGTTCACCAGCTATTCAATGTTGTTTAAAAGAAAGGGACGATTTTATTTTATATTGTCAATAAATTTTGCAATTACCTAAAAGTCAATACCTTCAACAATGTCGAAAATGGATCTCACATAAAATATTTTTCCTGTTTTTACTTGGTATTAGAAACTTTTTCATAAACAAAAACCACATTGAAAGTTTGCCTATTATTTTTTTGCCTCTCGAACTTTAAAATTTGTCGGGAGCGATGGAATTATGTCTTAGGGAAAAAAAGAATTTATTTAGGTCCTCATCACAGTTTATAAAAAAGAATGCTGAAAAGTGCAAAAGTTATTCTTATTAAGAAAATCTCTAGTCCACCATTATGTTGGGTAACAAAAAATTATTTCCGCTCAGAGAAAAAAGCCGAACAGACAGGCATTAGACAAGTTACCACCGTCGTCAAACGAGTATGTTCGGTGGAACAAAATTTGCACAATTTTCTGTAACGGCTTTGTTAGTTCGTCTTTCATCGTCTGACCACCATCGTATTTGAAACTTTTTTCGAACATGGTGAATTTGAAAAAACGATTACCATACAACTTCAAAACGTAAAAAATACAGAGAAAGTAACGTGTAGGCCTATTCTACCCTAACTTCTGGTGGAGTAAAATTTTGAATGCAACTATTGTCACATTTTTAATCAATCACTCATCAATTTTGGCCGAGCTGAATAATAGCTATCGATAACGTTTGGCTGTGAATGTTTGGTGACGATGAATCGGTTTATCATACGAGCGGAAGCTGCCGTGTCTGAACGCAGCCGTAACCTTTATGAGCTTTTCCAAGAATCTGCAACGAAAATATACTGGCAATCAAATAAATTTCTTAACAGACAATATAGGCGAACAATACTTTTTCAACTCTGCTTCAGAATCTTATAATATAAATATATTTAGAACGGCCATAGGACAATGATTACTTTTGACATACATTTGGTAATTCGAAGCAGATTTCAGCTTTCAAGATATATACTCCTGGACAAAATTATCGCACCACTGCTTATGGTGGTGCTTATGTGCAGTGGTGCGATAATTTTGTCCAGGAGTATATTTCAAATTTTCAGCTATTGTTGTTTTTCTAAGCCCTGTCAAACGTAACGTTCAATTTATTCCTGCATTTATTATTTAATATTTGTTTAGGCTTATGCAGTCCAACCTTCAAACGAACCATTTCGTTTTACTTACAAGATTTGGAACCCTGGCAAACTTTACCAAAGGTAGACTTGACATTTTGGTGCAGGTAAAATACAGAGTCTATACACTAGTGTGGCATTTATTCAAAAAGTTACAACAAGTGTAGTGCGCTTTATAATTATATGAATATGGAATTTCCAACAAAATAGCAGTGTAACAATCGGACATTGTGGTTGTCTCACTAGCTACATATCGCGAATCTACTTTTCCTAACTAACTTTCATCAGCTTGCCGCCAATTAGTGTCTATTAGGGAATACGATGATAAATTCTCTGGAGAAAAGATTTTTCGGTGATACCGGCAGGCGATCAATGATACTTATAAAAAAAATTGTCACACAGCTCTCGTGGTCAAATTTGGAATAAATGAACAAGATTTAAAATAAAATATACAATTTACCCAAAAGTGAAATTAATCAAAAACAAATGCCTCTAGATCAATGGGGAGATTTAGTGATTTTTGACACAAACTGAAAATACCAACACTATTCTGGGAAATATTTGAGTTGTCGATAATTTTTTATAAAAAATATAAATTCAGCAGCATTTCAAACGCCCAAAACATTCGCCGAATATGACGTCATTCGCTACAACTAGCGATAAATATTGTACTGCAAATTAGTAAATATTGTTCAGATTCTCGTTGCCATTGTTGATTTCTAAGATTGCCTTCAGAAACCTGGCTTTTATCCTTCTTTATGTTTTTTGTTATATTTTTTTTGCACTACAGTTATAAAATTAATGTGATTTTTTACTTGTTAGTTTGTTCAGTTGTACAACAACAGTTTTTGTAGTGTTGAGAAAGGATCTGTATGCCCTGTAACGTCATTTTAATTTCAAGAAATTCCGACAGTCCGTTTGGCAATGTCGCATCGTCTAATGTCTGTTGATAAATATTACCCTCTAATTTCACAGTTTTTTTCCGTTTGTTTTTTATATTTTGTGTTCTGGAACTGTTTCGTTGCCTGAAATATAAAAGTTTCCATAAGCAACAAACCTAAAGCACAACCAAGACATATTAACAATATGGCTTTGTTGAAAACGAAAATGAAAACAAAAGCTTTCAAACACATTCCCAAAATCAACATGAAATTAGGTTTGTTAGCGTGTTAAACGAACAAGATGCAAGTAGCGAATGAGGAATTGCATCATTGTCACTCTTCAGAACTTAGGCATGGACAGCATCAAAGACATGCGTCAGAGCCATCAAGAACGATTCCTATTGGTCGGATAGGTATCTACGTCATACACTGACGTCTTTACAGTACGTTTATATATGGTATGAAAAAATAGGACATTTTAGAGCCAACTAGAAACAAGGGTATTTCTATTTTGGTTCATACAACTGATTAAAAATAATAAAGCAATTAAATTTAAATATGCTGATATAGTCTATCGTAGGGCTCGGAATTGTATTCGAATAATTCGAATATTCGACTATTCGACTATTCTAAATTCGACTTTTTTGTTACTTAGCAAATTCGACTATTCGAATATTCGACTATTCGAATATTCGACTATTCGACTATTCGAATATTCGACTATTCGAATATTCGATTATTCGAATATTCGATTATTCGAATATTCGACTATTCGGCTATTCGAATATTCGACTATTCGAATATTGGACTATTTAACAATGCAATTACTCACTTTTTGATTTGAATATATATTCAATTTAAAATTTCAATTGTTTCGTTTCAATATTGGAATTTGAATGATACAATATACGAAGTGTTTTCGTTGAAAATCAGCTTTCAATAAATACAATGCATTTTTGTTCATAATGTAAATTTTACCCCTTTGTAAATTTGCCATTTAGAAAACATCTAAATTATTTTAGTTTTTCTGACTCTGCGATACTCTGTATAAAAAATCAAAAATTTGCTTCGTCGTAGAACATTCTTTTGCGGGAAGTAGAAACTTTTATCAAGAATGATTGTTAGTCGAAAAACGTCATTTTTAAATTCCCATTTTGTTCTCTTAATAAGGTCCTCTATCAATATTAATTTGACTATTGGAATATTAGACTATTCGAATATTCGACTTTTTGACTACATATTCGAATATTCGACTATTCGATTAGTCGAATATTCGACTATTCGATTATTCGACTATTCGAATATTCGACTATTCGAATATTCGACTATTCGAATAGGTATTCGAATATTCGACTATTCGAATTATTCAACTATTCGAATAAAATACCAAACGACTATTCGAATACTTGAATTTTAAAAATTCCGAGCCCTAGTCTATCGATAGCCAAATGAGACAGTAGAAAAAATAATATTCCTTTGGCCGTCGGCGTTTTCTTTATGAAGCACCGGCGGAGTAAGGGAAATTTATTAAAACAGTTTTATATAAAATAAAACATGGGGCACGATACAACTCAAATAGGAATCAAATTTATAAAAACTATCTACTGCACTGTCTTTCCAGACGAAACTGATTCGCAAACGGCGGCCGCATACAAAGAAATATGCCGCCAAATAAGCCGCCTCTTCAAAGAAATACGCCGCTAAAAATTCTAACCAATGAGATATTCCTCGAGTCAACGTTGACTGTATAAAACAACCAATAAGATGCGTTGTTCGCAAGTGGATTCGCATCCAATGTATACGGGCACGCTCAATATATTTTTCCTAATAATAGTATAATAATTTTAACGGGCAATACGATAATTTGAGGAGACCCCAATTTTTGCCTTGTCTCATTTGAGAAACGATAGACTATACCTACTCCCCATTATTTAATACCAGCTGAATAAGGAAACAATCTGATGGCAGCTCTCTAATTTTCGTTAACATTTTTTTACAAAGCAGTAATTTCTAATGATGAACAGTTCTCGACATGACGCTTTCTGTTGCAATAGTTACTTTCTCCTAGACTGATTCTCCATATAAATTTGAAAGTTTAACTCCTTAAGTCGACTCTACTCAATTATGATTTTCAAATTTATAGGCAAAATTGAACAGTTTTATGTTTATGTGTTAGGAGCGATAAAACTGACTTTTTGGCTTTATCTTGGCCCAATATTTTTCTTAAGGAGAATCAGTTTTTGAGGTAGGAGCCACTGAAATTGGAAATGTTCATAATTTATAAATGGTATAGTTACTAAATAAAGCTATTTGCTATGTAATATAATTTGAATTTTTATAACTGATTATTTTTTTCATACGTTACAACATTTTGGCGTGTATATTTATACATGGTGTATTTTTATTAGCTTACGCGATCCATACCTGAAGAACCTTCTATATCAGATAAAAAAAATTGTGTGTTCAGAATACTGTTTTCTCTTAAATGTTTAGATGGTGGCACTTCCAATTATATCGGGAGTATAGCCATAATTGCTTATTGGATAGAACAATCCGTACATTATTACATTTTTGAATTCTAGACAACATTCGGAGGACACTTTGTTCAGTATTGTCTATATCAAAGTTTTGATAGTAATCAAGATTGAATTTTAACAAAAAATAAACGGCACTCTAAGAAAATACATTTAATTATGTCCATCGGAAAATACCTACTTTTAATTTGCTCAAAAAAATCAATAATACTAAAAAGTCAATCAAAGCAGTTGCAGGACCCCATGGAACATAGAGCCCAAAAAATTTCAAAAGTGTAACAGCCGATGAAGTTAATAAAGTTAATGTTCTTGCATATTTGCGGGCGTACCCTGAAGCTTCTCTGCAGAAAGCCAGAACCCATCTAGGCAAAGGTATATTAGGTACCTACGAATTATCAAATTCCCAAATAGTACTTTGTGACTATAAGAGCAGGGTCGTTTTTTTGTGAATGGTTATTAGTGAAATGTCAAGAGAATAACAATTTCTTACCAAATATTATTTGTACTGATGAGGCCAACTTTTGTGAATATGGCAAACTCAAACATAATTTAATTTTTTGGAGTCGTGAAATCTCTTTTGCTGTAAGAGAGCGCCAGTTCAAAGAGAAGTAAAGTTGTACAATTTACTGTACAATAAGAAATAATGTGGTTAAATTATCTTTATTTCCAGAAGGAGAATTTAAATGGTTCCTATAATTTTATATAAGTATAACATTCAAGATTTTATCAGGAACTACGTCGACGTAATTTTGAATATTGTTTTGCAATAAGAACAAATCCCTGATAGGATAATTAAAAAGCAATACATTTATGTTATCAAACATTCGTTGCTAGTTTTATTTTGAATATGACTGTAGGCTTTTTCTTAGTTTGTCTAAGATTTATGTATTGGGGGTAAAATAAAAGGTCCTCCTGGGTGGATTTTATAACGAACATAGTTGATTTAATTTATAGGGTGATAGGTGCAAATAATATTTCAGATGGGATTTAGAAAGTGTCTCGTATTTTTGGGTTTTACGGTGAGTAAGGGACAAGCCCTCAGACCACGTATTCGCTTTAGGAACTGGGCGAAAGGGTAAGCTCAAGTATTCATCTTCACGTGTTTCGAAAATGATACAGGGTGACACGGCTCTTCACTCCGAACAACTAACAATACAATTTCAGTAATCGCACACGTCTTTCGTCTTTATCGCCTTTCTTTCCACTACTTCCACCTAGATCTTTGACTGATGAATGACAAAATGAATGAATAATTGACTAGAATGACCACCCGCCATACTAGTACCCATACTCGCCGACCATGCGCCTTTTCGCGCATGCGCCTGTCATTGCTCTTCTTTTTTTAGGGACCTGCCTCTGGCACATTGCTAGAGATGTGTTCACTTTCCTAAAACTGCACCACTGATATTAGGTGTATTCTTTCGTTCTGAACAAACTGATTGCTTTCACTTTATCTGATTGCGATCACTTGTAGGCTTCTTCTTTCGTCTCCGTCCAGTTCCCCCACTCCTTCTTCTAAACTGAATAAAGTGAACGGATGTTTGCTGTCCCCTTACCCCTCAAGCACAAACTCGGATGGCCGATCACTTCGTTCATTTACAAAGAATGTAAACAAACGTCTTCTTTTGTAACAACTGACCAAAATTAAAGTGATTGCTCTGTTCAGGTTCATTTGATTCAGTTTCACTTGTTCATTTCATTCAGAACAAAAGAATATTACTATTATTGACACCTACATGACTTATTTGATGACTTTTTTGAGCGGGCACGTCTAATTTCGAGTGGCCATGTAGTTATTTCTGCTCTACATATTTGAATAACCCCAGGCATAACCCATTCATATATTTCATTAACTACTTATTATTTTTAATAAATACATCTTCAGATATATTTTTTAAAATAACTGGAAAATATGAAAAATATCTGGAAGTGAAAACAGATTAAAACACAAGATGAGACTCGATTGTTATGGCAAATCATCACTACCTCGTATTTTTCTCATAATTTCGTGTTAGTCAGTCTTATTTACAACATTGCATTAACATTTTACGATTTTACATGGGGGCAACGTTGCCAATTCGGTCTAACAGATATTTTGTGTTTCAGTTCTTGTTTGTAGAATATTCGTGGTTTTTTATGTGAAAATTAGTTAAAAAATAAACAATTGTTATGCATGCCTGTGCAGTCTGTAAAAAAGTCGATCATTTGAATCAAAATTTGTGTTTTTATCGGTTAGTATTTTTAGGTTATATGGTATATTGTTTTTGTTGGTAGTTTAAAAGAAATTTGAGGCATTAAACTATAAAATATTCATTTGGACATAAAAAGAACACGAAAAGCAGCTCCAGTAAAAAATATTATTGATTATGCTAATAAACTAACGGTAGACAGTATAGTTCAGTGGCCACTAAAGGAAACTGCAATCAAGATGTACAGCGCCATCTCTTTATCGAAAACTAAACTTAAAATTCACCATAAAAGGTAATTCTGAATTGAAACGCCTCCAACAGTTTGCATGCAAACCTTCCTGTATATACAATAAAACAGTGGTTTTACAATGTTGCCAGGCGGGTCTAAAAGATCTGTCTCTTTCTCTCAAACTCACAATTTCTTTAGAATCATAGTCACAACTTTTATGGGAATTATGAATGAAACATTTTGTGTCCGGATTTGGAATGTCTTTGCGTAATTGCAATGTGGGTATCGCCATCTGTTGCGTACAGGCGAGCGCCTTATAATATAACAACGGCGCCGCTACCTCTGCGTCTTTTGTAGCCAATGTATACACAGTAGGTACCTACCTCTTATTTTTCCCCATTAGGGCATTTTGTTGCAGAAGTTCTGTAGTATTTTCATGTTGTAGTAATGTGAACAAAACTGCTGAAAAATGAGATTTCTTTCGTGATTAGTGAGTGGCTTGGGCGCTGACTGTCGATTGGTTGAAGGGTACTTGAAATAAGGAGAAACCTCTCCAAAACTGGAAATAACTCTCTGGGTTCATCCTCTCCTCTCCGTAGAAGCAATTCCCAGGCAAGTCCATTTTCTTTACTAGATACCTTTAACTTTTTCCTATTTTCATTTTCGAAACCTTAGGGTATGATGGCGCAACCGCGGTCTTGCAGATCGCTAACAGGTTCTTTCAATTCCTTATCGATCTGAGAAAAAATTATGGCTCTACTAATTTCCAGTCTAATGTTTGCTATGACACACGTATCGAATAGCAGCTTTTTGAATTCCAGACGAGATCCAAAGTTGAACAATAACAATTATTGAGATTTGACACTGTTCACGGAATTGTTGAGCTTTTGATCACTGGTATAGGAGACCTATTCAAATGCAGAATTAATCTATTTCTGGCGACTTTAGTGTGCATAACCGTCACTAGCTAATACTTTCTTCGCAAACTAATTAATGCAACGAGCGGAATTGCTTCAAAACAAGAACAGAAGAGTTGTTTTAAAAAAAAAAGTATCCGAGTAGATACATTTTCAGTAGATGAATTATACATAATTTGCCTAATTTGTTTTTTTTTTTAATTTTTTGATCAATATTATAAATTAAATTATCGCAAAAATAGAAGTAGGATTAAATTAAGGACTATGTTTTTGTACTTAAAATGGGTGTTTGGGTTAGTTAGGTTAAATCTGTTTCGGATGTTAGACAGTTCAAGTGTTCAAGAACTATCCAATGTTGATCCAATCGTTTCATACTCTGTGGAGGGACGATTTTTGAACTAATTTTTGTTTTGACGTTGAGGTTAGATTTATTCACAAATGACAAATTTCAATATCTATTTTGCTTATGTCTGTATTTTAGTTCTGGAAATTATTATTTAGAAATTCGTTAAATGGATTGGATGTGAATAATTTTTGATTCGGACTTTTCATCTTCATCCTTCATCTCTCTCAGCTGTTAATGGCGACGAAGAACAGCTCATAACTCATAGATACTATATAGTTATTTTGACTTTGCCGGAATTACCGAATCAATGACTGAATTGACAAGTTCCGCCAATTCAGGTGGTATACCTACACTGAATATTTTCACTTTCGATAACTGAAATTAATAAATTAATGCAACAAGCAGTGCACGATATTGTCACAACTCCTATACGTTTCGTCCTAAGACGTCATAACAGGAGCGTGACCTGGGAGCGTAGGTGGGGTTCAGGTAGAGAAAAACTCGCTTGGTATAGGTACAATAAGATATGTATTGAATATATAGAATAATATTAATATAATTAATATAACATGTCTCTTCTACGGAGGGACGTACTACTTAGGCCACTCTATACTGTAGATTATGTACACTCTGTATACTTGGCGTGACTGAAGACTTAAGCTGGGTTTGAGACAGGTCCAGAAGGGCGTTTCCCAATAAAGGTAGTTTACACTAGGAGGAGACTTAGCTAGAGAGGCATTTCCCAATTGAGGTACTTTGCAATAGCCTTAGTCTGCCGGAAATGGATCTCGGCGCGGTATTTATACCAAAATAATGCTGAGTCGTCGACACACTTTGATGAAATTGATGTACAGAGTGGTATCTACTTAAGTAGTTGACAATATTCCTCATGCTGCCTATATAAGTCAGCGTATTTGTACAGTTTTCTTTTCCGCCGAAGCCTTCTTAGGGTACTTGTTATTATGTGAGTGCAGCACTTAGGAGTGACATTTCATCATTTTAAGATTTAGTAAATACACAATTAAAAATAAAACAAAAATGTCCTATATTATAGCTGTGTAAGGTAATTGCAGTCGATTGAAGATATTGTATGCCATTCGGCCCAGGAGGTCTTTTCGGTTCAGAAGGGCGATATTCAAAACCGCGATATTCAAAACGGCGGTCCCATTTTAGTGACATTCAAAACAGCGACATATCAAAACAGCGCCATTTAAAAAGAACGACAAATAAAAACAGCGACATTCTAACAGCGACATTTAAAAAGAGCGACAAATCAAAACGGCGACTTATCAAAAGAGCGACATTTAAAACGGCGACATCTAAACAAAGCAGCGACATATCGGAAGAACGACATATTAAAAGAGCGAGATGTAAACAGGATAGCAGCATATCAAAAAAGCGACAGTTAAAACGGCGATATCTAAACAAGAGAGCGACACATCAATTTGAATCAATAATAATCAAGAAAATGCAGACTTACTCAAAATAACTCGTCCGCCTAGTGCGATCTAGTAAGTTGGAATTTTATCTACAAAAAACGAAGTTGATTTAGTTATAGCGTAGCGTCCCTTGAGCACGCTTTGTTTTTCAAATGAAATGCTAACTTACGAGGACTAGATCGCAATAGGCGGACGGGTTATTTTGGCTTAGTTTGAGTAAGTCTATATCTTCTTGATTATTATTGGTTCAAATTGATGTCGCAATGCAGACTTACTCAAACTAACCTAAAATTACCCGTCCGCCTAGTGCAGTGGTTCCCAACCTTTTTTAAGTCACGACCCTTTTACAGTTTGCTCATAAGGTCGCGACCCCCCTACCCATTGATAAATAAAAAACTAAATTTGATTTATTCAAGAAATCTTTAACAAAAATATTAATATTTCGTAACTAAATACAAAAACTCAATTTTTATTTTGTTAATGTGATGAATGAGCTTGCATCACCGTAACAAGTTTTGAAATTCTTGGTTGAGTTTTTGCTAAAGCCAATCTTATGTCATCTTGAACGCCCAATCTATTTCTGGCCTTTGTTCTAATTTGCAAAAGAATTGAAAAACCAATTTCACGAAGGTAGGTAGAGGCAAATGGTATTAGTATCCGAAAAGAAAGCACATGCAGGACGATATGTGGATATGAACTATGCATTGCACACCAAATTTCAGCCAAGAATTTTTACTGAAATAGGCAGGTGCTGTGGAATCATTCCTCAGGTCTAAAAATTTATCCAGCGCTTCATCAGGAACGTCGGCAACATCTAACGAGGCTTGGAGCGGGTTCCCTACTACTGCAGCTTTTTGTTCAGATAAATCGAGAAAATAACGCCCATAGCCCCTTTCGGGTGCAGAGTGCGAAGCTCCTAGAATACTTCACACCTGGGCCCTTATTCTTGAAACAGGGGAGCAGCGCTCCCGGGAGAACGAGTGTTCCGTCTTTGTTACTTATTATCAGTTGCATATCATTGAGAAAGACGGAACACTCGTTCTTCTGGGAACGTTACTCCCCTGTTTCAAGAACAAGGACTCTGTTAGTGACCTGTCCTACTCTATGCGTTTTGCACGAAACCGAACGGGTCAAACTGTAGTTGGAGTACTTCAGAGTAACTCGGGAGCGCTCAAAGGGTAGCACCCGAAACTCATTTCATTCTCAAGGGATTGAAGGTAATAACCAATTTTCTCTTTTTGGATTCTCTACAATTTCTGTTTCTGATGCTTCAGTCATTTTGCATAGCCTACCTATGTTGAAAAACATGTGTCTCAAAACCTGTGCTATGCACTTCGTCCGTAAAGTCAATGCAACGCTGCGCGTCTTTTGAGGCGGAGGCTAAGGGTGGATTTTCATGCATCCGTTTGTCCGACGAAAGATGTCCGAAAAACATTCTATTCTGACATAATCGTATAAAAATATGTCAAAATAGAAGATTTTTCGGACATATTTCGTCGGAAAACGGATGCATGAAAATCCGGCCTAAGGTGTGTTGCCAAATGCAGAAAAATATATTTGACATTGCGACCCCTCCAAAAACCCTATGCGACCCCCTTAGGGGTCGCGACCCACCGGTTGGGAACCGCTGGCCTAGTGCGATCTAGTCCTCGTTAGCATTTTCTTTAAAAAAACAAAGTTAATTTACTTATAGCGTAAAATGCTAACTTACGGGGACTAGATCGCACTAGGCGGACGAGTAAGTTCGAGTGAGTTTGCATTTTTTTGATTATTATTGATTTAATTTGATGTGTTTTTGCTTAGAGGTCGCCGTTGTAAATGCCGCTCTTTTAATATGTCGCTGTTTTGAATCTCGTTCTTTACATGTCGCTCTTTTGCAATGTCGTTGTTTTAAGGTATCGCGCTTTCGAATGTCGTTCTTTTGATATATCGCTTTTTTTTACATATCGCTATTTTGAATGTCGCTATTTCAATATATCGCTGGTTTGAATGTCACTATTTTGATATATCACTTTAACAATATGTCGCGTTTTTGATGTCGCTATTTCAAATATCGCCGTTTTGAACCGGAGCCCTTTTCGTGCTTCGCTCAATTGTATGCCTTCGCTACAAGTCGGCCTTTAAACGTTAAGCTCGGCACAAAGAGACCCATTTCTCGGCCTAGTGACATAAATAAATATTGCTAATAACATATAGCCGACTTGAAAAAATCCTAAAGTAACACTGCCTCATAAATCAAATTGAATTTCGAATTTAAAGAAAAATAATAATAAAAATGATCTGATGCAATATTTTAGATGTATAAATTGACAATATTTACGTTTTTTACAACTATGTAATAGGGATAGAGTACGTATTGTTAAATTATTGATACTCTCAACAACCCATTGGATTTGTAATACATTATGTATTTTCAGTTGAACAAATTGAGAAATAAGGCATTGTATCAAACCATAAAATGACTAGAATATCTTATTTGGCCTAGTCCTTTCTAATTATTAAAACTGTTTCGTAGATTTTGCTGGGTACTTGTGTTAATTTTAACATTCAACATTTCAATTATATAGAGCCCGAATTTCATAAAATTTCTTGATTAAATATTAAGCACGAAAATAAACAGGAAAAGGAAAAATAACCAAACTCGTTGCATAAAATTAAATTGATGTTGGATAAAATAGAAGCCAAAATTTGTCAAAGGGGGCCCGGTGTGACCCAAAACTGAAAGTTTTAGTGCAAAAAAGAATTTAAACGTCACACCCGAATTGCAAACAGTCACAGTATAGGGTACGGTTCGCATCAAAACATTCTGCCACCCAATCTGGAAATATCCCGGAAACCTGGCCAATCAAATTCGATGTGGCTATTTTGGGTGGCATAATGTTACTTCAGCGCTGCATCAGGGGTCAGAATGTCAGGACGAAGATGGAGCTATTTAAAGGATCAGAATGTTATTGCATAGGCTAGATTAAGGGTCAGAATGTTACAGGCGATACAGCATTAGTATTAAATTTTAAAAAAAAATCTATAACTGTCTTTTGTACGTGTTATACAATTCAGAAATTTAGATTTTAATAATTTAAAAGGTCGGTAACTAACATGCAACCAACTGCTATTGCTCGACGAAGACCAGGAGTAGTGAGGGGTTGCAAAAGAGCTCTCCTATAGGTCGCCCAGCCCAATGCGATACCATTAAGAAAAAGAGCAAAACGGCGACATAATTTGGCAGAAAATGTTCGAACCAATCGTCCCAATGCGTTAAAACATTGTTCTGCACATTAAACTTGCTTTCCAAATTAATGGTCGTTTGAACCGACCATTTTATGGAAGGCTTAACGATAAGTAGGTATTCCTTAAAGTGACATTCTCCCATGTAAAAATTTCATTTTAAGGTTAGACTTATCGTTAAGGCGTCCTTGAAACAGTCGGTGCAAACGGCTATTAATATAGGCAGGTAAAGTCCGTCGATTTTAATCTGATACTCGAAAGGAATGTGAGCTGGTGGCATCCTATATTAAAACGCTGACGTCACACCTGTTTCTGCCATATACTTCACCCCCTCGCTCCTCATACGGAAAATGTCAGATAAAAATTGACAAACTGTACTATTTTTCCTTTTTTTATTTTATGTACGTGCTTTTTTAATTAAGGTAAAGACCTAATAAATGTTTATTTTATATATTTTTTTCAATATATGTACCTATATCTATATTATAATGTATTTATTTATTTAAATCTTTTATATTTTGTTGATGATACCGCTACCTCTCCTAAGGCTTAATTTTATAAAATTATTTTCTATAAAAGTGATATCTTCATATTTCAGTAACAAGAAGTAACTACAAATACAAGCTTATTCAGAAAATTAAATAGGGGAAGAAAATCTTACAAAAGTCTTTGAGAAATTTAGAACTTAAATTTTTAAATATTAGGAATTCAGATTTTGCTAAATCTAAATTTATTAACCCCTTATACCCAAAATCCAAAACTAACAATTTAATCAATATGTTCATGAAAAAAATCTATAGGGAACACAAATAAAATCTAAATTTCTGGATTGTATAACACTTACAAAAGATAGTTATAGATTTTTCAACATCAAACATTGTTTCTTAAATGTTATACTAATGCTCTATCGCCTTTAACATTCTGACCTTGAATCTAGGCCATGCAATAACATTCTGACCCTTTAAATAGCTGCATCATCGTCCCGACATTCTGACCCCTGATGCAGCGCCTGTAGTAACATTATGCCACCCAAAATAGCCACTTCGAATTTGATTGGTCAGGTTTCCGGGCTATGGCTAGATTGGGTGGCAGAATGTTTTGATGCGTACGATTCACTGACGACTGAACGAACAGAAGACTGCGATTTCGGCGGTTGTGACGTCACAAGTTCCTGCATAATTTATCTTCACAAGGAATTTTCTCGGAGACTATTTTGAATATAGGACTGCATCACGAGAGATCTTAGATTTTTTCCTTAATTGAAGTAGCTCGAGTCGTTTTTTAGGGTCACACCCCCATCAAGCCAATAACGAGGAGTTTGTTTGCGGTCCAAAATTGTTTTTTTTTTTTTTTTAATTATGGGTATTTTGATGTTTTGCTCGTCAACGTTTTCGACTACAAAAAAACAATTTAAATATGGTTCTATGACCATATACCGGATTACCACGAGATTCCCTTATCAAGCTATATTTTAGGCATGGAAATCGATATCGATTTAAAATTTGTTGGATGTATATTATTGATATCGATTCAGAATTTTAGCATAATAACAATTGACTGTCGCTTCCGGTTTGACCGGACTTTATTGCAAATGGATTGCCCCCTATATTATTACATTTTTGATATATCATACCTAGCTTCAACAGTTCTCGAGGATATCGCGATTAAAAATGTCAAAAAGTAATTTTTATTTTAGCTTTGACAGGAAACAATTGGAGGTAGGTTCGAGCTAATACGATATTTTCAACTTCTTTTAGAAGCACTAAAGAGTCCTACCACAAAAATTTCGGCTTTCGGTCGACCTAGTTTTGAGGTTATGTTACTAACATAATTTTAATGGTAGGTACCCCATGCTAAAATTGAGAATTCGTATTTAATGAACATTTTTGAATAGTTTTTGTATAAATTTTCATATATTTTTTTGTTTTTGAGATATTTGGTGTCTAATGATAATTCCGAAGATAATTCACGAGAAAATTTTCGTTGGGGAAGAGTTCAAAGACACCAAATACCTCAAAACCAGTACACTTTAGGTATAGAAAAATGTGTGCAATTTTTCGTAGAATATGAGTTTTCAGTCATTAGTACGGGGTACCTACCATTAAAATTATTGCAAGACTATAACCTCAAAAGTATATCGTCCGAAAACTGTCGATTGAATGGAAGTGAAATTTTTGTGGTAGGACTATTTCGTCGTATTAGCTCGATCCTACCTTCAATTGTGTTCTGTCAAAATCGGAATAGAAATTATTTTTTGACGTTGATGTTGATGTTTAATCGCGGTTTTCTCGAAAACTGTTAAATTTAGGTGTAGGATACATGAAATATACGTAGAAGTTCTAGTAGAATTCAAAAATTTAATAATAAAGCGGGCAATCCATTTGCAATAAAGAAGTTTAAGGAACTTCAATTGTTTTTAAGCTGGAATTCTGCATCGATATCGATTTCCATGCCTGAGATAGAGCTTGGTAAGTAATCTCGTGGTCACCTGGTATAATACATTCAACTTACTAACTTATATCTGATGTAGAATAAAAATTATCAAAAGGTTTTTCCAGACTCAGCAAGCAGCCTTAGCATTAACAGCCTCGCAAAGCTGGTGCTTTGGATCTGCTGTGCGGACACGGATAAGCAGGAGTCTGTCAAATTTTTAGCCACGAACAGGAAGCAACTGTACATACAGGGTGACAATTTGAAAAGTAGCGATCGGGAATATCTCTTAGACAAATAATACAATCAGGAAGATCTCAAATACCTATCTTGGATTAGCGGTTCTATAAGTGATTCGGCTCACTTGAAGGAATATAAAGGCATCTCGATTGCTTACTCCTAGAGACACACTGAATGACATTTGGATGTTAAAATAATGCAAAATTGAGCACCGTCAATTTTGCTTTGAGTTATTTTATGATAATTATCTATGAGACACAAACCCAAAACTTAAGTTTTCACTTGAACACTGTTTTAAGGAAATATAACTTTGAAACTATTTTACTTTTCACTATTACTCAAGTCACTCTTAGGTAGGTAGGTAACTACTTCGAAAAAGTCCACATTATAGCACCAAATAGCAAGTTAAAAATTATACCTAATCATGACAAACAAGTTATCAAAAGCTCAAAAACAAACTTATATTTGACTCATAAAATATCTATCGACTCTACACCCAGACTCTTTTAAAAATCAAATTGTTTAAATATCGCCAGGATAGAAAATTCAATATGGACCCGTAAGATAAAAGGATGGAAATGTTAAGAGAAATCCAGGATGTCTCAATAATGCGATAGTATGATGACATCCGGAAGGTTGCGGGGAAAACATGGATGACCACGCGCAAAACTGTAATAGGTGGATATATATGGAGGAGGCAATTGTCCGTACAAGGACATAAAAAGCTAGATAGAGCGAGACAGGCGAGAGTTTGAAAGCTCGATTTTGCGGTGAGGTGACCTTCTTTTATGTCAACATCGATAATATTGAATTGTTTATTAATCAGTTGAAAGGCAAATATCGTAAATGATATGAAAAGGAATAACCTTTTTCGATCATAGTTTTTGAACAGAAAGGAGTTTATCTTCAAGCGATCTATAATTTCAAATCTTGAGCTCAGCACAAAAAGACTTACTTCTTGGCCCTAATAGTCGAAGAGCCAGCGCCAAAAAAATGCAGGAATTTCATGAAAGCTGAAAATTTAATATAAGCTTGTATATTTGTGATTGTATGTAACGTAACTAAACTCGAGTCAGCAAGTGAGGTAGCGGGACAAGCTACGTCTACGCACCTTCGAATTTGTTCAAAATTAATCGCGATGAAAGAGTTTCATGACAGCTCAAAAAACTTTCAATCCGATAAAATTTGTGAGGCTTTCGCGGCCCAGGTTTATTGATAAGAGGTTTTCATTCGGGCTTAATGGCCGTCGTAAGTTGGAATTTCTTCGTGACGTTTCGCTAGCACGCGTGGCTAGCATTTTGAGAGGTGCTTCCATGTTCGATTCTGGTAGCAGTCTGCCCTCTTATCAACTTTCAATCCATTGTTTATATAAAAACATGACGGCCATGGTCAGATAGATAGCATTATGTTAGAATAACTATATAGAGTCAGCATGGCTAAATTCCGGTCGTATAATAGAGGTAACTGAAACTGTTTCATGATGGTTCAAATTTGGTATGTTATTATTTAATTCAATACTATAATCGAAAATAATAGTCAGACTTTTGTTGAAACTTAACCAGTCAGCAATCAATTTTGTGTTATGAATTCATAACTTAGTCTATATCACCACTGGTTGTGTTATGAGTCTCATGACATAACTAAAATACTAGAAAAATGGTTTTGTAATAACGTCATAACCAAACGCTTGTGGATAAAAATGTTTATGAAAAAACGTCACAATTCAATTTCCAATATTGTATACATACAGGGTCCGCAGCTAAGCGCGCGTCGGTCTATAAGCTCAAAACTAATAAGTTCATATGTCAACCTATACTGGTCGTGAGAATCTTTTCTAGGAAAACATACATTCTGTTACCGGAAAGATATTTGCCAGAGTATTATCGCATCATCTAATCCCAACTGCCGAAGAGAACCTCCCAGAGACAAGCTTAAGATCCAACCAATTTACAGCTGACATAATTTTCAGTGCAAGACAAATGCAAGAGAAATCCAGAGAACAAAATCGCCCTCTATACACGGCCTTTATAATTTAAGGGGAAGCATATGATTCGGTCAACAGAAAAGCTCTTTGATACTGGCAAAGGTTGGGTGTCCGCAAAAGTACATCCAGATACTCCACCTGCTGCATGATAATATGAATGCCACCGTCCGTCCTAAGCAACGGTGGACAAGAAGAATCTTTTCGAGTAACTACAGGCGTTAAACAAGGCTGCGTTATTGCATCCACTCTATTTTCTCTATTCATAGGATCCATGCATCACCTTGTCGAGGGTCAACTGCCGTCAAGAGTGGAAATCCTGTACAGAGTTGATGGCGGCTCATTCAACCTAAACAGATCCCGAGCCAAGACGAAAGTATCGACGACTTCGATAATTGAACTTGAATATGCGGATAATAATGTCGTGATGGTCAATTCAGAGGAAGATCTTCATGCAATTATCAATGCATTCAACCAGGCATACAGGAGAATCGGCCTAGAGGTCAACCTTAACAAGACGCAAATGCTACACCAACTTGTCCCGGGCACCAATCCCCAAGCCCCATATATAACTATAAATTACCATCCTGGCAGAACGTAGAACATTACCCATACCTTATGGAAGCCATCTGGCAGCAAATGCAACCATTTACGCCGAAATCCAACATCGCTTAACGTGTGCTAGCGCAGTATTCGGGCGGCTTCTAGAGTGAGTCTTCAACAAACACGACATCAGCGCTGAGATAAAGCTTTGCGTCTACAATGCAGTTGTAATACCAACACTTACATATGGATGCGAAACATGGGTCACCTACAGAAGGAACATAAAAAACCTGGAAAAATACGACCAGCGATACCTAAGAAAGGTAAATGGCAAGTCTGACGAACCAACATTAGTGTTTTAGAGGAGACCAAAACAACTAGCATCATTAAGCACCAACCAACTTCGCTGAACAGGTCACCTCATCCGCATGCCCGAAACACGTCTTCCACGACAGATTCTCTACAGTTAACTGAAAGAGGGAAAATGAAATCAAGGAGGTCAGCAAAAACGCTACAAAGATGATTTCAAGGAAAATATGGCAAAGTGCTGCATCGATACCAGCAACTGGAGATGATGACAAATGATAGGCCCTCATGGAGTCGAGTAGTCCA